>JBAMJR010000350.1:6480000-7680000 GCA_038501785.1 Myoxocephalus aenaeus | reverse complement strand
CGTTTGTCATGTTTAATGGAGAGAGAGAGGGAGAGATATACAGGCAGGCATCTTCTTTGTGTTGTAATATGAATGCCGTTTAGACAATTTCGAAAGTATGTTGAATTTATGTTTATAAATGTCACGAGAATTCACAGCTAGAAAAAATTTACAAAAATGCGATTAACTTGGCATTCATCCTCTGCATGGAAATCACCACCCAGCATGTGAAGTCACTGCTCTTCATCAAACGCTCTGCAAGAAGAAAGCCTGGACCACTCCACAGCCTACAAGCTAACTGATGGTGTAATTTACACAATACAAGCATTGAGGTCTGAGGAGAAGTTTGCCGAAATATTTCAAGGTGCGTCAGAGAAGCTGTGACTAGCGGGGCTTTCAAACAGTCCGTCTCCGCATTAAATGGGTCGACGTATTTTTTGCAAAATCAATAAAAAGATAAAAAAAGAAAAAACACAAACTTCGATATGAACGTAAGAGCCGCATGAAACCAGGCAAAGAGCCGCATGCGGCTCGGGAGCCGTGGGTTGGCCAGGCCTGGAGTAGTGTATAAACTGTTTTGTCATCATCTTTTATTAAATTCTTTTTTATTATAACTCTGGATTCGGGACTTTTCTCCTCGCACGACCACCCAGGATTTTGATCATATTCTTCATAATCATAACATAATTTGACCGGTATTACAGTATGCCTGTTGTGCAGTGTCTAGAGGCAGCTTGTGCACCCATATTACATTTGGTCACGTTTTTTGTGTTTTTTGTGTTTTTTGAAAAACCTGAAAAAATGACTTGGGCCATTATTTTAGGAAGGTGACGATGTGTAACATCAACACACTGGATGCCAATTTGGGACAGTGTATTGCATGTCATACCAGACGAGACAGAACTCTGTATTTGAACTAGTCCCAGTGTCAATGTTTCCATGGACAAGTCATTCTCAGATAATAACAGCTATTGAGGAAAAATATGTTTGTCTCACAGAGAGGTGTACATGGAATGGTTATTTTGGTTGTCTCTACCCCAAAATAACCATTGTTGGTTACCACTTCTGTCACAAAATGCCCAATTTCTCTTCAGTGATACCTTGAGTAAAACGTAGGGAAATATCCAGTTACTTTAAGTTTCTACACTGTGCATATGAACACATAGCAGCCATTGTTTAGCACTTAGTAACTGTTGTCTTTTCCAGTTCATAGACATTTTATTTTAGCTGAGTTGTAGCTATGGTAGATGATTCCCATTTCCATTGAAAAATTCTTGCTTTCAGCACACTTGAATATATTTATTGATCACTGCGTATTAGTTCATCATCTATCAGAGCACTGTCATTAGTAACATCTTAGTTGGGAAACATCTGACCACAGAGCCCATAGTTTATCTGAGTTACTATTTGCTTGTCCAGTATCTAATTAAAACAGGAAGTACTTCCCTTGCGGCCTGTGCGATTGAAAAACAACCCTAGAGAAGCTGGTCGCTCGGAGCCACAATAATGTATCACCAAATATTTGTAAGCCAATACATCCATTAATTCTCTCAGCAGCATTAGCATCTCCCTTGCTGACTTAAGCAGAAATGTATTAGTCCCTGGCACGATGAATTCTCAGTGACTTTTCCCCCTCGTTCACTGTGATCGGTGATGTTCACATTTACATAGTAAGCGTTGGTGATTATGTGAGTAATGTGAACTTTAGTGTTGGTGCCCCAGAGAGAACTCCTGACAATAACAGAAAGCAATGGAGAACAAAAAAGGGTAGCTAGAGGTGGAGCTGGCCTTGGTTTATAATAAGTGAAATGACAATACTTCAGTGTTACCTTGGGTGCTGGGGTTACAAACATGGAGAGGGTGTTATGCAAAGGCAATAGAGCATAGCCCTGTATTACAGGTAGGATTAGATAAGTGTGGCGCTTCAGTTGACTGGCAGATTCAATTTATTCGGCCATATTGCAGGCCTGTATCAAGAATAAGGGTCTGGAGTGGGTGAGTAGTGACTACATTTGGCACAACATCGAGGTAATACCTATTATACACCACAGCTGGTGAAAAGAGGTTGAAGGGCATACAACCATAGTGAAAAAACACAACTTCATCTCAGTCTTTTAGAAATGAACATACAATCAGTATGCAGTGTCTTGGAACAATATTATAACTTATTAGCCTAATGCTTTTAATGCATTATGCGTTGCTCAATAGTCACTGGCATGTGGCCAGTTTTTAATTCCAGTTGACATTCTAGTATGTGAGGAACTGGATTATAGTGATTGCTCTGGATGGAAATGTTAATTTTCAAATATAAAATATTATACTGTATATAGATGCTGTAGATAAAGTAAGAGTTTTTGTTACAAACGTATCATATTGAGCAATAATATATCAACATTTGTCCTTATACAAACAAAGATATGTAAATCTCGAATATAGCCATGACTTCAGTGTTTTAGTTCTGTTGATGCAACTCATTTATAGATTTTTTGTTGTACTGTTTTAAGTGTAATTTCATCCACAGGTCTAAGCCAAAGGGGTTGAGATAGGAAACCACATCCACTTTTGTGTAACAAAAGCCCACCACATTGGTCCAGACTGAAATATCTCAGCAATCTGATCAATCGCTATGTATGGCATTATACATTCATGGTCCCTGAAGGATAAAACCTACTGACTTGAGTGATTTTTCCACTAATGTCACAATGCTTTGGTTTCTAGTAACATGTCCTGACTATTGGATTGATTGCTATGCAATTTTATGCAGGCATTTATGTCCTTCAGAATAACGTGTGATAACCATGTGAGAGCCATTATATGGTCAAGTGTTTTATTTGTCCAGTCCTTTGGTTTATGACAAAATACTTTGAAATCCCCATAAGTCTCAGCTGCCTAGTGTTAGTATGCTGACATGCTTAACTAAGATGGAGAGAATGGTACTATCAACACTGCCTGCTAAACAGCAGCATGTCAACATTATCATATTAATGTTCAAAAGTTAAAATCCGCGGGCTCTCCCCTTTCCACAATCAGAGGAGAAATCTGGTCTGAGACCTTGGTCGGTACCGATGTTCGCCCCCAGTTTATCTGATAATGTGAGGAATTTACAGATCCAGTCTTAAAAGTCTCAAACAGACTCATTGGGGCCTCCCAAATTAATTAGATTTTTTTTTTGATTTATTTAGCTATTAAAAATCAAATTGATTATCTAACTATTTTCCGAGCGGAACCACAATAACCAACGAGAAAGACGAGCCTTAGCAGCCTTTGAAGCTCACGCTAACAAACATACTACTGTTGACAGATGTTAAAACGGACAACGAAAAACTCACCTCCAGTTCTCACTGAAGTCTCATCCGTGTTGACCGTGTCTCTGCAAGTTTTTTTGCATCCAGACTCATTTTGACTTCTGCTTAGTTTTTTCGCACTGTAAAGCCTTACCACAGGAAGTTGTTGCACCACATCAGTCTTCATTTTGTTTGTATTAGCTTCCCCATGAGATAATGTGACAGATATCACATGAGGTGGTGCGTTGCTCTCTTTGGCTCGATATTCTTGATAATAACCTGTAGTGTAGCATGCACCATTCTTTTCAAATACTCTAGTATGTGCATATTGAGATTTGAGAGAAGAACATTGGTGAAGTTTCTCCTTGTGTGTGATGCAACCCAATTTCAAAATTGGTTCGGATTTTAAAACTCAGACATTCTAAGCTTGGCTTTATTTAGTTTTTATAAGCTCACACTGATGGCTTTATTCATGTTTTCATAAGCTCCTACTGAAGAATCCAAGGTGTCTTGCCTCTATAAGGGCAGGAATAATCAGATCTTCCAGGTACAAATTGTTGTAAAAAAGGGTGTCAACATATTTAGTGTATGGCATCCTCAACAAACTTTTTTACATTGTCTAACAAAGATGTATCCTTAAATTGATATGTTCTATAAAATGTATCATGGCCCAAACCTTAAATCATCATGACATACTGCAGTGTCGACAGGCACCAATTTATTTTAGGGCTGTGTTAGGTCTGGTAACTGCAGTATCAGCAGCATGCAAGAGTTACCAGAGATTCGCTACGCAGTGAACGTTATTACAATATTTCAGAGCATTATAGTAGTAATGTAAACACATCCACACACTGCACTCCGTTCATTTCTTCAGGCATAGCCTCAGGTGGTGTCCAGTCATTTAAAATATTTTAGAAAAAAACACTGGTACCAAACAGATCATTATGGATAGATTCAGGGTAAAAGGTCTGTTGGTGCTCAGGGCATGCCCTGTGGCAAAGACTGGATATAATTGTCTCGCCCTGAATTGAGATGTCTGAACTTTGACAGACTTGTGTATAGGAGACGAACACAGGAGAGTGGGGTGAAACAAAATGGCAGGAGAGAGGAGAGGGAACATATCAAAACAAAACTGGCCAACTAATGGCCAATTATGACACGTAACATTGGCCATACATTCATTGAATACAGTCTGTAAAGAAGAAATTAAACATAATATTGGCACCAAGAAACACATGACAGGAATGAAGCAATACAGATCTGAAATGTATTGTTGAAAGTCATTTATAATCACTCAATTTTACTGTGACGTTTGAGATTTGGAGTGACATGGCTAAGGCCAATCATTAGCCGAAGAAAATGTGGGCCAGAGGAAACAAGTCAAGAAGTGAGCAGGCAGAATCCCTATAGGCATGCATTATACAGCCATCTGTATCTGTACATCAATCTAACGGGATGACATACAGGACGTCTGCGAAGGAGACATTTAATGCCTTGTCAAAACATTACCCCTGTGACTGTTCTCCCTAACTTTGACAGACTACCTTGTCAAGGCATGGAGCGCTTTATGTCTCCCATCTGCCTCGTCCTGCTGACAGGCGGCTGAGTCAGACGGTCTGGCCTGAGAATGGATGCATAGCGCCACACTCAAACACACACACTCACTGACCCATTTACCTTTTATTTGTTCAAGTACACAATGCACAGCTCATGTGATACATCACTTTGGGCGTCATCAATTTATTTACGTCCAAATTCTGTCATGAAACAATGATTGTCGGAATACGTTCACAGTCTTAATCAATTCAAAGCGTCACAAGGCATGACAAATTAGTCTGACTTCAAATAAAAAGAGAACTATGAGACAACTTGTTTTCTATCACTGCTGAGCTATAAACACAACACTCATAGGATGCGACTGCAGTGTAAACACAACATATTGTCATTTTTAGGGCTGTCCTGAATACCATTTTTGGGGCTTCGAAGCTTCACTGAGGAATATTGGACAATATTGGAAGCTGTCTCATTATCTTTTATTGTATTTTAACTTGTTATTATTGTCTAATGAGAGATGAGGACAAAAATCGGACTTCATAGATTTTCATCTTTATTGAGACAAAAAACGGCTACAAAATTTGCAATGAGCACATCAAATAAATTACAGCTATTCCCATGAAAACGACTTTACTCATACATAGGCCTATAAACAAATGAACAGTGGCAGCTGGTGGCAATTTTTTTTGGTAGGGCCATCTAATCCCCATATGATTCAATGCAGAAAAAGGTATCACGCATTACTAGTTTGCAGTTAAATATTTAACATTTATTCCAACACTTAGACATAATTAGGACATCTTATTAATACAATTCAGTATATTATAATTATTAGGGATGGGCAGTGGCGGCTGGTGGATTTTTTTTTGGGTGGGGCCAGCCAATCAATTTCAGCAAATGTCCACATATGATTCAATGCAAAAAAAAGTGTATCAAAAACACATTACCAATTTGCAGTTACATTTCTCTCATTTATTCCAACACTGACATAAGGACATATTATTCATACAATTCAGTATATTAATATATATATATAAAATAATATGATATATAAACACCATATAATATAATCATAAATATCATGAATATATTATAATAAAATATACAATATATAGTCCAATAGAACAAGTTTATATTTTAAGATGCCCCATATGAACCTTGTTTGTTGGGGAAACACACAATCAGTGTGATGTTTTTATAACTAATTATTTATAAAGGAATTTTGCTCTTCTGTCCTTCTGATTGGCAAACTTCTCAATGACCCTCTTGTTGAAGTCAGACATGTTCCTGACAAGTTTCTTCTCCATGGAGAGCATAGCCAGCGCATTGAGGCGATCCTGTGTCATGGTGTTTCTGAGGAAGGTCTTGATCCTCTTCAGAGTAGAGAAACACCTCTCGGATTCAGCTGTCGTCATGGGTGTAGTGATGAGGATCCTGAGAAGAGTGACAGTCTCTGTGAAGGTGCTCTGAAGGTTGTTCTCCATGAACAACTGGTACATGGGCACTGCACCACTGCAAGCCCTGAACTCACTGCTCTCATAAATATAGGACAGTTCTGTTTTGAGCTTGGCCAGGTTCAACATGGGGTATGCCTCCACTGTTTTTTCAAGCACCGAGTCAGGGAACGTCGCACTGTGTTGTGGGAACAACTCTCCATGCAGCAGTGTTGCGCTGACGAGGTGCTGGGTGAAGGAGAACCGCTCCTTGGCTTGCATCAGGATGGTATCACATACCTGTAAAAAGATAAAATCAACTTAAATTTGCAATAAAGCTATTTTGATGAAAGTGATTCTGATTGAACACATGCTTATGTCCAAGTATTTAAAAAAAATACAATGCATGTCAAATCTTACAACTAATCATCTAATCAGTTATCATCTAACTAGATGATAACTATAACTACATCATCCAAATGTATCAGACGGTCAGTTACCAGCTTGTCTTCCCTTTTCAGAAAACAGTCGACTATGTTGTTGAACATTTGACTACTTCCTGTCATTAGCATGTGCTGTATGCACACCCACATTGTACATGTATGTGTGTGAGTGTATAAAGTATTTATATTGACAACTACATCACAGCTTACCTCTGTAGCCAGCCTCTGTTGTTCTCCTGGTCCCAGCATCCTCCGCTTTCTGGGCTGCTGCTGGTCAGATCCACTGTCCCCACACACAGAGGAAATGGAGGCCCTTGTCCAAAAAATAAAGTTTAAGTTACTAACTTGCCATCTTCAAAGGCCTCTTCTAGAAATTGACTTGGTGGACACACCTGAATAAGCATGTTATTACAAATTGTGTTTAATAACTACCTGCATTTTTATAGAAATCTGATCTTTTTCCTTTCAAATATTTAAACAAATATCATTGTGATGTTTTCTATCATAATCATTCACTTTGATGACTAGGCCCATTTCGGCTTTTACAGACTGTTGGACGTGAGCAACTCATCTTTCTAACAACAAAAGCGTTATCAGCTAGTAGTAAATATAGTTATTTACCTGATTTTTGTAATGCTGTCGGTGAACCTCTGCACAAGTCCTTTAATGAAGACAGGGTCAATGTTCCTCTTCTGCAGCTGGTTGAAGAGCACGTCCACATTTGGCATGATCTTGTGGAACAATGCCAGAAAAAAACAGAAAGTCTCGTCTTCAAGCCTCACTGCAAAACCCCCGGCCTCTCTGACAGTTGTGGGATCCCAGTTCCCAGAGTCCCTGATGGTCTGGAAACACTTCAGGAGGTCATCCTTGTGCTCGTACACAGTGTTTACAGCGCGACTGTGGAAATTCCACCGTGTCGTGGAGGCTCGAGGAAGTCTATGCGCCACCACCTGGTCTAGCACGGCGGTTCGCTTGGGTGACCTGGAGAAGAAGGCAGAGAATCCTCCAAGGTCAGAAAAAAAAGTGTGGATCCTGGGGATGCGTGTTGTTGCCTGCTGCATGATGAGGTTCAGCTGCGTAGCAGTGGACGTAGTGAGCGTTCTCGTAGACATCCAGGATCTTACGCTGCACGCCGGCGGTAGCTCCCCTCATTACAGCGGCCCCGTCGTACGCTTGGGCAATAAGTTTGTCTTTTTGTCCGTTTGCTAGTATGGCGCTCAGCCTCTCCTTCAGCGCTGTAGCGATGGTGTCAGCGGTCGCGTTCTGGAGGGTTATGTACTCGAAAAAACGTTCTTGTACATTACCGTTAGCATCGATGTAGCGTAGCACGAGCACGAGTTGGCAATGAGTGGAAATGTCCGTTGTTTCATCCCCTTGAATGGAGATAAAATCCGCGTTCTTCACTTCCTCCAGGATGTAATCCCGTACAACCGACAGCATGCAGTCCAGCAGCTCGTTCTGTACCGTCTTCGACGTGCCTTTAAACACGCTGGCTGTCTCCAGGTGCTCCGACAGCACTCCGTCGAGGAACGCAACAAAATCCACGAGTCCCTTGAACACGCCAGGGTTGTCTGAGGAGTCAGTCTCGTCATGCCCACGCAAAGCCAGCTCAAAAGCGCCACAAAACTTTACACAATCAATTATTTTTGATAAAATGTGCCAGTTTTTATCCACCTCCTCATTGTGTTTCTTTACCGCAAGCCTGTGTCCTTCGTCCAGCTGGGTAGCGATGTTCACTTTGCCTAAAAAGGCTAGCTTCGTGGAGTTATCCAAGTGCATCCTGGTGTTCTCATGTCTTCTTATTTTTTCAGACAAGTGTTTCATGTCTCTTACTCCCGTATCAGTCCATGCTGCATCTGACCCCGTCGACTTAAAAAGCACGCAGGGAAAGCAAAATACAGCATTAGCATGACTGCATCCAGCTAGCCAAGCCTTCCTCGTGTACCAGTCTGTACAGAAGCTCTGCATGTGCGGCTTCCCCTTTACGCCAGTTTGTTGTCTTATGCTGAGTCCAGGAGGCTGGTCTGGGCCCAGTTGTTTCACCTGTAGTTTGTCCGCCAACGTTCTTCCCTCAAACGGGTCTTGGAGGAGAGATTTGATGGAGTTAGGGTTTGGTCTTCTTAGCAGAGTAGCGCTCGTGCTGGGATGTTCCATTGTCATGACGTTAAAATGGCGCTGAGCGAGACGGGCAGACGAGAACACAAGCGACGAGAACACGCGAGATGAGAACGAGAGACTAGCCGTGAACGAGAGACTAGCCGTGAACGAGAGACTAGCCGTGAACGCGCACCGGGGCCTGGCCCCGCAGAAGTCCTTTTTAGGGCGCTGATTGGATAAGTTATATGTCCATCATTTATATCTTTAATCAGTGATTGGCTAAACTGCTATTAGACCTGACTTTTTTTGGCCAAATGCTTTGTGGCCCCGGCATGTGCACGAGCATCAGACCAGAAGAGAAGCGAGTGCATGTGAGCAGCTCAGAGCACTGAGAGCAGAGAGGACGAGCAGGAAAAGCAGATATTTTGCGCAGATATCCTATTTTACAAATATTACTGGGTACATTCCATAGCTCAAACACACAAATATTGACAATTAGTATAAGTTATTAATATTTTTATATTTTTTTTATAATTAAAATTATAAATAATGTTTTTTTTTTTGTTTGTTTTTCTGGCTCAAGGTGGGTGGGGCCAGGCCCCGCGGCCCTCTATTGGCCGGCCGCCACTGGGGATGGGTATCGTTTGGGGTTTTTCCAATACCGGTGCTAAAACGTTACTTTTAAAACGATACCGGTGCCTAAACGGTGCCTGAACCGTTTAGGCCAACTTTTTTCACCGAGGGCCACAAACAGAAAAATATATGAACGTCTGGGCCACTCAGGTGAGGTATATCGCAAAATGAATCAAATGAGGTCAATTATGCTTTTTTATATATATATATATATATATATATATATATATATATATATTTTTTTTTTTTAAATATATAATATATATATGTATATATTATATTTAAAAAATAACATCAGAGGAAACTTGGCCTTTTCCAAGCTCTGGTAGAAGTCAGGTAGGGAGAGAAGCTGATGCTGGTTCTTCAGAGAATCATCACACTGCATCTCCATCAGTTCTAGTTCTCTCTTCCACTTCTTCTGCATCATCAGGAAGGGAGTCGAGAACAACTTCATTTATTTCTCAATGCAGAAAGATCTTAGAAGCACTGACTGAATTATGTCATGAGATGTGATGACAGACACATATTTCCCCTTTTTAGCAGAAAGGTTAACCTCTGGAAAAGCTACTTTGATGTCAGACAGCGTGGGGAAGCGTTGTGTAGTTGTGTCTCAGAGAGACGAAGCATCACACAGCACGGGTTCATGCGTGCGAGAGGTCTGGTACTACCTGTTCTTTGCCTTGCAGGCTCTTGTTCAGTGTGAGATGATGCTACGATCAACTAGAAGCCAGGTCTGCCAACCACAGTGTGTCACTCAGCTCATGAAGAGCTAAAAGAGATAAAACCGCTGCTCAACGCTGCAGCGGTTTTATTCCCTGAGGTCAGACTCAGGGAATAAAACCACTGCAGCGCGGAGCTGCTCACCTCAGAGAGAGAGAGGAGGTCCGTGTTCAGCTCCGCTTTAAGTTAGCTGACAAGTCTTCTGCTCTTGTTATGAAGTCTCGTCTGAGAGGTTTCTGTGTCGCGCTGTGAGCTGAGCGTAGCTGTTATGAGGCATTTTCTCGTGTTATGTTTGGACGGCAAAAATGTGATTATTGAGCTAGCAGGCTAACTGCTGTTTGCTTGACTTTCTCTCCATTATATTTTTAGAATCTGCCACGGGCCGCAGTTGGCCCGCGGGCCGTAGTTTGGACACCCCTGAAGTATACTATAAATATAAATAAATAATACAAAACACTTGACTACAAACTACAGCTTCAAACTTTTTTACTTCAAACTATGAACAATGTACAGTATACAAAAAAAAGAACAGACACACGCATCAGGTGGCCTGATTGGGACCGTGTGCAACAGAACTCCACTCAAACTGTTGGATTCTACAAACTCTGCTGCTTTACTGGACTACACGTCATCATATCATCATATCATATCAACTGGGATTGCTTTGTTCCAACAAGCCGAGGACAGTCGGCAAAAGCTCCTGCACTCATGACTCCCCTGATCACTGCCTGCTGCGTGTGTGAGCACTGGCAGCCCTGCCTCCTTGAGCCCCGTCTCTGCATGAAGACAGCATGAGAGGGAGCGGAGCAGTGAGTATAAAGTATCAATATAAAAAATATGCAAAATCGTATCGTTTTTAACGCACGGATACCGCGCTACCTTTTTAGTATCAATATACCTTGCAACATTACAGAGTAGTGTAAAAAAAGTATTTAAATCGGCTCAGGCACCGAAATATGCGTTGCTTTTCGGTCCAGTAGGTACCGCTCGTACCACCGGTCCGGTTGTTATGGGATCAGGTATTTTACCTGTAGATTCTCCGCCATAGGTCTTCTCTCAAACGGGTGTTGGAGGAGAGATTATACAGCGTTAGCGTTTGCTCTCCTTTGAAGAGCAGTGCTCCTGCTCGCTCTCATCGCTGTCATGTTGTTATAATGGGTGGCGCGCGCCTCGTCTGCCTTGAGGAGAAGGAGAGACAGGAACGTGCAGCCTTGGGCCAACTGAGAACGGCCCCTCCGGAAGTCTTTTTTAGGACGCTGATTGGATAAATTGTATGTCACTCATTTATTTCTTTAATCAGTGATTGGTTAAACTGCTTATTAGACCCTTCTTTCTTGGACCCAGGGGCGTTTCTAGGATCGAAAGAAAGGGGGGGCTTAGCCCCAAGGGAACTGGCACGTTTGCGCGCGCATAGGGCCCATATGGGGCCGCGGATATTACAATTTCTTCAATAAAGTTAAACCACAAAGTGCTATCAGTAAGAGACATTTAAATGCTACTAAAGTGTTACTACGGCGCTACCTTCCTTATTCAAGGTGTAGTCAAAAAATGTGTTTTTAGTTTGCGGCGGAAAATGTAGAGACTTCCTGCTGTCCTGATTTCAATGGGGAGCTCATTCCACCATTGAGGAGCCAGGACAGCAAACAGTCTTGAATTGAGTGTCGGAGCTACAAGTAATTCATTAAAAAAAAAATTGTTTAGGTAGTTGTAATGTACTATTTCCATATTCCATAAAATGTACTGAAGTGCAGTGACGGAGCTACAAGCCAATTGGCAGAAGCGGAGCAAACGAGCTGGGGTGTAAGGTTTTACCATGTCCTGGATGTAGATTGGACCCGATCTGGTCGTAGCACGGTATGAACTTTTCTCAAATAACGAGAGAGAAATACTTTTCCTGCTTGTAAAGGAAAGACGGATGAACTAGCTTTCATATCCAATGGATGGAGAATGGACCGGACAGTGTCAACTTTTGAGTTGTTTACTTGTTTTATTTTGAGCAGAAGGGAATAAGATTTTGATCAACATTTACATCTATTTTGTTGTCTGTGTAGTTTTTACAAACCAGTGATATTTTATGCTCATTTGGACACTATCACTGAGATAAAGATGAACTAGTTCAGTGTCAAATATACCATTCAATAAAGAAAAAAGCACATTTCATCTTAATTATTGAATGATAAATATTGTATGATGGTACTCCTTGGTATAGTTTACTTTGAGCTAAACTCCTTGGTATAGTCCTGCTGTGGTTGATGAGAAACGTTACTTGGCAGAGTGAGAAAGCCAGCGCAGCAGCCTCCCCAAGGTCCTAGTGCCCGAAAGGTAAGTAGGCTATTGGATTGTAATTTGAAGGGGAGAAAACATACACAAACCAGAACACACGCACATATGTATAATTTTAGAGTTATAAATAACTTTCCCATGTGAGAAACAATAGTTTAATTTAATGACATCACCAAAATAAAAAATTAAAATAAAAAATATATATATTTTTTTTTTTTCAAGCCAAATTATTTGGGGGGGCTGAAGAACATTTTAGGGGGGCTTCAGCCCCCCTAAAACGGGCCTAACGACGCCCATGCTTGGACCAAATCGATCTGGCACGTGCACGGCGAAGCAGAGACATGCACTGGAGCAGCTGAGAGGACAATAATAATAATAATAATAATAATATTTATAAAGCACATTTCACAGACAAAAGAGGTCACAAAGTGCTGTACAGTTAAAACACACAGTTAAAACACACAGTAAAAACACATTAAAGTAAAAAGCAGGAAAAGCATATATTTTGTGCAGATATCCTATCTTACAAATATTACTGGGTATATTCCATGGCTCAAAAAGATAAATATTGACAATTTGTACAATTTATTGATATTATTATATTTGTTATAACCTTGCACCTTGAGCCACCCAATATATATATATATATATATATATATATATATATATATTATAATATAATTGCCGCCACTGCAAATGAATAACTATAGCCTATGAAATAAAAAACCTGGCTATGTTGAAACGGTCTATCAAGCTCTTCTGCTGCGTTTCAGTGCCCAGGGCAACACTGTGAATAGAGCTACACACTTAAACAAACAGCGCTATCCATCTGAGAACAACTCATACTAATTCATTTTGATTCATACTTAATGTGAGATTGTTCCATATTGCATGGGCTATTTGGGGTTTTGTGGCTTAATGCATTGTCTTGAAAAAAAAAGTTTGCATCTTAATACTGATATGAACGTTTATTACCATGGAAATGGTCAAAGCCTTCCATTCAGCTTTTCAAGCGGATATGGCTAACTTTTAGAAGACACTTGCTTATTGACACATCCAGCAATTACAGAGCAACATTCAATTTCTGTCATGTTTCTGTCCACCTGATGAATGAAAGTCCAACGTTCACTCTCCTTTTTAATTTGTAGCTTTTACTTTGGTAGCTACTATTTCCTGAAGGAAATATTTGTCTCTTTAGCAGCTAAATG
Source organism: Myoxocephalus aenaeus (assembly GCA_038501785.1). Classification (NCBI taxonomy): domain Eukaryota; kingdom Metazoa; phylum Chordata; class Actinopteri; order Perciformes; family Cottidae; genus Myoxocephalus; species Myoxocephalus aenaeus. The sequence goes on along the minus strand of JBAMJR010000350.1, from coordinate 7,666,366 downwards.
CTCCACCTGTTCACCAGTTACTAACTGTGCCTATCTGCCATTTTGTGCTGAGCGGGTAGTGTACTGTTGTTTTTTTACTCTTACTCTCAAAACAAATGCATACCTCAGCCAAAAACCACGCTGTGAGAGTGAACCAAAACAGCAAAGTTGCGGGTCAGACAGCTAAACAATGATCTGCGACTTGCTTTAAAGCTCCCCAATGCTAGAAGTAGCTACAGATGATCTCCATGAACACACTCTAAGAAATAAGGGTCAACATTAACAGTCTTTGTCTGTTCAAAAAGGCATTCTAAAAAGGTCAACCAAAGCCTCTTCAGCAATGGGAGTTAACCAAAGAAAAGGTGTATTGACCAAAGAAAAGGTGTATTGACCAATAACTATTTTAACATTTGAGTATTGCATCAAAATAAATTGTCAACGCTTCTTCAATAAAGGACATTCATGTCAATCTTTCATGTAAAGCAGAGGCAGTCTCAGCAAAAGCATGAACCATCTGTCCGTGCGATCTCATTTTCCCTTTTCATGGTGGACATTCATCTCAGACCATGTAAGGTAGCAGAAATCAGAAGGTGACAGTCCCCTGGGAAATCTGCCTCCTTCTCACCCCCACTCTCCCGTTTTTGTATGCAGGCACTGACAGACTAAATTATTATCAGGAATGTTCTGTGGGTTAGAAAATGTGCATGTAGCAGACATCTATCTTAATTAATCCACTGTAATTACACCACCAACGCAGAGCAGCACTCTACATATTCAAGTTACCACACATCTTCCTATTTTTAGCCATGCCTGTCAATTCTTTTTAGGGCTTTAGAGTGTTACTGGGAGTGTAAGCGTAGGCCTCTGAGTCAATTCTCTGAGCTAACAAACAAACACGGTTCAAGCAATTAACCCTGCTCTGTTTTGATTTGGTTCCACTCCCCCCCCCTGAATTTTGTTGATATTTGTAGGTTTCACCTTTTGAATTAAATAATGAAACATGGCAGGTCCCACCTGAAGGGTGATGATATCAAACGGAGATCAGACCTGAGGGTAAAGAGGAAAAACACACTGCACAATTTGATTGGTCATCGGAATAATTGATTGTTTTTTTTCAGAGAAATAATATTTGTAAGTTGAATTTGTTAGTGGAGTAGATAGCAGTGGAGTAGATAGATAAAGCTATATTAAAGCTAACCATCACAAAAATGGAGAGAAAATAGACAGCCCATTATGTTTTTTTTTATTAACCTGTAATTGTGCTTTTGTCCATCAAACCAAATCTGCTGGTGAGTGCAGAACCTATTAAAGCTAATTAGCTGAAATCAGGTCAGAGAGACTGGAATATAATGTAACATTGTGTTTCGGGTATATTTCATGTCTTTATTCAGAGACAGAATATTTGAATCCATTATTTTTCAAATCAAATATCATTTACATTTCCCTTTCATTCTCTCTGCATTGCTGCATCCCCAATATCCATTTATTTTATTTCCTTTTTTGTTGTTGTAGTAAAATCACATTGTATAAAATGAGGATTAAGTTTTTTTTATAAAACACTGGAAATAATACAATTTAGCCTTTATATTCTATCCGATAATGAATGTTGAATAAGTCATATTCAACAGATTAATACATAAAAGTAGTTATCTGCAGCCCTACTTTCTCTGTGTTAAAAACAACTTTTTAGTTTGCCATTCTTCATGTTGTTTGGCGAGAGGAAAAACTATCAATTCTGTCTTCTAATGAATTAGGACTGAAGTTAATTATTTTTCATGAAAAGCAAATATGTTGAGGTGAAATAGGTCACAAATCACTCTGATGGTCACAGCTGATGTTTTGTAAGTGTGTCAGAATGTATCATCGTAGAAATAATGAATGTGTATACAAATGGTGTTTGAATAGACAGGAACTATTACATACACATCTCTAAAGGACACGGCCCGTTTAGAAAGTATGATTAAAGATGCTATTAGTTGTATTGTAATTATCAATATGTAGGATTTGGTGTAATGACCACAAACAATGTAACCATCATTCTGTGGTGTAATAGTGTATGATATAATAAAAGTTAGACATTTCAGAAATAGTATACTAACTACACAACAGTGTATCATGTTGAGGGGCTTTTCCAGTTATACAAAAGTTTAAAAAAACTAAATACCACAACCTCTCTAAAACACCCACCTAAAATATTGTAATACACTTACACAAATCCAATACCAAAATTACTCTACTCTGTCAATATTTAAACAATATCTGTCCAGCTTATCACTCGTTCTTTCAGTGTGGCTGTTCAGAATAGCTATAAACACGTTTGATTTCTGATGTGGTCGGTCAAAACATCTTCTCCTCAAGTATTACCGAGGCCTTAAATCCACACAAATTATGATTATGATTCACTGATCAACGAAAGGAAAGCAGTTTTTTGTCAGGATATATTTAACATCAATATATTGGCCCAATCCCAATGTTCCCCCTGAGGCCTTAAACCCTGAACTTTCAGGGACTTAACTGTCAAATGGTTGGAACATTGGTAAATGGTTGATTGGGGAGAGGCTTGAGGGCTTGGAATGGTATGAATACGAATGTGGCAGCAGTCTGCTGCAACATGAAGTAACCTTGACAACGTCATAATATGTAATGTACAATTGTGGGGAATAATTTTTTACTTTTTGCTCTTTTTTTGCTCGCTTCCAGACTCTTGCCTTGTGAGAAAGGTGCTAATGGTCAAATAATCTATTTACTATTTTTTGTCAAAACAGCTTCAGAATGAACAACATTTAGTTGATGAATAAACCAGGTGTTTTCATGTGCCATCTTAAATCCTTAATGTTTCTGTGTAAATGTAATATGCCAGGCTGAACACCCAACTGCTGGCCACTTTGTTTACCTTTTGTTTTTTATGCTTCCCCTGGTTAGCCTGTGTTTAGCATCACCACACTATGAATTGTGAGTTATTCCCTTCAGCAAAGTCTGCAGACATGCAAGCTTATGGAACGTGTTCATAAAGGGCCCAAAATGTCTGTGAGAGAGACTTCAATCACTTGATGATTTGACAGTGGGACACCCCAATGCTCTCAGACTTTGTGGGAGGGCGCCTTAAAGTCTGTGAGTTTCTGAATGTAGAGATTGAGCTAATCCCATTTTACCCAACTACAGTATTGTGTGCTAATGTTATTGATCAAAATGACTAAACAGTCACAGAGGAGGTCATAAACTAATTTATACAGTTTTGTACAATCAATAAACGTAATTATTATCTCTATGTGACGGAATCAGTCCTGAATCTCAGTATGGAGAAACACCAAACACACTGTACAAATGGTATGTGATTTTAAGCATGAGATAAAGTACTGGCATCCTTTCTTTTATCTAGAGCCACAGGCTGCTTTAGATCGTTCCTTTGTGTCATGCATGTGTTGAGCACAGACTTCTAAGTCTCTAACAGCCCATGTGGTTTGTGACGGCTGGAAGCAGCAGTCACAGCGACAGGCCAAGTTGGAGGCAATGTTCCGGTAAAGAGACTGGCGCCGCCGCAGCACACCTGCCTAAATAGCGGGCCTGGAGGATTGGGCCGTGCCATGTTGCCTCGGCAGGAGGGGTGTCCTCAATGGCCGGCTGTTCTGCACCACTGGGGAGAGGGGCCTCATCCCCCTTCCAATTAGCCAATGGACCAGCCAACGGCTATATACCCTGCCATAGGAGATGGCTCTGGAGTGTCTCCTGTACCATGGAGTACTCACTATGTTTGTCGCCAACTTTAGGGTGTCATTGTTGTTATGATTTTGTTCCCCATCTGAACCATGTAAATAGCTTTGGGGCAATAAAATCCCTATTTTTTCCACACCTTACCCTGCCTTCCCCGTTCTTGCTTACTTGGTCCTTCACACATGGTGGCAGTGGTGGGATAAGCAGTAGGAGGTGCAGGGAGGTGTCAAGATTTTTTTTTTGTTCTCTCTCTTCCCTGTGAGAAAAATGAAGAAGGGCCAAAGAGGGGGGAAAGTACCAGCCACTCGAGAGCAGGAGCCGTTGAAGGATTCGGCTGATGCTGACGAGGATGGAGCAGAAGGTGGAGCCGAGTCCGGGGGAATGGAGGAGCCCCGGGAGCCCACCATGACCGACCTAGCAGGAATCCTGCACTCTCATATGGATCAGCAGCAGAGACGAGATGCCCGACTTGCTGACGAAGGAGCACTTCAAGGCCAACGATTTGAAGCGTTGCAACAGCAGTTCAAGCTGCTTCAGTTTGAAGTGCAGCAGGCCCGTACCTCGCCATTATTTGATCGACTCCCTGGTAAGGTAGACTCACTGGGGGCAGATGGGGAAGAGTCAGAGGCAGATTACCTTTCTGCTCAGACCAAGTTTGGAGTCCCCCCTAAGAAACGCCCAGCAGTACATGTGAGCACTACTCCGGAGCCAAGGCTTCAGGAGCCAAGGCTTCAGCAGGGGACGGATAATGAAGATATTGAACATTTTCTGGTGACTTTTGAAAGAATAGCGGCAGCATGCCGATGGCCACCAGAAGATTGGGCTTTTAGACTAATTCCATTATTGACGGGCGAAGCGAGAAGTGCGTATGTCCACATGGACATGGACGAGGCTCTTGATTATGATGAGGTCAAACGGGCTATTCTAAAAAAATGACATAAATCCCGAAACCTACAGACAGAGGTTTCGCAGCCTTGAGGTTGAACCAGATGAGAGCCCAAAAGAACTATATGTTAGGTTAAAAGAAGTTTATGGGAAGTGGGTTCAGCCAAAAAGAAGGAATGTGAAAGGAATTGGAGAAATTATTGTCCTGGAACAATACCTGAGAATGCTTTCCCCTGAGCTACAGGTTTGGATCAGAGAGCACAACGCGACATCGGCTGCAGATGCAGCTGACCTAGCTGATGTGTTTGTCTCGGCCAGACGGAAGAAGCAGCCATGGAGCTTCACCGCCTGGAAGTCGACTAAGGAGAACAAGGGGCCGGGTTTCTCTCGGTCAGCCCAAAGGGTGGACTCAACATGGGGTAAGGCTCCTGTAAGGGAGCAACCTGCAGAGGTGAAGCCATTCTCTAAATTTTCCAGGAGAGTTATTTGTTATTTGTGTGGTGAAGAGGGACACACAAAACCTGTTTGTCCCAAAAACCCTGTGAAACTAACCCAGATGTGCTATGTGCCGAGACCTGACAGGAAGCCACAAGAGGAGCTACAACAGCCACAGAGAGAGACCATGGTGGAAGTGAATGGCTGTGAGTTAAAGGCCCTCATTGACACTGGCAGTGACCAGACCCTGGTTCATAGCCAGTTCATTCCTTCCCACAGCATGTGTATGACAGACCCCGTGCCCATTTGTTGTGTACATGGGGAAGAGAAATCTTATCCCACAGCAGATGTCTACATTAAGGTGCAAGGCCAAAGTTACCTCCTCAACGTTGGTGTGGTGGATCATCTACCCTTTCCAGTGGTACTAGGTCATGATTTACCTGTTCTTCTTGATCTCTTGTATCCAAGTAAGGTCTGTGGTGCCGCACTCACCCGGGCAGGAGCTAAAGGGGCCGAACAGCTCAGCCATCCTCTCAGTGAACTACCTTTTCACAATGCCGAGCTGGAAGCTAAGCCTGTAGGGGATCTTAAACACGTAGCCAGAAAAGACAGGAAAAGTTTCTAAAGACAAGAGTTGATCAGCCCGTAGACCCAAACCCAACACAGCCTTTAGGGTATCAAATACCGACTGACATGCAGGCGATGCAACAAAATGACGCTAGCTTAAATGCTTATCTACGGCAGGCTAGGGCATTGGAGCAAGGGGAAGGGCATGAACTGATTAAGGGGGATGGGTATTTCACAGAGTATGGTATACTGTACCACAAGCGGGGGTCAGCAAAGCAGCTAATGGTACCTAAATCTGCGAGAGGAATTGTACTCGAGCTTGGTCACTCTGTACCCTGGGCAGGCCACTTAGGGAAACACAAAAGTTTTGACCGCATTAAGAAACATTTCCACTGGCCTGGTCTACGTGCTGATGTAACCCAGTATTGCAGAAGCTGCCCTCAATGTCAACAAACTTCAGTAAGATATCCTTCTAAAGTGCCCCTTCAGCCATTGCCAATCATGTCCACTCCGTTTGGATGATTGGGTATGGACATAGTGGGCCCGGTAGAGAAGCAAGTCAGGAAATCGCTTCATGCTGGTAATTACTGACTATGCTACCAGATATCCGGAAGTCTTCCCACTTAAAACAGTCAAGGCAAAGTCTATTGCTTTTTGTTTGGTGCAATTCTTTGCGAGAGTGGGGTTTCCGAATGAAATTTTGACCGATCAAGGGACTAACTTCATGTCCAATCTTCTAAAGGATGTGTACAAACTGCTGGGGATTAAAGGCATTAAGACTACCCCATATCATCCTCAGACTGATGGCTTGACTGAGAGGTTCAACCAAACCCTCAAACAAATGCTGAAGAAGTTTATCAATGATACAGGGTCCGATTGGGACCAATGGTTACCCTATTTGCTTTTTGCTTACAGAGAGGTCCCTCAGGCATCAACTGGGTTTTCTCCCTTCGAACTATTGTATGGACATGAGGTAAGAGGGCCACTTACTTTGCTTAAAGCTCACTGGGAAAAGAGTCACACAATAGCGGAGCCACAGAGTGTGATTGCCTATGTTGTCCACATGAGGGAGAAACTGAAGAAAATGACCACACTGGCTCAGCAGAATATGAGGGATGCCCAACGGAACCAAAAAACTTGGTATGACAAATCTGCCAGGGAAAGGAGTTTCTACCCTGGACAGAAAGTATTGGTAATGCTTCCCACACAAGAGAGCAAACTTCTAGCTAAGTGGCAAGGACCTTATGTGGTAAAACAGAAAAAGGGTCCTACCACGTATGAGATAGCGACTCCTGGTGAGGCACGCCAACAGAGAACTTTGCACATTAACCTGCTGAAAGAATGGATTCCCAGGTCTGACCAGAAGGAGGTGTTGCTGATTCGACATGTTGTTGAGGAGGACGACACTGATGAGCAGTACCTTCCGGTACCTGCCCCAACACTTCCTGATCTCACCCACCTCACTGCTGATCAGCAAACCCAGGTCAGTGCCCTTTGTGTCCCAGAAGTTTTTAAAGAAACGCCGGGTTGTACAACAGTGATAGAACACAACATTGTGCTTCAAAAGAATGCTTCGGTGAGAAGAATGAGCTACAGAATCCCTGAGCGCCTCCTGGTGTCCCTAAAACAGGAAATAGAGCTGATGCTATCCCTGGGCATCATTGAGGTATCGCACAGTGAGTGGTGTAACCCCATTGTCTTGGTTCCAAAGAAGGATGGCACCATAAGATTCTGCATAGATTTCCGCTATCTGAATGGAATCTCTGAGTTTGATTCCTATCCTGTGCCTCGCGTTGATGAGCTCATTGACAGATTGGGGAAAGCAAAGTTTCTAACCACGATTGACCTCTGCAAAGGTTACTGGCAGGTGCCGCTGAATCCGCAGTCCTGTAAGTTGACCGCATTCCGTACACCATGGGGTCTGTACCAGTTCACTGTAATGCCTTTTGGACTGCATGGCGCCCCAGCAACCTTCCAAAGATTAATGGACCAGGTATTGTTGGGAATTTCTGATTTTGCTGCAGCCTATCTGGATGACATTATTGTTCACAGTGACACATGGGAGGAACATATGGACCACCTGAAGGCGGTTGTAGGACAGCTCCAGGAGGCCGGACTGACTGTCAACTCCTCAAAGTGCCGGTTTGCCAAAACCGAGACTGAATATCTTGGCTATATCATTGGCAACGGGGTTATCAAACCCCAGACCCACAAACTCCAGGCCGTCCTGTCCGTGTCCAGAGACAAAGACTCAACTAAAGTCATTCCTTGGGATGTCAGGTTGGTACAGAAGATTTGTGCCTAACTATTCCTCTCGTGCTGCTGTTCTCACAGATATGACTCGACGCATGAAACCTACGCGGCTGGAGTGGAGTGAGGAGGCAAAGTGCGCATTCATGGACCTAAAGGATGCACTGAGTAAGAACCCTGTTTTGTGTAGTCCTGATTTTGCTAAATACTTTGTGTTGCAAACAGATGCCTCCGAGCGAGGGTTGGGAGCTGTACTTTTGCAGGGAGAGGCCAACGAACGTCACCCTGTGGCCTACATCAGTAGGAAGTTGTTCCCAAGAGAGACTCGTTATTCCACGGTGGAGAAGGAATGCCTGGCAGTAAAATGGGCCCTGGACTCCCTCAGGTATTACCTGTTGGGAAGGGAGTTCCTTTTGGAAACTGACCATAAAGCCCTGAAATGGATGGAAGGAATGAAGGATGCCAACAGCCGTATCACCCGCTGGTACCTGGCAATGCAGCCCTATCGGTGTACTGTCCAGCACATTCCCGGGCGGGATAACACAACCGCTGACTTTTTAATCACGCTCTCACGGCGTGATACCCGAAGGAGGGGAGTGTGTGACGGCTGGAAGCAGCAGTCACAGCGACAGGCCAAGTTGGAGGCAATGTTCCGGTAAAGAGACTGGCGCCGCCGCAGCACACCTGCCTAAATAGCGGGCCTGGAGGATTGGGCCGTGCCATGTTGCCTCGGCAGGAGGGGTGTCCTCAATGGCCGGCTGTTCTGCACCACTGGGGAGAGGGGCCTCATCCCCCTTCCAATTAGCCAATGGACCAGCCAACGGCTATATACCCTGCCATAGGAGATGGCTCTGGAGTGTCTCCTGTACCATGGAGTACTCACTATGTTTGTCGCCAACTTTAGGGTGTCATTGTTGTTATGATTTTGTTCCCCATCTGAACCATGTAAATAGCTTTGGGGCAATAAAATCCCTATTTTTTCCACACCTTACCCTGCCTTCCCCGTTCTTGCTTACTTGGTCCTTCAGGTTTTCACAATTTTTCATGGCCTAAATACAATTGAGGGAAACGTAACACCAATTTAGGAAAGGTATTCCTCAACTTATTGGAAGGAACTGTAATACATAAGTATGTACGTCCAGTAAAAAAGAGATAGACTTTTAAGGGGTGATTATTGCTAAATCTGCCATAACCTACTTCATTTGCTTAAATTGCCTGTTTTATTTTGTTGGGGAACTTAGATCACAGCAGATACCTTGATGAGATGTTGATAGTGTTGTCGTGTTTCTTCTTAACACTCTGGGGTCTGTGGTCATTTTCTCGTTTTACATAATTTTTAAATTTCCCTTCTTAAAGTCACTAGCATATGATACATACTCATGTGTTGTATATCAAAAATTACAGAACAATCTCAGCTATCTATATAATGAGGCACACTTGTCCCAAGGCACAAGTGTAAAGAGAAAATATGACTAAAGCTGAAAAATGTAATCTTGATTTTGGAAATCTTTCATATTTGTTGTGAAAACATAACTTTACTCAGGTGGTATATCGGTTTTGATGATGGGAATTTGTTTACCAAAGGTCTTAGGTTCACAAAAGCAGTGGAATATATGAATAAAATGGTAGACACATGTAAATAAATGTCTAAAATCAAATTTATTATTATATGGTTGGGATGATGAGCTGTGGCTGGCTTTGTGGCCTGCTATGTGATCTGTTGGCAGGCAGACGGACAGGGAGACCGCTGCAGCGATGCTGCATGTTGTCCTCTGGACCCTCACAGCTCTGAATCCACTCTGTAAAATACATTAATACTAGTCAGTATGAGTTCACTGATAGAAAGTAATGATTAGACATCGACACGTAAGGAAGATCCAACACTGACTATGCTCAGACACTGCATGAGCTAGCTACGTGCAAACATTGCTAAAGCTAACAGATCCAACTATGCTCAGGCCATGAGCTAAAAATGCACAACAGCCATACAAACACGTAACTGAGATCCAACACTACTAATCATACTAAGTTCACTGTAAGAAAGTTAACGGTGATAGGGACAACAGTTGATTACCCACCGTTCATAGCTGTAATCAGCTAGCTCCGTGTTAGCATCAGCTACCGTGACATAAACAGTACTGTAGTAACGATTAATGGAGGTCCAACACTGCTGGTCGTACTATGTTCATTGTAAGAAAGTTAATGGTGATAGGGGCAACAGTTGATTATGCAGCGTTCAGTCATAGACACGGAAGAGAACAGCCAACACGGCACTATGTTGTGACGTGCTAACGCTGCTGAGCTATGTCAACAAACACACGTTATTTACGGTCTTACAAACACATAATGGAGGTCCAACACTACTGGTCGTACTATGTTCACTGTAAGAAAGTTAATGGTGATAGGGACAACAATTGATTACTCACTGTTCAGTCCCACAGAAACGCTGTAGCCAGCTATCTGGCCCGTTAGCTCCGGCTAGCTCCTTGTTAGCGAATCCTTCAGGCTCTGAAGCTGCGCCGTCTGTCCATCCTCTCCAAGATAGCTTTGCTCAGGACTCTTTGCTTGGCATCTTCTGACTCACACTGAAGCTTTGCACGCCTCATACATGTCCATGTTTAGATGCTCAGACGCGGAAGTGGAAACCATATCCGCCAGATTTGAAACCATATCTCTGTGACTTATTATTGTGAAGATAGGATTTTATTAAAAACTTAAACATCTGGTTTTACGCGTCGACGCGGGCCCCGCCCCATAGCATAGTAACATGATTTAACTTTAAACTTGTCCATCTAGTGAGTCTAGAATACCGCAATAAGACGTTTCTGACATACAAGTAAGAAAGGGCCTTCACAGCATTTTGTGGTTCTACTCTGAGGATATTTAGTCACTGAAGGGGCACGGCTCTCAGGAAGGCAATGTCAGCCTAGGGGGCGGTCCAACAGTCCACATTGAAATATCTCAAAACTACTGCAAGCATTGACACAAAATCTTGCAGACTTTCATGGTCCCCAGAGGATGAATCACAATTAAATCAGTGATCCCCTGACTTTTTCTCTGGCGCTTACATTGGCCTTTTCGTTTTTCAGTGATATTTCTCAACAACTATTGGATGATCATCAAATGTAGTATATAGTCATGGTGTTTAGAGGATAACTTATTCTGACTTTTAACATATCCAGAAAAATTGCTGAATCTCTCTACAAGGCTTCATTCAAAAGTTTATTAGACCTTCGTTGCGCAGCGACAGACTCGTTCAGCAATGAACTCATTTAGGGAGCTATTAATAGTACTGAGTCCGGCAACAGCAGAGACGTACAGCAGGGTAAAAGCCAGTGTAATTTCACATCTAATTCTGTGAATTAAGGCCCTAGTTTGAACAAACCAGAGTGGGCAATTCCTGGAAGTGGAAAGACTACGATAACCAAGAAAGTTTCTGTTGAGTTTAATTTAGTTTCTGTTGAGTTTGAATGAAGTTACTATCGTTTGACTGAAGCAGGTTTTACAATCTGTAAAATTGCTGTTTTTTTAAATATAGTCTGGTGGCTTCTAAGAAGACATGTTAATTGTATATTTTATACGTTAATAAACAATTAAAAGCTTCCTGTTGATTTAATACACCTTCATGTTTTGAATCGGTGTATATAAATCAATATACTTACTGGAAATTGACGAGAATTATTATTTAAAATTTGGTTAAAGAAACCCCTCCATTTCTTCTGTACACCGGCACGCTCTCTAGGCAGTTCCAACAGGTACTCTCCGAATGCTAGGAAGGAGTTTTGCCTGGCTTCTGTAGGAACCAACTAGTAAAGACCTATCCTATTAAGAAATTATCCTTGACTTTTAGAAACACCCGTTGTAGCCTAATGGCTTGATCTCCTTTACTTTTCTTCTTCTGCCACCATGGGATTCATATTTATTATGTTTTAAACATTATATTATTCAATATATTGCCATGAATTTTGATACAGACATCTATGTCCCCAACAGGATAAATTGTAATATACTTGTTTTTTTGCTGAAACTATAATAATGTTAGTGATCATATTGATTATTATGTTCAGTGAGATACAACAGGAGCACCAAGTGTCCAATAAACATGACCACTAGAACCCTATAATTTCATATAGCTGTTGCTGCTGAACCACTTCAGCAGAATGGTTGATTTAGGTGCACTGTAAAACCTACCAGCTCATCTTAATAAAAGAAGTAAGCTAACCCAACTTAAATGGCATAAAAAGTGTTAGTTACTTGAGTGATACACTAACATGAACTCGAAAGTGAACCGAAGTCATAATGACTCAGTCATTTGGAGTTTGATCAACTTCTGGTAGACATTCAAGTTATGTGTATCAATTCCAATGAGTTGTATTAACTCATTTGATCTAAATTGATTTTATAGACAGTGGATGTGTTTGAAAACTTAACTGATCCTTGATCTGTTGTTAAGACAGGTGTCTGTAAATGTACATTTCCCGGCGTTTTTTCGCTTAGATTTTTCAAAAGTTACCGAGAAATAGACACTGTACTATCCAATAACACCGTTATTGTAACCAGCAATACTGGTTGATGTGATTTGCGAGGCATCAGTCAGCCAACTTTCGCTCGGTTAGATAGCCTAACGTTACTTCAGCGTACCAACGTCACACGGTATAGTACACGCCACCTTAAAAGACCGATGGAAACAACGTTTTTTAGATACCTTCACCCGTAAAATATCTCGCGTCAGACACCTGTCTTAACCTCATGTTAAGTTCATACATACAGCAATGACATTCCCGGGTCAATAATTTAGCGCAAGCAATATATTCACATCAACGCAGCGCACACACATGCTGCTGTTTGTGTGCCCCGCGTAACGTTACGGCACGTTGACCCAGCTCCACCGGGAGGAGAAGACTTCAACACCTGTCTGTCTGGGACTGACGTTAAGAGAGAAGAGAGGAACTCACAACGCATATCTTCGGTGGTTTAAACCCATTTGCTGTCCTTAAACTAAATAAGGTAAGGCTGTTCTCTCTTTTATTAGCTTGCGTTAACATTACTGTAACGAAAGTGTGTACTGTCTCAAAGCTTTCTCTTTCTCTTAACATGTAACTTAGTTTATCTGCAAAACAAGTTGTCTTTTTCACCCGTTAGAGTTGTTGACGTCTGTACATGATTTTCCATCCAAATTGCAATGCCTGAGTGCAAGGTTCATTAAGGTATATGTGGTTAGCTTAATTAATGTTACCATACAGGCTTAACATTGCTACCGTTAGCATGATTGTGCTGGGCTCCACGTTTTAACATTGTTAACGTTAGCTGGTTGTGCTGTACTCCACGTGGTGATATCGTTTTTACATTGTTACTGTTAGCATGGTTGTGCTGGGCTCCACATGGTTATCGTTTTAACATGGTTAACGTTAGCATGGTTGTGCTGGGCTCCACGTTTTTACATTGTTACTGTTAGCTGGTTGTGCTGAGCTCCACATGGTGATATTGTTTTAACATGGTTAACGTTAGCATAGTTGTGCTAGGCTCCACGTGGTGATATCGTTTTAACATGGTTAACGTTAGCATGATTGTGCTGGGCTCCACGTGGTGATATTGTTCAGTCTGTTTCATTCACATGCAATTTTCACCACCAGTTAGGACAATGGGATTGAGATTTTAATATCAAAATGGTTGATTTAATTCAAGGCATTCAACATATTTGTTGCTTATACGGCTAATACACAACTATACCAAACTAACGTTACTGCCTTATGTTAGCCACATTTTTCTTCTTTCTTTAAAGCCTAACTTTAATAAATTGAACCGATTATTTTCATTTCAGTTGTGGCTGAGCTCCTGAACCCAGGTCATGTGGAAATGTAAGTTATGTGCTTTTTCTAGTCCCATCAAAGTCTGCTTACTGAGACATTACAGACTCCAACACGGCCAGTATTCTACCGTTTCTCCCTTACCATGTTTGTATTACAACTGCATATGCTCTTTTAGCAGTTTTAATTCACTCAAGATACACATGTCAAGAGTACACAGGCCTAATGTTAGTGAGAGAAGTGTAGCAGGCAGTGACTCACATGGCGTGGCAGACAATTTGGCATTTCATTGCCCTCTGTGTGATTTCAAGCAGCCATTTGTTGAGAGGGACATGTTTCTTCATCTAAGGGAACATTTAAAAATGAAGCAAACTGTTCCATGTCCTTTTAGGGACTGCAGGTTTAAATCAAATGTCTACTCGACATAACTCTCACAAATGCAGAGAACATCAGAATGCCTCTGATTACGATGTGTCCGTTGTAGTGCCAAATGAATCAAATGATTCACAGGATGTTGACATTGAACTTGAACAAGAGGCAGCTCTTTCGGATGAAAACGATAACTATTCCAACCCAGTGGCTGGTAGCAGCACTGACGGTTTAGCTGACCAATTGCAACATAATTTGGCAGCCTTCTTTTTGAAACTGCAAACTATTCTCCATGTACCAGAGAGGGCAACACAGGAAATCATTGAGCATGTCGATGAGTTGTTTTCACTCTCAACACCTCTTGTAGAAGAAGCTGTTATGAAGGTACTGAAAAAACATAACTGCCCTTTTACTGCCACAGTTCTAAGTGATATTGTCCAGGCAGTCTCAGAGAGTAATGTTTTGCACAAATCAATTACATCTGATGCTCCATTGTCAACTGCTAAGAGGAGGAAGTCATATTATGAAAACAAGTTTCCACTTGTTAAGCCTGTGGAGTACCTTATTGGGTCTTTACAGCATACATGCATGTATGTGCCCATTCTCTCATCTCTGCAAGAGTTACTGAAAAAGGCAGATGTATTGGAGAAAGTCCTAGAAGCTACCACACAACTGCCTGGTCAGTATTCTTCATTTCGAGATGGCTCTTACTGTCAAGAAAATCCACTTCTCTCCAGTGAGGGACTCAAATTACCTCTCATCCTATATATTGATGATTTTGAAGTTGTAAACCCTCTCGGAACCTCAAGAAAAATCTACAAAACATGTGCAGTATATTGGACATTGGCTAGCCTGCCACTGAAATATCGCTCAGCGCTACACTGTATACAACTTGCCCTATTGTGCAATACGGATGATATACGGATTTTTGGATATGCAAAAGAGTGTTTGCGCCACTGTTGAAGGACCTAAAGACCCTGGAAGAGCAAGGTGTCTATATCGAGACACTTGGTCAGTGTCTCAAAGGTACAGTCCACTGTGTTGCGGCCGATAACCTTGGTGCACATGGGCTAGCTGGTTTCAAGGAGAGTTTTAGAGGTTTATACTGTTGTCGGTTTTGCCTCACTTCCAAGCAAGACATGCAGGTATCAGATGCAACCACTGGTAGTTGTGAGATGAGAACAAAAAATCAACATGATCGCCTTGTTCAAGAAATACAAAATGATGCTTGTGAAAATGATTACAGTGTTAAAAGAAGTTGTGTCCTCTCTGATCATCTGTCATATTTCCACCCGATCACAGGATTTCCACCTGACATATTGCATGACCTGTTTGAAGGTGTGGTTCCGGTTGAGCTGGCCCTGTGTTTGAAAGGTATGATTAAAAAGAAATATTTCTCTTTGGAGAGTCTAAATAAAGAAATATTGTCTTTTCCCTACCAACATTTTGACAAGGTTGACCGCCCCCACCCAATTCCAATAACATTTGGCAATCGAGGAACAATAGGGGGAAATGGGCATGAGAACCATGCTCTGCTTCGACTGCTGCCTGTTCTTATTGGCTCAAGAGTTCCAGAAGGGGACAGATTTTGGGAGGTCATAATGGAGTTAAAAGATATAGTCCAGCTTGCTGTGTCACATACTTTCACAGATGAGACTATTCAGTACATGGCTTGCAAGATTGCAGATCACAGGCAGCTTCTTCAGGAGGTCTTTCCTTGCTTGCTGTTACGGCCGAAGCATCATTTCATTGAGCACTACCCTCACCTCATAAAGTGTTTCGGACCTTTGGTGCATCTTTGGACAATGAGGTTCGAGGGAAAACACAAAGTTTTCAAGAAAATTGTTCGCCACGCGCAGAACTTTAAAAATGTTCATAAAACCATGGCAGAGAGACACCAAAAAAGGATGGCATTCTACATGTCATCACCAAGATTTTTAAAGCCAGCAGTCCAGACTTCAAAAGTGGAATCTGTCTTTGTGCAGTCTTTGCCCACAGATACACATGCACTCATTTTGAGCATCACAGACAGCAATAGTGTATATACTACAAAGGGGGTAACTATTGATGGCATGGATTTTGTGGCTGGCATGTTTGTATGCACTGGGGTACGCGCAGCCTTGCCGGAGTTTAAGGAGATCAAAAACATCTTACTGATTGGCAGTGAGATCTTCTTTGTACTGAAAGCCTTTGATACTTGGTATGTTGAGCATTTGCGCTCATATGAGCTGGTCGTTAACGAAAGAAAGGGCCATACAGTCAAACCTCTGTATCAGCTGACTGACCAAATGCCGTTGTTGGCCTACAAAGTGTCAAGCAAACTAATCCTCACACCTAAACATTTCATTCCAGTTTCTGAGTAAACTAAGAGCTGTCATATCTGCATGCACAGCTAGAGTACCTGGACAAAGCAATACAATTACAGTAAGTGAGTACTATTTTCCACTGATTAAATAATACGGGGGAACAAGATGTTAATGTTGCTGTGAAGGCAGAGTAGCTGCTAAAACATACGCTAACCTTTGCACTGTCTTTTTTGTTTGTTTGTTACAGGCTTCCAATTCACAATTGTACAAATGGCAACGCCTGATGTCCTCAAGTTAAGAGTCATTCTTGATGAAGTCAATGCCGAAAAGCTGACCTTGCACTCTCGCCCTGAGACTGTGGATGCCCTCATATTGGAGCTGAAAAAAAAGCTTGACCTGAACTATGACTTTCGCCTGCAATTCCAAGACCCTGACTTTGGCAATGCCTTATGCAATTTGGTTAATGTAGAGGACCTGCCATCTATCGCAACTCTCAAGGTAGTACAAATAATTGATTTGGATCTGAGTTCAGCCAGCACAGATGACACAGTGTTATTCTCAGATAATACAGAGTCACCTGAGCGCCTCTGTAGATGGCCTGCCGTTTTTGTTGTTCCGACATTCTCATACGAGGTGGAGTTTGCATTAAGAGAGGGCAACTGTGCGTTTGAGAAGGAAGACAAAACCTTGAGGTTAACCAGGGATCAAAAACACAACATACTGGATGTGATGGCGGCGGAAATTTATAGGCACAAAGCATATCCAAGTAGCAAACAGATAGGAGAGGCTGCAAATGCCCTTGTGAATAAACACCCCTGCCTGACAGAGAGAGGTTCTCAAACAGGATTTGAAGCATGGAAGAACAGCCTTCGCTTCAAGATGGGCAACTACAGGACTAAGCTGAGCAGAGCTGGCATAAAAGATGTGGCCGTGAATGCAGGAAAGCGCAGCAAGAGCAACCCAGAGGGTGTACCACCCTGGGCCAACATTAAACGACCCAGAAGAGGGGAAGTCCAGTTCCTCCCTAACTATCCCCGTAGTGAGAACAAGGACACCCTGGAGACCAGAAGGATGGAGATGCTGGAGGAGTTCAAGAAGACGCCAACTGACAGAGACATGGTTCTCGTCCATCAGCACATGCAGCGCACCTTTCCACTCCGACGTGAAGAGATTGTGATGTTAGCACCTCCCATCGCAGAATTGAAAGACAGATGGCCTGCCCTCTTCTCTGAAGCTCAAGTGAGTAAAAGCATACTGACACACTACACAAAAAAAAAACAGGTGACATGTCTTAAATACACACACACACACACACACACACACACACACACCGCCTTGATTATTGCTTGATTTGATTAAATTGTTAAAAAATTGACAATTGTGACATTGTCCTCAGGATCATTTCATGAATCAAACCATTTTATAAATTCAAAATATGGACTTGTCATTTAGGCTCATTATGGGATGTCTCTTTATGCTTTTGTGTTCGGTACAGCTCTATGGCGAATTCCATAGGATCACCAATCAAAGCCTTCAATATTCCTTCTTCGCTGCGCTGGATAAAAACACTCCACAGCTGCTCAAACTCTACAAAGAGAGGAAGACTGGAGCTTTTGGTGAAAAGATGGCAGATCTGCTGATGGCATATGACAAGCAGGTAAGGGTGCTATTATTGTTTACTGAAGGGTTGAAGTAACTACAATAATAATGACTGAACTGATGAAACGGCTATCAAATCAAATGGTCAATTTAATACAATATTCAATGTTGCATCAAATAAAATCAATGAAATAAAATGGTCAAATCATGTATTCAATATTTCAGTTAAAAACCTCTCTCTGTGTAAAAGGACAAGAATGACATCAGTGCAACTAGAACAGCAGCCCTGGCTGGACTGCCACTGTACCTAAAAGAAGACTCATCGGTGATCTTCAAGAGTTGCAAGGTAACGTTAAGTTCTCATTCTCCCTCAGCCTTCATTGCTCATCATCTCTTGTTTACACTGATGTATACAAACTTGATGACTTTAGACTCGACAAAATTAGGAAAGACTTGCAACCTTCTTCCAAACCGAAAGATGAATAAAAATGTTGAAAGAATCTTTTTTTCTTTTAAGTTTACCACATTAGATTTTGGTGAAGAGTGTTTTTTGACTTGTAAGGACTTGATAGTCAAGTTTAAAACTTGGACTTGACTTGAGATTTGCCTGTTGGGACTTGAATACAAAGACCTTAGACTTGATGACTTTGTCCCACCTCTGCAATAAAGTGTCCTCCCTCTACCATACAATTGTAAACTGTTTTATTCTACACCTGTGAATATTATATACATATATATACATATATACACACAATAATTTCATATGTTTCCCAGTACCATCAAAGGTTTATATCTTATTTATTAGCCTATCATAGTTGATGTGTTTGGTACACATGTTTTGGACCTCATGTGTACTTCCTCTTTCAGGAGGAGGAGTTTGAAGCATTCCAGGAGGGTGCAGTGGTGCTGTTGGCCGTGGTGGCTGAAGAGGACACGGCTGCAGGGATTCCCTTTCAGCCTCTCCATGTCTCAGTCATCCTGGAGGATCAGGTTGTAATGACTCTCAGATCTTGGACTGATGCACTGGTGGTGTTGTTTGGCTTGATCTATGCTCTCAATATGAGCTATCCGGCAAATCTGAGTGGCTTCTTTGAGTTCATCCAGGTTGTCCTCTTCAATTTAGATGATGGAAGAAAGCAGCTCAAACCTAAGTTGCAGGCCTTCAAAAATGAGCTAGAGTAAAGATGATTGATAGTCAGTCTAGCAGTTGTTGTGTTTGGTTCTTATATAGTCAATTTCATAGCTGGCCAGTTGTTAAGCATTTGTTTAACATTTTGTTAAGAGAAAATACAAAAACGTTTTCTTTCTTTTTTGAATTTTGTTGTGAGAACAATGTATTTGATCAATGATTTATTTGTTTATGTTGCCAGCTGTGTGGATTCATTTTGGCATAATGTGTAATGTTGTGGTCAGAAAATCACATTTATTCAAATAAATTCATTGCATCTAACTGATTATTTGTATTGAGTTAATTCAACTTTAATAGTTCAAGGCAATCAGTTTCCTTAAATGAATTGAGTAGCTGCTATACCATTTTGAGTTGTTGTAACACAAGCTATTTAAGTTAGTCAGACTTAAATCATAGATTTGCTGTTATATAATTGTAATGAGTTCATACAAACATTACAAATAAGTTTAAATAATGAATATGTTTTAAGTTCAATACAAATAATGGAGTTAGTTCTAGTCATTTATTTACTTAAGTATACCTAACAATAAATACTTGAGTTAGGAGTACTCCATTTAAGCATTTGTTTCCACTAAAAGGATTTGAGTTATTTAACTTGAATGGTTCAAGGCAATCGGTTTCCTCAAACCATTTGAGTTGACTTTACTCATCAGGTTTTACAGTGTGAGAACTGGAGATAATAGCAGGCCTTAATTAAGCTCATGAAAGGAAAAAAAAATTGTAAGCGCTTTGTTGAGATGACTGCCTGGCCCTCTATGTTAAGTAGGAGATAATGCCACAGGCACATGTGGAGGCTGAAGGACAGGAGCTCTCAGGACTGTCAACCTCAGAGCACAAGCAGGTCCACTGGGATGATGAACTAATGAAATCTCTCTCCTCGCTGTCCTCTCTCTCTGATCCTCTCCTCATCCTACACCACACTTTACTTGCCTTCCTTACTTCCTTTCCTCTGTGTCTTATCCTTTTCACTCACTCCTATCTCTTTGTCCTACCTTTAGTTTTCTTCTCTTTTTTTCTTCTCCACAAGCCTTTCTCTTTCACCCGCTTATCCTCCGCCTTCTGTATCTCTGCTGTCTCCCCACCATCAGCTTTGTATTCAAGCTGCCAGGAAATGAGAAAGGCACTCAATTACTGTGCTCATTGAATCATTAATGTCAAGGTTGTGGTGTGTTCTGATGGCCAACAGGCAACCGCTAGTGTGTGCTTCGGAGCAAATCTTCTGCTGTATGTCCCAACAAGACAGACACTGTTTGATATGGGTCTCACACTGATAACAAAGCCTTGGATGGAAATCATGGCAAGCAAAATTATAAGAGCAGTATTAATGATGGACCTGGCTTGCCATGTATACACAATGATAGTATGATTTGGGCTTCTGATAGCAGCAACCGGAACGTATCAGATGAGAGGATGGCCTGGCAAAGAGTCTCATTACAATGTAACCTTGTAAACCTGGCCCTCAGAGCTTTTATACTACTTACACACACATGTAGGACTATCTGCTGATCACATAACCCTGGTTTGTGCGCATAAAGCTGTTGCTTTGGCAACATTTATTGCAGTTATCAAGTTTCATAGTTTAGAGATGAATTTACATGGGCAATAATCTCTGACTATTGTTCATTTTTCTCTATGGATTGTAATTTTTCGTGAATGGCATTGCATCATGTAGTCTGCTAAAATAAGCTTACAAACTAGATATGTATGAATATGACGGTCAATTGTCTTGTGGTTTTGGAATCTTTTTCTCTTGACATGGGATATAATTTTGCAGGTCACTAGCAAGAAAAACAGACACATTTCCAAGCATTGTCTTTCAATCTGCTAGTCAATATTTTTACAATAATAATGGATCAAATTACGGTGTGTAGCCTGTAAGAGGGGGTCTCTCATAGTGAGGAACACACAGAGACGTATCATCTGACACTGCATTTTCCCTATAATCAACAGAGAGTTTCAGCATCTTTTGACTTACCATTTTGGTTTTCATCCACAGAAGGCAGCTGACAAAAAAAATTGCTTTAAAAACCATCTCTGCCATATTAACTGGAAAGGTAATACTATGATTATTTACGGCTTGTGGCAAAACAGTGGAAAAAAATATCAGAATTAAAGTGTATATGTTATGCTACTTTACACATATACTACATGTAATGTGTGTTCACTGGCTACATTTTGTACACATGTAGGAGGTAGTGTGATCTTACTGCATGTAAAGGAGGGATGTGTAGGAGTGGGTTATAATGGATTGGTATACAAATTCCTTGACTTTGACAATGGAAACTGGAGCGCACATCTTGACATCTTAAGAACCATTCGGGTATGGCAGTTTGTTGTCTGTGGAAAAGACTCCAACTCCCCAGCTGTCATTATTTACATATCTTTACATGAGTGAAGCCTGAACTCATGTTCTTCCCCACACTACATCTTCTGAAGTAATTTTTACATTATGGTGACAAATTGATTAACTATTTTGTCGCATAGAGAAGATACTACTGCTGTTTTGTATGGGTGCACCACGACCACCCATTATAATTACACTGATAACTCATCTAGAACTGATGCCAAAATCCTCCTTGGAACCAGGGTAGAACACATCATTACACACTCTCCCTCATATAACGAATTGCTTCAAATTTGCACTGCCTGTTTGGGCCCTGTGCTCCAGCTGAGCTTGCGCTATCATTTCTAAAAAGTCAACAGATGGTAGGTCTTTCTCCTTCACTTCCCTCATCTCACGGAGTGGTTTGTGGTCTGTCTACCTATCTTAAGGAATCACCCACTGCTTCCATTTTTAAAATCAGTCTCAGAACATCGCTTACGTAATCGGTACTATCATCATGTTCCTCTTCCACTGTACATGACTTTGCTTTTCCTCACCTCAACACCAAGACTATGCCAGTACTTCAATGACCCTCACCCTATCCACAGCACCAACCGACTCTAATGAAACATTTAAACTGAAATGAAAATGCTGGATTACAGTGATTTGCCAACATTTCTGCTGCATGTTCCTTGTCTACCTCTCTTTGCCCAGTGCAACTCATGCCCTTGTCTGTGGCTTTCCCAAATTGACTTGCCATCATAGCATGACAATCATCGCCCAGCTAAACATAATTTACAAACAAAAACTAAATGTGACTTTGGGGTTTCCTTACAAAATATAATTATTTCATACACTTCCTTGCACAGTGTAGTGTTTTCTCAGCGATGACCACACGCCCATCCATTATACATATATATGTGTGTGTGTGTGTATATATATATATATAAATATATATATATATACACATATACATACACACACACACACATAGACGAATTAGGATAATTTTACTTATGGGTACTCACAAATGCATATTATATTGTACACAATAGCAAAAGCACAGTTTTAGAAATGCACACATCACAATTTGAATAAATGATAAGATTATACACGCCAATTTTTACTTAAACTTCACACATCTGATTATGTTCATCTTTGAAAACAGTATCCAAATGTCTACAAATATGTAGAATTTAGAGAGTAATTCATTTTGGAGCTGTGATATTTCTCAGTTTTTTTCAAAAGTAATATTTTCTTGAGATGCATACAGATAACTAAACCTGGAGTCTGGAATGTCCTTCATTTCATTTGGAAAAATAGGACAAAATAAACAGCAATTAATGGGGCCTGAAAGGAAACAGCCATGACAGAGATTTGAGGCAATGATTACTGCTTTGAAGGAGGGCTTCTAAGAGCCCTCAGCTCCTTTCATGTATAATAGAGTAATAAAGCAGGCACTCTCTCAAGCAGGTACTGCATTTTATTACCATTCCCCCTGGGCTAATCAGAATGCCCTCAGGAATGATTTCCCCATGTTAGCCCAAAGAGTGCAAAATAATACTGACAGATCCTGTGATAAAAAGGGTTAAAAGTGTTGAGATCATGTTTTTTTATGGCCCTTACAGTTTGAAATACTTCAATCATTGTGAAGAATGATTAGGAAGTTCATCCCTCTTCGTACTCCAATATAGTGTATTTATTCTCGTTATAATCTCTTTTCTTTAGTAATGAGAAAAACACTGAACAATATTTGGCCAAAATCAATAAGATAATTCAAGTCCAAAGTTTGCAAGCCTTTTATACAAACAAAATGTGATTACAAGACTGCCAACTGATCTTCGTGTCACCTGCCAGGGGATGTTGTAACACTTCAGGCTCGTTCTGACTGGCCTAAGGGGTGTTGTTTTATTGATTTAAACATGTGACTTGTGGGAATGATGCAACTGCAATCTGGCCCAGGTCTAAAATTACCACCTGCCAATGCCAGTAAAATCATGTCTTTACCTCCCCTCATGAGTCATCATCAGAAAAAATACTGTTGCATTGTACAAACAACATTCATCCATACGTAACTGCAGAATGAACTGCTTCAGATTTTTTACCATGAAAACAATGAAAGAGGTATTGTATTGCTTTTATGCATACTTCATGTCAATGTTGACTAATTTCTCAGAGAAATGCTTGAGTATTATTTTATGACTGTTGATTATTTCTGAATAAAGGGCTGCTGGCAAGATGATGAGTAGAAGAACAGTCATCTTAATGTAAGCAATCTTAAAGTAGAATGGAAATAAATGCAATTACACGGATGGAAAAGTTACATTGTGGTACTTCTAACGTAAGACCGTTTAAGTCATGTTGATGTACTCATTGATGCTCTCAAAATGAAATCTTATTTTATCCAATTTAATTGGTGTTTGGCAATTCATGACCTGGTGCTAATGAAGCATCCTTATTGCCAATCACACATTATTATACCTTTGTCAATGTTTCACTTTTACACAGTCATAGATATGTTCCATTAGTAACATGAAGTGCCGCTATAATTCTGACTTTATACATACATACCTGTACCTATGATTAATGCTTTGCAGTTTTGCTCGCAAAGGCTTACACTAACAGATTCACTAATCTATATTTTTTTATCAAAGAAAAATCTATTGCCTTCACACAGCAACGGCTGAGCCAGAAGCTAACGGTATTGGAGGGTATCAGCTGTAATACAGCTCTGATATAAGCACTGTGCAGCAACAATAAATAAAGTTAGCTAGCTAGCGCACAAATTAGTTGTTTATCTGTTGCTGGTGGAGACCAAAACAAACATTTGTCAAACAACTAACACATTCCCATGTGTGGCAATGACTTATTATTTTTGGCTTTAAATATTTTAGCATCTGCTAAATGTCTTTTGAGCAGCACAGCATTATCGTCAGTCCCTCTGGCTTTTAATGTACCTTCACAAATATCTCACTAACCTTAGTAACCCATGCACTTTGACCTTAATGTTGCTTTTACATCCCATAACACAGACAAATGGCTTGAGCTGGCTTCTACGTCATGACAGCCAGATTTGGTTTGAAGCACAGGCCCTCTGATTAGGATATAGTTTAAATTAATAAAGGCTGAACTGTGTTAAACTAATGCAGTCATTAACAGTGCATGAGTGATTGACTGGCACCCTTTTTCACAAACGTATGCCTTTTTTGCAGTTAGTCTTGTTAGTGAAATTTTCATATGTTAAATATTCATCTTCCACATTGGACGTCCATGTGTACTTGGTGTCATTACTTGTTTACAATTCATGGGTGTGCAGGGTGCCCGTATGCAGCGGGGCCCTTCACACTGAGCTAATGTGGGAAGAGGTGGTTTCCTCCATGATGAACTGCTTCAAAACTGATCCCATTATTTCCAGGCCTCTGCCTGGCAGCGGTTGTAAAAGACATAAAGTCTTGGTGCTTAATCCTGTTAGTGCTGCAAACCTGACACTGCTTATTGGCTCCGTGGTAGTGTGTGAACATTCAGGACCTAACTGTTTGCCCTCTAAATATACTGTATGGAATTAAATTATTACAGTCATACTTTACTGACGTTACACTGATATGGCCTGTTTGCTGGAAGAGGAACAAAACATGGGTTGAGAAATACGTTTTTAGAGCTTGTGTAGTCTAAATCAAGTGCATCTGTATACATTAGTGTATAAAATAGTTATAAATGAATAAAGCAAAAATTAAGGACACATTCATGATTTTCATGATCATCAGGCAGTGAATGTTTTGCATATCTATTTCAGTTCTCCTTGATAGAGGGCGGGTGATGATGACAAACTGAGTAGAGTTACAGTGCAGGTGAAGATGGATTGGCTTGTCAGCCTGGGGGATCAGAAGTAGCTGTGGTTTGTCAGGTCTTTGTCAGGACTGGGATCAGGGGACCACGCCTAGAGGAGGGACACCAATGGTTTAAGGTGGTAGCAGAGTGGAAATAGACAGTCATATTCACTGTGGCATAGAGACCACACACTGACTGCTGAAATGGCTTCTCGTCTGATGTTATAGGTTTCAAAGACAAAGCCGAGGTCAGTCAGCATTCACTTTGAAAACAGTATCAAGGTGCTATAAAGTCAAACTTGCTCTGAAATTACAATACAATTATGACAGTTTGGTTCATTGATTAAAATACAGTGGAAAGAGATTGTTTGGTTAGAGGGAACAGGGAGATTCTTGACCAAAAGTTCTACAGCTGCCCACTATGATACAGAAAATCACAACATCTCTCTTGAAGATAAGTGTCCTATTGCAGAGGATAATGGAGCAATCTGCATGGTAATGGTTATATTTGGAACAGTAAGTGAGGAGTTAGACAAAGCTGAAATGGGCTGTCATGGTTTGGTAATTGTGCTGGAGAAACGTACAGTTGCTTCACATGGAAAGATGAATAAAGCATTTGAAGATTATTCTTAAAAATCCCAGGTGGTCATGGGAAGTGAAGGTCCAGAATGCGATGACTTATAATTAAAAAGTATTTAATAAAAGAATGATCACAAAAACAGCTTATGCATTTCGCTCGCGTCACCGGAGAGAGAGACCCTCCTCTACCGCACGTGGGTTAGTTCATACTATCACTCACGGAGCTTAAAGCCCTTCCTACTGGTTAAAAGCAGTGGTGTATAGTAACGAAGTAGAAATACTTCGTTACTGTACTTAAGTCGTTTTTTGGGATATCTGTACTCTACTTTACTATTTATATTTCTGTTTACTTTTACTTTTACTTCACTACATTTTGCAAAGAAAACTGGTACTTTTACTCCGATACATTTCCCCTGAAACCTTCGTTACTCGCTACAAAATCAAATCTATCTTTAGAAGAAAAAAAACACAGAACACAGACTCCACCAAGCAGGTTTTGCGAATCACAATATTATGCATTAGCCCTCTACATCCTCTCGTCCAGCACTCCCAAACCTTTATGCGCCACAGATCGGTTACGTGAAGACAATATTTTCACGGACCGGGTCCGACCTCGGAGAGACGGGAGACAATGACACCTGACGTGTGTGTTCGTTATGTCCAGTCTACTGACTCTACTGCTAACTAAACCTTTAGTCCAGTCTACTGCTTAACTTATAACCCGCTGCACAAAGACAGGATGTTGGAATGGAAGCAGGTTCTCCTGCTTTTTTGGCGATCTCAGGATACTCTGCCTTGGTTTTAATCCAGAACACTGGCAAAGTTAAACAGACTTTTAAGTTTCATTTTTAGAGTAACGGAACCTCTTGACATGTGTCAAGAGGTTCCGTCTGAGGTTACCACAGACGGATGTATGCGGTCTTTTTTTCACAATAAAACATCGTTCCGGCCTTTATTTTTTTCATTCATTCTTTCTGTGCGGCCCGGTACCAAGGGACCCACAGCCCGGTACCAAGGGACCCACGACCCGGTACCAAGGGACCCACGACCCGGTACCAAGGGACCCACAGACCGGTACCGGGCGGAATGAGCATACTTATAACCACACTGTTACAACTCCTTAGTGTCATATTGCTTTTTGGAGAATTATGATGATAAGTTCATAGTAGATGCAAGAGTATACTTAGGTACAATATATTATGTTGAACATAATATATATGGATGGATCACAGCCAACCCAATTATTTTCAACACAACTCCTTGTCCTTGGTCATGGTGACCACAGCACTTAAAAGAATAAACTTCATAATTCTCAAAATTCTGACCCTTTGCTTTTTTATTAAAAGCATGTACTTTTACTTTCAATAGTTAAGTACATTTTATATCAGAAAAATACTTTTGATACTTAAGTACAGAAACTATCAGATACTTTAAGACTTTTACTCAAGTAGTATTTTATTAGGTGACTTTTACTTTTACTGGAGTAATTTTCCAGTAAGGTATCTTTACTTTTACTCAAGTACGGCTTTTGGGTACTTTATACACCACTGGTTAAAAGTCCTACTTTCACACCTTTTCCAACAAACTCCATGTTCACTGGCCTGCAGCTTCAGGGGCGGCGCTAGTCTTCTTCTTCAGACCGGGTTGTCTGTTGCTTCATAAAGTCAATGTTCAGCTCCGCCACCTCAGGCGAACAAGAGAACTACACTTCCGTCTAATAAAACAGTCCACCGGCATCCACATGCACTATGCAAACGTTGTTTTTATTAGGGTCCGAGCGACTGACGTAGTCAGTCCGAGTAGGACCCTATTGAAATTGCCGTGATTCTTATTATTCCGTCCTTTTATTTTTCCCATTTGGACTGCTTTTTGGGGGACTTGTCATATTCAAAAACTCACCAAATTTGGAGCACTTGTCAGGACTGGTGAAAAATGCAATGTATTAAAGCCGGAAAAAAAAGTTCAAAAAAATGACTCTCTAGCGCCCCCTACAAGTTGGACCGGCGACGCCCCTCGCCCAGAATGTTTTTTTGACTTGAAAAAATTCATACATGTCCATCTCCACCTGCTCTACAAAAAAGCCTCTCAGACCCATAAAGTCCGCCTGTGATAATTTAACGCCATTTTTAATTTAGTGAAAAACACATTATTGTCGTTTATTCATAAACGCTTGGTCCCTTTCATACCAAACTTGGTAGTTATCATCATTGGAGCTGGATCATCAATACTGAATTTCTTTGATATCTCATTGCGTTGAGGAGATATAGACCAATTAACCTCTTAGGGGCGTGTCTTGTTTTTAAACACTCATAACATTAAAACTATTTGGACAAACGACTCCAAACTTGGTGTATATGTGCACATCGCATCCCCTAACTTGGAATAAATCAGTCGTTCTATTTAACCACTAGGGGGCGCTACAGTAATTCGGCCAATTTGGCATTTTCGGCCCGTTTTGGCTAATTTTAGCCTATATTTGCATTTCTGCCAAATACTACTACTCCTACAATTTTTAAGTAATCCACTTCAATTCGGTTCAAGGATGATCTCAAGACTCTCAGGAGTATGGCTTGTGCTTTGTTTGCGTTTTCATCCAACAGCCGCGACGGGGACCCAAAGACACACCTACTTTGTGCTAATCGCTATATGAGAGAATCCCGTTGTAACTCCTAGATACATGATGCAAAATAGCTCATACTCCTCATGCATGATGCTGGTCCTGGCCTGAGTACATGTACATGAAGAAATGTTCACATTGTCATAGCGCCACCTACTGCCTAAAGTACATCAGCCAAACGGCATAGGATTTACATGTAATTTACATGACCTGGTCTACACTTCACATAGAGAAACATGATGCATGTGTGTGTGTGTGTGTGTCATCCTCCACCCTGCTTTCAACCAGCCTGAACAGTAAATCACATGGTACCTTATTGCTTAAATATAAGATACTTATATATTCATAGTAACCTACTAGCGCCACCTACTGGCCAAACAAAATCTACCAAACAGCATTGGATTTACATGCAATTTAAATGACCTGGTCTACTCTTCACGTACAGAAACATGATGCACAGTAAATGTTCACATTGTCGTAGCACCACCTACTGGCCAAAGGAAATCAGCCAAACAGCATTGTATTTAAATAAAAATGACAGCGCCAAATTGCATGCTGGGTAGCGCTCGCGCACACAAAAAAAAGGAAGAGACAGGCTGCGGTCGAATAGTCCATTTTGGTTAGGAACCTTCCTAACTGAGTGAAATGACCCGGAAGTACCTCAGTGGCCGCCATGATAAGTGCCGGTCGAATTGTCCAAACGCAAAGGAAAGGAGCTTCAATGCTTCCTAATTTAGCTCCTTTAGCATAGGAACCACTGGACATTCCTTACGAAAGGAAAGGAGATAATGCCGACCCACAATTCCTTGCGGCGGCAACATTTAAAGTGACGTATCATTCGGCCGTTCACGAGACCAGACGATCATGACCGACACACGCAGATCATGTAAATAACCATTGCTATAACTTGGAAACACTTTCAATAATCTGTTAAACCTGCTGGCAAACTAAAAACGTTACGTTGCTGAAAAGTGCTGTAAAGTGATCAAACTGACGTATTTTATATTCTATCTGGTGTTGAACTGCAGCTTCAGCCTCACTCTTTTATTTTATTTGACTTCAGTTACAGAAGCTTTAGTGAAAGAGTTAAACTGGACGAGCTCTTCAGTCTGAGTCATGTTTCTGATTATCATCTTTTTAATCAACTATTTTGTCACATTACAATAAAACATATCAAGTCAACACGAGTTGTGTGATGTTTCATAAACTGTTGTATGCATATTTTTATGATCAGATTATAATCTGCATGTAAATAAACCATAACAACATAAAGGGATATGAGACACACATATATGACACACATCGTTTGTGGGATAACGTATCAGCATGTTTGAAACTGAACAAAGAGACAGTTTTAGTAGCTTTGTACGTTGGTTTCACTTTCATATTCCTTCGTTCATTTCTATTCCAACCTCGTTATTAAAGTAATACTATGAACCGGGTTGTTTATGTCGTTATGACGCAACACTGTAAGAAGACGGACGAAGTATATAAACTGCGCTTTTTGTAGTCCTTCTTCAGAACATTGTAGTTTCACCGCTGGCTACAGACTGACGTCACTAACATGCGCCTGCCGTCGCGTCATAACTACGTCGCTTAGTGAAAGTGGAGTCGGATTTGCCAAACACCGCGGTGTCTTCTCCTAACTCCTTATGAATTCTCCTTCCCATCTTTCCTTAACCCCGTGACGTTTTCCACAGAGGTTAAGGAAAAGTGCTTAGGGTTAGACGTTAGGAGGTAATTATTTGACTATTCGACCGCAGCCACAGACCGGAAGACACGCCACACAAACAGCTGTTCACCGCCCAACTCGCTGCAACTGTCTTTCCCAGCATGCATTTCGCCCGTGTAATTTGGAACCATGACGGAAGCCGGTTACCCTGACACCTAAGTAGCTCCACTGCGCTGCCAGTATTAAACTGTAAAAAAATAATTGCTGGCCCCTGTTCTTGTTGAGACTATGGATGGGTTTGGCCGAATGCCTTCAGGGGCCAGTCGGCGACGCGCCGGCTACCCCAAACGTGCCGGGGGCCAGCGAGGACCCGTTCACAGCTACTCGCAGCTTTAATTATATTTTTAATCCAGGTTTTAAAAATTGCTTACTTATTTTTTTTTCTGGACGGATGTCTGACACTGTTTCTGTGGTCAGTCCGTCAATGTCTGGCTTAATCAGGGTCCTCTCGTACCTGGTTCAACAAAGTTGATCAAATGTCCTATTATCCATCTTAAATTAGTGAGATGATTGATGTCAGGCTATGTTGGCTCCTCAAAGGCGGATCTTCCCTAAAAAAGCCTTGTTAATTCGAACAAGATGTCAGTCATCTGGTTAATTGCGCGTGCACGCTCCTCTTCAAAAGGGGGAGGAGTCGAACACAGATTCCATGATCTTCAAACGCTACAATGGCAAACAAGATCAGAGAAAGAGCCTCTTATTTCTCCCCTGACGAGCAGGAGATGATCACGAACACATAGGAGGAATTTAAGTCCATAATCATGGCAAAGTCTAATGGTGCGTTCACATCCAAAGCGTTACGAATATTCGCAACGCGTTTGCTGAGAACGCAGTTAAATGCGTAAGTGTTGGGAAAATGTATTGGCTAATTTTAAGTGCCTCATCACCCAAATTTAATCAGATTATATTTATTTAAATGTGCCTGCTGGCAGTAGTA
This sequence comes from Myoxocephalus aenaeus, assembly GCA_038501785.1. Lineage (NCBI taxonomy): Eukaryota > Metazoa > Chordata > Actinopteri > Perciformes > Cottidae > Myoxocephalus > Myoxocephalus aenaeus. The sequence goes on along the minus strand of JBAMJR010000350.1, from coordinate 7,635,254 downwards.
TACAAATTAATATATATTTATGAGGATATATGTACTGTATGCGTGTATATACATGTATGTGTAGATTACCATATAGGTAGAAGTTTGAATATGTGTATGGGTGTACCATGAAGGGTTTTAATAACTTAGTTTGTCACATTTGGACTTGCACAGTGTAAAATAAAGAAAGGTTTATTGTGTACATTACAATGCATGAAATATGATAATTAATAAGGGATATCATTATGAAGGGTGTGTAATTGTATGCATATGAGTCACTGTTTTTATTACTGTATAATGATTCAGATGTGAAAGGATTTTAAAAGATTTGAAACAAGATAAATTATATAGTATGGGTCACATGGACTCTGTACTGGAGAGCGCAGAGGTCATTTGCACACAGTGATCAGGGCTGAGGTTTTACAAAGGAGCATTTGGTTTTAAGAACAAAGGAGACTGGACCACCTGTGGTCTGGGGGAATCTCCCCCCTGATCTTAGGAACAGGATGGGGATTCGATTTGCATTTCAGCCATCAGAGGTGAGAGTTTCTGTGGGAGGATGACTGTAGCTGTAATAAGATTCTCATCAGCGGTAACAGATAGAACTGAATAACAATTCCCCCCAGGTCAAATATTTTGTTAGTAAACACAGGCGGGCGGAGTGAGGACTTCAGGTACCGGAAAACATGGAGCCATTTTCAAAACCTGCGCCAAAGAGAAACTCCGCCCCTGTGGGACTTTTAGCCAATCACATGCCGTAGATTTGAACCAATGAGGCGAACGAGCTCAAAATGCTGGGAGGTTAAAACCAGATTGTAGATTCCTGTTCGAGGTCTTTGAGCGGAAGCTCGGAGACACTCAGCTGAGTATATGTACACTGTATCACCATTTGAACTTTAATTAAACCGTTTGTTATAACTCTGATTTCTGTATTTCTTCCCTGCCATGAGGACCCGAGTTCTAAGAATACTCTTTAATCAGTATGTATGTATTATTCATAATCAGAAAATCAATTAATTCAAGCACTGAAAAGAAATTGTGTGTGATTCTCTCTATTCTTATCATGAGTCCACCTTAATCATTTTCTACAATAATGATATGTATGGTGTTAATAACACTGTCATATAATTATGAGTGCTTTCAACACATCCATAAGTTTCTTAAGCGCTAAATAAACGTTACAAACAGCACACCATGCGCTAAATAAACGTTACAAACAGCACACCACGTTACAAACAGCACACCATGCACCATGTTCTCCACATCGCTGACACTGTACAAACATGTACCATTCGCAGAAAATGAGATGTGATCCAGTCTGCATACAGTATGTGAGACAGCCAATGCTCGGCTGGGCGTGTGGTGTTCAATGTATGGCTCGAGGAGGTCTCGTAAATACATGATTCCTTGTCGGCAGAATTGATAGCACTCATACAGAAGTCATCATGATGTGAGAACGGATCTTGGCGATCTCAAAGAACTCTCTCCTTATAAAACTATTATAACTAATACCGCTCCTTCATCAATGAGGAAGGGAGCTGGCATTTTTGTCCGGTGGGTGTGGCCAACTTATCCAGTAAATTTCAGTAAGCCTGCGCTGGAGCAGGTCAAGTGATTTGGATGTGTTGCTATGGTAAACCTTTCCAACCAGAAAGTGGGGAAGTTACTTTTTGCATTTTCTCCTTCATTAGTCCAACTAAGCCGTTTTTTGTCCACACATTGCAGACGCTCAATTGGTAGTTAGCCCCACCAAATTTTCCCAGGGTAATTTAGTTTTACTTACGGACCTCTCCAGCGCATCAAAAATGTCCCTCCCGGTTGTCGTCCCATGCATGACAGCTACATCCAAGAGCTCCTCACTGCGCCTCTTGTAAAAATTGCTAGTGTAGGGTTTTTAGAGTTTAGTTAGTCAAATTTAAACTTGCACATGTAAGAAAGAAATTGTTTATGTGTACATTACAATACATGAAATATGATAATTAATAAGGGATATTATTATGAAGGATTTGTAATTGTATGCATATGAAGGTCACTTTTATTTACTGTAAAATGATTAATGTGTGAATGAATGTTAGGAGATTGCATGCTGCATGTACTGCCGCTTTAAGGAATTGTAGTTCTTTTGTTCGCCTGAGGTGGCGGAGTTGAACATTGACTTTTGAGACTTTACCGGTCTGAAGAACATGAAGAGAAGAAGAAGAATGCTGGCTCCGTCACTTTAGCTGCGGGCCAATGAACGAGTAAAAGCGGCAACCAGAGGTCTGAAAACGGGACTTTAACGAATAGGAAGGGCTTTAGGCTCCACGACTGGAAGATAGACATTAACTGCATGAAGAGAAAACATTATCTTTTCCGGCTGTTAAGCGAGCTATTCGGACCTGTGTGCCTGTGGAGTTCGTTGTGGAGCAAAAGAGCTCGATCGAAGCATAAGCTGTCTGTCTATCATTAGTTTAACTCTTTTTGGACTCTGGACCTTATTTCCCGCATCACCCCCCAGGATTTTTGAGCATTTTCCTCACTAGCTACGCTGTATCCATGTTGTTGACAGCTAATTAAAATGCCAGGGTAACTGCTTGTGTCGTTGGCTAGCTGTGCTGTTAGATTGCCTGCTAGCTCCTTAACTCGGCCTATGATGGTGTTTCTTGACAAACTGACGTTTTTAAAAGTCTATATCTGGTCGGGGCACAGCTGCTCACATATCTTCAGCATGCGATGGTAGTGGGGAATGCTCCCCAGAGAAGGAAGTTTAGGTTTTGAATGCAGCCCACAGGCTGGCTCCTCCCCCAAATCAGCACCAGTAAATAAAACACACCTGTTGTCATAGCCTCACTCCCTTTTGGCCCCTGTCCTGGCCCTGTGGTGGCTCATGGTTCACCTGCTGCTGTTTTGCTGCCCGATTTGCATGTTTTGCTGCCTCCATTATGCTTGTTTTTGCTTCTGTTTTGCATGGTTTGGCCATGGTAACATTTTGCTGCATGTTTTGGCTTTTAGTTGTTTGTTTATTTTTCGTTGATTCCTTTAATGAACTGCTGGTTCATTTTCCGAAACGCGTCTCTGGCCAAATATCGGTAAATAATCGGTGTCCTTAACAATTCTAAAACTATCGTTAAATGTATATTTCCTGTGGTCCCCAGGTGGCGTTGTTGCTTGCCTTTCATTCCCTTCCCCCTAATGCCGCGTTCACACCAAACGCGGCACAAATTATTCGCGCCAGTAGATTACATGCAAAATCAATGCACAGACGCGACAGGTTGCGAAGACGGGAAATTTTCGCAGAGCGCCACGATAAACGCGTTTGAGGCGGCGTGAATAGCGCGTTTGACGCAGGGCAAACAGAGCGAAGGACGCAGCGCGAATTCGCAAGTATTGAAATATCCCAACTCTGGCGAAAAACTCATAGTTGCGCAGCCAATCAGCGCTGAGAAGGTGCGTGCGTCACCACCGCCGTCTTGCCGTTGCTGAATCAAACTGTTGCTGCTCCGCCTGAAGTAGCGCTGGTAGCGGGCGTCATTCAGACGCTGTTGTGGGAATACGGATAATATTATGAACCCAGACACGATGGAGTTTGATGTTCCGACGTATGTGGAATTTACACAAGTATAAAGCAGAACCAGGGTTCCCACGCTTGCCTTGAAAAAAAATTCCATGCTACCGCCTGATTTTCCAGGTACCATATTAAGTGATGATCTATAGCAGTGTTTTTCAACCTTTTTTGAGCCGCGGCACATTTTCTACAATAAAAAAATCCTGCGGCACACCAACAACCTAAAAAGTTACAAAATGTCACATTGTAGCATAATACAGCATCATTATTGCACTACCTACTGGCATGGAAGAGTATTCAGTGTTTCAAGTAAACCAGATTGCTCCATCAGACAAAAAAAACAGTGTTATCACTTTGTTAGAAAAATGAAAATAAAGTTATGCAAAAAAGAACTAATATTTAGTTACTACTAAATATCTTATTGTGGAAAACAATAAGCTATTGCAAAACAAAACAGAATGAGTGAGATGTGTGAGCATCACGTTGTATCAGTATTAGTGGCTGCAGTGAGCTGCTTTCCTCTACACATCTTTTTAGACGGGGTTGTAGATTTGATACGGCTCTCAAGTCATGCTCAATGATGAGAGACAACAGCAGAAAGCCGACCTCAGAGATCTCATAAAGATCGGCTTTTGGCGAAATGCCAAGAATCGGCGCATGCGCAAGCGTAACCTGTTAACGGCGGACGGTGAACATTTAAAACCAGCATTTCCTCTTGCGCCCCACCTGTAATAAATACCGCTCCAGTTTGATAAATACTGACTTAAAGGAAACATGGTGTTCATTTATTTTAATGACGACCACAAAGTGAGCAGGCTTTATCACTGCAGTGTGTTTTTCAGGCTTTTGGAAGAATATTTCCATAGCCTCTCTGAGTCAGAAACGTCATTTATGGAGCTCCAGGCTGTTTGTCTTGACCTGCAAACACATGAACTGTTAGGCTTTAACAGTGAGAGCTCATAGCTTAAAATACTGATAGCTTCAGCATCAAATCCCATTGTGAAAAGCACGCGACATATTTTTCGCCGCTCTCTCTCCTGTGTCTCACCTGTGCAGCGCATCGGGCGGAACTCCGCGTGCGCGACACAGAGCAGAGCAGTATAGACTCGACCCAGAAATGACATGCTGTGTAGATACGATCAATAACATACGGCCGTTTAGTTTGTTTAATAGTAGAACAAGGTGTAGACCTGTTGTTGGAGCCATATATTTTTTGTTCGATGATAAATCATGTTATGTAATTAATTTGTATGATTTAAAGACGTTCCTTTGCAATAATAATAATAATGCCTTTTTTCTGTCAATTGTTTATGTCAATCTGATTAGGATCATCAGCTGACAGGTATAAGAGGAAGGGGTGGGACCGACTAGGAGTTTTTTTTTATTTTCTTATGTGGAACGGGGCATCGAGACAGTTTTTTGACCTCACGTTAGAACGTTAATTTAAGATAGAACATAAGTTAGATTTATGATTTGTTTTGTTCGATTAAAAGGAATAAATGGACGCAAGGATTGAAATTAAATCATCGTCTCAAGAGTCATCATTTGGAACATTTTAACGCGTGAGTCAGGAAGAGGAGTCCCGTAGCGTGGCACAATAAAAACAACAACCAGGAACAGGCCACGACACCTGTTCTATATTACTCTGCCAGCCACTATATTGCAGCTCAGACGCTCAACAATGGAAAATCATTTGCGGCAACTAAATAATATTTTTTTTGACCAATTAAGTGAAATTGGACATTTTCCCACGGCACAGCTGATGATCTCTCACGGCACACTGGTGTGCCGCGGCACAGCGGTTGACAATCACTGATCTATAGGCCCCTGAAGCTTTCCGCCCCCATCTGCGCCCCCCTCCCCTCACACACACACACACACACACACACACAACCCCCTAGGACACCTGACTACTTATTCCTTTTTATCAGCAACTCCTTTCCGATAGGCATTTGATTTTGACAGCAGTGTAAAATCGTGCTTCTTCTCTGCCATGACTGCCATTTCATGTGCTTCTTTCTCCATTGTTTCAGCGCTTGTCATTACTTTTTGCCGCTTTGTTTTCACTTTCTGGATTTCCTGGCAGAGCTCCTTTCTTTTCTTCTGTTTGGTGGTTTGCTCTCTCAACTTCTTCCAGTCTTCCAGATACATCTCATATCTTGTCCTTGCTCCTCTGCAGTGTTGCTTGAGGTCTTTTGGAAGAGCTCCATCTGTGTGCCCAGCCATTGCATCGTGGACCAAGCGCATTGCTATTAGCGTCTTCTCCTGCAGGTTTTCAACAAGCATATCCTTGTTAACAGAGTACCCCCTTTCTACTGCAGCTTGTCCATGAGACAGCGTGAAGAGACATTTCATGATGTTCCACAGTTCTGCATACTCTTTGCCACTGAGATATCTTCCGAAGAATTCATCAAGTCTGCAGCTGTAAACAAATTCTTGGAACTCTGCTTTGTGGTTTGTGTTGATATTGAGTGAGAATGCTTTATACTGATAAAGGACTTTGTCACACTCTGTGGCAGGGCACCATCCAGCATTGAGGAGAACCTGAAGGAGTTTCTCAAACATTGCTGTTGCACTTTCGGTTTCTGTCACAATCATCACAGGGTCAAGGGACCTCATATGCCGCACAGCTGGATACATGAGAGGACTTCTCTCCATCATTTTCTTTTAGGTCATTGCGAGTAAGGAAACACATTCTTTTTTGAACTCCACGATTTTCACTGGAGCTTCTCAGATGCCTTCTGCAAAGCCTGCTTGGTTGAAAATCCTATGTCCAGGTGTTTGAGTGGGACATGGATTTGCTTCTCTTGGGGGTCCAGTTTAGTGAGCTGGAGAGGTGTCTTGATCTTTGCCAGCTCTTCTCTCTCGATAAAGCATGACAGCAGGCCTGTCAGGGTGCTTTGGAGCTCCTTTGCCAAGAATGGCACCATTGGGGCATCTGTCTGAAATACCTCCAAAAAAGGCTTCAGCTGTCTTGCAACAAAAGCGAAAAACTCAAGTTTAGCCAGGAAAAGAGGGTCTTCGGTTGCCTTCTTGACTGTCAAGTAGGACGCAGATGTTGGCACTTTACTCTTCGGAAGTTTCTTGTGGCTGTGGATGTACGCCGTCACAGCTGGCCACACTTTGATTGCCCGCTCAGCAACTTGCAAGTCTTCAACCCATCGAGTGGCACAGAACTTCAGAGGAAATCTTGCCGTTTTAGTCAGCTCACTGAAATCCTCTCGCCTTGCTGCGAGTCATGGAACACCTGCCAAAGCGCTCTCAGCACATCTCAGATTTTCCAACCTGTTTCCCTCTCTCCGGTCTGGAAACTTCCATGCACAACATGCAGACACAACTTCCCAGGTTGATGACCTTTGGTGCATCTGGGTCCTCTTTGCTCTTGTCCTCTTGGAATATTCTTAAGAACTTCCAATTCGTCCATCGATATTTGCAGGAGCTTCTTGGTGTCCAGAGGTGACAGGGATCTGTTAATACCCTCCAAGAGCTTCTCTGCCTGAGTGTGTCCTAGGAACTCTGAAGTGAAGTAACGCACAGCTGCGTTCACTCCAGTAGCGCAGAATGATATCCATCTGTTCTGTTTGTCACTTTGTTAAGGCATTCGTCAAAAGACACTACATGACACTTTGCTTGTCTTACGTCTTCGATCAGCTGCTCTTTCAAATGAGGATACAAGCCAAAACATAAGGTAAGCCGATTTTGTTGCGCCACATGTAAATTGTTTGACAATTTCGCTGTCTGGGAACATCTGAGCAAATGTGTTTGAAATGTCAGAGTTGGAGTTGAACGAGAAGTGTGACCTGACCATCTTCATGACCCAGCGAATCTCTGCTTCAAATACAGCTTGGCTTGAAACATTTTTTTTCCCCTGAGCTCCAGAGCCTTTTTCCGTAGGCTGTTCACTGCTGGTACTGGGCATCTGACTGTCACTTCCGTTATCCTGGCTTGATGGGCCGCTTCTTCCCTCTCCTGTTTTTGTAGTCAAGAAATCTGTCATTCTTCTTTCATTATTTAGCTGTCCAGCTACCTTGGTGTGGGTTTGTCCTTTTGAATGGCTCTTGAGGGAAGCGACCCCCATATTGCTGATGTCAAATGACTTGCGGCAAAACTTGCAATAAGCCTTGTGGACATCTCCTGGTATTGGGAGTCATCTTTTCCAATAGGACTTGAATCTGCAGCGTGTCATTGTCACTCACTCCTGTAATGCATCACACATTTGAGATTATGAGTCTTACGTAGTATGCCTACTCTTACTCTGTAAAAGCTTTTGTAAATCAAACTAATGAACCTAAAAGGGAAAACATAAGGCTGGTTCCCCTGTGGTTCCTCAGTATAGCAACCTCACTAGTAAGCTTAGCTTAACAGTATAGAATCAGTCTGGTCATGATCAATGATTTTTTTCAAAAATGTCTCACCCCAAATGTTCCTATTTAGTAGTATCATTTTTTTTAAAGAAAAAAAACGAAAAATCACAAAATAGCTAAAAGTAGATATAAGAATGAATGTTACAAAATTGATCAAGACTAGACTGGTCATGTCAACTAGTATAGAAGTAATGTCACAGCCTAATGTGAAAATGTATTGGTAGTTAGCTAGCAATGCAAGCTAGCCAACACTAGCTAGTTAGTTAGCAAGCTGAATGTTGGCTAGCAAGATTGCACTGCATGTGCTTGCTAACCATCATTAATGAATCCAAATTCAAAACAAACTCTCCTAAATGTGGTGAATAACACGGTTTTAGGAAAAGTCAATGAGTGTTTGCTGTCCTGGCTCCTCAATGGTGGAATGAGCTCCCCATTTACATCAGAACAGCAGAAAGTGTCTACATTTTCCATCTCAAACTAAAAACAAAGATGATGCTTAGATGACACTTACTGATAGCACTTTATAGTCTTAACTTTATTGAAACTGTACTTTCTTGATTCTTGTTCTGAGTTTGTACTCATGGTGGAATTGCACTTTATTGTAAGTCGCTTTGGATAAAAGCGTCAGCAAAATGAAATTTTATGTAATGTAATGAAATACATATCGGGATCAAACATAGTTCTAGTATTTTAAAAGCAAGGTAAACATTACCTCAACTAGCAAGGTCCTAGCTAGCTAGCTAGCTAGCTAGTTAGCAAGATTGCACTGATTACTAATGTATGTTGATAAACCCAGGTTTACCACACAGTTAAAACACAGCTACTTACATTTGAGGATAAACTTGCATAAGAAGTTTCACTGTAGATGTCAAGGCTCCCGTGTTGGCTGGGAAATGCATGTATTTGACCCTTCTATTGAGATCGCGAGTAACGTTTCTCGGTTATTATTCCCGAAGTCCACCAATCCGAAACTATACTTTTAAAGTCCATATCACCAGGTTGCCTTCATCAAATTCCAACATATACCAGATAGGATGCCAAGAGCATGCTCTACAACATGGGACCATCCATTTATATCTACAGTAAAAGCTGTTCACATGTAAAGGGTTTTTATAAACTCATCTTAATTCTGTGCTCAATAGTTTCATTTTATTACTATTTTACACATCATCCAATAAAATTTTCCAGGACAACTGTTTCAATTTCCATGCAAGTGTTCACTTTTGCTCAGTTTCCATGACTTTTCCAAACCTGGAAATTGAAAAATTAAATTCCATGGTTTCCAGGTACCGTGGGAACCCTGAGTAGTGGTTATTTCAATGGTGGATGGCGGAGCGGTATCCGTTTTACGGAGATAAGCCAGACGCAGTTCCTGGAGGAGTCAGTGAAATTCAATCGTGTCGCGTTTGGTGTGAACGCAGCATAAGGCCCCGTCACACACTGCTTCCCCCTTGGAAAAAAACTTGGAAGCGCAAGCGATTTCTTCAACCACAATGAAGCTAGCTTTCACAGTATCATCCTTTTTGGCTGTAGCTTTTGTAAATATATTCTGCTGTGATTGCAGTCTGACTTTTCATTCTTGGTGTAACATCCAAACCTTTTGTCACTGTTGTCTGTGTTTTTCTGTCACTCACCTTGTCTCCCGTTTCAGATACCTGTCCTCCTGTGTGATTGCAAGCCCCGCCCTGATTGTTTCCACCTATGCCTCGTTGCCTGCCTTCCCCATGTATTTAGTCTGTGGCAATTCTTTGTTCTGTGCCAGTTTCTCTCAGTCTGTTTACCAGTGAGCTTACCAGCGATTCCCCAGTGTGGTTTCTCCAGTTTGGAGTTCAACGTTGAAGTTAAATTCAAATATTAAGTTTCAAATACATTTTTCTCCCCTTGGACATTTTGGGATTATTTGTAGATCTTTTCCAACTCAATCACTTGTTGGAAAAACACTTTAGTTAAACGCTGATATGGAAACACTGCTTTCTAGCGGCAAGATGCCGTTCATTCGAGTCACAAAATCGACATGCATTGTGGATGATGTAGTTTTTGGTCACTGTACATCGTAGAGTAGCATAGACTTTAATTCGAAAAACAATCATAGGCCTTTTAAGCTCTTGCTCATAAGTGTTAAACTCAAGGCTTGCGGGCCAAATACAGCCCGCCACAAAATTTCATGTGGCCCTTGAGTTTAACACTTATGCCCTACAGTGTCTAGACATTGGTGGTGGTGAGGGGAGTTGGCTGAAGATTGATGATGGGATGTGGAGCAGCACTGGTTTGCACTGCAATGACAACTGACAGCAGCAGAGAGCAGTTTCCAAGAAACCCAAAATAGAATGACTCTTAACCCTTTTGGGTCCGCCCCCGCTTCGAAGCGGGGCTATGATGTTCACGTTTTGATTAAATTAATTTCTTCGTGATAATACGGCACAGAGGTATGGTTTAAATTCTACCGGAATCAGTAGACTTCAGCCACTTCTGCGTCCTTTTCTCGGGAGATCGTACGAGATTCACACAGCGAGCTCTGAGCATCTAAACATGAACTTGTCATGATGCGTGCAAAAAGCTTCACTGTGTCAGAGGGAGAGAGCACAGGGGATTTTAGCCTAAGCGAAGCTATTTTTTGAGAGGACGACACAGCTTCACAGCCTGAAGGATATGAACAGGACAACGCCAAGCAAAGGGATCCATTCGAAGATGGGTAAGTGTATTTACTGAACTTTGCAATAGCATATTCACATTAGTAACGGGACCTGTAACCAGGTAAAGATGCTGCTAACACGGAGCTAGCGGTAGCGAGCTAATGGGGCGATTAATGGCTACAGCGTCTCTATAAGACTCAACGGTGGGTAGTCAACTGTTGTCCCTATCACCGTTAACTTTCTTCAGTGAACTTAGTACGCCTAGTAGTGTTGGATCTCAGTTACGTGTTTGTAAGGCTGTAACTACCGTTGTGCATTTTTAGCTCATGGCCTGAGCATAGCTGGATCTGTTAGCTTTAGCAACGTTAGCACATAGCTAGCTCATGCTGTGTCTTGAGCATAGTCAGTGTTGGATCTTCCTTTCAGTGAACGCATACTGACTAGAAATAATGTATTTTACAGAGAGGATTCAGAGCTGCGAGGGTCCAGAGGACAACATGCAGCATCGCTGCAGCAGTCTCCCTGCCAACAGATCACCATCGCAGGCCACAAAGCCAGCCACAGCTCATCATCCCCACCATATAATACATTTGGTTTTAGACATTTACTTACATGCGTTTACCATTTTATTCATAATAAAATGGTAAACGCATGTCCCAGGTAGCCAAAATGACCTGGCCCAGATCCGGCACGCCGGAAGAAACACTGTCGGCCCGCGTCCGGTTGCCGATTCGGCTGCGACTCGGCATGGATGGCGCCCCAGAATCGGGCCGAATACACTGGCCCGATTTCGGCGGCCGACGCTGCCGTCACTGGGCCGTAATCGAAACTAACCGGGGCCAGCATCGCCCCGAAGCCGGCACACCAGAAGAAACACGTCGGTCCGGCTGCCGACTCTGCTTGCGTTGGGTCCGGTTGAATGAATTATTATGTATCCCACCAATGTAACCAAGGGTTTCTCTTGCGCCTATACTTTTACAATAATAAAATAACACGCTGCTCCGTTAAGTTAGACAAGACGGCAACTACTTTATTCTTGACTTGCTCCTCACTCCAACAAAACCTTCTCTCTCTCTCCTTACGTTTTCCCATCAGAATAAAAGCCCCAGAAACATACATCAGAACACTGCTTCATAAAGAACTGTTTAAATACACCATACAATAGCTTACTACGATAAGACACGTAGACCAAAATGTTACAGTAAATATATTTTTATTAACTGAATGCACACAGGGTTAAACTAAATTTAAAATAGAACTCTAACTGAACACAAAACGACTACCGTCACTCATGGATGGCTTCATGTCCAAAAATAAAAAAATCCGGAGATTGCAGCCTGGTAGAAATAGACAAAAAACTGTTGTGAGAACTCACAATTTACAAAACATAAATCAATAGTATTGCAAACCGTTCTCACTCCTTATGTATTGAATATCGTGTCTGTATACACTCACCTAAAGGATTATTAGGAACACCTGTTCAATTTCTCATTAATGCAATTATCTAATCAACCAATCACATGGCAGTTGCTTCAATGCCTTTAGGGGTGTGGTCCTGGTCAAGACAATCTCCTGAACTCCAAACTGAATGTCAGAATGGGAAAGAAAGGTGATTTAAGCAATTTTGAGCGTGGCATGGTTGTTGGTGCCAGACGGACCGGTCTGAGTATTTCACAATCTGCTTAGTTACTGGGATTTTCACGCACAACCATTTCTAGGGTTTACAAAGAATGGTGTGAAAAGGGAAAAACATCCAGTATGCGGCAGTCCTGTGGGCGAAAATGCCTGGTTGATGCTAGAGGTCAGAGGAGAATGGGCCGACTGATTCAAGCTGATAGAAGAGCAACTTTGACTGAAATAACCACTCGTTACAACCGAGGTATGCAGCAAAGCATTTGTGAAGCCACAACACGCACAACCTTGAGGCGGATGGGCTACAACGGCAGAAGACCCCACCGGGTACCACTCATCTCCACTACAAATAGGAAAAAGAGGCTACAATTTGCAAGAGCTCACCAAAATTGGACAGTTGAAGACTGGAAAAATGTTGCCTGGTCTGATGAGTCTCGATTTCTGTTGAGACATTCAGATGGTAGAGTCAGAATTTGGCGTAAACAGAATGAGAACATGGATCCATCATGCCTTGTTACCACTGTGCAGGCTGGTGGTGGTGGTGTAATGGTGTGGGGGATGTTTTCTTGGCACACTTTAGTGCCAATTGGGCATAGTTTAAATGCCACGGCCTACCTGAGCATTGTTTCTGACCATGTCCATCCCTTTATGGCCACCATGTACCCATCCTCTGATGGCTACTTCCAGCAGGATAATGCACCATGTCACAAAGCTCGAATCATTTCAAATTGGTTTCTTGAACATGACAATGAGTTCACTGTACTAAAATGGCCTCCACAGTCACCAGATCTCAACCCAATAGAGCATCTTTGGGATGTGGTGGAACGGGAGCTTCGTGCCCTGGATGTGCATCCCACAAATCTCCATCAACTGCAAGATGCTATCCTATCAATATGGGCCAACATTTCTAAAGAATGCTTTCAGCACCTTGTTGAATCAATGCCACGTAGAATTAAGGCAGTTCTGAAGGCGAAAGGGGGTCAAACACAGTATTAGTATGGTGTTCCTAATAATCCTTTAGGTGAGTGTATAATGTAATATCTGACACCGTCCACGTCTGCTAGATCGTAACTATACATTTTGATTTCAGGAGATGCAATACAATTTCGCCACGTGTCCATTACATTAAAGCTACTCAAACCCTGCTTGCCTTTGTAAACCAGCTGGCTCGGTTAAACAGTTATACGATGCAGTGCGAGGCGTTGTTACACATGTCTGTGCTCAAACATCATGGCTTGATAAATACAAAAAAGTGTTTTTTCATTACAGACTAGTCAGCTAACAGCATTATTCGGGTCCTCAGGACACGTTTTCTAGCTAACCTGCTGAACTCCCCTGACAAGGTTAGCTAGCTTAAGCGCGGTTAGCATTGAATATACACGGGCCATGTGGAGGAATTGAGCTTCTCTCAAAAACGAGTAATGTAACATATCTAAATGTTAAATAGACATCTCCCACCATATTTGAACAATTTAATAATGCGGGTACTTACCAAAAGCGGTTGTCGGTGGAGAAAGAAAAGAAAGAGCGACTGCATGAGGTCTGGTCCTTTTTAATGCAGAAGGACCCACGAGGGAGGCCCTAATGGTTGCCTGTTGCCTTTACAACTATTATTTTAAAAAACCTGTTTCAGCGCTGGTTGCCAATAAACCCGGTTGCCATGTCTCAGCCAGAATAGGCCCAGGCCAAAGCTGGCTCACATTTGGCCGCATCGAGCTGGAACACAGCCGAGTCAGCCGACACTCAGCTGACTCGGCAATACGGCAGAGTCCGCTGGCTACCCGGGTATATTCCACTGCTTTTGTGAACCTAAGACCTTTGGTAAACCAATTTCCGTCACTAAAACCTATATACTACCAGAGTAAAGTTATCACAAGAAATATGAAGGATTTCCAAAATCAAGATTCAATGTTGCAGCTTTAGAGTTATATTTTCTCTTTACACTTGTGCCTTGGGACAATGGTGCCTCGTTATATAGATAGCTGAGATTGTTCTGTAATTTTTGATAAACACATGAGTATGTATCATATGCAAGTGACTTTAAAAAGGGAAATTTAAAGATTACGTAAAATCGAGAAAATGACCACAGACCCCAGAGGGTTAATCCTGTTCCGCCTTCCTCCTCTCTCTGCCATGTCCTGGGGTCTTATATGAACACTGTACACGTGTCACATTTTCTGTACGAAAGCAATGCTTTGAAAGACAAGTAAGCCATGCATTTAAATTGGGGAGGGGGGGTATTGACAGTACTGTGCAGGGCACATTGTGATTATAGTTTTGAGTGTGTTGCTGTCCGTTTTCACTGATGTGCTGGACACATTATCATTACTGTCATCGGAATTAATTGGTTGACTGAAAGTGACAAATTTGTAATCTACAGCTCTAAAACACATACTGTGCTATACACTAACATCTGATAAATTACTTAATTTTCTCTTGTAATCACAACAATTATCAACATAGGGTTTATTAAACAGTTTCTTGTAATTTGTAGTTATTACTACAGAACATCTTTCAATAAATTAGTAATGAACTGCTGATTTGCTGTCAAATGTAATCAAACAGGATCTACCTAAGCATTCACATGCAGTCTTAATTAGGTTTGAATGATGTTCCTGCTGAGCAATAACCTGCTCCATCATGTTAGAGCCCTGTTCTGTCGGCGTTTGTTCCAATCATTCTGATCCAAGCCGAGTTCAGCTCTTTCTGGCTTGCTGACAGAAACCTTTCCCACAAACCAATGCAAAATAAAATAATATGTAGAGTAATGTACCCAATAACTTTTTTGATATTAACTAAAACATGATTATCAGAATCATTTATTTGCTAGGTATGTTACACATACGAAGAATTTGTCTTGGCGGGTGGTGCATACATTAGAAAAACAAACAATCACACTTCCTGACAAACATTATAATGACTGCTTCATTCACTTATCTATGTTAAATGTAACAGTTTTTCACTTATTTTTGGTTCAAATTTACACAAATAGTTGCAACACACTTTAACCCTTTGGGGGCGGGGCCCGCTTCGAAGCGTTAAACCAGGTGTTTCAATTTTTTTATAAAATTATATCATCACAATAATAAGTCACAGATATGGTTTCAAATCTGGCGGATATGGTTTCCACTTCCGCGTCTGAGCATCTAAACATGGACATGTATGAGGTGTGCAAAGCTTCACTGTGAGTCAAAAGATGCCAAGCAAAGAGTCCTGAGCAAAGCTATATTGAAGGGGACTGATGGCGCAGCTTCAGAGCCTGAAGGATTCACTAACAAGGAGCTAGCCGGAGCTAACGGGCCAGATAGCTGGCTACAGCGTTTCTGTGAGACTGAACGGTGAGTAATCAATTGTTGTCCCTATTACAGTGAACATAGTACGACCAGTAGTGTTGGACCTCCATTATGTGTTTGTAAGACCGTAAATAACATTTGTGTGTTGACGATAGCTTCGTAGCTTTAGCACGTCATTACACAGTGCTGTGTTGGCTGTTATCTTCCGTGTCTATGACTGAACGGTGCATAATCAACTGTTGTCCCTATCACCGTTAACTTTCTTACAGTGAACATAGTATGACCAGTAGTGTTGGACCTCCATTATGTGTTTGTAAGACCGTAAATAACGTGTTAGCTGACGATAGCTTCGTAGCTTTAGCACGTCATTACACAGTGCCGTGTTGGCTGTTATCTTCCGTGTCTATGACTGAACGCTGCATAATCAACTGTTGTCCCTATCACCATTAACTTTCTTACAGTGAACTTAGTAAGCCTAGTAGCGCTGGATCTCCGTTAATCGTTACTACTGTAGTGTTTATGTCACGTTAGGTGCTGCTAACACGGCGCGAGCTAACGAGAGCTAACGGAGATAGCTGACTACAGCTATGAACGGTGGTAATCACATGTTGTCCCTATCACCGTTAACTTTCTTTCAGTGAACTCATACTGACTGTATTAATGTATTTTACAGAGTGGATTCAGAGCTGTGAGGGTCCAGAGGACAACATGCAGCATCACTGCAGCAGTCTCCCTGTCCGTCTGCCTGCCAACACATCACCTAGCAGGCCGCAAAGCCAGCCACAGCTCATCATCCCCACCATATAATAATACATTTGGTTTTAGACATTACATTACATGTATACCATTTTATTCATATATTCCACTGCTTTTATGAACCTAAGACCTTTGGTAAACCAATTTCCATCACCAAAACCGCTATCCCACCTGAGTAAAGTTATGTTTTCACAACAAATATGAAACATTTCCAAAATCAAGATTCCATTTTTCAGCTTTAGTGATATTTTCTCTTTACACTTGTGCCTTTGGGACAATGGTGCCTCATTATATAGATGGCTGAGATTGTTCTGTAATTTTTGATATACAACACATGAGTATGTATCATATGCTAGTGACTTTAAAAAGGGGAATTTAAAAAGTATGTAAAATCGAGAAATTGACCCCCAGAGTGTTAAGAGGTTTCAATTAAGAAATGTGAGGTGAAATTGGCAGGGCTTGTCCCAGTAACCTTTCCTGTTGATCGAAAGGCACTGTAAAACCCATTATATGTCACAGGAGTTCAAGGTTAGGACCCAATAGCAAGACCACAGGAGGCGGCCAAATCGACGGTTTCATGTCCCGTGACTCGACACCGGAGGCAGGCAGATCAAGTGTGATGTTGCGTGGCTCGACACCGGAGGCAGGCAGAGCAAACGGGTACTCTACACCCGGAGAGGAGTGAGATTTAGTTCATGAATAGTCAAAGGAGAACTTACTGAACGGCTGTAAAGTCTACCGAGGCAGAAGACTATACGGACTGACAACCCAGGCTTGCAGACCAGGGTTGATATACTGCCGGTGGTAACGAGCCAGATTGTCCACAACTGTGCACCAATCAGGGATGTGGCCATGGGAGGTGGCTGGGGGCAGGCCTGATAAAAGAAACACCAAGCACATGGCATAACAAAACAAACAGGAGAATGACAGACACATGAGGAGAGGAAATTGGGGGGAAATCAAGATATTGTGATAAATTATGTATTGCGATATATTGCGATTTATTACCTTATTACCTTTTCAACTGCAAATTGTCCCCAAATGAAAACTTTGTCAACATATTTGATCTATTAAGATAACGTTTTCAGTCTGTTCATCTCACTTCAATATTTTTTATTGCAGCAAAATGGGATTGTCAAGCAGGCAAACTGACAAACACATAAATAAAAACACGTCATTAATGTTGCATGCACCTGACAAACTGAACTACAGTCGCATCATTCTCCATGCAAACAGTTATCATTGACGCCATCTTCCATGGAAATAACCCCTATTTCTGCTTTATACTTGTTGTGGAAATCCCCAAAACGTCGGAACATCAAACGCCCTTGTGTCTGGGTTCATAATATTATCCGTAGGCACACAGTTCGGTGAATTTCACCGACTTCTCCAGGAACTGCGCCGGGCGGCCCTGTTAACTGGCGACTTTCGGCAAAATATCGCGATACTATGCTGTATCGATTATTTCCCCCTCCCCTAATGTTTGATATGCAACGTTTATCAGCCATTCTAAATTCTTTACATTTTATGAAATAAGGTGAAATATCGAATACAGAATTGCAGTCTTTTTTTAATTGCTACGTTTGCATATTTAGATATGTGGTAGGTGCGTGGCACTGGATTGCAACAGTAACTGTTTGGATAATCCAGTTTAATATCAGCATCAGAACTAATACAATACAGACAAGCAAGCTTGAAGAATTCACGGAGTTGCCAGAATGTTTTCTAAATTATTTCTTTCCATCATCGTATATTTGTCACTCTACTGAGTAGCATGGGTATAAAACTGCTATGAAATGTAAAAGCATATTAACAAAAAATGTCATGTTGTGTTTGATACTTTAGTTTGACATTTCTTCTCATAAGCTGCTTTATTGCGCATTTTGTACATAAAGTACATGTCGCTGCTGCAGAAGGGCATCTGTCTGTCCCTGATTTATTAAAGCAGGAAAAGCTGAATTGCTCGGATCTGTAATTAATACACTCAGGGAATACAGTGCATGTGATCTGAGGATGTTCTTGGAAACTAATCACATACACAGAGCTTCGCGTTTGGGGCCAGATGCAGTGTTTCGTCTCTCTCTCTTTTACCTAATTACTCTTTATTTTACAAATGGAGCATCGTAAATAGCACTTACCCATCATCGCTTTTAATAACTATGGTTCTCCCGCTCTTCAGCCCCCCCAAAAGAGGACAACCGTAGCAATTACAGGAAAATCAATCAACTTAATCATTGTGGTTGGGAGTATTCTTATGAGATTGTTAAGGTTTGGACAAAACACTAAGTGAATGTGAAAGGTGCAGGGCAAGTTCCAGCCTAACCACCAACAGCTTGGCTAAAGCCTTCAATACAGCACAATACTGGCCTGGTTGACAGAGATTCTTGTTTTAAGTAGGTAAGTATATAGGTAATTATTACAAGTAAAAAACTATTACATTTATATAATATTGACACATACTGTTCATAGTATCAATTAATCAGTGTATGTTAACCCTGACTTTTACTGCACCTCAACATTAATGAATACTAATTCAATGTTTTGTAAAATGAGTGTGTTTTAGTTGAAAAGGTTTTAGGACAGGGGTTGATTGAAATGTTATCAATACCAAAGTAAAGATTGGAAGTAAATGTACATCATTGTTTGGCATGAATCAACGTGCAATTGGCAGAACAACCTTGGGAAGACCTGATTTAAGCACATGAGAGATTCTTGAAAATTGGCCTCTGGGGTCTTGTTCACGAGTGAGGGTAAGGTGTAGCGTGAGATCGATAGGCGGATCGGTGCGGCTGCAGCAGTAAAACAGGCGCTGTACCGGTCCGTCTTGGTGAAGAGGGAGCTGAGCCGGAAGGCAAAGCTCTCCATTTACTGGTCGGTCTACGTTCCAACCCTCACCTATGGTCACAAACTCTGGGTCGTGACCGAAAGAACAAAGTCTCGGATACAAGCGGCCGAAATGAGCTTCCTCCGTAGGGTGGCCGGGCTCAGCCTTAGAGATAGGGTAAGGAGCTCGGACATCAGGAGGGAGCTTGGAGTCGAGTCGCTGCTCCTTCGTGTCGAAAGGAGTCAGCTGAGGTGGTTCGGGCATCTAGTCAGGATGCCTCCTGGATGCCTCCCATTAGAGGTTTCCCAGGCACGTCCAACTGGTAGGAGACCAGTGGCGTCCCTAGGCTAAAACATCCGGGGCTAAAGCCCCGGATGTTTTTTAATTAGCCCCGAATATTAATTTTCAAAAAAAATAAAAATACGTCATTCACCCAAAACAGCGGCGTCAGGCAGCAGGCGCACTTGCAGTGTGCGCCCCCCTATTATACAAGTCGTCATTTAAGTTTCTCTTTCCTATAGAACAGGTCTACACCTTGTTCTGTTATTAAACAAACTAAACGGACGTATTTTATTGATCTTATCCGTCATTTCTGTCTCTAAATGGTCGCGTTAACACTTCTCCTCTGCTCTGCGATGCGCACAGACACGTGCGCGCGCACACACAGGTGAGCACTGAGCACACAACAGCGGACAGAGAGCGTCGAAAAATATGTCGCGTGAAAAGCAGACCGCTATATCGGAGTTTTAAACGCTCCCAGGGTGAAGATGGCAACAGCAGCTCTCCTGTGAGGAGCAACCGGAGTTCTCCTCGCACCGGAGCAGCTCTCCTGCTCCAGGTGAAAGAGACAAAGTGCTCTTGTCTTCTACCAACAATGAGCTGCTGGCTTCACATATTACAAAAGTACAAAGTACACGGACATAAAACTAAGTCATTAATAAATACATGGAGAAATGTCTGTACTTTCGGGTAAATGGTTACGCCGTTAACAGGTTACGCTTGCGCATGCGCGACTCGCTCGCTTATTTTTTGGCGTTTTGCCAGAAGTCTCCCTGACGTCCTTTCTGCTGCTGCGTGTCTCAAAACAGAAAACAGATCTCAACGTTGAACATGAATTGTATCAAATATACAACCCTGTTTTATAAAGATGTGTAGAGGAAAGCAGCTCACTGCTCCACTAATACTGATACAACCTGATGCTCACATATCTGCACTCATTCTGTTTTGTTTGGCAACAAAATAAATAGCTTATTGTTTTCCACAATGAGCTATTTAGTAGTAACTAAATATTAGTATTTTTTTTTTTGCACAGATACAACTTCCTGTTCATTGATCTAAGTGATTGCAATTAAAACATAAAAAAAAAATTCTGATGGAGCAATCTGATTTACTTGAAACTTTAAGTGGTTGCAATTTTCTTTATTCTGTTATTTATAAAAGCACAGATGGAATCACAAAATGTTATTTACAGAAAAAGTTTGAGAACCACTACTTTAAGTGTTTGTGTTGGTGGAGCACTATTAGCATTATTAGCATCTTATGTCTAAATATTATGTTAAAGAGTATGTTATGTTAAATAATGTTAAAGAATATGTAAAGAATAAATACATATGAGTATGTAAAGAGCATTAAATGTACAATGTAAACACTGTACATGACAAGATGCATGGTTCATTAAACATCTCAATGTTTACTGTTGCTGAATGGTTGCTGTTGGTATGTTCAACATGATGAATGGGGCATTTTTGTGCCTGGGCTATTGAGGGAAGTTTGTGAAAATTGCTAGCCTATTTGGTATTAACTGGTAACCATGAAATGCCTCAATTCAATTCAGTCCAGAAGAGCAGGTACCTGTAGGGTATGTGGAGAGTGTTTCTATGTCTAAAAATGTCGCTGCTTCACTCTTCTGGGCTAAGCCCCAGATGTGTCAAAATCCTAGAGACGCCCCTGTAGGAGACCCCGGGGAAGACCGAGGACACGCTGGAGGGATTATATCTCCCGGCTGGCCTTGGAACGCCTCGGGGTCCCCCAGGATGAGCTGGAAAGTGTTGCGGGTGAGAGGGAAGCCTGGGTCGGCCTGCTGAACCTGCTGCCACCGCGACCCGACCCCGGATAAGCGGCCGAAAATGGATGGATGGATGGATGGCCTCTGGAAGCATCTCAGACACGGTTTGTACTAACCGGGTTACCCTGGTAGAAGTAAACATGGCTTTCTAGACACAGACTAATCAGAATTATAGCAGTTGGTATTGTACTCCTGTATTACTTTCCACTGAATAAAGTTACATTTGGTTTCTTTATTTGGTCAAATAAATGTCCTTACAGGCGGCAGCCAAAGCATTCTGCGACCCATTGCTTAAAAGGTCTTTTTTTAATATTATTTGTATAAAACTGTTTTCCTTTCTTTGCTCAATGGGTACACAATTCAAGTTCTTATTCTGAGGTTTAATGTTAAAGCCAAGAGAGACATCCTCCAATTGAGTGTTACATCACGTTTTTTCTGTCTAGACAATGTTGATGGACAGTGTTCCCAGGCTCTTATTCTTTGTCCTCTAAAACAAGGGGGGATAAAATGTTGTGGAGCTCAGCCTACTCTATATCTGTCAAATGAGCAGTTCGAGCCAGGTGACTGAAGCTGAACGGCCACTGCTAGAAGTGCTTGCTCTTGTTTGCAGCCATCGTGCTCCGCCGAAAAGCTGCAGACACAAGCTGTTTTCAGGCCTGATGAGCAGCATGGAGGCCTATCAGTGACACACAGATCAAGTGGCATAGGGGACACACCAGGGACTGGTTGAAATGACCCAAGCTATACCAACATTTCTGCAAAGTTAATGAGCTGATACATGAAAGCACAAAGCATAAAAGGACATGCAGAATATTGGCAGCAAGATTCCCTCAGGCCGTCATGATGGATTTTAATTGTATGTACCATTTCGTCGCGCTAGAATTATATATCTTTTATTATTTCAGTCATGGGTCAGGTTTTTCCCCATTCTGTACAAAAGGAGAAAAATAAAACAACCCAGTGAAAAGCAATTGTTAAATGCTAAAATAAACGGAAATAAAAATCAGAAAAAAATATATTCTGGACACGTCATGGGAGTAGACCCCCAGGCAGACCCAGAACACGCTGCAGGGATCACGTATTCCATCTGGTCTGGGAACGCCTCGGGATCTCCCAGGAAGAACTGGAAGAGGTGTCTGGGGAGATCCACGTCTGGGATAGTTTGCCTAGCCTGTGACCTGGACCCAGAAAGAGGAGAACTTGTAGTATGTGTATTAGTGCTTTTTAAACTAAATAAACAATAGTTTTTTATGTATTTGCTCATACGCCATTGTTTTTTTCCCGCTGTTTTTAAACACTTTTGAATTTTACAATTGTTTTTACATTAAATTGCAAATGAGCATCCCTCTCTACCGGTCTTTGAAGCTCAGGTAATAATGTAGTATTGTTTTTTTAGCATTGGTTGGCAGACTTGAGTTTGAGTACACAAATGTCAAATCATGGATTATGTAACACTGCCCACACATTTTATGGTTTCCCCAAATCCCCCAATGAGTAAATGTAAATAAAATAGCATTTTTGTGTATGTTACAGCATACATATCTGCTCTATATATCACTTTTTCAAAGGAGTTCTCCTTTGAGAAATAATCTGAAAACCAAAACTATTTTTTATAGTCTTTGGTTTATAGATGGAGCCACCCGGCTTTGCATAAACTCAACAGTAAACTGATCTGGTAATCATCTACGTACGCTGAGACCTTTACAGTGACTCAAATATTGCATAAGGCAGTACCAATGTTGTAGGCGGAGCAGATGGTCACACTAAGCCCTCAAAGTCTGGAATACATTTTTCTTTTTCTTTTTTTTTTCTTCAAAAAAATGACTATCATAACTAAATATCATTAATTGGCTAAATAGCCTAAATGGTTTGGTAGACTGAACTGGCTCTCTGAGGTCCCTCTCACCCCTTACAAAAGGCAAACAAGTTTGGCCTCGGAACTTGGATTTGTCTCTAAATGCAGCTGTGAACCAAGTGATTGCGGATGCTGCTTATAGGCAATATGTTTCCCACAAAAGGGAAATAAATTTTTCACCACTATTACTATTTTTTTACTACATTTCGACCAAACATTATGGAATCAATCATTTGACATTGAGGTGTCAAAATACCTTGTGTTAAAGACAATTCAACTTTGAAGTGGTATTTTAAACCGACACCTTCAATATGAATACATAACAATCTCAAGATTCATATGATACTGCTGGCTATCTGAAAAGAACTGAGCATGTAACAGCCTTCAACAGACAGTAATTGTAATGCCAGGCAGATGATTCACCATCGTTTTCAGAGGGTTTAAATAGGCCAAGTTAATCAAGAACTGACGAGAATAATTCCAATTTATGGTGATCAATGAGAAACAGCATGTTAAGGTACTGAAGTTGCCTAAAATGAAAAGGAGCCTATCTGATATCTCCCCAAAGACATTTTTCTTCCTTTTCACAATAAAACAATATTAACAATATATTTTGAAAAACACATTCATTCAACACTTCACAAAAGGGATGACTAAATGTCGTTTAAGTTGGACTCAAACGCAATGAGATAATAATTCAATTGCAGATATTTAAAGTTAGTATCCTTAAAATGTCAGTCATAGTTGATTGGGC
Organism: Myoxocephalus aenaeus; assembly: GCA_038501785.1. NCBI lineage: Eukaryota > Metazoa > Chordata > Actinopteri > Perciformes > Cottidae > Myoxocephalus > Myoxocephalus aenaeus. The sequence continues at coordinate 7,611,555 of JBAMJR010000350.1, read as the reverse complement.
TACACTAGTGGTTACCAAAACCCTGGAGGCATTAAACACTGCTTGAGAAGCTACACAGCATCTGGTGTATCTGTCCGACCAAACAAACGCACATTGTTTTAATAAAGAAGTCAGTCAATAATGGGACATTTTCCATCAGGCCATGCAGCCGCAATCTGATGTCATGCTGTTCACAGCACAAGTAGTTTTCCACACAACAGCAGGGCACAGTGGAGTTGGTTACCTTGCTGAGTAGTCGGAGGTGTGCAGTCTGTTGCCCGCAGCTCTTCATCTAACAGCTCAGTGTGATGGCTCCTACTTGTTACATTACTCCGTGATATATTTGAAAGTGATTTGCTGTCAAAATATTACCAAAATGAGTTACATTTAGATGAATTTATGATGAACAATTGCAGTCAGCACTAATAATCTGCGTAATTTCCTGTGTTTGCTCCATAATAAAAGCCTTCCTATGTTTTACCAGGCATAGGGTTTTAATGTGAAGCACAAACAGTGATGAATGTTCGCTTTGCATCAAAAGTAGAGTATTAAAATCGGGGTTGGATTTGTGTTTCTGTGTTGAAATCGAAATTGAATCACCCGTCGGTGTATTGGAGCGCAATGCTCCATGCAAAATAAGATGAATATAGCTTCAAGGTGAAATATTGAAAGCATTAATTCAGAACCAATAGACATGAAGAAAGAAGTAGGAGAATATATAAATACATATAAATATATTTATTAAGTAGCCTCTGTAGGAACCAAAAGTACAGTGCATGTTTTAAAAAAAAAGGTCATGAACACTCCAACTCTAAATACATTTTAACACTTGGAGGTCTGGGGGTCAATTTCTTGATTTTTCTTGATTTTACATACTTTTTAAATTCCCCTTTTTAAAGTCACTAGCATATGATACATAATCATGTGTTGTATATCAAAAAATACAGAACAATCTCAGCTATCTATATAATGAGGCACCATTGTCCCAAAGGCACAAGTGTAAATATGAAAATATGACTAAAGCTGAAAAATGTAATCTTGATTTTGGAAATGTCTCATATTTGTTGTGAAAACATAACTTTACTCCGGTGGGATATCGGTTTTGGTGATGGAAATTGGTTTACCAAAGGTCTTAGGTTCACAAAAGCAGTGGAATATATGAATAAAATGGTAGACACATGTAATTTAATGTCTAAAACCAAATGTATTATTATATGGTGGGGATGAGGAGCTGTGGCTGGCTTTGCGGCCTGCTAGGTGATGTGTTCAGGCAGGCAGACGGACAGGGAGGCTGCTGCAGCGATGCTGCATGTTGTCCTCTGGACCCTCACAGCTCTGAATCCACTCTGTAAAATACATTAATACAGTCAGTATGAGTTCACTGTAAGAAAGTTAACGGTGATAGGGACAACAGTTGATTATGCACCGTTCAGTCATAGACACGGAAGGGAACAGCCAACACGGAACTATTTAGTGACGTGCTAACCGCTACGAAGCTCTCGTCAACACACACGTTTTTTACTGTCTTACAAACATATAATGGAGGTCCAGCACTACTGGTCGTACTATGTTCACTGTAACAAGTTAACGTGATAGAGACAACAATTGATTATGCCCCGTTCAGTCATATATACGGATGATAACAGCCAAAACGGCACTGTGTAGTGACGTGCTAACCGCTACGTAGCTCTCGTCAACACACACGTTATTTACTGTCTTACAAACATATAATGGAGGTCCAGCACTACTGGTCGTACTATGTTCACTGTAACAAGTTAACGTGATAGATTCAACAATTGATTACTCACCGTTCAGTCTCACAGAAACGCTGTGGCCAGCTATCTGGCCCGTTAGCTCCGTCTAGCTCCTGTTAGTGAATCCTTCAGGCTCTGAAGCTGCTCCGTCTGTCCCCTCCAATATAGCTCTGCTCAGGACTCTTTGCTTGGCACCTTCTGACTCACAGTGAAGCTTTGCACGCCTCATACATGTCCATGTTTAGATGCTCAGACGCGGAAGTGGAAACCATATCCGCCAGATTTTTAACCATATTTATGTGACGTATTATTGTGATGATTATAATTTTATTAAACATTTAGACACCTGGTTTAACGCTTCGACGCGGGCGCCGACCTCAGAGGGTTAACACAAAACAAAGCAATATTTCAGTTATACCATACAGTATATGTTACTGACCTGATTTTAATATCTGCCAGTAGATAAACAGAAGCAAATATTCAACTGGACTAAATATCAACAATTTAGCAAACAATTGTTGCTACCACTAGGCATACAGTATGTGCGCTGTTACTTGATTTGCTTCAACCTAAAACCAAGCTATGTTTATATTACAAAGAGAGAAAGTTGTGTTTTGCTGATATCATATCCCCTTACAAAGGCTTCAAATGGACTTATGACTTCTGATGCGTCACTTTTAATTCAGATAAACATCTGTATTGAACTGTAAATCTCAAATGAGAGCAGCTAAAGTATAGTGAGACTAAAAACAAAGAATGACAGCAAAAAAATATTAATGGCACAAACAATCTCTACTAAGTGTGATTATACAAGATATAAAGCTTATCTATAATACTGCACTCTGTGTTGTGCATTGACAGGTTGGCACAAGCCGATTGTAGAGAATGTGTAGATATAATTCATAATTTATGGAATACATAAATCATCTGATTAGGTTGTAACATGACATATTGTAGGTTGTGCTTTGATTTAAGGCAGTGGAGTCAGCCAATTGATACAACTTTAGCTTAATTTTGTGTGATAACCTCCCAGATATGTCTCCCGAAATAAACTTGGCATACTGTATGAATCCCTCTCGTTGACTTAAGTGCTAATGGAGGGGATGAGTAAATCAATAATGCAACTAAGTATTTAAGATAATCCAATTCAAGCCACTACTTTGAGCAAGTGTCTTCTTTGAGAGGCAGCAAAGCCTACAACAAAAGCAAGAGGATATTTTCCTTATATATTTCCACTTGGCAGAATCTTAGTGAATAGAGTGCAGAGGAGCTGGGGATCTTTAAAGTAACTCAAAAGCAGGGATTGCAAACCTGTATAAAGTCTACTTTCCGTAGGAAATAAGCATGACCTTACTTGGAACCACAAGGAACTGATTGTATGAATTGAGGATTTAGGTAATGTTTAATGAGCATAAGATTAACTTTTGCTTGTTTACCATGTTCATTTCAACTATGTTGATTGATGTCTTGGTAAGTGTAGAAATAAAGGATGACCAGACATAATTACATTTCATGAATGTATTGTTGGCCTACATAGGTTGCTGAAAATAGAAACCAGAAATGAAGCTCAAGAGAAAGTTCAGTAAGGAAGACACTCTTTAAACTCCTGTTCATTCATAATTAATCTCTAATTCTCCCAGACATTACTCAATCAGCTGATTGGGGGCATGTACATTTAATGAACTAGTCAGATACTGCGCAGTTTCTGTAAGCCAATCACATCGTTGTTATCAAACTTTTAAATAGGTTCTCCTCTCTGCTGCTTTCAGTTGTCATTTCAGCTCAAACTGATGCGACCCTCCTCCACCCCAGGCTCCTCCAGTCAGCATTCAGTCCTGCACATCATTCATCATCGGGTTACAGCAACTCCCTTCTTCACCACCACCAGTGTCTGGACACCAGGGGGGATTCTGCCTTAGCCGATATCAGCATCGCTACCCCTTGCTTATCCTCAGTCAGGATGGAGTCCAATCACCAAAGACTTTGCACTATTCAAATATATGCATCCATCCATCCATCCATCCATTTTCATCCACTTAGTCTGACCAAGGCTTCCCTCTCACCCGCAACATTTTCCAGCTCATTGTGGGGGATCCCGAGGCATTTCCAGGTCAGCTGGGAGATCTCTCCAGCGTGTCCTGGGTCTTTCCCGGGGTCTCCTATCAGTTGGACATGTCCGGAAACCCTCTAATGGGAGGTGTGCAGGAGGCATCCGAATTAGATGCCCAAACCACCTCAGCTCACTCCTTTCAACGCGAAGTTCCCTCCTGATGTCTGCGAGATGTGAGCTCCTTACCCTATCTCTAAGGCTGAGCCTCATTTCGGCCGCTTGTATCCAAGACCTCGTTCTTTTGGTCACCACCCAGAGTTCGTGACCATATGTGAGGATCGGAACGTAGACCGACCAGTAAATTGAGAACTTTGCCTTCCGGCAAATATATGCAATTGTAATCAATTATTGTTAAACTCTAAATAAGTCTCTCCTGATTGAAATGTATGTATGAATGAGTCACATGGACAAATTTCCTCAATTAATTTTGTTCATGTTCAAGAATTTACTTCCCTTTCCCAATCAATTGCTATAGATTTATATAATGAGTCCAGTCAAGTTCATAATAATAATAATTTCAACTTATATAGCGCTTTTCTAGATACACAAAGACGCTTTACATTATGGACAAGAGACAATGACAAACAGAACACAACAAAAATGAAAAGACAAAGCAAACAAAACAAACAAACAGGACATTTTTAGTAACAAAGAAACAAAGGAAAGAAAACTGGAGAAGCTGAGGGTCATAGTGGAGGATAGGTGCAGGGTTTTAGCAGGTGAAAGCGAGTTGGAAGAGGTGTGTTTTGAGGGCTTGCTTGAATGATGGTAGGGTGGGAGCCTGACGGATGTGGATGGGGAGAGCATTCCAGGGGGGGTGCAGCAGCTGAGAACGCCCTGTCTCCCCAGGTCCGGCGCTTGGTCCTGATGGTCTTCAGAGTGTTTGTACCGGCGGACCTGAGGCAACGGGTTGGGGCGTGGAGGGGGAGGAGGTCTGAAAGGTAGGGAGGGGCCAGGTTGTTTAGGGCTTTGTAGGTGATAAGTAGTAGTTTGAAATCTATTCTGTACTTGACCGGGAGTGAGTGGAGGTTGTGGAGGACCGGGGTGATGTGATCATAACGGCGGGTGGAGGTGAGCAGTCGGGCGGCAGAGTTTTGGACATATTGAAGTTTATTGAGGATTTTGTTGGGTGAGCTGTAGAGGATGCTGTTGCAGTAGTCGAGTCTGGAAGTTATGAGGGCATGGATGAGGATTTCAGTGATGGCAGAGGACAGGGAGGGCCGGAGGCGTGCAATGTTCCTGAGGTGAAAGAAGGCAGTTTTGGTGATGTGGTTGGCGTGGGGGAGGAAAGAGAGGGTGGGGTCAAGGATGATGCCGAGGTTGCGGACCTGGGTGGAGGGGGTGACGATGGAGCCGTCAATATTCAAAGAGAAGGTCTGGGCTGAGCGGGTGAGGGCCGATGATGAGTATTTCAGATTTGTTGGAGTTGAGTTTGAGAAAGTTTTGTTGCATCCATGATTTTATTTCAGTGACAGGTGGTGAGAGTGGAGTGGGTGACAGAGGTGATGGTCTTGGAAGAGAAGTAGAGTTGGGTGTCGTCAGCGTAACAGTGAAAATTGAGACCATGACGACGGATGATTTGTCCAAGGGGAAGGATGTAGATGAAGAGGAGGGGACCAAGCACGGAACCTTGGGGGACACCGTGGGTGACTGGGGAGGTGGAGGATTTACAGTTATTTATGGCAATGAATTGATGTCGGTCTGAGAAATATGAGGTGAATCAGGAGAGGGCAGTGCCAGTTATGCCAAGGGATTGCTGGAGACGTGAGAGGAGGATGGAGTGGTTGATGGTGTCAAAGGCGGCGCTGAGGTCAAGGAGGATGAGGATGGTGAGTCAGCAGAGAGAAGTATGTCGTTGGTGATTTTCAGTAGGGCGGTTTCAGTGCTGTGTTTTGAACGGAAGCCGGATTGGAAGGGTTCATAGAGGTTGTGGCGATTGAGGTGGGATTTGAGTTGAGATGCAACAGACCTTTCAAGGATTTTGGACAGGTAGGGGAGGTTGGAGATGGGCCGGTAGTTCTTGGGGATGTCGGGGTCAAGACCAGGTTTTTTCAGCACGGGGGTGACAGCAGCAAGCTTTAGTGGGGTGGGGGGGTACGAGACCAGAGGACAGTGAGGAGTTGATGATGTTTGTGATGAGAGGGGAGAGTGAGGGGAGGCAGGCCTTGACTAAGGAAGAGGGGAGGGGGTCGAGGGCACAGGTGGAGGTCTTCATGCTGGAGACTATGGAGGAGAGGTCCGTTTCAGTGATTGAACTGAAGGATGAGAGTGAGTAGCTTGGAGGTGGGGGAGGGTCATGTTGAGGGCTGGGGGGTGAGGTAGTGGAGGGAGAGGAGGCAGCCAGCTGGTTGTGTATTGTAATGATTTTGTCGTTGAAGAAGGATAGGAATGAGTTGCATTTGGTGGTAGTGAAGGAGGTGGAGATGGTGTCCATGGGTTTGAGGAGTTTGTTGATGGTGGCGAACAGCATTTTGGGGTTGTTGGAGCCAGATTGAATGATGGAGGAGTAGTGAGAGGAGCGAGCGGCGTTGAGGGCATCTTTGTATTGTTGTCGGTGGAGTTTGTAGGCATCAAGGTGAACAGTGATTCCAGTTTTTTTTTGCAAGGCGTTCCAGTTGACGGCCGTGCACTTTGAGGTGGCGAAGTTGGTCAGTGTACCAGGGGGCGGAGTGGGTGAAGGAGATGAGTTTGGATTTTTTGGGGGCAGTGAGGTCGAGACAGGAGGAGAGTGTATCATTATAGTAATTGACCAGGGTAGTGGGGCAGGCAGTCGAAATAGGGGCAGAGGCAGAGACGATGGCAGCCAAGGAGGAGGAGAGCGAGGGGAGGTTGATGGACTTGATGTTCCGGAATGTTATGGTGGCTCTGCTTAACATGGGAGGTGGGGATGTCAATGTCCAGGGTGATAGCCAGGTGGTCAGAGATGGTGAGGTCAATGCTGGTTAGATTGGTGATGGTAATGCCGGAGGTGCAGACCAGGTCGAGTGTGTGTCCTTTTTGTGGGTAGGAAAGTCGACATGTTGGGTGATGTTGAAGTAGAAAAAGAAAAAGAAACATGCACTTTATTAATCCCCTTGGGGAAAGTCTTCTCTGCATTTGACCCATCCCTGGATAGGGAGCAGTGGGCAGCCCTATGAGGCGCCATGGGAGCAGTTGGGGGTTCAGTGTCTTGCTCAGGGACACTTCGACATGTGAGCTATGGGGGGACTGGGGATAGAGCCGGCTACCTTGGGGTTGTGGAACGACTACTCATCCCCCTGAGCTACAGCCGCCCCAAAAGTTGAAGATGTCCAGGAGTTCTGTGGAGTCAGGTGAGTCGACATGTATGTTAAAGTCGCCGAGTAGCAGAATATATGGAGAGATGGCGCAGAGTTGTGTGAGGAATTCAGACTGATCAGAGGGAAAAGCAGGGTTAGGTTTTGGGGGGGCGGTAAATGACTGCAGTAACCAGGGGTTTGGGACCAGACAGTTTAAAAACAAGGTGTTCAAATGAGGAGGGAGCTGGGATGGTTATTGCACTTGTAGTGATGTCTGTTCGAAAAATTGTGGCTATTCCACCACCACGCCCATGAAGGCGTGGCTTGTCCATGTATGAGTATCCAGGGGGTGTGGTTTGGTTTAATGAAAAATAGTCCTGTTGGTTGCCATGTTTCAGTTAAACAGAGAAAGTCCAGATTATTGTCAGTTATGAATTCGTTGAGTAAGAGGCCCTTGTTGTTGAGGGATCGGGTGTTGAACAGAGCAATCTTGAGATGTGGTTGAATTTGGACACGCTGGGGTGCTTTGGTAAGGGGGCGGAGCCAGGCAGCTCGCTCGTGCAGGTTGATGTGGTGGAGACGTGCAGGAGTTGCGGCGATATGCTTGGCTGACCAGAGCCAGGGAGCTCGCTCGTTCAGGTTGTTGTGATGATGTGCAGGAGTTGCGGCGGTACGCTGTGCTGACCAGAGGGAGGGGATGGAATGAGTGTAGCGATCAGGCAGGCAGTAAATCAACTTTCTGCGTGAGGCTCGGTGGATGTAACGGGGCCGACGGAGGAGTCCAAGTGCTGTGATGGCTGAAATGAACGGGGGAGCAGAGAAGTTGTTGAGTTTGAGGAGTTGCGAGGTGGAGTATTGTAGAACCATGGCAGCCGGGGATGTGATGTTAAGTCTGAGGTGCTATGCCGGTAGTCACAGACTTAATGACCGGAGTTGGAGAAGTGGTAGTTGAGAGGCTGGCTCGTCGGTAGCCACCGGCTAGCGAGAGACCGCGGCCAGCCAGCTAGTTGTCCAGGTGGAGAGCAGTGGAGAGCAGGAGAAGTGACCGCTACGATCCGCAGCAGGCAGGTTATCGGAGCAGGACAGTTGGGAGGCTGTCCAGGCAGGAGTATCCAGGAGGGAGCCGGCTAGCTCGTCAGTAGCCGCCGGCTAGCGGAGACAGCTGGCTAGCAAGCTAGTTGTCCGGAGCAGTGAGGAGCAGGTGCAACAGGTAACAAACAAATCCGAGTCGAAGCGTGTGCATTGAAGTTAAAACAGAGAATAATGTCTGTTTACGGTGTTAAAACGTAACTACACCTTTAACTAAATAACAAGAACTAAAGTATATGAAAAATTGTGGAAATGGTAAGCTAAATCAAAAACAAAAACTGTGCCTGACGGAGCGGCGTTAAATTCGCCAGCGTCCCCGCAGACCAAGCGCCAGACATGATCTCCATGACTATGAGCTTAGTTTAGACTCGTGCTCATGAACTTGACTGCATGTTTTGCTCTCCCCTGACATAAACAATGGTTGAGCATTATGTTTAGTTATCACAAATCTCTCTCCCATTATCATAATGCATTTATAATTCAGGAAAGTTTTTTTTTTAATACACATATTAGTTTCTGATGGAGAAAAATAGCGCTGGCATATAATGGCTTTCTCTACAAGCATGAATATTAGAGACAAGGCCTCAGGGTCAATGCCTGCTGCCATATACGGGTTTCTATGGGCTGGGGCCTGTGTAACAGAAGAGACCAAAAACAACAGCGAGAATAACAAAATGAAAGGTCAGGGTTGCCTGTGTGGATGTTTCTGCAACACCACACCCTGTGGGTGCCAACGCATTAGATCTTCCCATTTTCCACATCCCCAAGGGGAATGCATCAGTCAATGCTCCACTGATTTCTCATTTATAACTGTTATTGTCCCATGTGAATTGCTCGGCTGTTTAATGTACATTGAATGAGGGACAAATTCTGTACTTTTGGAATTGGGTTTAAAAGTGTGCCGAGAACGTCTCTTTGCTGTCACACTCCGTCTCTCAAGAGTATAGAAGTACAGCATTAGTTAAAGGCCTTTCATTGAAAGGCTGGTCATGAACAGCATTAGAAAATCAGTAGAATCCATTCAAATAAAGAGCACTACTTAAGATGAAATGAGATCTGGACGGATCCATGGCCTGTTGAACCACTGTTTGTTTAAACTGTGTTTGGTTAAGATTACCGTAAAACCTATAAGCCATATGAGCGCCTCTATCGCCCAAAGCATAAATTTATGTTCCCCTGCGGCGTTCTTTCTTTCTATGATCCAAAACATACATGCGTCTCCATTAGGTTTACATTGAGGAAGAATACATTTGAGTAAAAAGTAGTACAAATAAAAGTATATATTCCTGAACCCAAGTCCTTTTGGTTAGGACAGGAAACATGCCCAATGGCATGGTGAGGGAATCTGCAAGTGGGGAATGACATCAAGCATCCAATTTTGAATAATGACGTTGAAACATTTATTGTGGTATGCATGTGCAAATAATCTAGATGCATTTTTGCATCAGCAGGCAGTGCCTGATTTTGTATGAGAGCTCCACTGAGATTATGGGTATATGTCAGTTTTGACACTTATTCCTTAAGAATAGTTACAATGTGCATATAATCAGTTTCTTTTATTGGAAATGCCCCATAACACCCTGACAAAATATACATGTAAAAAAAATAAACACTAAAATAATACTCGGACTGTAATATTTTACAAATAAAGTGGTTCAACTAAAAATGTGTTGGGCAGTTGGTACAATGTGATTGTGTTTTGGCTGAGCTCTGTATTGTGGAAGTTTATCAGTTTCCTTTTAGCTGTAACTTGTATTGCTTAACCCTCTGAGGTCGGCGCCCGCGTCGAAGCGGGCGGGAGGTGTTTTAAGTTTCTAATAAAATCATATCGTCGCGATTATACGTCACAGAGATATGGTTTAAAATCTGGCCGAACGAGTAGACGCTCCACTTCCTTGTCCTATTCCCGCGTCATCTTACGTAATTCACACAGCAAATGGTGAGCATCTAAACACGGACATGTTATATGACAAGATTGTAAACCTTCACTGTGATTCGTCGATGTGTTTCACGAAAAAACAAACCAATGAACACTCAGAAAATCACAAGACACCGCCCACCATAGCTTCATAAATATCTACTGTAGCTTCATAAACACCCACAGTAGCTTCATAACACACTGCTGTTTTTAGTCAGAGAGAAAAAATGCCAAGCAAACAGTTTTCCCTGCGTGAGGCACTTTTGGAGATTTGCCGAAGCAGCGACGAGGACGATGTAGGATCAGAGCCTGAAGGCTTTGACTCTGGTGATGAAGAGGACTACGCCAACAGAAGAGATCCATTTGAAGATCGGTAAGTGTCTTTACTAAACTTTGTTTTTGCAATAGCCTATTTATGTTAGCAAAGCATAGACCCTGCTGGATCTCCGTTACGGCACGGTAGTAGTAATCGTTACTACAGTATCCCTCGTGAGTTTGTTTTCGTTCGTTAGCATGTTTAGCTTGCGCCGACCAAAGCTGGTTCGCTTACGTGTTTGAAAACGGCACGAGACCGAACTGAATCCCTACGACCGTAGCCCTTGTTAGTTGTGTTATGTTGGTAACGTTAGTTGCTGGACCTCTGCAGCGTGTTTGGAAAACTGCACGGTACGTTATTGTTACTACAGTATCCTTTGTGAGTTTGTTGACGTTCGTTAGCATGTTTTAGCTGCTCCGAACAAAGCTGGTTCTCTTACTGAAAGCGGCACGAGACCGAACTGAATCCCTACTACTGTAGCCCTTGTTAGTTGTGTTATGTTGGTAACGTTAGTTGCTGGGTCTCTGCAGCGTGTTTGGAAAACTGCACGGTACGTTATAGTTACTACAGTATCCTTTGTGAGTTTGTTGACGTTCGTTAGCATGTTTTAGCTGCTCCGAACAAAGCTGGTTCTCTTACGTGTTTGAAAACGGCACGAGACCGAACTGAATCCCTACTACTGTAGCCTTTGTTAGTTGTGTTATGTTGGTAACGTTAGTTGCTGGACCTCTGCAGCGTGTTTGGAAAACTGCACGGTACGTTATAGTTACTACAGTATCCTTTGTGGGTTTGTTTACGTTCGTTAGCATGTGTTAGCCCTCGTCGACCAAAGCTGGTTCTCTTACGTGTTTGAAAACGGCACGAGACCGAACTGAATCCCTACTACCGTAGCCCTTGTTAGTTGTGTTATGTTGGTAACGTTAGTTGCTGGACCTCTGCAGCGTGTTTGGAAAACTGCACGGTACGTTATAGTACCGTGCAGTTTTCGACCCCCTCCCCTCTTCCTTAGTCAAGGCCTGCCTGGCTCCAACAACCCCAAAACGCTGTTCTCCACCATCAACAAACTCCTGAAGCCCATGGACACCATCTCCTCCTCCTTCACTACCACCAAATGCAACTCATTCCTATCCTTCTTCAACGACAAAATCATTACAATACACAACCAGCTGGCTGCCTCCTCCCCCTCCACTGCTTCTCCCCCCAGCCCTCAACATGACCCTCCCCCACCACCAAGCTACTCACTTTCATCCTTCAGTTCATTCACTGAAACGGACCTCTCCTCCATAGTCTCCATCATGAAGACCTCCACCTGTGCCCTCGACCCCCTCCCCTCTTCCTTAGTCAAGGCCTGCCTCCCCTCTCATCATAAACATCATCAACTCCTCACTGTCCTCTGGTCTCATACCCCCCCCACTAAAGCTCGCTGCCGTCACCCCTGTGCTGAAAAAACCTGGTCTTGACCCCGACATCCCCAACAACTACCGGCCCATCTCCAACCTCCCCTACCTGTCCAAAATCCTTGAAAGGTCTGTTGCAACTCAACTCAAATCCCACCTCAATCTCCACAACCTCTATGAACCCTTTCAATCCGGCTTCCGTTCGAAACACAGCACTGAAACCGCCCTACTAAAAATCACCAATGACATACTTCTCTCTGCTGACTCTGGCTTCCTCACCATCCTCATCCTCCTTGACCTCAGCGCCGCCTTTGACACCATCAACCACTCCATCCTCCTCTCACGTCTCCAGCACTCCCTTGGCATAACTGGCACTGCCCTCTCCTGGTTCACCTCATATCTCTCAGACCGACATCAATTCATTGCCATAAATAACTGTAAATCCTCCACCTCCCCAGTCACCCACGGTGTCCCCCAAGGTTCCGTGCTTGGTCCCCTCCTCTTCATCATCTACATCCTTCCCCTTGGACAAATCATCCGTCGTCATGGTCTCAATTTTCACTGTTACGCTGACGACACCCAACTCTACCTCTCCTCCAAGACCATCACCTCTGTCACCCACTCCACTCTCACCTCCTGTCTCACTGAAATAAAATCATGGATGCAAGAAAACTTTCTCAAACTCAACTCCAACAAATCTGAAATACTCATCATCGGCCCTAACTCCCTCACCCGCTCAGCCCAGACTTTCTCTTTGAATATTGACGGCTCCATTGTCACCCCCTCCACCCAGGTCCGCAACCTCGGCATCATCCTTGACCCCACCCTCTCTTTCCTCCCCCATGCCAACCACATCACCAAAACTGCCTTCTTTCACCTCAGGAACATTGCACGGCTCCGGCCCTCCCTGTCCTCTGCCACCACCGAAATCCTCATCCATGCCCTCATAACATCCAGACTCGATTACTGCAACAGCATCCTCTACGGCTCACCCAACAAAATCCTCAATAAACTTCAATATGTCCAAAACTCTGCCGCCCGACTGCTCACCTCCACCCGCCGTTATGATCACATCACCCCGGTCCTACACAACCTCCACTGGCTTCCGATCAAGTACAGGATAGACTTCAAACTACTACTCATCACCTACAAAGCCCTAAACAACCTGGCCCCTCCCTACCTTTCAGACCTCCTCCCCCTTCACGCCCCAACCCGTTGCCTCAGGTCCGCCGGTACAAACACCCTGAAGACCATCAGGACCAAGCGCCGGACCTGGGGGGACAGGGCCTTCTCTGCTGCTGCACCCCCCCTCTGGAACGCTCTCCCCATCCACATCCGTCAGGCTCCCTCACTAACTTCATTCAAGCAAGCCCTCACATTTCCATCACATTCTGCAGGTACCAACTCCACACAATGTCCGAGTTTACGAGACTCCTATTTGTTTGACAGCTGTCCTTTACCAAGTGGCTCAATTTCATGTCTGACAAATTAAGTTTAATCACTGTCAGTAATGTACTGCAATGCTAATTATGCTTTTAAGTTTCTAAGTTTACTTAGGAATAAATGTGTGGGTACACACAGACTTTAAATGGTTTCATTTCGTCTATAATTAGGAATACAATGAGTAGAGGGCCTCTTAATTTAGAAAATAATTGTTCCCGTCCACATGTTTATTCAGAATGTGCAGAACAGATGAAATACATTGCCACAAAAGGTGAATGAATTCCAGAGGCTCACAGCAAAGCTAATGAACCAGCAATGCAAACAATTAGATTGTAATTTCTATTTTACAAACAGTAACACCACTCTTTCATTGTAATTCTTTTTGCGGTGTCTCTTTAAACTTTTTAGTGGCTCACTCTGATCCAACTCTGTGTGAATGCATATGTCTGTTTGTGTGAGACAGTCAGTTGCGTGTGTGTGTTTATGTGGTCACACATGACTGTACTAAGGAACTGCTGGGTGAGTCAGACCAGTGAGGCATGATTAGTTGATGTGAAGCCTGGGTCAAGGTCAACGTCTTCTATCAGCTGTGGTTGAAATTGCAGTGAAACCCTCAGCCTGCCTCTGCCTACATGAAGTAGACAGTGAGCTCCCTCCCCTAACCTGATCTTGGTTTCATCCATTTTTTATGAGACAGAATGGCAGAGGAAGGAGGGCACGCCATTCTTGCAATAATTAGTCAGCAAAATCAAGGCTAATTTTACCCCTGTTCTTACACTTCCCTGAGTGAATTTTAAAGAACTAAGTGAAGTGGTGCATTAACAATACTAAAGAAAGGTCTGTTAAATTAAAATATGAGGAAATTTGCATACATAAATTTAAATATATGAGTAATGTACTCAAGCCTTTAAATCTTTTTTTAACATTCCAGATTCCTGCTTTGTGTTCTATACGAAAATTAACAGCAATTTGTGTAAGAAAGTATGGAGTGGGATGCTTTTGTATGAGCGAGAGACAGGGAGAGAGAGAGACCCACGCACAAGGTCTTTGCAAAGCAGAAGCTGTCAACCAGGGATTAGCAGAACGAGCAGAAAACTGACAATAGGCAGAAGCTTATATACTTTAGAAGACAGGATTTCAATTTTAATCCACTATAAATGAAGAAGAAAAAAAGCATAAAATACAATCGACACTAGTAGGCCTAAATATCCAAGCTCAGGCAGCTTATATTAAAAATGAAAAAGATGTGCTGAACAATGGAGCGAGGAAAGGAAGAAGCAGGAGACTGAACAAAGTAAAAGAAAATGTGGTTTACATGCGATAATACTGAAAGAGAGAGAGAATATTGGTGATTACAGCATTTACAGGTATGGCTTTATTTTTGATACAATGGAGATTTCCTGTTATTTTGTTAAACACAGGGCGGAGTGATGGGCAAATACACAAATGATGACTAAGGAACATCACTCGAAAGAGTCTGGACAGAGTGACTTCCCGAAAGCATGTCCAGCAGACCTAATATCTCAAAACTTCATTCTGGCAGTAGCGTGAGAACCAAAATCCAAGCCCTATATTGCAGTGACTCTTCAAACTACTGCCAAAATAAAACAACTCAAGAGGCCAATAATGACTTATAGGCCTAAATCTATTTCATATTCACGCATGCCCCAAACACTTTCCCCTTTCGATTTTCTAAATCACAGGGCCAGCCTTCTTTTAACCCTCCATCATTTTCTTCACATCAGCCATAGGCTCAATTAGCCTTTTGTTCTTAGATAATAACATCATACCACTGCCATCTGCTCACTGGCCTAGTAATTCAGAGAGCTATGAAACACCTGGGAGATGCTAACAGAGCATTGAGAGAATTGTATAAAGTAGCATGCGACTGGTTACACATGTGCATGTGTGAGTAATCTTGCATTCCGCTGCAGTAAACTGTATGATATGTTGGGGTGATATGCTCAGGGCCCTCTTGCGGTTGCAGAGACTTGCGCTTTCTAAAATTACCAAATATTATTATCATTATTATTCATACTGCCATCAACTTTCTGCTGGCTCCTCATTCACTATTCTTAACCGGCCACTGGCCGATGGGGGCCACATGTGAGTGCGCCCACATTGGGGGGATAACAGTTTGCGGTGTGTTTGGCTAGCAGTTAATTAACTACCAGTCCACACACTGCTGCGTACCTCTTGGCTGCTGCTCTCATGGTCATTTGTATTACTTGGACGATGTGTTTGGCAACCCGCTAACAGCTAATGGAACTACAAAACGCTTCTCTACCTTGCCGCAACTGAGCCGCTGCTAAGCAAGCAGACGGCTTGGTGAGTTTTTGGGCAAGATTGTATGAAGTGTATTATACGACGTCAGTCCAGTTGTTTTCTTATATAGCCGCTTGTTGTTGTTTTTTATTTGAAAAGGTGTATTTTATGACACCTCACAGCCCATTGCTGTCTCGATGAGGGGTTGTCAAAAATTCAAACACACAATACATCAGCGGTTGTTTCAGACACAGCTGATTGCACTCTTTCTAGCTTGATTGTTGTTGTTTTTGGACTGTGTTATAATGAACTTTCCCATTCCACCCTTTTACCCATAAATTAACCCCTGAACTGCCTCCATCCAGAGAGGAGCAGGATGTAGCTGAAGCTAGAAAACGGCAACCAGCCAATATAGCGGAATTTACCACCAGATGGTCATCACAAATGATACAGAGCTACGGGTGAGTCAAGCGTATTCCACCAAAGGCAAGGGAAACAGACCAGGCATGTTAGGTCCCATGAAGGCAATGTTTTCTACATTTACACCATGTAACGTCATCAGTATCAAGATACCTCACTGTGGGAAAAAGTCACATCATATTAAGTGCAAGTCAAGTGCAAGTCAAGTGGACCTGAGCATAGGGAAATATACACATGACATAAAACATATCTATAACCCAAAGCTCTTGCAGTGCCCTTTCAGCTCAGCTGACCTACTCACCTTTAGTCACCTTTACTATAGGCGTTCAATAGTTTTCCATTCCAAGAAAGTTCTCTGAGAAACACATTTCAAGACTCTATTTTATAAGGTAACGTACAGCCTCAAATAGCTTCTTTTATGAGAGCATGACTGCCAAAGCTTTATTGTTGGCTCTGGCTTTTAACCTCAAATTAGTTGTTTGGCATAATTTAGCTTTAGAGCACCGACATACTGGTTTTCTAGGCATATCAAGTTCTATCAACGTCACTGTGATTGCTAAAGCATACAGTATACTCATCCCTTGCTTATTTGCTTTGGAATGCTCCAGCATCAGTACAGTATGTTGACAGATCAAGTTTGACATTTACTTTTAAGTACTATTAATTCATGGCCATTGAAAGACATATCTGACAACAGGGTTGACCAAGATAGAGAGGGGTGCTGTGTCTAATACTACATCAGACCTTGGCCAAAGTAAAAGAAACACAATTACATTTGAACATTTCACGGGATGTCCTGAACAACACAGAGGGAAAAGAGGAAAAGGGAGACCGGGTACAACATTATAATTAAGTACTGAGACCGAAGAAAGAGAGGGAAGGTTAATTCCTGTTCAACCCAGCTTGAAGACAAGACACATTACAAGGATGCACTCTAAGCACATGGGAGACAAATTGGATTCAAACTGCCATCTTCCAATAAGTCACTTGACTGGGCTTTTCACTTGCTATATAAATCACCTGCGAATACTGCCATAGAGAAGGCTGAGGAGACACTTATGGTCTGCCTTCAGGTACTAGCAATTGTAGTGTATGTGAATTGTATTCTGTATTTCTGAGCAGGGTTTTTAGTGCAAAGAGTCTCATGGATCTGGCCTCTGACTCAGTCAATCATTCACAAACTCATATCTATTGGTTTCTTGTTAGTAGGTTCTCTGTATGCTGTATTCTCTCTATTCTCCTTTTCTGCTCTGCATTGCTCATGCTATTTTTGAAGTTTGACAAAATATTTTGATAAGTTTGAGTGTGCATGTGTGTGTTTAGAGTTGTTGGAAAGCTAACATACTGATTCAAATGAGCTGATTTTAGCTCAGTTGAGACAGATAATATAATTTACTTTCAAATTCAATGTAGAGCATCACATTTGGCTTTGACCAAAGATGACACAATGATGTACCATTACAGCATCCCTTGATCTCACCAGTTAAGTTGAAAAGTGTTCATGACTCAGAAAGTTTCTGTATTATTTTATTTTAACCCTCTGGGGTCTACCATCACGCTAGCGTGTTATACATAGTTTAATTAAAAAAGAAAATCATATCTCCGCGAAAATACGGCGCAGAAAAAATAATCCGCTACTGTTAGAACCGCCAAACTCTGCAGTTTCCGGCCCCCTCCTCTGTGTCCTTCTGTGTGGCTGTAACGTAAGCTGACACTCCTTTCACCGTGATTAGTCAATTCAGGTGTCCGTCAAAAAAAGTTGTGACTCAGGAACACTCAGGAAATCCCTAAGGCCCTCCCCACCCAGCTACGCTGCAAAGGACCTACAATAACCTACACACCTGAGGTTTATATATACATGCTGTAGTTTACAGTCAGACAGAAGCTAGAGATCATGGAGAGAACACAGTTCACAACAGAGGAGGACGTTGCAGCAATTTTGGCCAGCAGCGATGAGGACGGAGGAGCGTCAGACAGGCCCTGAAGGCTTCGACTCCTGGAGAGGATTATGCCGAGAGAAGGGATCCACTGGAGGATGGGTACGTGTATTTACTAACTCAACTTTGTTTTGGCATATTTACGCTAGCACAGTGAGCACATTTAGCTGGTCCCGATCCCTTCGGTGGTTTCCCCCGGTGCCCGAGTCTGATTCTGAGACGGGGCTGGCTGTTGGGGAGCTAGCAGGGAGCTAGCGCTAGCTCCGCGAGCTAACGGGAGATAGCTTGCTACAGCGGGGACACCACTGGAGGTAGTATCAGCTTATTACCCGACTGCATCGTCAATATCACTTAGTACCAACTAGTGCTGATCTTCGTTACGTGTTTGTAAGACGTAATGCTAACTATCGGTATGTGTTTATACATTAGCAACGTGCTAACGCACTAACATGCTAACGTACCGTTTAGCTCGTGCCCGGAGCTCTGTCACTGTTTTGTTGTGTAATCGTAACTTTCTTTCATTGAACTTAGTACTGACTGGTAGTCATTTATTTTACAGAGAGGACTCACAGCTGTCAGGGTCCAGTGGACAACATGCAGCTTCTCTACAGCCACCTGCACCTATGCTATCGACGTGGAAGACTGAAGGCCTGAGCCCTGTTTAGGAGGTAATGTACACAGCTAAGCTACACGTGTACACCTGTTGAACTGTTCAAACTACTAACTAGTAGTCATTTATTTTACAGAGAGGATGCACCACCACCAGCCCCTCTAGCACAGCCATCCCCACCAGCCCCGGTCTGTTTTCTATTTCTGAACATGTATATGTGTAAATATTGTTTTATTCATGAATAATACATATTTTATTTGAAAACCAAACATGTTGTGATGGTAATTTTTCATTTGCACACACCCCATGAAGCTTTATCTGCAGTATGAAGTCATTTCTCAGTCCCATTTCTATCATTTTGGTGAAAGGTGTGACAGGCCACATTTCTGCTCAAAAAACGATAATATTTTTTGGGGTTTCAGACATTTATTTTCATGTTTCTAGCATGAATTCACATATTTCACTGCTTTTGTGAACCTAATACCTTTGGTAAACCAACTTCTAGCACCAAAACGTTTTGTCAACATGAGTAAAGGTATGTTTTCACAAGATATATGAAGCATTTTTAAAAATCTAACTTTAATTTTTCAGCTTTAGATTCATATTATCACTTTATACTTTTGCCTTATGGCAATTGTGCCTCATTATATAGATAGCTGAGATTGTTCTGCAATTTTAGATGTAACACATGGGTATGTATCTTATATGCAAGTGCCTTAAAAGGAGACTTTAAGAAATTATGTAAAATCTAGAAAAAGGCTAAGACCCTGAAGGGTTAAATCTGCTGTAATCAGTGTTTTTAAATGTTTTTATATTAACAATTAATTACATAACCATGTGTAATATGACACACCATGTGTCACTCAAAGTGACATGCCCACAGAGAATTCCCACCCAACTCTGTCATTCCCCTCAGCTGTGTAGTTTTGGTTCAGACTCATAGTCAATGTTTTTTTCAGTCACACAAATTAGCTGTTTTCAGGAAAAAAAACTATAATACCAGGCATCCGCTACCTGTCCAGCTCCAAACAAAACCAGCGACTAGCTTGGTGAATCTGGCTGTTACAGAGACAGATATTTCTCTAAGAAATTTGGGGAGACCAAAACAGAGAGTCAGGTGGACATAATATATATAATTATAATTAATTTAAATGTTGCCTTGTGCATCATGCATGCATGTATCATTTATTAAGTTATACATTATATTTGGCCAGGTGTTTTATGCATTGTATCTGCATTTGCAACTGTTAATTGGATCTGAAAAGATAACTTAATGTTTTTGTTTGCCAGCAACATTCAGAACTCATCTGAGCTAATCCATTTAGGCTTGACATCCCCCATCAGCAGCATAAAAATGAATTCTTATTGCATTTTGGCCTTTACTGTTATAGTTACTAGATACGTTCTACTGTCCTCACCAAACAGCAATTTATACTGTGCAACTGATAGATGGTCAAGAGATATTTTGATACATTGGATTGAGAAAAAGACATAAAAAAGTGTCTGAGCAGCAAGTTACTGCTTTTATTTCAACCACTATATTGTGAGCTTTCTTCAAGACTCTGATTCTGTCACCCCCAGGACTATTTAAATTTTTTTATTATTTTCTTTTTAATTTCTTTTTAATCTGTATTCTTATTTTAATTTTTTATCTTCTTTCTTTCTCCTTACCGGTCACTCCTCTGCACACTTCATATTTAAACACTCATGCCACTTAACATACACTTTTAACTTAAACACTCGTCACTTTAACATACACTTTAACATACACCTTAACTTAAATACACATGTCACTTTAACGTACACTCACATTAACGTATCTGTCTGAGCACTTTATCTTATCTTACACTTATTTTAATACCCATTGCACTGTTGTTGTCGTTGATTGTTGATTGTTGTTTGTCTCGTCTAACGTCCCATGTCCAATGTATGCACCTTCCGCCGCGAAAAATTCCTTGTTTGTGAAAACATTCCTGGCAATAAACAGTTTCTGATTCTGATTCTGATCTGAAGACACATTTCCCTAATCAAGAGTTCTTCTAGTTATTGACGGTTTAGTACATTTTCTTTCTCAGCATCATACAGTATGTCAATATGTCCCATTTTCTTAAACTAAAATATGATTCCGCAGAGAGAGAATTCAATACTACAGTTTTTTCTGCCTCCAACTGATCGGTTTTCTGCTTCATCATATGTGACAACATGAGAAGACATGTCAATAGGTAGCCTTGCTGCAGGCATTTTTTCCTTTAATTTCTTTGTATTGATTTTTATAGAACATAAAACATGAGACCTCTAAATGCTCCATAAATACCACAGGAAAATAACATATTTTTAACCGTACTCCAGTCCTCTGTCAAAGTCATTTGTAACAGCGAGTTAACAAACAGTACAACCTTTTTTTTTTCGTTTTAATTCAAATGTAACTCTAAAATGATATTTCATAATACATTATAAGGGATGCACATGAATGAATCCATAATACGTAAATTTGTTAAGAGTTAGTGTAACAACCGGAGTCTCAATAGCATGTAACAGCATGTAAACAACGTTTATAAAGAGGCATACACAGAAATGTTCCTGTGTCTCAAAAAAACTAACATTGAACTCTGCCCTGCAAAGTATCTGATGGAGGCTATGGGCACGGCTCATCGCTCATTTCAATGTTTCCCTGCCCTGGAGGGTCGTGTTTGCATCGTGCTGTGTGCGGTTTGGAGTAAGAAGGAGGTCAGTAGCAGGTATCTGGATACTTGTAAACAAACGGGCAGACAAAGGATCCTAGGAGTTCTAAAAACATTTTTTTTTGGTTACAGTGTTGTTTGTTGAGTCACAATTTGGCTGTGGGGCTTCTTTTGAAAACTGTCTAACAGAGTTACGTATGAACGGACAGTTTTGCTTGTTAAATGAAGTGTTGACTCAAGGGCTTGAGTGTTTATTTAAATGAGACCTTTCGTTACTAAATTATCAAATGCTTCGTCTTTTTGGGGAATTTTGTGTAGACTTTGGAAAGCTCATCTCAATTTTCCAGACGCATGGGGTTACAGCTGAAATTACAGTGTAATATTACAGTGCAATACTGTACAAAGGTACCATTACATACTTATTGGGTATTTGATTGATTGGCAGAAGGTAAGAAGAAGGGCATAACATGGGTGCACATGGTACCCCATGCATAATATGTATTGAGTATTGTGAATGCATCCTTAAATATGTAAACATTTTCAGGGATTGGGTGTTACAAATATACTTTACAAGTTGTAATACTCTTTCTTGCACTTATTCTTTTGTAAATCTAAAAAAATTTTCATGTTGTCTTTCAGTGGATCATGGTATCCTCACATAAGCACTGTACTGCTGTCAACTCACCGCCTACTGGTGCTAGGCCGATCTAAAAACAAACAAACCCTCCTCTGCACTGACGCCAGCATAAGCATTGACGGGTGCATATTCGGTTGACGAAACACAGGTAGTTAGACAGCATGGATATCTAACAACATTTGAAACATGCTTCGTTAAAGAAAAAGTTTAAGTTGTGTTTGTTTGTTTTTATCTCAGTTCAGATTTTTACAGTTCATGCCAAATGGGCTACAGCAAAACAGAAGGATTTTAACCCTTGTCGCAGGTTTATTGTTATTCCAAAGTCCATATAACCCACAGAACTCACATTTTCACTAAGACTTCACTATAACTCACGTGTTTTTCTTTGAATTAATTTCTAATCTAATAAAAAAAGTTATTGTGATCTGTAAAAAAACAAACAACCAACCAATCAAATAAATCTAATTTTGCAACTTCCTATTTGAATACATCTGTCAAATATGACAGAATCTGTCAGTCAACTAGTTAACAATCTGCTCCTGTTTACTGAGGCTGCTTTATTAGAGCAAACTCTGGAGGTATGTTTCTTCTGTTACCATCTCATTACAGTCAGGGGTCCAACCAGTGGGAAATTCCCCTGAGGAGGGAAGGCACTGAAAAAGAAAAAAAGAAACATGCACTTTATTAATCCCCTTGGGGAAATTCTTCTCTGCATTTGACCCATCCCTGGATAGGGAGCAGTGGGCAGCCCTGTGAGGCGCCCAGGGAGCAGTTGAGGGTTCAGTGTCTCGCTCAGGGACACTTCGACATGTGAGCTATGGGGGGACTGGGGATCGAACTGGCTACCTGAGGTAGAGGCCAGACAAGTCCAAGATATTATTGGGTGATAAAGACTATAGCTCTGGATTCATCGCGTAACAAGGTAGTTTATGCCCTCATTAAAAAGAAAAAAAAGTGTTGCATTTGAAATCGATCTCTTCTGTGATTTTTTTCTCTCATCTCCTATCAGTTATCCACCAGAAATGTTGTTTTTGCATAACAAATCAACATATTTAATAGGGTTCAAAATACTCCAGGAAACAATGGGCCTCATGCCAGAACAGATTTGTCCCTAGGGAGTGATTTAGGAGAACTTGCCGCATTCACCAATTTTACCCTAAATGTTCTCTTAGGTACCTACATCATTGACGAGTGGTCCAGACCTGTCTTAAGAGTCCTGTGCATTTATAGTTTTCTCACATATAACCATTTCTTCTTTATTTCAGTGACAGTTCAACCCTCAGGTGATACGGCATTAACGACACCTATTCTCTTTCCCATTCCTTGTCTTTCCCTTAAATCCGCTGCTGACAATGTTAAACATGACTGTCCTTTATGGATCTCCAAAAGCAGGACTTCAATATAGGACATATGGGGCAGCACGTGTGACATTAAATGCCATTATTGTTGAGTTAATTAAGCTAATTTACAATGTTCATGGAATTATTTTCACACAGGTTGCATCCAACTTTTTCAGGCTGGTCACACAGTTATCTGAAGTTATGAGTGTTCGCTGAATCTGATATGTCACACTCGTACAAGCCCACCGAACAAAAGTAAAGAAAAGAGAAAGTTAAAATAAGAATAGGACAATGTTTTTGCTTCAGGTCCACTGTTTGTCACCTTGTGTGTCAAGTGTTTTTTTATGCAAATGTAATCTCCAGTTCTGGACTATTCTACATTGTACAAAAGAGTGTTGGCTCTTGCAACACTGGTTTGAAATGAACTCTGGCAGAACCACCTTTTATATGTCAATAATATAGAAAATAAAATAAAATAAACTATTGGGGGCCACTTAGATTCTGTTTCCATGCAGACCATTCCATTACAATTTATAATCCATCATCTCAACCAGCACTGCAGATTTAGTCTGAAAGTCTAAAAAGATTTATGCAATAAATCAAAACTTTTGGCACATACTCACAGTTGTTGTTTATTGTTGCTGTCTGAAATGTAAACCAACAGGAAACAGGAGGAGCTTAGTGACCATACACTGTTATCTGGAATATATTTAACACTGAACATTGACGGGAGCTTTGGAGGCATGTGATGACAAGTGATTATTTTTGGGGGTAGAAATTTCCATATTTCCCTGTGATTTATAACAGGTTCCAGTTTTGAGTAGTGATTAGCATGCGACTAAACCTTTATCAGTGTCTTAAATCCAAGCAGTCCCACTGAGCAGTTGCTCACATTAGTAAAGACAAAGGGGTTTGACCCCCCTAGGCGGCTGTGTCCTATTTAACAGACACGCTGACACGGCATAAACAGTGACAATTGCTATTTGTTTCACCGCAGGAGACTCGAAAGGTGTTACATCATCGCTTCATGAGCTGAACCACTTCCAAAAAGATCTGCTTTTAAAAATAAGTATTTAGAGAATTCCCATTTCAGCTTTCTAACTGAAACAAGATGATGGTTGTTATCTAAAACTACTTAAAACCCCTCAGTACCTGGCAATGCAAAGTAAGTTCAAAGTACACATCACTTTTGAATAGTCTGTCTAACTTCCCCATACAACAGCAACAGTCTCAAGCATTACAACAAAAACATTAAAGTTGATCTAATTGCTTAAAGGTTTACAACATGAACCGCAAGACCCCTTAATGCCTGAAATCTATATACAAACGATGTTGACTGCTGAGGCTAACTCTAGAATATCTACTATTGATTTTTTCAACATGTTTTAACAGATTCAACTTAGTATCCTTAACTCACTGCACACTGGAGGTCATTTTCAGTCGATTTTCTCGATTTGACATAATTTTCTTAGATTCACCTTTTAAGGCACTTGCATATAAGATATATACCCATGTTTTACATCATAAATTGCAGAACAATCTCAGCTATCTATATAATGAGGCACCATTGTCGTAAGGCAAAAGTGTAAAGAAAAAAACTTTATAATATGACACTAAAGCTGAAAAATGGAATCTCGATTTTTGGAAATTCTTCATATCGCTTGAAAAAACCTAACTTTACTCAGGTGGTGACTCTGTTTAGGTGATGGCAATTGGTTTACCAAAGGTTTTAGGTTCACAAAAGCAGTGAAATATATGAATAAAATGTTAGATACATGTAAATAAATGTCTAAAACTAAAGTTTTTATTATCGTTTTTTGAGTAGAAATATGGTCTTTCACAGCTTTCACCAAAATGATAAAAATGGGACTGAGAAATGACTTCATAGTGCAGATAAAGCTTCAGGGAGTGTGTGCAAATGAAAAATGACCATCACAACAATTTTTTTTTTTTTTTAAATAAAAATATGTATTATAAAAAAAAAAGAAAATATGTACAGAATATATATTCAGAAATATAAAACAGAACAAAGACTAGACCATTTACAATATACAAGTATATATGCTTCAATGGCATATCCTCATGCCATGGCATGCCAGTCATGGAAACAGTTTCTGTTCAGCTGCAGGCAGAGGGGAACGTTACACGCCTCGCACTTCCACGCCGTGTCTTTTCTCACTTTCTTCATGCTGCAAAGCTCGCAAACCCTGCGACCCACCGTGGACTTAGTTGGAAGAACAGTTTGAAGAGTTCAATGGGTGTTGCTGTGGCACTGACATGTGGACCAGGTGTCCGGGCTGGAACTTGATGACGGGGGGAGCAGTGTCCGGGTCTTCATCCGTCCTCCAGGACAGCGTAGGTGCAGGTGGTGCACGTGCTGCTGTCTTTCTTGATCTGGCCTGAGGTGAAAGCAGGCGCCGGGCAGCACGCGCCCTGTTTGCTGGAGATGGTGTCTTTAGTCGTCGGTCAACGCGCTGCCTCTTTGCTGGTCGTGGTAGTTGCCGTCCAACACGCTGCCTCTTTGCTGGCCAGGCTGGTCGGGGCGGCTGGTGCTCCTCTCTGTAAAATAAATCAATACTAGTCAGTTGAAAGAAAGATGACGTAACGATTGAGCAGAATGCTCCACATTGGATGTGCAAATATTATTCAGATCATGACTGTGGTAGTAATTTTAGCATAGTGCTCCGCATTGGATGTATAAATATTAGTGGTAGTAACGTGAAGCAGAGTATTGTACAAAGCAGACTGTGTATAAACATTACTTAGATCATGACGTAGTAACGTGAACAGCAGTGTGCACCGCGTGGCTGGCTCTCGTGCTCTCCTACACAGTGTACACATTACTAGTTTGTACACATTACTAGTTTGTACACATTACTAGTTTGCACCATGCAGCCTTACAGACACGTAACAAAGTTTAGTAACTACACTTACCCATCTTCCTCAGAAGAACTAAAGCCTTCGAGCTCTAACGACGACGCGTCGTCCTCCTCCTCGCTGGTCTCCAGAATCATGCGCTTTGCTTCCTCCGTGTTGAATCTCTTTGTCGTCATGATGTTGATTGTAAACTGTAGCGTGTGTACATGCTGTACAAGTGGGTAGTCCTTTTGAGATTTTCCTGAGTGTACATTGGTTGTTTAGTTCACGAAATGGCGACGGACATATGACTCAACTAATCACAGAGAAGGATTTTATTTTTATTTTTTTCCAGCGTCAGATGACACACTGCTGCCCTTTCGCTTGCCTGATGATGTTAAAATTATGCTGGGCTCTGCCTGGGCAGGCACCCGGAAGCAGGAAGCCGTCTCTTTCCGCCAGACGTAAAATTATATTTTTGCGATGTATTATCGGGGTGCTGTGAATATTTTAGAAACTTAGAGAAAAGTTTCAAGTGTCACCACGCGAAACCGCGGGCTCCGTGGACGAAGGGTTAAATGTGACATGTGAAAAATTACAAATATTGAAAGCCACTAAAGCGAACTGAAACACCAAATCCATCATGTTTCTTATAGAACCAACTGGCCAGTGGAGCTAGACAAATGTGCCCAGAGGCTAATCTCAGGCTGGCTGGAAATGATCTATCTAGGGAACCAGAGACCTAAATGTCAGCGACAGTCATGGGTCATGGGTGTTGTCACGATAAGACAGAAGGGGCTGCCTCCTCTTCATCTCAACAACCTAACCCCAAGGTGTCACTTAGGTGGCGAAGAGGTGTTCTTTCAGTTTAAAATCGGGCCATGCAATGAGTTTTGTTTTCAGGAAGCTGGTCTCGTGTGAATAGCTCTGACCAAAAGGAAATTACTTCTGTGTTGGTACCGGGATGAAACAAAACGTCAGAAAATCATTCTATTGACCGATGAAAAACTGAAATTGAAGTGGTAGCTCCTGGCTGCCTTCGAATTACATGTAGAAAGAGAATAGGATGCCTGGTTCAGAAAAAGTTGAGCAGAATGATACATTAATGGATTGTCTTTTCTTCCTGTTAATATATGTTATCCAACATTTGTTATGTATTTATATCACAAGCAAATAATGGGTTTAAATTGTTGTGTTGATGTTTTAAATAAATACACAGCAGTGATGGATGAGGTGTTTGGATATCTCTACTTGTGTGGTGAGTGTGTGTGTGTCTGATTGCTTTGAGGAAGATCTGCATCTTTTCCAGGAATGCCTTCGATGTGCACATTCCATATTTATCACAAGTTGCCAGCACTGCTGTCACATAACAAAATAGTCCACAAATCAAGTAAGTAAGTTATGATAATCACTGCCATATATCAAATTTATCCCTGGGCAGATGATGAGTGATAATGACTTTGAAAACATAAGCAATGCAAATACATAATAGGGCAATAACTAATTTGTGTTGAATGTGTGAGTGTCATCTCAGAAGTAAGTCATGAATACTTTTACGTTACAAGTGACTTTGTAGTCTTCGGCTGCAGAGTTGGTGCCTTGCCATAACATTATTTTACCTATTTTAAAAAGTTGGGAATTTTAATAAGGTTTTTTTTGTGCGTCGACTATATATACATACGTATACGTATGTGTAATCTCACACTTCCGCCCCATTTGATTTGATTCAGGAATTAAAATGAACATGGTTGAATTGAATAGGTATGGGTATCTCCCCAAAATGCCCACAATCCACCTCTCTATCGCTTATGTAAGTTGCATTTGACTTTGCTGAAATTCATACTAAACACACACCAAGGACATGGCCACAAGGGTAGCTGCGGCTCTCTTCCTAACAGCAATATTTACAGATTTTAGGAATATCTTAAGTTACAAACACACACAGTCCTGTAAACTGTGGACTACATACAGTAAAATACAACATTTTGCAAAATATTTGCTTTCATACCAAGAGGTCATGTTCATTAAATATGGAGCTATAGCCGACAAGTGATACACTTAGTTTAGCATAAAGACCCAAAGAATATTTTCCTTGCTAAATTAAATATTATCATCACCATGAGGTTGTCAGGTAAAGGGAAAGGGCAGACACTAGTTTGGCCAAGAAATAGTTGCAGAATGTAACTCATAGGTGGATAACGTTTCGTTTGAACATTTCAATTTATGAACCGATGAAAAAATCTCAAACATAACATGCCAATCAGTGACCCTTAGAGGGGTTTGTATGTCAGTCTAGGAGTTTCTCTAGCTTCCAGTCATTAAGCGGATCTCAAATAATCTACTGACAGCCACATAGGTAACACACCATAATGAGAGTGATATCAATCTTCTCGTCTAGCTATCTATAATAAAGCGAATGAGCATATTTTTACGTTAGTTTCCCAATACATTTTCAGATGAGTGTCAAACAAATTGTGCAATTTGAATTAGAAGTAATACTATATTAATATTAATACTAGTTTACATATTAAGTATAATATAGTATAATACATATAAGACCTGTCGACTTTATTTAATTTAATACTCCACTCGTTATGGTTAATGCTGCACATTTTATCATCAAATGTTCCACTTGAAAGCAGAAGCTCATAAATCTACACAGTATGTCGTTTGAACCTGATATGTGCAAAATGGGCCACATTAAGATTCCAGCCACACTCAGGGCACAGCCACGACTACATCATCAGGCCAGGGGAGAGAAATCTTCCTTTCTCTGGTAAATGTTGGAGAGCTCTCGCTCTTCTCAGCACAGAGAAAGTACTGAGGGATGTAACTGCAATGAAGCAAGAGTCACAAAGGATCACATCATGGATTAGTAAAAGAAAAACAATAAAGCATCTTTCTCCCGCAGACCGTAATACTGGTTTAACCTTTGCCCTAATCTTAATCTGACTGCTCTGTTGATGATTAATTGATTAATTTGTGGGACCAACGTTGATTGATTTACTTTATCCACCATGAGAGCTTGCACCTAGAAAATCCATGTCTGACTCTTTCAGGTCATTTTTTTTTAAGTTGAATTATTTGCTGTCACCTTCGTCTCTCCTCCTGCCTCCACCCCTATTTTGCAGTAGGTCAGGAGTAAAAAAACAGCATCTGTCTGAGACTCAGAACAGTCCCCTGTGTCTGCACAACAAGTGCACAGAATGCTGTATATGTAGTATTTATGAAGAGTTGAAATAAAAACTACAGTTGAAAAATACACTAAATGCTAAACTACTTGAGTGTCTACATTTAGAATGATAATATGAGGGAAAACAAGATAATTTTAAACCATATGCTCACTATTTATACAGCCTTTACATTTATTTCCACAGATGAGAGGGACAACAGTCAAACTGCTGCCACGCTACCAATTAAGCTCTTAAACTCAGATCCCTGCAGTGAACTGGCAATTGTGACCACCCATCATGCAGTCAGTTGATTGAATCGGAGTTGTGAGGAGCGGATGTCCAAGGGAGAGGTTTAGAGATAGGATTATAACTCAGTGAGTATGAAAAAGAATACAGTGCTTTTAAAATTGATCTAATGAGTTTAAAACATTAATTTGACAGCTAAGTGATTCATCCAAGGCACTGATACACTTTCCACTCTCAACTGAACTTAATTTGCAACACATTCTTCCTCAAGAATTCTTTGATGCTTGTTCAGCCTCTGTCTTTCATTACAAACCCCTTACAAATCTACAGTCTTCTGAGATCAAGTTTAAAAGAATGTTGTACAGATAGCAATTGTGAAAATGTTAGAAGTGTCTGGCTGAAAGAACGCATCTTAAATTGCATGTGCCTGTATATGCCTGGTCTAATTCCAGACCCAACTGAGGAGTTGAGCAAATCAATCACTGATACTGTGAACCAGCAGCAATGACATTATTGTCTTGCTGACACTGCACTCACTTTTGTGTTGTGCTGACAGCGCCAGCAGCTGATTCCTAATAGAGCCTTCTTCCAATCTAGATTGTAACAATGTGGCTCAGACAGAATATTTAATTGGAAAAAGGCATTAATTAGAAAATAATTAATCATTTATTTGATGCTTTATTCAAGATTATTCAAATACGTTTTGTTAATTTCTGTTAGTTTTATTGTGTTTCACATGTCTGGAAAACAGGTGTTTAACACTACTACTACTACTACTACTACATGGCAGCCTCAATAATAACATAACAACTCATTGAAAAGCAGGAGTAATGTACAGTACATCACAATTGTCTGATCATTTTGAGTTCAAAGATTTGCAAGTTTTTATTTTGAGCTTTTTCATCATAACCTTAAATTATATTTGGAATGTGCTTGCTCTTGATGATGAGTCATTGTTCTTCTTATAAATCAATCAAAATTGAACAGTTGAAGTACTTATGAAATTGAGGTAGCATCTTCATTATTTCAAGCACAATATTTTTTCTACCCTTTGCAACATTTAGATTTAACTATAACCAATACAACATATTTATAAATTAATCAATATCATTTTCTTTGATCTGCAGTCTTTCAGATTATTTGGCAATGTGATATCACAGACATGGATCCCTTGTAAATGACTGAAGGGTACTGGGACCACAGTCTTCAATAAAGGGTTCTAAAAGGGATGGACTCAATACAGGTGATGTTTTCTTTCAAGCAATACTATATTTGTCAATTATAGCTAATACCGCAATACTAGGTGTCTACAATTGGCAAACTGAAAACTAAACGCTCTCTGAATCAGCTGCACCTTTGCTGAAACCTGAACAACACTTTGGGACGAAGGGGCTCCGGGTTGGAGCCCCTGCGTCCGCCTCATCTACAAGGGTTCCCCTCAACTCCCCATCCGACTGTGTCAGCTGCGCCCGCCTGGCCGAAACAATCACAGAGCTGGAAGAAAGAATATCCACACTAATACGACAAGATCGAGGAAGCCGAGAAGCTCATTGACACGATCATCTTTGGTCCAGCAACTGACATAACCAGCGCCCGTCTGCATGATGATTATCTACCCCCACACCCCCTTCTCCACAATAAATAAACTTCTCAAACCTATGGACAATCTCTCCCACTCCTTCACAGTAGAGAAATGTAACTCCTTCCTGTCACCCCTTCAACTTCAGCTCCTCTCTGTCATCAACTCCTCCCTGTCTAATGGCTCTGTCCCTCCCGCACTTAAACTCACCTTAGTCACACCTATCCTCAAAAAGCCTGGCCTTGACTCTGACATCCCAACTACAGACCAATCTTCTATCTCCACTTTCAGTCTAAAATACTGGAATGCACTGTTGCCTACCAACTCAAAACTCACCTGGACACCAACCAACTCTATGAACCATTTAAATCCAGATTCAGATCCCATCACAGCACAGAAACAGTCCTAATCAAAGTCACCAACGACCTCTCCCTCTCCTTAGATGACCACTCCCTTAAAACCCTAATTCTACTACCATCAACCATTCCATCCTCCTCTCCCATCTTGAGTCCTCCCTCCACATTACTGGCACAGCTCTCTCCCGGTTCAAATCATACCTCGCCGACCGCCAACAGTTCATAAGTATCAATACGTTCAACTCTGACACAACCCCAGTCTCTCAAGGTGTCCCCTAAGGTTCGATACTCGACCTTCTCCTCCTCATCCTGTACATGCTCCTTGTGAAAATCATACGCCACGATGCTCTCTATTTCCACTGCTACGCTGACAATACCCAGTACATTTCCACCAAATCCACCACCCCCACCACCCACTCCACCATCACCAACTGCCTCACAAGTATAAAGACCTGGATGCAAGCAAACCTTATCAAACTTAACAGCGACAAATATGAAATCCTCATCATTGGCGCCAAATCACGAAACAAATCCCACGCAACTTCTCACTTTCGAATACCACGTTAATCACATCACAAAAAAAGTATTCTTTCATCTTAAAAACATTGCCCGTCTACGCCCCTCCCTCTCCTCCTCAGCCGCTGAAACACCCCTTCATCACTTCTTGACTGGAAAACTGCTACCTGTACGACACATCCACCAAAATCATCAACAAACTACAATACATCCAAAACTCAGCTGTCCGTCTGCTCTCCCACTCCCGCTACAGAGATCACTTCACCCTAGTCCTTCAAAACCTCTACGGGCTAGCAAAGAATACAGTTCAAACTTCTCCTCATCACCTACAAAGCCCTTACAACCTTATTGTGAACAGTGGAATTTAAAAGGGATGTTTGTGATAACTTTACACAGCACTTGACAAAGCAGTTTTAATCAGGCACTCAAGATACATGGATGGGAAACAATTTGATCAATATGAGAGCGCAAAATAGAAACAGAGACAGATGAAAAGAAGTATTAAGTCACATTTATTGGCCAACATTTATCGGGTGGTGTCAGAAAGAAAAGTCTTGTTAAGATTGGTAAACTTGAGTATTGGACCAATTTTGACCTGATGATGGCACTGAATGAAAATGCCAAAGTATTAAGACTTTATTGGTTTTCCATCCAATTGGTGTATCGGGTCTCGCTTGCAGCACATCATACACATCTTTGATAGTCATGTGGGTGGAGAGTCTGCTTACAGTTTACCCATGTGTTCCTTTTTTTTTTTTAAGCGTTCTGTGTATACGCCATGGCTAGTTACATGGGTTTCAAACACTAACCAAGGGCCCTGGACATGCATGTCAAAGTGCAATTTCAAATGTTGTCAAGACCATGACAGATAGCAGGAGTTTGTTTTGGGCCCCAGGGAGGCCAGAGTTTGTTATTTTGACGGTGATAAAAGTCAGCATAATTTTCTATTCCATTTGTTTCTAGACACAGCTTCACTTTTCCCAGTTAGAGATGTAACTGTCCCTTTACCCCGCATTGAATTTGGATTTCAAAACAACATGAATTGGCAGTGTAACTGTATTTACTGAACACACTTAATGTGTTGTTTTTCTCTCAATCAAAGGAAAAAAATACACTTGAAACTTCATTCCTTAGATCTGGGTAGTTGTACTTCTCCATTAACAAGATATTAAGTTGAGAACCTCCAGTTTGACCTCTTGTATATGAAAATATTCTCTATAGACAATGTCAGTGTGCAGTCACATATTTAATACTAAATAGTTGTAATGTTCCTGTAACCATTTTGGGACTGCATTTTTTCTTCAAAACCATAGACTGTAATATTCAGTAAGAAGTGGACGTAGTCCCCGTAACGTCATCCATATGTTTATGGACTACGGTTCTTTTGGCATGTTTGTTTTTTTGTGACCTGAGGTGACAGGAGAAGTTGAAGCTAAGTACAACCACATGCTGAATAAAACAAAACTGTAACAAGTAACCTTCATGAACTGAAAACACACTGTCAAAGTGTTAAAACCAAAAATCCCAGAACTGTCAATCACAAGGTAGCCATGCCCTAAAACATACTCTGCTTTCTATTTTACTCTGAATGGGACCATAATTTACTAAATGGACATCATGCTGTATTGATAAAGACTTGCAATTGAGACAATACAATGTTTACACAGGTAATAAATTCAAAGTTCTACTTACAATTCTACTTACAACCTGAACCGTCAACCCCTGGTGGCCATCAGATAGAATGAAATCGTCTTTTAACCATAACAGTAAACGTCTTTTTAACTAAAGAAATATCAAGGGTCAAAATGAATCACCGATTCACTCACTGATACATTTTCACTGCAAAGACATCAGTCCTCAAATATAGCTGGGAAATTCAGATAGGGTATCTGTTTGAGTAGCATAGAAATGTTACTAATATGGAGCCCATTCATTCACAAACGTGACATGGAGAGTACTATTAAAGGGATATGTCCAAGATAGGGCTCTAAGAAGAAGGGTTGCAATTGTGTCAGGACAAAATCGATGCACATCGGGGAATAAATGTGCCAATCACTCACACGGTCAGTTATATTGAGCGAGTTATAACAGTTAAGCCACACATGAGAGAGTGCAAGTCATATAAAAATGAGAACATGGTTGACACAGTACATCACAGGTGTGGGCCACACTCAACATGGAAGTTGTACGGTGGCTCTGAGAGCTCAAAGAAACACAGAAACAGACAAAACAAGAAACATCTTGTGAGCAGCTCAGACGACAACCAGAATGGTTTCCAGGGGACAATAAAAAGTGATGCACATAGCCGGGACACACTTGTTGTTACCATTAATTTAGGCTTATGAAGTTATTGAAGTCTGCTATCGATCAGTGGTGCTGGAAAATGATCTTAAATGTTTACTTTAACATTGTGATCGCATGATGATTGAATCTAGAGCTAGATTTTGTCTTAGTGTAAAATACACTCTGTCATTTCTTATTTTCAATGTATTATATCTTATTTTTGTTTATTATTCAACGATCCTGTTGAAGTGTGTGAATTTTATTTTGAAGAGTTAAATCTGTTTCCTGTGGAAATTGCGTTTCACCTCTTCTGTGCCTCCTAGGTTCCCGTAGTCCCGTTTTTCCTTCACTTTTGTTTTATACTGTGAAGGTAAGTTGTGGGGAAAACGATGTAGCACTTTTGTTATATTCTTTTTAAAAAAGTAACCGTTTGTTAGACACGGTAATGGTCGCTAATATGATCACGGTGTCCAGCTGTTATTTTAGACGGTAAAAGTATAGGTTTTGTGGCTGTTTCATTTGGCCTATTTGGCACTGTTTGCATTAGCTACATCCGGTCGCCCTGAAGTATACTTTCCTTTTTATAAATTCTGTTGTTTTGCGTGTCTAGGAAGCTGATGTGCAGCAAAAGAGACCAGAAGGCAATGTCTGTGGTTTATTGTCTTCTGCAGGTATGTGTTTTCTTTTGTTTAATGTTGGAATTTTCGCTGTTTCTGCTCAGTCACTAGCTCACGCAGTTATTTATTTTGTCCACTTGGGGTGGTTGTTTTTCCCTTTTTGTCATGATTCATGTTTTTGGAGCACTTTTATTTTATACTGTGAAGGAAGCTGATGTGCAGCAAAAGAGACCAGAAGGCAATGTCTGTGGTTTATTGTCTTCTGCAGGAATAAATGAATGCTGGAAAATTCATCTGAGTCTACCTCTTCCATGCCCTGAACACATCTGTTACATTAGTAACCTGCCAATTCATATAATTTAAGGAAATACACAACATGAATTGTGAAAAAGGCAAACATTGTTATTGTGAGCTTCCACGGTATAGCATGGAAGGCCTGTTCGGTATTTACATACCTGGCCTCTCCGTCTGCCTCTACCGATCAGATATAAACCGACTCGTTCCAACAACTGGTTGCGAGGAACTACAGTAAGATGTTTCAATGCAAACAGATTAAGGCCATTGCTAGTGGTCCGCAGTGACTGTGAGTACACTGTGTATCAGGTCTGCCAATATGCTGCACGGCTTTAAGAGAAGGCCATTGAATCATGGGACACCTGTGGGGGATTGAGAAAGGGCAGCTTCTGCATTGATTTTTTGACAGGAGCTGTGTTAGACATTTGCCTGCTAAAACTCAGGTTTACTGGCTGACAGACAGAAGATATCTATGCATTGCTTTACAGGCACATTTATATCAGAAGGCATTTTCTAGAAATACATGCACAACGCAACAGAAAACGGGATGAGATATTTCAGTTAATATTGTTTTTGTAATTTAATGTATAATGTTGGTTATTTTCATATCCCATAAGTAAACTGTCAATTACTGCCTGGAATGATTTTTTTTTTGTATTTTTCTTTCTTGCATTATACCTAACAAGCATGGTGTATTTGCCACATACTTGCATTCAGTTGGTAATCTGTCATCCGTAAATGCATCATTTAAAGTAAACTAATGGAAAAGCAGGATGTAAATATTTTTTGTTTTTAGCCCTTTATCGTGCAAGTAACCATATATGGTAATTTCCCTCACAAAGTATTTCAATGAGTGCCCGATAAAGGGCTACAGGCCTGGATATGCCGCTTATTTTACGGAGCATGAATGTAGTCCTCCAGGTGTCCAAACGTCAACATTTGTCATACTTTTAGTAAACTGGTATTTATTTTCCCGCCAATTTATGGCAACTATCTAGTAATAAACAAGGGGATATTTCACTTTAAATGTTGATGGGACAACACACTATTTGTTTTGGTTACTACAGTTCCAGTGTAGACTTCAGTGTTTCCCCTAGGTTTACAGCTTCAGGGAGGGGGGGGGCACAGGGGCGGCGGCGACGGCGACGACACCAACACAAACACTTAAAGTAGTGGTTCTCAAACTTTTTCTGTAAATAACTTCATTTTGTGACTCCATCTGTGCTTTTATAATTAACAGAATAAAGAAAATTGCAATCACTTTCAAGTAAATCAGATTGCTCCATCAGACATTTTTTTATTTTTAAATTGCAATCACTTAGAACAATGAAAATAAAGTTATATCTGTGCAAAAAATAACTAATATTTAGTTACTGCTAATAGCTCATTGTGGAAAACAATAAGCTATTTATTTATTTTTTACCAAACAAAACAGAATGAGTGCAGATATGTGAGCATCAGGTTGCATCAGTATTAGTGGAGCAGTGAGCCTCTACACATCTTTATAAACGGGGTTGTAGATTTGATACAATTCATGTTCAAAGTTGATCTGAGATCCGTTTTCTGTTGTGAGACACGCAGCAGCAGAAAGGACGTCACGGAGACTTCTGGCAAAGAGCCAAAAGTCGGCGAGTCGCTATGCGCATGCGCAAGCGTAACCTGTTAACGGGATAACGTAAACATTTACCCGAAAGTACAGGCTTTTCTCCATGTATTTATTAATGACTTAGTTTTATGTCTGTGTACTTTGTACTTTTGTAATATGTGAAGCCAGCAGCTCATTGTTGGTAGAAGACACGAGCACTTTGTCTCTTTCACCTGGAGCAAGAGAGCTGCTCCGGGTTCAGGAGAGCTGCTCCGGTGCTCCTCACAGGCGAGCTGCTGTTGCCATCTTCACCCTGGGAGCGTTTAAAACGCATATATAGGTCTGCTTTTCACGCGACATATTTTTCGACGCTCTCTGTCCGCTGCCGTGTGTGCTCAGCGCTCACCTGTCTGTGCGCGCGCACGTGTGTGTGCGCATCAGGGCGGAAATCCGCTGTGCACGACGCAGAGCAAAGGAGAAGTGTTAATGCGACCATGTAGAGACCGAAATGACGAGCTGTGTGTGGATAAGATCAATAAAATACGTCCGTTTAGTTTGTTTAATAACAGAACAAGGTGTAGACCGGTTCTATAGGAAAGAGAAACTTAAATGACGACTTGTGATCTGGCGCTAATTACAGGGGGGCGGAGGGTTTTTTCAGGGGGGCGCCCCGCCCCCCTATTCTAACGGTGGGGGAAACACTGGACTTAATATCTGACAAAGGAACCACATATGGCTTAATTCTGTGTGCTGTGTCCATTGGAGAATCAAGCACCTGAGTTGTGAACCTTATGTGAACCAGGAACATAAACTGTCAACTTTTTCTTCAAGTTTGTAGTCTAAATTGCATCTACTAAAGTAGGACTGAAACAAAAGTGACATATGCTGGACACAAAGCACATGGACAATTTTAATTAAGAGTTCTGCCTGTAGTGTAAGGGGTGTGACTCTCAGACAGTAACTGTCCTCCGAGATGGAGGCTACACAGTAACACTGTATGAATGAAAGACAGGACTTTATTCATACTTGATGAATAACATTTTGGAAAAATATGGTTTGATTCAATATTTCTTTCATAATTTCTGTACAATTATAATATAAGTAATAGAAAATCGACCCCAATTCTCCATAGCTATTTTCTCCATTGAAGGATAATTGGAATCTTGAGTTGGAGCCACAGAACCCAAAATGCACCAAAGCAGAGAAGTCACTGTACTCGTTGTTTTCCCCAGGCACAGCAACATGTTTCCAGCTTCCCGTCCAACCTGAATAAGCTGAGCTCAATAGTTATCATTACTACTGCCTCAGACATTGAGAAATAATGATTGAATTGGTGGAAGTGCTACCAAACAAGCCCACTCAGGTTTATCAAGCTCGAGAAAAAAACAAAAAACAGATCACCATCTGACTAGGCTTTTATAAGGAAACACGATTGAGTGTAGTGCCAACCAGCAATGCAAGTTAATTTTGTCTGACATCCATTTCCAAGCCAATATGTCTTTAGTCATAATAAGCGAACTATCAAATTACTGGAAATGCTTGTTTTGTGGTTATCGCTTGTCGTAAAGAGGTCTCAGTTGCTATTCTTTATTGTTTTTGAGCTGCTCTATCTTGGCGGTGGGCTGAAAATGTGCCGTTAGCTTGTTTTGAACGAACCAATTAAAACAAATGTTAAATGTTTTTTCACCATGCTAACGGCATCGGCTCTAGGTATGGCCATGTTGATCACTCCGCAGAAGATGAATTCTAATGACTTTGGTAAACCCCTGCCTGTTCCCCTAACTACCCTGAGGTTGACATTTTGGGTTCAGAGGGAAATTTCTTGACAACAATTTGAGAAATTGACATGGAATTTACAACATATATTCATGGGCCCTAACTGATACATTCTGATACTTTAGTGGACCTCTGACTTTTTCTCTAGGCCAGCATGATTTTGACTTTAGTCATTTATTGCAATCTCGACTACTATTGGACGGTTAGCTGTGAAACTTGGTACACACACTTTCATGGCGTCCAGAGTATGAATTGTAAACAACTTTGATCTCCTAACTCTTTCTAGCTCCATTTTCAGGTCAGAATTCTATTGGTCTAACACCTGCAAAATTTATGACATTCACATCAGTATTTATGTTTTCACAGTATTACTGTAATACGCTAATGTTTGCATGTTAACAAGCTAAACGAACATGATGAGCATGGTAAGCATGATACTTGCTAAACATCAACATGCTGGCATTATTATTGTAAGAACGTTAACTTGCTGATGTTTACATTTAGATCAAGGACATTTTCACCCAGCCCAGTGTTGTCAACTCTTTTCCAATGACAGTAGCTAGCAGCACTAAATCCGCTGAATCTAGTGACAGTCACCAAACCGGCAACACCCACAGCCCGTCGCTTAAACTTAATTGCCTCGTAATTTGGCTATACACGTCAGTGTCAGTCATGTGCATACACACAGACACTGATAATCTGAAGAAACAAAAAAAAAAATATATATACAAATATTTTAACAAACATTTACTAATACAGACCAGTCATAGGCATAACGTGTGTGGGTTAGTTTGAAAAGAAAGGAAAGATCAAAACAAGGCAGATCCTTACCGTAGCAGTAAAGTACAGTAACTGTTACATATCACACAGAAGACCGATTAGCGAACTCTGGAACTTTAACTAATACAGTAGAAAAACAAAACCTATTGGAAATTGGTGCGTTCCTCTAATTTACATACCTGCAAACTTGTCACCTTTCGGCGAAATTCGCCGTTTTGAAATGAAAATATGTCATCCACGTGAATCGTGTAGATCCGAAGAGTTTTTGTTTTTCGGAGCCCCCCTCCGAAAAACAAAAACTCTTCGGATCTACACGATTGATCCTTAGTCAAGGCCTGCCTCCCCTCACTCTCTCCTCTCATCACAAACATCAACTCCTCACTGTCCTCTGGTCTCGTACCCCCCCCCCCCCCCCACTAAAGCTTGCTGCTGTCACCCCCGTGCTGAAAAAACCTGGTCTTGACCCCGACATCCCCAACAACTACCAGCCCATCTCCAACCTCCCCTACCTGTCCAAAATCCTTGAAAGATATGTTGCATCTAAACTCAAATCCCACCTCAATCTCCACAACCTCTATGAACCCTTCCAATCCGGCTTCCGTTCAAAACACAGCACTGAAACCGCCCTACTGAAAATCACCAACGACATACTTCTCTCTGCTGACTCTGGCTTCCTCACCATCCTCATCCTCCTTGACCTCAGCGCCGCCTTTGACACCATCAACCACTCCATCCTCCTCTCATGTCTCCAGCAATCCCTTGGCACAACTGGCACTGCCCTCTCCTGGTTCACCTCATATCTCTCAGACCGACATCAATTCATTGCCATAAATAACTGTAAATCCTCCACCTCCCCAGTCACCCACGGTGTCCCCCAAGGTTCCGTGCTTGGTCCCCTCCTCTTCATCATCTACATCCTTCCCCTTGGACAAATCATCCGTCGTCATGGTCTCAATTTTCACTGTTACGCTGACATCACCCAACTCTACCTCTCTTCCAAGATCATCACCTCATCCACTCCACTCTCACCACCTGTCTCACTGAAATAAAATAATGGATGCAACAAAACTCTCAAACTCAACTCCAACAAATCTGAAATACTCATCATCGGCCCTAACTCCCTCACCCGCTCAGCCCAGACCTTCTCTTTGAATATTGACGGCTCCATCGTCACCCCCCTCCACCCAGGTTCGCAACCTCGGTGTCATCCTTGACCCCACCCTCTCTTTCCTCCCCCACGCCAACCACATCAGCAAAACTGCCTTCTTTCACCTCAGGAACATTGCACGCCTCCGGCCCGCCGGTACAAACACTGAAGACCATCAGGACCAAGCGCCGGACCTGGGGTGACAGGGCCTTCTCAGCTGCTGCACCCCCCCCCTCTGGAATGCTCTCCCCATCCACATCCGTCAGGCTCCCACCCTACCATCATTCAAGCAAGCCCTCAAAACACACCTCTTCCAACTCGCTTTCACCTGCTAAAAACCTGCACCTATCCTCCACTATGACCCTCATCTTCTCCAGTTTTCTTTCCTTTGTTTCTTTGTTACTAAAAATGTCCTGTTTGTTTGTTTTGTTTGCTTTGTCTTTTCATTTTTGTTCTGTTCCGTTTGTCATTGTCTCTTGTCCATAATGTAAAGCGTCTTTGTGTATCTAGAAAAGCGCTATATAAATTGAAATTATTATTATTAAGTGTGGCTTCTGCAACAGGGGTCATAGACACAATGGGTGTGTATGGCGCAGGTTAGAGTGGTGATGTCATCGCCAGAGCACGGAGGTGCTTTGTACTAACCCCTGTATTTGTATTTGTATTTTGCCATCTACTCCACAATACTAACTTTTTGGGCATAATTTGTACATCAAAACGTAGGAAATCTTGTCTTACTTCGTAAAATTGGGTCGATTTGAATCAAACAGATTCAGACTATAAGTGAGAGGTGGTCCTCCATTCACCGCCATGTTATATCTCTCTCAAAAAAGTCTCCACCCTGACGGTCGTACCTGATTTCGAAACTGCAACTAGAGACACATTGTGGGTCTGTAGGTTACACAAACAACATCGACGAGTTCGCAAAAGTCTTATCTCTCAGAAAATATAATTATTTTGGCATCTTGCCTTTGAAGTTCTTGAAATATTAAGC
Source organism: Myoxocephalus aenaeus (assembly GCA_038501785.1). Taxonomy (NCBI): domain Eukaryota; kingdom Metazoa; phylum Chordata; class Actinopteri; order Perciformes; family Cottidae; genus Myoxocephalus; species Myoxocephalus aenaeus. Next base: position 7,570,200 of record JBAMJR010000350.1, on the reverse strand, counting down.
TTTTTATGAAAAAAAATAATGCATTGAAGTCTATGGAGGTCATCTTCAAAGCAAAAACTCAGTCTCACTCATGACACAGGTGTTTCAAATTAACTAATCAGGGCAGCTTCACACTCATTCTTGTTTTAACGACCTTGTGGGGACATACACACACACACACAGCAGCTGTTGGTGCTCGCGAGTGAACGGCCGCGCGCGCACACACACGCGAACTGCCGCGTGCGCGCGCGTGGTAATATGCGTGCACTCAGACTCTTGACTTTTGATCATATTTATGCAGAAAATAAAATATATATATTTTTTTAATTTGTTATTATTACACACACACACAGGGAAACTCTGTCTGTCCCTCTGTCCCATTCATATTTACACCATCAAGCCCTCACAGCTAATGTTGGCATATATATATATATACACATATATATATATATACATATATATATATATATATATATATATATATATATATATATATATATATATATATATAATGTACCTCAATAACCTCAATAACACATCTCACTACCGGTAATGTATATATATATATATATATATATATATATATATATATATATATATATATATATATATATTGCGACGTCTTACGGCAGTAGTAGCCACACTTTCAAAATTTCTTGTGAAATTTTCTAGTTATTATTATTATTAAGGTTTTAAGGGATACAGGTGCTGTCAACTCTTATGTTCGGGGCTCCATTTTGCCGTTTTCGGATGAGACGGATACAGGGGATAGTATTCTGATGTGAGGAATGGGGTTGAGGGTGTTGCCTGTTCCAGTGCATAATCTGAATCTGGACAGTGCCTTGGTGCAGGGCAAAGTGCCTATTGGGGTGAGACTTGCGTTGCCATTGGAAGGGATTGACATCATTTTGGGCAACGACTTGGCTGGCAGTCGCGTTTGGGCACATATGCCTCCTCCTCCTCCGATAGTCACGCCCTTGTCCAACTCCTTGGTATGGTGGGTTTTTCCGTTGTTTCTGCAGGGTTTTTTCTTCTGTTGTGGCACCTCTAACTGACTGCTGGAGGCCAGAGCTCAGTTTGTGTGGTCAACCGAGTGCCAGGAAGCTTTTTGTAATGTCAGGTGTCTTTTATGTTCAGTGCCAGTGCTGGCTGCTTCCCGTTTTGACCATCCTTTTGTGTTGCAGGTAGCTGCACAAGATCTTCAGTAGGAGTAAATTGCATCTATTGCCAGGACTTTTCCTCATCTTTAATTAAGAGGTATTAAAATCTGACAGGATGATGGACAATGTGTATTTTATTTAGCGTTTTACTTTGTGAGAAACTGTGTTTGGTATGTCAGTGCGATTTGAATTATTATTATTATTATTAATAATAATAATAATAATAATAATAATAATAACTAGTAGAATAATAAATATATAATACAACCAACATATTGTTGTCACTGTTTAATGTACATACTGTATTAGTCCCCAGCACCCACCATGTGCCTTAAATTATGCCACCCCCCCTTGTTCAGATGTGTTCCGTGGTCCATGATATTGACCAATTATGCCACTAAAGACTGATATAATTTAGATTCATCAGGAGAGAAATCAGACAAGTGAAAAAGATAGACTTGTATTTACGTTTCTATATGAAATGTTACAAATAATGTTTCTGTTGAATGAGGTTGAGAGGTCAGGAAGATAAATACAAGAGTAAAGTTGAGCCAAGCATCATGCTACATGTAGGTTTACATAATATCACCGAAATAGCATTGTAATATGGGAATGAAAATATGCACTCCAACCGGTAAATTTCAACTGGTATACCATCAGTCAACAGGATCTGGTCCAAAGTATACTGCTGTACTGCAGGTGCATACTGACCTTTTGTAATACCTCCAAGGCTCCTTGGACATTGTAAGACAAGGTCAGTAACATTTTCTATGCTAAGAGTTGTCGTCCTATTATTTTTGCAGTCTCCTCGGTCAGTTATTCATTCACACGTGCAGAAACATGCTGTGACGTAAGCTACTAAAAATAATCACTGTCCCTGCTTTTTGCTCCGTTGACTTATGTTTAGTCCACACCCATACTGAGCACTGGTGCAATTATCAGTACAACAGTTTACTGGATATATATACAGTTCAGGAATTTGGCTAGTCTTTAATTCTGAATATGATGGTGTCTTTATTTAACGGTCCCTCTAACAAAACCTGAGGGAAGTTATTGAGAAAAGCCTCCTTTATGTAATCATTGTCTGTGAATGATTTTCCACATTTAGCTCTGCCCTATGTAGCCTAATCTTTGGAGGCAGTGTTTTAAAGTGCTTAGCATATTTTGACACTGCCCTCAAGGACCAATCAGCATGAATTGTATGCTCTTTGTAAATGCAGATTGCACATATCATGTCAATGTGAATTTATCATTATGATTTCATTTGCTTGAGCACGAAACTAATTTAGCAACTTGCATGTTTTGGACCACACTAATGCAATATCTAATAGGAGGTGACATGCAATATTACTGTATAGTATTTACTTTATAACGTGTCACTGAAATTGGTTTTGTTTGCCCACGCTGGCATGTGTGTCATAAGCTGCAAACCCCTGCTGTAACATGTTGCCAATGTCAGACTAAGGATATAATTATGTTTGTTCATGTCCATATGAAAACCAACATGGGTTTGTCAATATATAAATATGACAAGTGATTGTGAAAGGCTCTTGCACATAATACTTGAAGCAATCAGAAGGTGTGAAATTGTACTGTCATTTTACTGATGATACTCTTAAATCTGCCTGGAATTAAGTCCGATCTCCTTCCTGATATAATTTCTATTAATATCAGATGATATGACATCATACATTTTTTGGCATTAAAAGACACAAGTTTACATCACAAAGGCAACAGATTAATAATGAATGTCTGTCACTAATTTGTGTAGATGCTTTGTGACAAAGTTGATATCCTCTGTCCTCCAGTGTGCAAAAAATGGTATGCTTGGCACTTCCTACTTTATCAAATGAATCACAACCCAGTATGCAACTTAGCTAAGCTTTGTATTGCTTGTGATCTTTCCAATACTCATACAATGATTAAAAGAGGAATATTATGTATGATTGCCTGGTTCCAGCTTATTATGAATTAGTCCTAAACATTATCTTAGTGGACTCCTGAAGTAAGATGTAAACCCTGTGTAGTGTGATAGCATACTTCAGCTCCAGTAGTAAACATAAAACGAGGCAATCATAGAGTCTTGCAGCAGTGTCCCATAACGCCATGTTCAATAAAGTGCTTCAGAGTTCTCTGGACCCCTGACCAAATGACAGTGACTTACTGGCTGCTGGTTTTAACTAAAAAAAACGTTTTCTCTGCAGTCAAAGCCCCCCCCCCCCAGCTTACTACTTCTGGGCAATGTTGTCTGAGGTTTCTGTTCCACTTTATCTCTCTTCCAAGCATGTGCCTCTTCCAGTAATAATTGCCCTACACAAATCCTTTTAAATACATAGATCTGTGAAAAGTGTAGAGATAAAGCATGGAGCTGGTGCAGTCAAACCCTGCATGTATGATGCCTGTAAAAGCCCTTTTACAGCATTCCTGTAAAAAGCTACGATAACATATCATGTTCAAGACCATCATTGTGGATGTTATTTCACATCCTGCAGTTGTATATAGAAATAATAAAATTAACTAGAGACTATCTAGCGATGGAGTCACACCAGATGCAACGCCAAATTGAGCCAGGGGCGTAAAATCAGGGGGCAAATGGCTCCTTCCCCATTTCCAAACCCTCTCCTTCCGGCACCATTGCTCGGACAACAGCCATCTTCTAAATCTTCCTTCATCCTAGCTACAAACTTGTAAAGTTCCATGACTGCATCTTGCACAGTTGTGGCGCTATAACTGACAAAAGCTGTCCACAGACAAAACAATAAACTACTAGCAAAGAACCCAAAACGGCTTCTCCACTGTGAGGGCCTAGGTTAGAAGTAGGTGGGCTGCGACGACAAACCTATACAAATATAACATTGGCTTTGTTTTTAAAAGAAATGTGAACTCTTTTAATGTCCAGATATTAAATAATGTCAAAACTGTAGTATTTGTTTGGCGGCTATGCAGTCAAAAGATAATTTTCCCTGACTATATTTGCTGTGTACCTGAAAGTGGAAAAAGTGTGACAATGTTGCTCTAGAAGAGGCACAGCTGACACGTAGCCCAGTTGTACCTGAGGTGCGCTCCTCACCCAATTGATGTGGCTGCTGTAACCAGTTAACATGGGCGCCAAAATAATAAAGCAGAGGTACCGCTTGGCCCACACGCTGCTCACGCCAGCAATTTGGCCCAGGCGTAAAGCATCAATTTCCTATTTAAAGCCGATGTAATTAAACAGAGTAGAAATGTTTCAGTTGTCATGCTCTAAAAATGCCACTAAATAATGTATCAAGGCATTTCAAGCAAATACTAATATAATGAAGGGTCTGAATGAAATATGTGCATTGTGTCACATGTTTAGTGTAAATGATCACATGACCAGAGCAGTTTACTTTCTGGGTGTACCATGACAAAAGGATGGCTGCATCAAAGCTCCCAAACGTAAGGATATTAAAATATGCTAACATAAATATAGGACATCATCTTTCAGGTGTCCTGTATTGATATATGCATTAACAGTATTCTCAACTTGAAAGAAATGATCCTTTATTAATCCCCTTGGGGAAATTATTCTCTGCATTTGACCCATCCTTGGTTAAGTACCCGGGGAGCAGCTAGGGTTAGGTGCTTCGACATGTGAACTACGGGGGACTGGGGATCGAGCCTGCTACCTTGTGGTTACAGGACAACCACTCATCCCCCTGCGCTACACTGTTTAGTGTGGTCATAGAATGAGTAAACATTGATGACAATAGTGACCATCGGGATAACACAGCGCATCCAGGTATACACATACATAGTTCATGTTATACTCTGTTCTTTCTTTTAGTTTCACTTTGAGTCAAGTTCTGGAAAAGCCAAAGGCCTCTCTTTCTCCCTCACACCACCTGCCTTTTACCGAAATACACCTGTTCAACTGCTTGTTAACGCAAATATCTAATCAGCCAATCACAAGGCAGCAACTCAGTAACCACTCGTTACAACAGAGATATGCAGAAGCGCATCTCTAAAAGCACCACACGTTAAACCTTGAAGCAGATGGGCTACAGCGGCAGAAGACCACACCAGGGTCCTATTCTTCGTACCTGGTTTACTGAGTTAGCCCGACAATTTTCAGGATAAGATGACGTAGATCAGGCTTTTCGGTTTCTCGAAGCAAGTTTAGAAAAATCGCCATAGCAACACATCAAAATCCCTTTACCTGCTCCAGGGCAGGTTTACTTCAATTCACTGGATAAGTTGGCCACTCCCACCGGACAAAAAAGCCAGCTACCTTCCTCATTGATGAAGGAGCGATATTAGTTATATTAGTTTTATAGGGAGAGAGTTCTTCCAGATCGCCAAGATCCGTTATCACATCATCATGACTTCCCGTACGAGCGCTATTGATTCTGCCGACAAGGAATAATGTATTTACGGGACCTTCTCGAGCCTGAACTTGAACACCACAGGCGCAGCCGATTGACCGTTTCACATACTGTATGCAGACTGTATGCATAGACTATCACCCGCTGCATGCTGTGCTGTTCGTAACGTTTATTTAGCGCTTAAGAAACTTATGGATGTGTTGAAAGCACTCATAATTATATGACAGTGTTATTAGTACACCATACATATCATTATTGTAGAAAATGATTAAGGTGGACTTATGACAAGAAGAATACAGAGAATCACACACAATTTATTTTCACTGCTCCAATTGATTGAATTTCTGATTATGAATAATACATACATACTGATCCGCCCATACACATATTCAAACTCCTAGTTATATGCTAATCTACACATACATGTATATACACATAGTACATGATACGTACGCGCAGTACATATATTCTCATAAGTATATATATAAATGTGTATACTACTGCCAGCAGGCACATTTAAATACATATAATCTGATTGATTTGGGTGATGAGGCACTTAAAATTAGCCGATACATTTTCCCAACACTGATGCATTTAACTTGATATTTTGCTATGCTTATGTCTAGCGGTGAAAGTTTTAAGCTGCGTTCACACCAAAAGTGTTGCAAAACCATTGCGAATAATACGTTTCTAGTGTGAACGCAGCATTAGACTTTGCTATGATTAAGGTCTTGACTTCCTCATATGCGTTCATGATCATCTCCTGCTTGTCAGCGGAGAAAAAAAAGTGTCTTGTCCTTTGAGTTTATTTGCCATTGTACTGTTAGAAGATCATGGAATCTGTGTTCAATTTTGTTCCCCTCTTTTGAAGCAGACAGGCATGCGCAATTATCCAGATTAACAAGACTGTTTGAGCATGGATCAGGCGTGGAGGAACCGAGTTAGCCGGATGTCAAGTTAGGAAAAGACAACCGCGGTGTTTAGTAAATCCGACTATGCAACGTGGTTATGAGGCGACGGCAGGCGGATATTAGTGACATCAGTCTGCAGCAGTGAAACTACAATGTTTTGCAGTCCATCTCGGACTACAATAAAGCACATCTTAAATACTTTGTCCGTCTTCTTACAGTGTTGCATCATGCAGACGACATAAACAACCCGGTTCATGGTTTTACTTTATTAACGAGGTTGGAATACAAATGAACGAAGGAGTATGAAAGTGAAACCAAGGTATTTTTCACAGAGTACAAATTACTAAACTGTCTCTTTGTTCAGTTTCAAACATGCGGAATTAAATACGTTATCCCACTAACAGTGTGTGTCATATGTGTGTCTCATATCCCTTTATGTGGTTAAGGTTTATATGCAGATTATAATCTGATCATAAGAATATGCAGACAACAGTTTATGAAACACCACACAACTCGTGTTGACTTGATAGTGTTTTATTGTAATGTAACAAAATAGTGATAAAGATGATAATCAGAAACATGACTCAGATTGAAGAGCTCCTCCAGTTTAACTCTTTCATTAAAGCTTCTGTAATTGAAGTAAAATAAAAGAATGAGGGCTGAAGCTGCAGTACAACAACAGAGAGAGCATATCAAATACGTCAGTTTGATCACTTCACAGCACTTTTCAGCAACGTAACGTTCATAGTTTGCCAGTGGGTTTAACAGATTATTGAAAGTATTTCCAAGTTATAGCAACGGTTATTACATGTTCTGCGCAGGGGCGTTTCTAGGATCGAAAGAAAGGGGGGGGTTTAGCCCCAAGGGAACTGGCATGTGGGGCCGCGGATATTACATTACATTTCATTTAGCTGACGCTTTTATCCAAAGCGATTTACAATAAGTGCAATTCCACCATGAGTACAAACTCAGAACAACAAGAAACAAGAAAGTACAATTTCTTCAATAAAGTTAAACCACAAAGTGCTATCAGTAAGAGACATTTACGTGCTACTAAAGTGCTACTACGGCGCTACCTTCCTTACTCAAGGTGTAGTCGAAAAAGAAGTGTTTTTAGTTTGCGGCGGAAAATGTAGAGACTTCCTGCTGTCCTGAGCTACAAGTACTTCATTACATTTTATTTTATTTTTTTAGGTAGTTGTAATGTACTATTTCCATATTCCATAACATTTACTGAAGTGCAGTGACGGAGCTACAAGCCGATTGGCAGAAGCGGAGCAAACAAGCTGGGGTGTAAGGTTTTACCATGTCCTGGATGTAGATTGGACCCGATCTGGTCGTAGCACGGTATGAACTTTTCTCAAATAACGAGAGAGAAATACTTTTCCTGCTTGTAAAGGAAATACGGATGAACTAGCTTTCATATCCAATGGATGGAGAATGGACCGGATAGTGTCAATTTTTGAGTTGTTTACTTGTTTTATTTTGAGCAGAAGGGAATAAGATTTTGATCAACATTTACATCTATTTTGTTGTCTGTGTAGTTTTTACATACCAGTGATATTTTATGCTCATTTGGACACTATCACTGAGATAAAGATGAACTAGTTCAGTGTCAAATATACCATTCAATAGAGAAAAAAGCACATTTCATCTTAATTATCGAATGATAAATATTGTATGATGGTACTCCTAGGTATAGTTTACTTTGAGATAAACTCCTTGGTATAGTCCTGCTGTGGTTGATGAGAGACGTTACTTGGCAGAGTGAGAAAGCCAGCGCAGCAGCCTCCCTAAGGTCCTAGTGCCCGATAGGTAAGTAGGCTATTGGATTGTAATTTGAAGGGGAGAAAACATACACAAACCAGAACACACGCACATATGTATAATTTTAGAGTTATAAATAACTTTCCCATGTGAGAAACAATAGTTTAATTAAAAACGGGCCTAACGACACCCCTGGTTCTGCGTTTGTCGGTCATGATCGTTTGTTCTCGTGAACGGCCGAATGATATGTCACTTTAAATGTTGCCGACGCAAGGAATTGTGGGTCGGCATTATCGCAGGCAGTGTTACGTAACAGGACCACGGTGAGCAGGACCCACAAGCAGACACAAGGCAAGGGAGTTGTTTCAAAGACAAAGCTTAGTACAGGCAAACACTCACGGACAGGGCTGGAGTGGGGCCACTTTTCAGCCCGGGAATTTCAGGCTCAAGACCGGCCCACTTTTTCCATGGTAGTGGAAATTGGATAAATGAAGCAACAGTTCAGCTCTTACTATCCTGTAGTTTTCTTTTTATTAATACCATGGTCCAACAAATAATGTAAAGGTTAAATACAACAATAATAATCCACTTAAGATGAGAAGTTAACAAAAAATATTCCACTATTCCACAAGGATAGTTTGATAAATTAACAAAAGCAGAAATAAATGAATAAAACATTTGAAATGTATCCCAGTCTTCAACAAAGAGGCATATTGAACTAATGTTTACAGTTCAACTCACAGTACAGTATACAGTTACATTGTGAATAGCACCAACAGCATCAGTAACCGCCTAAGCGGTGCACTGGTTTCAGCCACTGTATCTATAACTGTGTTGTTGCTTATAGACATGAGGATTTCCTTCTCTGTGCACATTAACATGAACGCCTCCAAGTTTTTCTTTAGCATTCCAACGCATTTTTCTGCATGAGTATTATATAGTGGTGATTTACTCCTTTACTACACCCACTTCTGAGCAAACAATGCATATTGGTTCATCAAGTACTGTCATATACTGCTCTTTCTTACAATATATAACTTTAATTCATATTGTTTCCTCTGTTATCCTCTCTACCTGTCCCTGTAGTCATGGCCTCCTCATTGCAAATGTCGGGCTCATCATTTTCATGTCTTCTGCTGCTCCGAAGCTACAAAGAAAAATTAAGAGTCATATTACTGCATACTTCAATATCAATATTATATATCAATATTTGCATAATATTTGCAAAGTCTATGGATCGCCATATTTTGGGTGATATAAAAAGGCTAATATTTAATTAAATTTAATATTTTGCTTGGGAATAGGTTGACAACGCTACAACGATATTAATCAAGGCTACAACGTTAGCCGAATAGTTAAGTTGCTAATCATTAGGCCTTTGTCTCTCTTTACCAGTTGCCACTTGTGTTTGTCCTCTTGAAAATAAATCGGTAAGCTTGGCACATTTGGCAGCATCCTCCTCCAATGCCTTTCTTTTTTTCAACCTGGCTTTTTCAGCCCCTCCTGCCCTCTTCCTCCCGTCCATCCTCCCTGACGCGTATCGTTGCGGTCGGGCCGGCCCAGCTATCGGTAGCCTATCTGAGAAAAAGTTTTGTAAAAGACGGGCTACGGACCGAACCAACTCTATTTGGGAGGGGTGAACTTCCTCGCATGGTACAACCCATGCAGAGGCTGCGGTGTCAGAATGCGGAACGTGTGTGGCCCACTTTAAGAGAAGATGGACTAACGTGACAAATGTCAACAAATAAAATTCTCGACCGGCCCAGAAGTGAAGCGGCCCACCGGGAACTCTCCCGATTACCCACCCCGGGCCTGCTCACGGACATCAAAAGACAAACTGGCACAGGACAGGGAGTTTACACAGGTGAACGAGACACAGGTGGAAACAATGAGGGCGGGGCTTGCAATCACACAGGAGGGCGGCACACATGGAGGGAGGAGCCTGGAACAAGAGACAAGGTGAGTGACAGACAACACAACAGAAACAGACAGTGAACACAGAACTACCCAGAAGGTATGGGCGTAACAGACATGTCCAGTGGTTCCTATGCTAAAGGAGCTAAGTTAGGAAGCATTGAAGCTCCTTTCCTTTGCGTTTAGAGAATTCGTCCACCAGTAAACCCTAGAGATGGTTGTGTGTGAAAGTCCCATACTCAAACAAGACAATCTGGAACAGACAACCATACCAACCATACCGTCACTTTCATCACTTTTCTTCCCCGTTCTGATATTTGGGTTGAATTTTTAAGCTGATCGTTCGTCTATACATGTCAAAGCATTAGCCCACTGGTTACAATTGTGACCAAACAAACATAAAACACTCATAAAACCTACTTTTCCATGAGAATTTCTAAAAACAAAGATGGTTATTTCAAAGGATTTAAAAAGGTTAAGACACCATAAATTACTTGACATGCAGGATTTGGGAATATGGAAGATAATCAGGGCATCAACAGAGTACCCACTTGACTATGAGAAAACATTCACTTTTTATTAAAGCACTTAACTTAGACCTTTTTGATGGATAGCATGATCATAACAGCTGAACCAACACAGGCATTTCAAATATTAAGAAACTAAGAACTATCTAAATATTTAAAACCATGAACCAATATGAATCTAAACCACCAAGTGAGCTCCACTCATAAACATTTCAAAAACTGGAGGTATACTGCAGGATTTTCTGTGGTTGCAAGGTGTTTTATATGAATAAATGCTTAGTTAATGCTCCTAATCACCTGAAGTGTCTTGTTTAGATTACCATTACAATCACACAGAAACAGGCTGAAGGTAAAGCTTAGCCCATCCATCTTATTACAAATCTATAGCTTTCAACATTAATAGGCTTAACTCAGTATAATCCAGATTTTTCATCTCTGCTTCCTAAATCATGCAAATCCTGTTTTTGACTGAAGAAACCACCAGGGTGAAGTGAGGACCTTGTAAACATGGAATACATGTTTGTTTTCCAAAGGTATAGGATAAAGTGACTACCACTTTCCACTATTTCTAGCAGAGTACAGACCTTACTGTGCTGCCATTTCAGATGTCCTCAACTGGCTTCAGCACAGATCAAATCAAAGCGTCCTTTAAAAAGGTAATGATAATGACCATCCTTCTACAACTGTCTCCAGAGACTCACACATCATCCTGTTTGTGACACTCCCTTGGTTTCAGGGAGAATATCGGGATAAACCTTTCCCTGCTTCTTCACTTATTGACACGGTCCCAGCATTTCCCCTTGAGCTCATTGTGGTCGAGCGGTTTGCGCACCGATAAAGAGTTGTGAAGAAATTAATTAATTAATAAATGATTTATTTTGAGCCAGAGGCTCTTCAGGACTTTAATTTACACAAGTACTGTATTTTGTTTGTCCCCCAGAGTGTGATGGATGGATCCCCAGACCCTGATGAAATGGAATGCATAAGTTAATTAGTTTTCCTTGGAGAATGCCATGGACTCCACTGTAAACTATCAGTACAAGATTCCCTAGTGAGCATCCATAACACCTGTATTCACTGTCTGGTTTCTACTACTGAACATCATCTGAGTCATGGCAGAATCCCAGGTCATTTGCAAGTTGATCAACAGCATACAATCTTCTACTCTTTAATTACTAAAATGCAGCATCCTAAAGTTTCTTACATTCCTGTGTGAATAATGTTAATTTAACTCGCCAAACAGTTTGTTTAATCTAATGCCCTTCCTCTGACCAGGCAGTCAGACAATCATATTTCAGGATAGTCGGGTGGCACCTGTAGAGGCCAATCAGATTTCAGGGGTGGTCCGTGCCTCTATAGACTGTTACATTTGTGGAAGCTTGTTGTGTCTGTATGTTTGGATTGTGTAGCATCTGTTGTATGATATAATGCATTATTACATGTGTGTCTCTCTGTGGGTTGTATTTTTAAAATGTAAACCCAGCTACAGCTAGAATGACTTTGTTCAATATTCCAGAGAAATGCTGCAAACTACAATTACAGCAAAAAACATGTTTCCCCAAGAAATGAGCAACATACTGTATTTCCAGTGTCACAACCCAGCTCCAAGGCTGCAACAAACAGGGAGACAAATGAGCGGCTGCTAACAAAAGAGGTTTATTTTTAACAAACAACCCAAGTCAAACTAATCAAAGTGAAGGTATCAGTTATGAGTAGTGAAGTGCATGTATCAGTGTGTGGCAGTGTGCAAAAAGGTACAAAAGATAAGGCAGCAAGGGTGTCCATGTCAGCGACACACCAGATGTCCTCCCCCAGTGAGAACGAGCCAATGCAGAGGGCCTTTTTATGGCCAGGCCACTCCGGTTCAGGTGTGTCTCATCCCGGCTAACGACGCTCCGATCAGCACCTTTAACAGAGACTAAAACAGTGGCTGCGGTCGAATAGTCCTTTTTGGTTAGGAACCTTCCTAACTGAGTGAAATGACCCGGAAGTACCTCAGTTGCTGCCATGATAAGTGCCGGTCGAATTGTCCAAACGCAAAGGAAAGGAGCTTCAATGCTTCCTAACTTAGCTCATTTAGCATAGGAACCACTGGACCTTCCTTAATGAAAGGAAAGGAGAGAATGCCGACCCACAATTCCTTCCGGCAGCAACATTTAAAGTGACGTATCATTCAGCTGTTCACGAGAACAAACGATCGTGACCGACAAATGCAGATCATGTAAATAACTGTTGCTATAACTTGGAAATACTTTCAATAATCTGTTAAACCCACTGGCAAACTACAAACGTTACGTTGCTGAAAACTGCTATAAAGTGATCAAACTGACATATTTGATATTCTCTCTGGTGTTGAACTGCAGCTTCAGCCCTCATTCTTTTATTTGATTTGACTTCAGTTACAGAAGTTCTAATGAAAGCGTTAAACTGGACGAGCTCTTCAGTCTGAGTCATGTTTCTGATTATCATCTTTTTAATCAACTATGTTGTCACATTACAATAAAACATATCAAGTCAACACGAGTTGTGTGGTGTTTCATAAACTGTTGTCTGCATATTTTTATGATCAGATTATAATCTGCATATAAACCATAACCACATAAAGGGATATGAGACACACATATATGACACACATCGTTTGTGGGATAATGTATTTAATTCAGCATGTTTGAAACTGAACAAAGAGACGGTTTAGTAACTTTGTACTCTCTGTGAAAAATACGTTGGTTTCACTTTCATATTCCTTCGTTCATTTCTATTCCAACCTTGTTAATAAAGTAAAACCATGAACCGGGTTGTTTTTGTCATCTGCATGACGCAACACTGTAAGAAGACGGACAAAGTATTTAAGATGCGCTTTATTGTGGTCCGAGATGGACTGCAGCCATCTCGGACCGACGTCACTAACATGCGCCTGCCGTCGCGTCATAACTACGTCGCTTAGGGAAAGTGGAGTCGGATTTGCCAAACACCGCGGTTGTCTTCTCCTAACTCCTCATGAATTCTCCTTCCCATCTTTCCTTGACCCTGTGACGTTTTCCACAGAGGTTAAGGAAAAGTGCTTAGGGTTAGACGTTAGGATGTAATTATTTGACTATTCGACCGCAGCCAGTGACACCTAGGGTATGGGAGGAGGGTCGTCACACCAGGGAGTAATCATTTAAGCCAGGGGTGTCAAACTCATTTCAGTTAAGGGGCCACATGCTGCCCATTTTGACCTCAAGTGGGCCGGACCAGTAAAATCAAAGCATAATAACGCATACATAATGACAATATTACTCTCTGTTTAAATCATTGGTGAAGGTTTTTGGATGATAAACCCTGTTTTAAGGTCTTTCTTCAATAAACTAGAAACATAAAGACCGACAATTCAGACATCAGCCCACTGTTTACCTGCCTGGGCTCTCCTCTGCAGACTCCCTCGCAGTTAGGCAATATGTTTAGTAAAGTCAGTACTCTGACCAATTGTGTCTGTGGCTCAATGGTTACCATGCATGTCTTACAATCAGAGGATCAGTGGTTCAAATCCTGACTGAGGCCATTATTTTTTTTTTTCTTCAAATTTTTACAATTATCCCACGGGCCGGACTGGACCCCCTGGCGGGCCGGATCCGGCCCGCGGGCCGTATGTTTGACACCCCTGATTTAAGCCATTGGGGAAATATTTTTCCTACACCAAACTTGGTGTCCATGTCCACAAAGTGCTGTGGGAATGTACTTTTGTATGAGTAAGTAGGTGATTGACAAATAGATGTCACTACTGTGAAATGTATAGTTGGTCACATGGTCTTGCAATAACTGTGCTGTCCAGCCAAAAGGGCCAACGTGTGTTTTAGTCAATCCATATCTGACAACTTCACTGCCAATCAAAATCTGAATAATTAAATTGAATATTAATTCTTACAGAACTTTATATATCAAGAAGAAGAAGACATGTGTCTGCTTTTATGATCAGTACAAAGTGGGATGTATTTCATACTCTTAAATCTACTATGAACACAGATACAGACTAGAAGAAACTTCTTAACTCTTCTCAGGTTGCATATTACTGGAGCACTGGAGATACATTAAAAAACAATCTTTTTTGTGGGAGGCTGACATTGTATTAATAGTTTGGGCACACACATGTTATGTTTCATAACTGATTCATGCACTTTTCACTGTGGAAAGACAAATACATTTTACAACCACATTACATTATTGGCCAGGCTTATCTATATGGCAGATCAGATTGAGGTCAGTTTTCTGTGTTGGAAGTAGCACTGTGTGGTGAGAGCCAGCAAAGCACAATTGTAAGTATTAATCTGTAATAATTTGTGTTCAAGGAAAAAAGAAAATGATTAAGTCGACTGCCTAATTAGGTTTTCCCTTGTTTAATGAATGATGGAGATATTACTTTTTAACCTGAAATGTACATGGCTAACTAATACATTTACTGAAATAAGAATTTCAAAACAATCTCAAACAAAATAAAAAGTATTTGCTGTTCAAGGAGTGCAGTCCATAACTAATTTATAACAATTGTATTTCTCTGAACTGAGTAAGTACTTGCTCAGATAGTATAAGTAATGAATTATGAAATATAGAGTATACATTCAACAAAAAGCAAAACAAAACGTTCTTGATGAAATTTGGGAAACCCATAGACTATGTGCCTTTTGAACATGGTCCATCATCATGGTTGGGGGTGTTGGTATTTTATATAAGTTAGTGTAAGAGTCTGACAGGGGTTGATGTTGTGAATATAATGTGAAGAAGAAGCAAAGGCGTAGAAAGGGTCTGGGTTGATGACAAAGGAATTGCATCTCTCATATTTTTAGATACCAATTTAATCCTGGGTCTGGCTGATAAATAAAGTGACTTATTTAGGTGTTGACAACCACCAGCTGTCAAAATAGTTTCAGTGCTCCTTGGAATACATTTTACAAGTCTCTACTCGAGGGATGAATTGTACTCTTCAAAGCAATATTCCATCAATTTGGTGTTTGGACAATGATGGTGGAACATGTTCAATTTAGTTGAAATCTGAATGTGAAGGTCAAGCATATGATTCACATAATTTTCATACTCATCAAACCATTCAGTTACTCCACAGTTGGGGTATGGAAGCATCTGTATTTGTTTCTTCACTCTTTTATTCAACATTATCCTTTCAGTTGTTATTCACTTCATAAATAGCAGAGATGCCATTCCAATATCTATATTTTACAGTGCAAAAACATTGCATTTATTTACTTCCTTGGAAGCACTGCAGCCAAAAGGAGATGTTGGAGAAAGTTGTTTGGGAAAAAGCACGTTCAGAGCTGGTTCAGATGAGTTATGTGAATTGATACAGAACTCAATAGCCTACAGTACATTCATAAAAAGAGTTTACTTCAGTTTAATTTCATGCCTTTGGCAAAAGCCTTTGATCTGGACATTCATTATCTAAATACATGTTGTCCCTGTACTGAGCCTTAATTGTATTAATGAATTTGCATATTTAGGATGATTGCTACCTGACCTTCAAATGCAGCAGGCTTAAACACTATGAAGACTGCAAAAGAGTTTTAAGCTAAACAAATGTAATTCATATGTCCATAAAACCCCTCTGTGATGAACTAAAATGCATGTGCAGTTCAAGTGCCTGATATACTTTATCAAATGATTTAGTTATAATGTAAGAGCTACAGAGTGCACTCTGCATGATTGATTTAGATACTCATTGTATAATATTATAATATAGTTACCGTTCTTAATCGATAAGTGTAACATAATTAAATGTAATACAATATTCAAATGAAATTATGGAGATTAGGCGAAGGGAGATGAGCTGAAGGTTTAGATTAAATCATGGACTGTCGTTTGCCTGATAAACTAACCAATGATTCAATTTGCAAGCAGCCAGTGGGAGCTAGTAAAGGACTGCTATGCAACCCTTTTTCATAAAATGTATGTATACTACTTATTTGGTATTCCAAAAATGTTCTAAAGCAGGGGTATTCAATTAAATTCAACGAGATCCTGTTAGAGAGAATTTCCTCATGCAAATGTCTGGAACCTCAC
Source organism: Myoxocephalus aenaeus (assembly GCA_038501785.1). NCBI lineage: Eukaryota > Metazoa > Chordata > Actinopteri > Perciformes > Cottidae > Myoxocephalus > Myoxocephalus aenaeus. Next base: position 7,553,551 of record JBAMJR010000350.1, on the reverse strand, counting down.
AAAAATGTGTAATCTGCACTATGTCGATGTAGCCTAGCAGTTTTATCAACATCTCTATTAAGTCAAAACTGACTGTCAAATCAAATAAAGAAAATGGAATAATATCATCAGTTTTCAAACTGAACTAGATGATTTATAAATAATACATAATACACTCATAATAAATACATGTTAAAGTAATTTCAAGTAAAAATAAGGGCTGGATTTTAAAATAAAATACACAACAGTAAGCTTTTGAAAAAAAGAAAAGAAAAATCTGTTCAACCAGGAGAGACTTGTTTAGAATTTAACAATAATGTATTACAATTGCATAGCATTTGAATAGTGCAAAGTCTTTGGCGATTGGACTCCATCCTGAAATAGGATAGTCAAGGGGTAGTGATGCTTAAGTCTGATAAGGCATTAGAATCCCCCACAAGAAAATAAATCAATACCTTACCTACCCGCAGATATTTCCTAAGCAAAATTGAAATTAATCATGATAGAAATTGTTTAGGTTAGAATTTGTTTGGGTGAGCTTGCATGATTTGACGTTAACCCAGAGTTAAGAGGGGTCCAGTTAAACAAAGCAAAAGATAGTATAAGGTCTCCATGGACCGCAGCACAGGATACAGGAGTCTCTATAGACCGCAGAACCTACTAGTGATCTAGATCCACCACAATAAAGTATGTTAGGATTTTAACAGATCCCAGAATTGATAGCGAGGGTCTCAACAGACCGCAGGAACGGATAGGTTGGGGTCAAGTTAGACCGCAGAACAGAATAGTTGGGAGTCACGTTAGACCACACCACAACTCTTGACCGTGTTTGCTCAGACCGAGCAATTTGAAAATTGTGTCATCTTTGACGGGTCAACTCCAGACCGGCAAATAAGAAAGTGGGTCTTCTTTTATTTTTGAATAAAATGGAAGGTCACGTTAAACCAGGCAACGTTAACCCAGGAAACTATTACTATTCTAAATAAACTATAAAAAAATAGCACATATTTTCAAAACTGTGAACGTTGCTGTAACCCTTTACAGCAGACATGGGCAAAGTACGGCCCCCGGGCCGTATACGGCCCGTTGGGCTTTTTAATCCGGCCCGCCGAACTTGTCCAAATATTATTATTAGGGCTGCAACAACGAATCGATTATCAAAAGTGTTGGCAACGAATTTCATTATCGATTCGTTGTGTCGCGCGATTATTACACCAGTCAATAAGTCGGGAGAAAGAAAAAAAAAAAGAGCGGAGCAGAGCCGGCCGGCCAGCGTTTCTGAGATTGGAGTGAGACACGGAGAAAAATAGAACATCTTGGATGTGACGTGTCGAGTCTTGGCCAATCAGCGTTAAGATGTCGACCGCGTCTTCATTTGCCTCAAACTTTTTTTTAATGGAAGCTAGTCAGCTTGCTATCACGTTAGCTAACGTGTTTGGGTTGTGTAGTGTCGTTAAAGTTACTTTATGTTCCGTTACAGTTCAGTCTTGCTTGTAAAATGAAACATGCCGTAACCCCCCGGTCTGGTACACCGGCACACGGGCGGATCTGGCTGCAGGTTGTTTTTTTACTCAAAGTAGAATTAATCAAATCACGTAGTTGGGCTTAGCCAACAATGTGACGTCGTGGTCGTAAGAGACCCAGAATGAAATAGTTTAAGGAAGAGGACGCTCTATGCAGCGCAGCTTGATGCAGAGCTGAGATGAAGAGGTCAAAACAGACATGAAAGGAGCAGTACAGCTTCCCACTGTCCCAGTGTTTCATACATATTGATAAAGCAGGGCATGCTACATGCAGCCTCTGCTCCAAGGAGATCATTACAGTAAAAGGGGCTCACATTTGGCAAATGTAAAGCATACATGTTTTTAGTGTTAGTCCATTTTTATTTAATTTTTTTTATTAACAGCTCAGGAATGTTCAAGGAGCAACCTGTTTGTGCACTTTCTGAAGATGTTTTGCACTGTGAATTTGCACTGTCAGTTCTGTTTTTGAATAAAGGGTTGGAAATTAATGCTTTTTTGATGTTTTTATCCGATTAATCAAAAAAATAATCAACCGATTAATCGATTATTAAAATAATCGTTAGTTGCAATTCGTGCAATTTGTTAAATTGCCTTGCAAATAAATGCTTTGCTACCTGTTAAAGGCCAAATCCTTTCATGTAATGATTTTTACATGTCATTTATATTAGTTCACACAAACTATGTCAAATTTTAGAACCCATTGTGGCCCGCGAGTCAAAAAGTTTGCCCACCCGTGCTTTACAGCAACGTTCACAGTTTTGAAAATATGTGCTATTTTTCATTAGTGTAAACGAGTGAGACCCTTCTATGATAACATCATTCACAACATAGCTAAAGATTTATGTGACAGAACAAAGATACCACCAGCAAATTTATAATCACCGGATTAGTGACAGGGGTGTATTATAGCTCCCTTGCTGGGACTATGACATTGATTTTCACTGCAATACAGATGGCATGCAGCTGTGCATTTCCATACCACCCAAAGATGTCAACCCTAAGTGGTTTACTGCATTGATCACATCAACTTGTGAATGTCACAGAAGTCTTGTGAGCTGCACAGAAGAAAGACACTAATTGTTTCTATCGCTGCAATCCAGAAAGAAATGTCCGTCAACAATATTTGGAGACAAAGCTTGGAGCCTTGAAACCAATTTTGAGTCTGATGAGTCTTGATGTGCACTTAAGAGCTAACATAATTTCATCATCACAATGTTAGGAATGTTGCCAAAGTCCACCATTAGCCCCTCCAAGCAGACTCTGAATGACTACACATGCCTTCGTCACCAGCAGAATTACTTCTTGAAAGATAACTGCAATTTATCTAAAAAGTATCGGCATGATTTATTATTGACCAAGACCAGAGGAGCGCAAAGTGCACCTGTTGCTTCACTGGCTCATATTCTGGCTTCACTGGTTCCCAACGCAGAACACAACCAATGTGTCAGTACTCACTAGGCACATGAGCTGAGCATTTCACTCACACGGCAGGCACAGCTCCACAGCCTGTGGAAGTGAGACAGAGACGGAGGGAGAAGTACACAATTCAGTTACACATGTGAAGTGAATTAATAAAACAACATTGGTTGTGGTAGAAAAGGCTGCTTGAAGTGGTCTGAAAAACTTCCAGTAGACTTTCAAACTCTGCCGCTGTTCCCTGGCTGAGACATTTGTTGAGTGGTAGCTTTTGGTGTCAAGGTTTTTCACATCTGGAACAGCCTGCTGGTTGACCTCCTGAATGCATCATAAGCTATACAGTTTCAAACAAAATCACATTAAAATAGACACGTCTTTTCAATTTAGAATGTACCATAACATATCTATCAGAGAAGGACTGTATTTCTTTCACTATTTATATTCTGATTTTCATTACCTTCATTATCTTTTGATTGGTTTCCTTTAAAAAACTATTTGAATACATATATTTTTCTACCAAATGTATTGTACCTGTAGGTTTTTACATTACAGAAATTTCCCTTGAAAGGTGCAATTAATTCAATGTTCATTTGATTAAAATAAATTCAAAATACATTCTGCAATAGGTAGTTGGAGTACTAGAGCTAAAGGTTGCAAGAGGTTTTGTGCGTGACTAACTCTTGGCATTCCAAACAGGGTCAGTCAGTGCATCCTACTATCACCGTTTCCACGGGAACACAGACACAGAGCACTGCTGTAGCCGACGCCGCCTCCAGTGATCGCCCACACAGAACAAAGCCCGGCCTTACCACAGTGTTTCGTGTAATTGTGGGCATATGAGGACATATAAGAGACATAGAGAGGAAGAAAGACAGACAGAGGGTCCATGTTTATATGGCTGGTCACCCACGTTTACAGTAGGCAGTTGTGTGGTTGCTTTACTGAATTGCTGGTAAATTCAAACATGCTGAACACACTCCTTATAGTGAGAGGAAGCTCTATGATGGAGAGTGGGGCTTTTTTAGATACTGCAGTACTCCGGGAGAGCAGGAGAATGACAGTGGGTGCACTGTGACTCCGCTCTACTCTGTTATCCTCCAAAAGACGTGTCCTGGTTGTAGGACAGAAGCTGCTGTCAGTCGTATCAAGCTGTCCTGGCGCAATGTCTTAAGCTAGTAAAGAGTTGTTGTTTGGACCTCAGCTTTGCCTACTATGCTGTCACACTTTGCACAAACATCTTAGTGTTCCAACCATATACTACTGAATACTTTGGTTGTAATTACACCTTTTGCCCTCTGACATAATAATTGTGAAGTATGCTCTTCCCCCACTTTGCTCTTCTGTAGGCCAGCCACCATGTGGCAATGGGCTTGAAATTTAAGTAATCTCAGGGCCACATAGTACTTTTCAGTTTACCGTATTTAATCTAATCTAATATCTTTTAGATGTTTTATTTTAGAGTAAGAAAAAAAGATGATAAAGTGACTTTTTTTTGCATTTAATTGTCTGGGCTTTGTGGATTTTAAATCGACAAATAAATGTTATGGGATATTTCTCAGGGACTTCTGGGACCTATGGTCAATTTCTTTCTCATGTTTATTTGGAATTGCATATCTATGCAGTCACGAAACAGTGCATTTGTCATTGCTTTCTGATGGTTAGGTGCTGGTGGTAAAAACACATGCTATACTAGGACTTTTTATTACTTTTGTCAAAATACTATACAATGACTTTTTCATGACATACTATACAATACCATTTCAACAGTTGTTAGGAGTCTAGACTGAAAAAAAACGTACTGATCAGCTCATCTTAAATCTGGTGAGTAACATACTCAGACTAAAAGGGTAAATAAATAGAATACATTAAGAATACAATGCATCCTCAAATGAAAGGTTTTCATGTAAACAACTGCTGTGCTTATTACCAAAACTGTGTATGTGTAATGCTATTTTAATAAAGTATACTTTCAATACTAAGTAAAAACTACAAACCAAGTACTATCATTATAATTTGAATTAAGTTGTAAGCCAGTCGGAGTACCACGCATTATACATTGTGTTACGTCCCCGCAGCAATGGTACATGTGTGAATGCCTGCTATATCCTTTTACTTGTTAAAGTAATTGTGGTTTTACACTGATGCAATGTAACAACCCTGAAGATTGTACGGCTATATCAATGTGAGCATTGTCACCATGAATCTACATTTTCATGACTATTTATGTCAAATGTAACCGCTATGTATTACAAATATGTAGACTGAGATGGAAATCAAGCCCTCAAGGATGTGTATTTTTTCCCAATTTTGATGACTGGAAACATTTAGAAATTAATACTTTTATTAAAATGTGTTAAGTCAGTAGAAATTGAAACAAATTACATATTTGAAAGAGTTATCATTTTGATAAATATTGGCATTACAGATAGTTCATAGTTAAAAATGTGTGAATGGAGTGGAAAACACTGGTACAACTGTACTTCAGCTTTGTAGCTTAAAATATGAGACTGTCAATACATCTCTATCACGCCTCTTATTGCACAGGATGAAAGCAAGAACCAGACAATACAAAAAAACAACAATAGTTTATTTAACCATATTTTGTGTAACTACAAACTCTGGTCTCTATAATCAATCTCCATATCTTTTAAAGGTCTTGAAAGAATGCTTACATGAAAATCAATCTCTTATTCTTTTACAGCATGTTTCTCTTTTTCAATTTTAGAACAGGTTGTTGGCACATGTAAAATCAAAATGTATTTATTTTTTTATGTTTTATTCAGAAAATTTGTTTTTATATAAATCTACCACTAGAACAGCATTCCCTCTCAGAAAAAAGAATGTTGGAAAAAAAAAATATTGACCAAAAATATTTAGATATCTTACATACATGAGACAGCTTGACTAAAATGCAACAAATTTACCATTTAAATTTTCAGACGATTTACCTCCAACAAAAGGCAAAAGGGAGAATGGTTACACTCTCTTACGTAAACTGAGTATAACTGTGATCATCCCATCACTAGGAACTTAAATACAGACAAAGCACACACCCTTGTCATTCCATGGTTTACAAATGTGTCAAACGCCACAGAAGTGCAATTATGGGATAAATTGTGTAAGGGGGTGACGGAAAAAAGTATGATTTAAAACAAAGTCTCATTCTGTCTGGACTAACATGATCTGGCGACAGCAAATTCAAAGTGGATAAACTCACAACAACTCAAGAATTATCTTGATTATCAATATATCAGACATAGATTATTAACATATAATCTATGCAATTATTGGATTACATTTCAAAAAAGGGAACCCATATAATATTACCTTTTATGGGAATGGGGCTTTAGATTATTATCTTGTTGTTAAATTTGATTATCTATTCATATCCTAGTCAGAGTTACTGGGACTGCTACTGTATCTCATTCATTTTCCCTTTTTGACAAATGCTGACACATTAAGTTTTTTGTTTTCTTTTAGAAGAAATCTCACACTCCGTCTACTATTGGCCTTAAAAGGTGGCTGTAAAAGGTTTATTTAAGTCATTTTTGTTTGTTTGTCTTTATTCTGGAATGCAGGTAGTAAGCTCTTGGCAAATTTATATTTAGCTACTCTGCTTTGTTTCAGGAAATTCAGAGACTAGCTAATGTAGTTTAGAGTAAATTTGATCAGTGGAAGGGCACGAAGTGGTTGCTGTAACATGCATATACCTATATGGACAGCTCGTAAGCTTGAAAGTGTTTTTTATCAAATGATGAAATATGATTGTTTAGAAAAACAGGAGCATACAGTTGGACATCAGAGATTTAGATTATGTAACAGGGGTAAAATCCAACCATTAATCCACACTGATCACACGATCTGATAATTGAAAAAAATGGCAAGTCATATACTTTTCACAGATACACCTTTCAAGTTCATAGAGTGTTTGAAACTATATAGTGTGAATTTTGGGTTTCAAAGTATTTTGTAATGAGTCATTCTCCTTTATATATGTCCTTACTGTAACACCTTGATATAATGAAAACACAAAACTGAATAAAGCAAGACAGTGGCCTACAAAAACTGCCCTTATTTCCTAAAAATAAACTTGGGGGCATCTATGTAAGTGTTGAATCTGACAAATGTCTGCCTAACCTCTGCATTCATGATGCCTGCTGACATTTCCACGATGGGGACTTTGAAATGGTTTCCAGGGTATGGTCGCCTGCAGAGCTGTGTTCATCCAGAGCCCATGAGCACATCAATTAAAATGGAAATTATGTTTCAAAGGGAGAAGGAGAGAAGCAGGTGCAACCCAAACATCTGGTTGATGCCCGATCCCACACATTCACCCCTAAAGCCTCTTGCAGCATAATCCCCGCTGCTCAGGGCCAAGTCCTGTGGTTGGCAAGGGCAGGGTGTGAATCTGGAGTTGCCAGGCACTGCCCATGTGGAAGTGTGGCACACAGATGACAGGCAATGTGCTCAGACAGCTGTATAAAGGGTATAAGCTTTTTCTTCCGCTCATCAGTCTGCTTCTGACAGCACTCAGTCCTGCAGTATTGCAGATGAGGTAAGCATTTTCCCAGCATGAAAAGGGTGGCTTCAAAGCAATCACCTTCATATACAAAGCCCTGTAAGGTAAATGTGAGGTCATGATACATTGGAAACATTTGGAGGCAGTGGACTTTTGCCATCATTTAAGATCATCTACATTCTTCACAAGACTCTCCTACATTTTCATTCACAATTATGTAGATTCTAAAGTAGCCATTAATGCTGCTCCTGTATCATGACTCTCAGAATCTAAATTGGTTTTAATGCAATTAATGGAATGTTCTCTATAATAATTAGAAGACATCCCAAAGAAGCTGGTAATTTAAACCAAAACAAGTGGAGATTAGGGATAACATTTTTGCATATACATTAGGAATACAAAAAGAAAAAAGTGTTTTCACAATTAATCAATAGAATTGAATTTAGCTAAAATGTACTTCTAATAGCAGACAACAGCAGAACACAGGACATATTCCCCTCATTTAAGATCCTCAGTCTTTTGATTGCAAAGCAAAGAGTGCCTAATATGTATGTGACAGATATAAATAAACAGTGAATTATGATCAAATTCCGTCACTGACAGTTCTGTCACTCACTGTGAGATAATGAACATGAATGAAGTGTCCAATTAATCTCAGTTACAGATGGTCACGAACATTTCATCACTTTATCCACAGCTGAAGAAAATAACTAATGTGCTCTAGATTTTTCTGATACATGGGGTAAATTAGCTTGCATCCAAAGACTGCAGTTTATCAACAAACAATACTTTGCTTCAGGAGTTTTTCCTCAACAGATATCTTCAAACTGAGTTTGAAAGCATAAGTAAGCCAATCCCATGAAATGAGAGGAAGGAGAAGAAAGAAAACATGAAATAAGTGCTGAAAAAATAATTGCAGAATACAGTTTTTTTTCTTGATTTACCCACAATAGTTTTTTTCTTAAATAAATAACTTCTGTTTTGTAAAGACACTTTTTGAAACTGTAGACATACCCTAATTCCCAAAAGTCATTGAATAAACATCACCAGCCACTGATTTGCCAAACACACAAGTCTGTTCCTCCATGTTTAGCCATAGTTCTCACAACCAATTGTCAGTAATGTCTTTATGTAATTCCATCAGTTCGTTGTCTCATTTTGAAATCAGATTTGGGTCTCTTGTACATTGTCTTTTGAGCTGGCCCGGATTAACAAAGGTTCGTGCGCTGAACTGTGTATGGAATTGATAGTGGAGGCATGGTTGTATGCAGTCTTATAGGCGTTGTAGTGGTTGAGGTGCTCATGCTCAAGAGGAGGCAGGCTCAGGTGGCCTTCCATGCCCGGGCCTCCTGTTACACAGTCCTCGTCCACATTGATGATCTCAATGGTGCGTGTGGGTGCGTGGTGGTTCTGCTGGTGGTGCTGCTTGCGCATCTTGTAGAAAATGATCAGCATGACTGCTGCCATGAGTGTGATTGCAACAAAGCAGCCAATGATGATCTTAGTTGTCTTCATGACCTCATCCAAACCGTTCAGTGAGCCTTCCCCACCCAGCTCTGTGACTGGGATTGTGTAAGTCTTCTCTGTGGCGCGAGTGTAGAGAGGAGTCCGGACTGTTGTGGTAGTTGTAGAGGTGGGTGAAACAGACTCCCATGTACCGGCAGAAGGTGTGGGGCCCACCTTCTGTTGCACAGCAGTGGTGAAGGCTTCATTATGTGGCGATTCTATGGTCTCCACTGTCACTGTGGTGAAGTAGCTGAAGCTGCTGTTCTCTGTAGAGGACACATTGAGCGTGGCAGATGCTGTTGTGTTTCCTGCAGAATTACTGACCATACATGTGTATGTGCCTGTGTCCTGCATGGTAACATTGGTGAAGTTCAGCGTGCCATCATTTAGCACGGAGATTCTGATCTTGTAAGCACCGTGTGTCATGACGGAACCATTGGGTGTAATCCAGCTTACCGAGGTCAAGGAGCTGGCTCTGCATTTCAACTCTGCAGCGCTTCCTTCTGTCACATTTAGGTCTGCAGGAGGCTCCACAATAACAGGAGCATAACAGTGAAAGTAGTTCTGGTCCAGCTCGCCAATGTATCGTCCTTTATGGTGGGTTGGTGAGCTGCAGCGTGCACAGCAGCTGGTGTTAGCTGGTACCATCTCCTTTAGCCACCAGCTAAGCCATAGGATGTCGCAGTTACAATTCCAAGGGTTGTGGTGCAAGTGAACCCTCTCCAGGTGATGTAAAGGAGTGAAGAGATCATGGGGCAAGAGGGTAAGGTTGTTATGGGCTAGATTGAGCTCCACTAATGACTGCAGGTCATCAAAAGAGTTCCTTTCTATGATCTGGATCTGGGCATGCATCATCCATAGCTTCTGCAAATGGATGAGTCCCTTAAAAGAGCCAGGTCGGATGACAGCTAGCTGGTTCCCTGACATCTCTAGTTCATCCAGCTTCACCAGGGGAATAAGATTGGGAATTTCCTTCAGATTGCACATTCCCAGATTTAAGTAGCGCAGATTGCTCAGCCCTTCAAAGGCCCCCTCAGATATGTAGGAGAGCCGTTTGAGCTCCCCAAGGTCCAACCGACGTAATGAGGGCACTCTGTTGAAAGCATAGGAGGGAATGCTCTCTATGGGGTTATTTCTTAGCCAAAGCTCCTTTAGTTTGGACAGGTACTCAAATGCCCCGTTTGGGATAGTGGTGAGGCGGTTATCAAAAAGCTCCAAGGTATTGAGGCTGGCCAGTCCATTGAAGGCCCCCAGCTCAATTTTGCGTATGTGGTTTTTGCTCAGCTGCAGGATCTCCAGATGTCTTAGGTGCTTGAAGCTGTCCACCTTTATCACCTGAATTAGATTTTCTTGCAGATTCAGATAGCGGGTGTTGGTAGAGATGCCATCAGGGACATCCCGCAGGCCTCGCCGGGTGCAGATGACTTTGCTGAACTGGTTACTACAGGAACAGGCAGAGGGGCATGTCTGAGCACGTACCAGCCCTGCCACCACCAGCAGCTGCAGGGCCAGAAGCAGCACAAAAAAAGGGTCGGACAAGGCCCGGTTCCACCTAGGACCTCGCATCATCTGCTGCTGCTGAGAGGAGGTCATCTTGTTTAACATTCATAATTCATTGACTGGTTTTGCACTCTTTGGAATGAGGATTTGGGCTCGCTGGAATGAAATGAGAGACAGAAGAGATACATTAGATAATTGACAATTTTTTGGTTCTCATATGTAACTTCCAATCATTAGCACTGAAATAATCAACAGTAAATTAGAAATCCCCAAAAGTCAAATTTGAAGGTTTGTCATCAATCACACGTGCAGACATCTTACACACACACACACACACACACACACACACACACACACACACACACACACACACACACACACACACACACACACACACGTGGAACTGTGAAAGAGTGCCTTATATCCATCTCTGTTTCTGGGTACACTGTACTCCATGTACTCTCAATCTCAATTTCAGTCACAAAATAAAATCACAATAAATATGTTGACTTCTGTGCTGCATCTCTGTGGGAAGAGGAGGGGATGGGAAGAAAACCAGCTAAGACTGCTGTGTTGTGTGAGTTTTATTTGAGACTCGAGAGACATAAATAATAAGGACGCTTGCCACCCACCAGTCCTTCGAGTCGAGAAACCTGGGAACGTCTGATTACAACTCTCGGTTCCTCAAAGGCACGTATGTGACTGGAATGTCAAACAAGCAAGTCAAAATAGTACTGGGGAATTTGTTTGTGTAACGCTTTATGTATCACGCCAGAAGAAACTGTGGAAATACAAACAATGTATTCTTTGATTAAGATGTACTGTGTGCAAGAGGGATGCTGCTATGGCAAGTACGGTGTGTGACTAAATGATAGGTGTTTATTTAATTGATTCAGTGTATTTTATCCTTCTCTTTTCTACTTGGTAATACAAGTATTCTTTAAAGTTTCTCATGTTTTTATGGTTGCACATAATGAAAAAAGAAAAGGTGCCACTCATACCTTACACATGACAAGGAAATACTCCAACGGGTGGAAGTAAAGCTAGTTTTTAAATTGATTTGACTACATAATATGCATATACATAGAATGTTTGTGATACAATATTGGACTTTATGAAGACAAACATGAGTCTTAATTAGTCATGAATCATTACTAAGCAAACACTATACCATAGAGGAGGTATACGTTGTTGAGATGGTGCTATTGATTGAATTAAAATCCCAGCAGATACTTATTTTTGCTTCACATAGAGAAAGCCAGAAATAATTGGTCACTAGCATTGTAGACGGATTCTCAAGGGACATCAAAATCTAGCCTGACTAGAGATCCATTACAAAATAGCTTGTTTCACTACTAACATGCTATTTATATTAGATTCAGTGTTCAGGTATGACATCCAAGTCTGACTTTATAAAATTATTGAGACTAGATTATAGCTTCAGTCTTAACTAACTGATACACATAGAATAATTACAGAAAATGCTGCGATGGGCATGCCAACTGAAGATCATCACTACAGTGCATTTACTTTACACAACAACGTTTTGCTTGTCGTATAGCTGACAAAATTAATTTCAACATAATTTTTTTGCTTTGCCATAGCAACCTGTATTTTGTTCACTCTCCTGAGTGAAAAACAAGGAAACACGGGTCGGAAGTGAGTCACAGAGCCAACACCGATAAAGGGAAACATTTATAGCGCCTCTAATCTACCTGACCTGAATGCTTTTAGGTGTGGGAGGAAACTGGAGCATGTTAGGAAAATCAATGTGAACATGAAGAAAAAATTTGAACTTCATAAAGAAAGCTGGAGTTCTAACCTGCAATAAAATGACAGCAATGTGTTTTTGAGCTACAAAGAGCAACCGTAAATCTGTTTGACTGTCACACAAATACATTTTAATCTAGAAAGAAAGCAATCATATGAGTTCTAAGAGACAAGGGTTCTTCTGAGATGTGTTTGATGAATGGATTAAAACAGCTGTCGTATTTGAATAAGGTAATCAAAAATAAACATTGTTATTCATTCTCACTGAGTTAACTGTCACTGCGAGTTTAGAACAAAATTCAAAATTGGTTTATGACATTTTGAAAAGGATAAACATTGCTTGAAATAGTCCAGAATACTTGTCTAATGTTGATCTTTCAAATTCTGCAAATGAAAAATTTGAAACATTAAGGGATTGTTAAGCGGACACACACACACACACACACACACACACACACACACACACACACACACACACACACACACACACAGTGAACAGAATCAAACATATAAAATAACACTGCACAATAATAATAATGCACTGATCACAGTATGTTTCTGCTTCTATAGATTATGTTCAACACACAACATAATATGACAGACAGCTCTTCACTTAAGAATGAGTGTCTATTACTCTAACTACTGATTAATTGCTTGATTACTGAATCAATTTATTCTTCAATTACAAAATGTAAATTCCAAGTAGGAAAAGCCTGAGGGTAGAGAACGAATATGTTTCCAAGTAGGGGTTCAGACAAATTTGACAGGGATCAGACATCAGGCTGATAATCACATTTCTTCATCGCAGCTTTAATTTGTTAGGACTGGGGACCTTGCACTAAACAATTGACGGTGGTACAGGCGAGGTACAATGCTTTTTTTTGCAAGGGTTTACTGACCCTCTCAAAAGTGAATTGTAATACAAGTGAACACACATTCACGTATTGCAGTACAATGCTTTTCAAGGTGAAATTTCATCAATAATACGCACAGTTTGGATTTGTGAATAACTATCCCTCAGATAAGGAATCCCTGTATCTCATCCCACTATTTACTCATCCTCCTTTTCAAGAGATAAACAAAATAGATGAAGTTGATTTACAAAGCAAAACAATGCTTCCTCAAAACAACAATGAAAGTAGCAAAATTGGATTTACGTAGCGCAGTGAGGGAATTAGATAAAAAGAGATAAGGAAAATGAGATTAAGAAAAGAATGCATTTTCAAACTTTTGTTCTCACAGATTATGAACTGCCAACTGTCTCTTTGTCTGGTAGAGAACACAAAAGCATGACCCAGATTAGCACAAGTGCAGACAATTGAAGAGCAAGATCTGCAACATTTCTGAATTCATTTCTGGTTTATGAAACAAAAACCATTCACACTGAATCAAACGATACAAACAAACTCTGATTGTGTCTATACTGCAGCATAGATAACAAAAATGGATTACATTTTAATTAAACATGTCATCAAAAGATGCCATGATGTCAATTCACATGACCTATATACAGTCCATTATATTACAGTAATCAGGACAATATTGGAGCTACAATTCATATTACTTTATGTCACATTAGTATTTAACTATACGGTACCATAGATTACCTTCAATTTAGCAACCAGTGAGTTTCCCCAAAACGTAGTCTGACAAGGTTGCCAAATTCAACAACTTAAATACTAGCAAACTGTTTACTCAGAACATGCATATATTTTGTATTTAACAGGGAGGTATACATGTGTGCCATTATGGATCAATATTCCTATCTTTATTCAAGAGCGTATTCTTTCAATTTGAGAGCATGACTCATTGATTTCACTACAGATTATGTATTGCTTTCTCTACAAACCCTGTCCTCACACTACAATAGCCCAGGACGCTTGGGCTTGGATTTTCTCTTTTCTACTCAAACTGTATGCTTGCACTCAGATGTATTATTGCTTGCGCAGATTTACTTTGCTCTAGCGTCCTCACACTTCGGCTGTGTCTATGTGCTCGTGAAACATCTGCTCTCAGATTTCTCCTGTGCTTTTACTCTGCATTTCAAAGCTGTCAAAGATTCCCAACAAATAGAATGTCAATGACCAAATAGAATGTCAATGACCAATGAAATGATCTCATTGTGGGTGTGTTCACTGTGATTGATTGACAGAGCCATTAGCTTTCTAATGCTAACTAAAACTGATGTGGTAACCTCCACGGTCTGCCCCTTCTTTATAAATCCATGGACTGCACTCTAAGCTATCTACCTCGCTGTGGCTTCAATTCAGTCTTGTAGTTCACCTCCAAACTGAAACTGATCAGACTCCTTTTTAAAGTACTCTATTTTCAGGCTCAGCTAGCATTACTTGATTCTTAGTTAACGCAAGCTCTGTAGCACACAGCTACGTTTCTTGTGAGTGAAGGTCTGGGTGCTGTGGAATATAAAGTTTGTGATTGTCAACAGGAATACCACTAACAATCTAAAAGCATGCGGCTTGTGTTGCATTGACTGGCACCACTCCCCATCGGCACTAACATTTGTGGCGGCTACCTGTGCCAAAAATTGTGCCAGATAATTTTTTTTCTTTTTGTTTTACACATTTTTATTTTGTTGTGTGATTCCGTAAGCTTCTGTATGTCGTTTCACTTTAAATGTTAAGTATTAAAAAGCTAAAAGTTTAAAATAGTTGAAAGTTAGTTAAGTTCATTTGTAAATATTTAAACGTTTGTTTTTGCATTTTCTAATTATTTTTTTTATCACTCTGTAGAGTGTATAAATAAAAGTGTATTTATATAATAAACATTTGATATAGTGCATGTTTTTTTTTACATTAGTAATTTATATTGCGCCTAATTTTACATTATTGTTGGTAATAAATTAATTTAAGCACCAAAAAATCTGAAGAGCCATTTGGGAGCCGAAAGAGCCGGCTCTTTTTAGTGAGCCGAGCCAAAAGAGCCGGTTCTCTAAAAAGAGCCGGAATTCCCATCACTACTGACCAGCACCATGCCTCTTCCACTCTAGACAGGACACTGACAGGAGGCCGATGTAGCTATTATAGTTAAAATAAAAAACTATGGGCGGAGCACTGCTATATAGTAACTCTAGTGAAGTGAACACACCCGCAACAAAGCAGGGATCATTTCATTGGTCAACATTGGTTTTGAAAGGGTTATTGCACCAAAAAAAAATCCAAGAGCAAAGGAGAAATCAGAGAGCAGATGTTTCACGAGCACACAAAAGCAGCCTGAAAGTGAGGAGAAGGGCTGAAGCTGGAGTGTAGGAAATCTGTGCAGGCATCGGCAACCAGCTCTTCCCTCCTTTTCCCACAAACCCTGCCATCAAGATATGCCATCAGGCGACTTAAAGGTAACCAATGGGAATTAACTTTGCCAGCCATAGACACAAGATACTCATCGCTTTCCTTGTCACAACTAATCAATACTCATACTGCATAAATACAGAGGCTGTCTTATTGATATTGGTTAGCTATCCTTCTCATCCAGAGTATTGACTCACTGTGTACAATGACCACACTTTTCAGTATGAACACCCGTTGAATCCAACTTCATATGACAAATACATGTTTTGAGTCCTTCCTGAGGAGCAGAGCGTCACATTTGATATTCTGTCGATCATAAATATAATAAATGATATATATATATATGTATCAATAAATCTATTTTAGAAAAAAATACCAATATATATATAGAATTTTTTTTTTTTACAGAAGCAACAGCTTTGACACTGAAGAAACCATATAACCTACCAATCTACAGGTAACTGAGAGCATACAGCTGATGTTACAATGTGTATCTGTGTAAAGTCAGCTGGTCTTATCTCTATGATTAGACTATGTGCATTCGGGGGGAATCGCATGTTATTGCTTAAAGCGCTGACCCTCCCATCATTTCACAAGTAGTGGCCTAGTCAGCTAGTCATGTGTGCTTCTACACTATTTCTATTTTTTATGTATTTTATGCATACATAAAGCTCATGTTTCATCATACCTTTTTATTTTTTCAAATCAGCCAGAAAAGCCAGAATGAATTATTTATTAGTGCTTCGAGAAATTCTTCTGAGGCTAAAGGCCCCTAAAATAGGCCTAGTGACGCATCTGCCTCACTTTCAGTGGTCAACAAACATTTCTTATCTTCAGTCGGTTTACAGACACATTCATGGCTTCATTTAAAAAGGTAAGGACAGTGAGAGGGGACTCGTTCTGAGGCGTTCTACACTCACCTAATGCTTGATAGCCCACTGCTTATGAACTTTAAGTGGGGAGTGACAACAGACAGAAGATTTGGCTTTCACACTGAATGACATCGAGACTGTAGTGAGAGATGTGTGTGACGGAGGAAGGTTGGCATATATGCTATGGATAGAGAGAGAGAGAAAGAAAGAGAGATTTATGAGATTAATCAAATTAGGTAAATTCTTGATAATGCCAAAAATCTTGCAACAGCTCCAAATATAAACTAGAATCCTTTATGAATTCCAGTGAAGGAGGAATACCCTCCCCATGCATGCAAGCCTTGTCCTCTTTTACTTCTCTCTAGCCTCACCGCATAAACATGCAGCACATATTTGTGACGAGTGCAATAAGTGGATTGGATGAAGGTAGTTATATTTTTGCGTGCAGTCATATTTTGAATATAGTGTTTTGCCACTGATTACCTTAACCAGTGTTATAGCATTTTACTGGGGTAAAAACAGGACACAACATCTTCCCCTTGAGCCACTGTCAGGAACTGCTGTGTATCTGGTGATAGAGTTGAGTCAATATTCATACTGAGTGTTGCTCAGTATGAAGCAACCGCTTTCTTATTATATCTGTAATTACATATATTTTTATAAAATTATTGTTTTGTCTTCTAGATGACACATTTTTTCCACTTTCTTTTCTAATTGGAAGTATCATCATGATTACGCATACATTGACAGTTTGTCTTCACGAACAGCTAAATTGGCAAGAATAATTACTTATATGAGGCTATTAAAAGACATTTGTATTTCTCTTGTGTTTTAGTTTTTAGTATTTATGATAGACGTCATTAATTGATTTGTCTATAATACTTCATAACACATATTTTAATAAATGTGAACCACGGATTAAATACCCAATTTAGCCATCACAGTGTGAAATAAAGTTTTGCTGCTGATCATTAAGCCCAAATAATGCTTCACTGTCAACAATAAATCTGTGCTAGTAACATTGGCAGCACCAAAGCTAACGGCTAACGTACGGAGCTTCAATTGATTTACATTATGATGCGTCATGTTATACTTGAGTGTTTGAATATAATATTGTAAAATGTAGTCTTTGGTGAGAAACTTTAATAAATACAGTTGTGGGAGATGTTTTCACAGCCATATTAAATAGATATTAGAGAGGGAGTAGCTATGACCCATTTAACATCCTAACATTAGCTCTAAGCAGTTTATAATACATACAATGATTTATTTCCTAATCATTTGAATTATAGGTTCTTATACAAATAACCACATTGGATGACTATAACAAAGTCAAATTATAACATTTAAAATTGCTGATGTTTTGCACAGACTTCAGAGTGGTTGAAATAATTTATTGGGACAGTGGAGAATAAAAAAGTAATAATCCGGAGCCTTGTATACCAGCTGCTATAACAAAACAAAAACAATCTGTATCAGTCGATATGGTTCATATCAAAAACGTGATTGGCGGATCTCTATAAATTACATTGGATCCCTCTTCTTTTTCTGCTGATCCAATCCGTGACTCAAAACCATGATACAATTTGTAATTTTTGTAAAAACATTTTTTAGATCTGTTGCATCCCTGACATTGACCCGTTGTAAGCTACATGCAATTTATTTTGAATTACCTCCTGCGGCAATCTTCCAACAACATAGCTAATAATTTATTTTGGTGGATTTCAGTGATTTATACACAGCGGAAAGCAACAAGACTGCAGGGTCTTTCTGACATCGAAGTCATTCTGACATCGAAACAATTAATAATTTCATCTGCAGATAACCTTTCGATCTCATTCACAGAGCACCAACCACCTACATGAATACCATCAACAAACTAACTTAGCAGGCTATATATTATCTGAAGATGCAACTGAATTTCCAATAATTAACCAGACTATTGCAGCAGTTATTTTGTCAGCTCTGAGTGTGGTTTCCAACGAATCACTGCATAAAGCTGCACTATGGCGTTATGATTTGATATTGGAATTACAGTGGGAAAGGGTCACATAAGAGGCCATGTCTCTTTATGTTATGCTAGTATGGTAAGGCAGGCCACAGGCAGCCTGCAATTAAGGACCCAGGCAAAGGGGCAGAGCCTTTAAAAAGGGGTGGGAAGCTCACCTGCGCATTCTTCCTAGTGACACACACCTTAGAGCAGCTGAGGCCAGCCGTGTTGGGGGACTAATTTGAGGCCTTGAAGGAGCGACCACTGTTTTTCCCAGGCCTTTTACATTTTCATGTCCTTTTTAAAGTAATCAATTGCATCAGCCTTTTTATATTTGATTTTAGCTTGTGGGGTTTTGTGCTGTGCTGAAGAGAGGGACACAGTGATACTGTTACTTATTGTGTTTGCTGTGAATCAGTATGTTTTATTTGGTTTGTGCTATTTACTGATTTTATTTAGCTATACACTGACCTCCCTGACAGTGCAGCTTAGTCCCACATGATTTACTTTCTTGTTTGTGCACTTTTGGTTTAGGTATAGTTTACTCAATTTATCAATACAACTTATGTTTGGTACATAGTCTCTGGCTCCAGTTTACTTTGAGTGTTGTGCGGGGTATATCACTGGGTCACACTAGTATACAGTACAGGTAATATAGATCCATACTTTTGTTTATTAATTCAATTTTTGATACGACACAAATATGAAAAATAATTGAATTTCAACTTTAATACCAATATTTGAATCTTTTAGAGACATTCGTGATTATTGTCTTCTGCATGCACAAGCTGTTCAACCAGTCAGTGTAAAACTGAGCTGTATCATCTGACAAATTTGAGAAGTTGTTCTGTTTTTCTCTATTTCTGCACTGTCCCGTTTGTATCCAACTATTATAATGTCTGACTATTAAGAGAGTTTAGTCACTTCCAGTTTAACAGAGTTGTAAGAGATAACTCTAATATTGTTTCATTGTCATTATTGGCTTCACTTTAAAACTCAATCATTGTTGCAGTTCATCTCATAATTACATTACATGTGAATCTATTTCGTACATTTGTACTTTGTACAGTTTTATCCATGTGAGTACAATATTCATTATGTATGGACACTCTGAAATCCCATAATGAGTGGTTGTGTAAACATGGTGTACAACTGTACTCTTCTTTTCCACAGTTCAATATAGATCAATCCACTGTTTCTGAGGCACCAAAATGAACTGCTAAGGATTGTTGAGAGTAAAATAAAAAATGAAGATGGTCATACTGTTGCTCTTTCTCAGTGTCTTTTGTTTTAACCAGCCAAGTGAAACAGACAAGCTGTGTACTTTGAATTGGCGCTAACTAGCCAAGTGAGACAAACTGACAGCTGCTCCCCTGCCCACAGCCTGACATGCTTCCACTCAGTTTGTCTGCCTCGTCTATAACAAGATGGTGAAATGAATTTGATTCATCTAACAAACACCGATTTAATCATCAATCCATGCATGGAAATCTATTAGGAAGTTACTGTACAGATGAAGCAGCCCCCATTTAGAAGTACCCTTGTTGGGGGATTTAAATTATACTCACTCTAATTAACAATTCTAATCCCATATGTGTGTGCATTTTCTCCTGTTTCTTGATGAACTCCTTGGTCCTCCAATAACATAAATCTAGTCCACACATTGTGTATATTGTAATGTACCTCTGGAGTTCTGTGCTCCAGGTGATTTGTTTCCTGTAATTATCTTAATCTCAGTTCACAGTTTGAGTTAATTGTGACTGTTAACTCAACATCAGCACATATACAATGAGGGGAAATTAGTAGAGAAAGACTAAAGCTCATCTAATGAGCGACTGGGACTTCCGCTACAAGTAATCATTTTGTAAATTATTTTATGTGTGGCAAGCTACCACTATCAACTCACAGTATTCCTAATGTAAAAGCATGTGAACTGGCATGTAGAAACTGTTCTAGATCAGGATGTGACAGAAGGACTCACAATAAGAAGGCCTATTTTTGACCTTTGTTTCCTGTCTTTATAGTATAAACAGGTATACGTATAATATGTTTAGTATAAACAGAAAGAAAATATGGAGAAGAGGGGTATATACCATGCAATAAAGGTCTCCAGTCGGAATTTAACTGGGAAGGTTGCGGTAAAGTAGCATGTGTTTTAACCACACGGCCACTGGAGGCCTTCAAGCAGTCTTACTTTTAATTAGCACTATTCTTAGACAATAAGCTAATTTCCTACACACTGCTGTGTTTAGCCAACTGTTTATTGGACTGTGATAATTTAAAAACCTTAAATTAACTTTTTGGGTTCTCAAGGGATAAAAACACAAATCCATAAATCACTTGGAGACAAATGGTAGGAGAGATCCATTTGGCCATCACTCAATAACAAAACAATAGTACAGTAGTTCTGAACTTCTTCTGAAAACATTTCTGCGATACTGTGGAACCATCAGAAATACTGAGCCTCATTACTAGCAGAGACAATGGTAAAATACAGTAGGACGGGTAGAATGAGTTTGCTTTCCCTAGGAATATTAATACAACCTTAATGGAATTTTATTTGTATTTGTGAGTTTGTCATTTTCCCCAGAACAAAAGAAAAAACCTCTCTTGCAAGTTACGTTTTCACAGTCAGGACAAGAAAGCTACAGTTGAAGGTTGCAGGCAGCTTGAAGGAAACCATTCAATTAATTATATTTAATAGTAACTTGTGTCTGATGCCTTTTTTATTCCACGATAGAGCCACAATAAAATATCTTCTCACTCAATGGAAATGCTAGTATCTATGAATACACCAGTATTGTTAATTTTCACAGTTTATCAACTTCAAGTTTCTTCAAGTTTCCACATTACATTTGTGTAAGTTTCATTTTGGACCACAGTTTGCTTAAAACTTGTCATCGATTAAGTTTTGTCACCTGGTAAGAAAAGTCTTATCTATCAGTTTCTGTTTCGTATAGTGTCGTGCTGTTTTCAATGACGCATCTTTCTCTATTTTTGAATGAGGCCATTGTTGTGATGATGCTTTACTTATGAGTCAATGTTTCAGTATCTGTCATAGAGAGTGGTGTGTCACCAGAGTGTGATGTAGCTGGTGCATCATTACTGCAGAGCATCCCACTTGTTATTCAGGTATGGGCCACTTCTATACAGAACAATTGGCCTCCCCCTCAGTCACAGGATGGCCCCCCGAGGGACACATTTTTCTGACAAATGAGCTGCAGTAATATCAATTGGCTTCTTCGGAACGAAGTCCCCGACCAGGAGCTTGTTTAGCATGTAAGGACACACACACACACACACACACACACACACACACACACACACACACACACACACACACACACACCTAAGTATGGAAGTGTAACATGCAAATGTTCACACCCATACAGTATAGCCAATGTCTTCTGTAATTGGAGTCAATAGAAACAGTCAGGGTGATTACTATGATATCCAATACAGCCAACTATTTTAAGCCTATTTAGTCCTTTCTGCACAGTATTTTGCTTCTTGTTATTCGTGAAGGAAAAAAAGGAATCATACCAGCTGCACAGATTTGCAACAGAAGGTGTTTATCTGCGTGCGTCTGTGCTCTATGCTTTTAGCATGTGAAAATCTCGACAAGCTGTGTACATGATGGCCTTTTTGTTTCACAGTGAGCAGTCTATTGGCGGTGGGGGTTTATGGGTGACAAGAGGTATTGATAAAATCATTCTTCACCTTGTGCGCATTTCAGAGAGGCTGTGGGCAGAAAATGGCTGTTACTCTTCAAGGACGTGGGATAGAGGAGTCTGTCTGTAATACTGCTGTCGCTCAGGTGTCCGGATGAGGTCAGGGTTAGCAGGAATCACTTTGAGTCTGACCGAGCTGAGCAGAGGTCACTCTGAGGCTGTGAACCAGGACATCCAGGCAGCGCAGTCTCCCTGAAATTGAGTTTCGGGCTTGAGAGGACATGTGAGATAAGAGGGAGGTTGGGAGCACACTGATGATATCTACAAACTAGAGGCAAAACCGGAGGCTACAGTGTCAGAAATTATAATAACATTAATGGTCTGTTCAGATTAAAGGTATGAATTAATTAACTGGGACTGAAGTTGAATTATTGTACACTTATGATCCTTTTGGACCACTTCACCTTTTGTTCTCCTGTGAACATATTACTTTATCATCTGCTGAGCACAGACATGTTCCAGGACGCTTGTAATGTGTCCTTGATCTATGTGTCAGTGTACCTGTAAATTGGACTGAAGATCAGCTGCCAAGAGAACGTTTGCCTATTAACAGTACGAAAGTTACAATACAGTGGGTACAATAACAATTGTTGTAATTGTAACAATGAGAGTGGGGGGGACCTCTTGTGGTTTGGAAACACGTCATTACAATAAATAATTATTTGTAACAAACATATATTCTTCGTCTTGATGTATCTCTATAAATGGATGCATACGCTTTTAATTATTATTTAATGAATTAAGTAAGATTAAACAAAGAGATTTAGCTTTCAGATATATGTCTGATTCTTTGTGGTTGTGCGTGTGTAACTAAAATAGCCAATTAAAAGATTGTGTGCCTAATAAGTGTTGGAATGTAATTTGTCATGCTGGAAGATTGTGGGATTTGAATACAATTTGAGTTAACAGTGAAAGATTCAGAGCCCTTGTTTGGTTCACAACACCACTTTTCTTTCTCTTAGATACACGCAAGAAAGAGCAGACACCTTGCAGCTTCTCATCTTAATGATGGATCTCAGTTGTTGTTGTGGAGGACGACGCTGCTGTTAAAATGTTTCAACATAAAACATCAAACTTGGACTTAATAACAGGATAAAAGAGGAAAAGAAATGTCTAGAAATCTCACCAGTCAAACTACAGAATATATGTGATAAAAAAAATAATAATATATTATACGTGATAATACTTAACAGTATAAGAAAGTGTACTCATTCTTTCATACCACACACACACACACACACACACACACACACACACACACACACACACACACACACACACACACACACACACACACACACAGAGACTGAATGGGGGAGGGAAAGGAGAGTGACACTGAATTTCCAATTGAATTCTGATGATATTAAAGTGAAGAACAGTGAAGCTCAGACTCAGAAAACATAGGGATTCTGTGGGGAGTCATAGTACAGAATGTGACAGTCCTGTGAAAAAGTAGGACTAATTATGATGTTTTTTTAATTCAAAAACACATCACCACATCTGAATACACACGTTTGGAAACATGTATGATGTGATGTAGGAAATAACAAACATTAATGGATTATATTGCACCAATTCAATATTTCCATGAAGAAGCACAATGTCCAGCACCACTGGGACAATTCAAATGGTAAAAATAAAGAGTAAATAAATGGGGTTTGAAGTAAGTGAATCACAAAAGCCAGTACTCATGTGAGTCATTTCCAATAAGATTAATGCAATTATGCCTTTAATTAATTTGATTCAATTAATTGCATACCACTCTTACATTTCCAAAGCAACATGCCTAAACTAACAGACTATGAAAGATGCCAGACAGTCAGTGCCTGATTTGCTTCTGCATCGGCTGTAAAAAATGATTTACTGTGACAGAGATAATAGATGCAAAAATTATGACAACATATGGCCAACACAGACAAACAGCATAATCAGCCTAGAGGAACAGTGGTTGCAAGAAAAAGCTCCCAGACACTGTGACAGTAGCTCACTGCAAAAGTAGAACAGACGTGTAGTGGAAGTAACATGCATGAGTTGCAGCAGGGTTGTTCACACCAGAGGCGTATTTCTATTCGCTGTCCAAAAGCACCTCTTTGTGAACAAAACAACAATCCAAAATAAATAAAAAATGCCTGACCCAAAGGTGAAATGTCTTGTGAAAATAGAATGCTTACAGTGTGAGCCGAGGTACCAGCAGAAACACTGCTGAGAGTCATAACGTTCTTCTTATTTTTCCACTTTGGTAACGATATATCATGTTTTTTTTTCATCTCGTCCACAGACTTGCGCAAAGCAGCCACGTGCCATTTCTCATTCAGTGCAGTGCTTTGATTATTGCTTTATACTATATAAGACCTAAGACCTTCTGTCCTTGTTTATACATCAATCATTAAGTCCTTCAGTAACATGGCTGATCCTATAGTCAGTGTTCTGGCCTTGGATAATTAATATCAGATATTATTCCATCATAATGTCCTTATTATCAAAATATGTATTCTCCCCATAGACAACCAGCTAAACACTCAATATCTACAAGAAGCCTAATCACTAACAATTAGCAATATCCTAAATCGTCCTAGCTAACGATTAAAGACATGCCACTATTTCGGTGGCAATGGCTTACATTGTAGTAAGATGATGCCACTATTTTGTCTGATCCCTGAATATCATTCAGCAAACATATGATGATTTAAAAGGTATATAATGTAACTTGGAAAATATTCAATGGCTCAGCCATGAAAATAGCTAAAATAAACTGCGGGATAAAGTAGCAATAGTGTGCAGCTCATTCATTTACTTTCCCCACTAAGTCCTTTTCCTGATCACAGGGGGCTGGAGGCTAATCCCAGCATACATGGGGCAGAAGACAGAGAAGCCCGCTGGTGATTTATAGTTTCCAATCCACCGAGAATTAGACACCTTTGGACTGTGCTGTGTTCCCACACCTTAAGAAGTGTAGTTTGCCGAGGAAATAAGAGTGATTTATTTGAGCTGAAAAAGGGTTTCTTAGGGTGAATGAATAAAAAGCCAGATGTATCCGGACCAAAGTTACTTTCGCCCTCTGCAGCTCTTTTTTAAAATAGCAGAAATTATTTGATGAAAGGTATCATATATGCATGTTTTTACCTTATAATTACAGTTAAGATTGATCAAATAAACATATGACATGACAAACAAGCACAACACAGTCCTGGTGATCCAGGTATTGCTTCTGGCTTTGTCTAATTCAGTTTTTACCTGCCAATTTAATCAAAGTTCAAAGGCGTTCTGGTCATCCTTTCGTTAACTTCCAATCCACTATAAAGCCGTCCCTGAAAATACAAAAAGCAAACTGTAAGAATACTTTAAAAACATATACCAGATTTACAGTCTGTGGCTACTCCGTTTCACATGCTCTATGGAATACAGCCATGAATAATGCACTGTTTTGGAAAGATTAAGATGTATCTACTCAACTATCAAAAAATGCAAATTATAAACCCCTAGGTTAAAGTACATCTAATTCAAAATTCTCTTTACTGTCTCTAAATAATCATTGAGTCATCTTGTTAGTTTTCCTTTCCACCGCTTCCTCAGCACTCTGCTGATGCTGATATTTTAGTGCCTTTGAGAACCTCTATCTAACAAGAGGAGCTTTACACTACACTACTGTAAGTCGGAAGAGCTCATTCCACAGGGACGAGGGGACAGTCAAAGCCATAATGCCTCACAAACACACGTGTAGCCTGAGCAAAAGCAAAGGGAGATAAAGCTCTCCATCTCGTCTGCCATCCATTAGTGCAGAGCAGGAACTATGAGTACAAATAAGCACCTTTGATTCACTCAAACATTATTGTGTGAGCCTATCATGACCTAACCTTTGTTTTAAGAAAAATAGTTTGCTGTCTCGGTCTCATTTATGTAGCATTACCAGTGAGTTCTGTTTTCACATTACAGTTGCATGAATCCAGATGATCAGCAGCCAATAAAACACAGCAAATATATCTTCAAACATCTATGTGCTTTTCATGACTAAACAGAGTAGAAAACAATTAAAGATAATATGATTTGATTTAGTTGCTTATGAGTTAGCCTTTTGGAGTGGAAGGGTACAGTTTTGCAAGAGGTGTCTTGTTCTTTGTGCCCAATAATTGAAATTTCAAAGGAATACTCAAACCCCAAAAAGGTTTCTGTCTCTCAATACTCAACATCCCCAGCCTGTTTATGGCAGCGAACCTGAACCACATTTGTTCCTTTAAATAATGCTTTAAAACAGCTGTTGTTTTCACACATGTTAATGTGAATAATGCATCTGATCCACACTATTTTCTAACACAGGTTTGGCGCTCTGTAAGTATTTAAGACAGCATATGGAATGGACACAAAATAAACTGAAGTGCTCAGTTTAATCTAAACAAGAGAGCACGTTTCTCAGAGTGATGGTGTGGCTTACTGACATGTTTTATTTTGTACTTTTGGACAGTGGAAGTTTATGGCACAGGGCAAAACTACTCAGACAATACTGAAGAGGATCAATTCTATGTTTGTTTTTTTCTTTTCATGAGATTTGTAAACATGAAACCAGAATATCATCAGATTTATACGTCTTGCTAGTTTCAAGTCTCCAGTTTACTGCTCTAAGTTTTGCAACAATGTTACGTGCAAATATAATAACAGTAATACATACAACTACATTGCTCATATGGGGTACATATATCATAAGGGCAAGACCATGAAGCTCCAAGATTTGATTTGAGAATTACAAATCCTGCTATGGCGAAGGCATGAACAGCCCTGCTCAGTCTCTGATTGGCTCTATTGACTATGTGCCTTTGTTGGTTGGTTTGGTTTAGATTTAAACACGAGGATTGAGAGAGGTTCAGGTTTGGTTAAGAGTATCATGGTAAACCAATCACAGGCATAGTGGGGCGGAGCTAGAGCAAAGGGCAGAGAGGAGGAAAACAGGGGCTGGAGCACAGCTGAGATACGCTGTCTGGGTCCTGCTATGTTACTGTTGATGAAAACCCAACATTTCCTGATTTTGCTTTTCAAAATAAAATCTTTAAAAAAACATGATAAGGGGGACTTTTATTGCGAAGAATTTATAGCAAATGAAATGTGTGCACTATCTACCGTTTTACAGCTGCTCCTTTGACGATGAAATATTTCCAATTACCGGTACTATCCAATCAGACAGGTCTCATTGGAGTGTCAAGTGAGTACACACATATGCAGACACAGCTCAGTTCCAATCTGGCACCTCTGATTCACACATTGAAAAGTCAAGTGTAACCACGGCCTCTGTGACATAATGGTACATATTGTAAAATCCTATGAAGTGCAGCACAGTAAGTTGAGGAATAACTCTCTAATTCTTTCTGGCAGAAAATTCCCTAAGAATGACAAATTATGCCCACAGATAGCAATGATGGATATGGGCTTTGCTGTTGTAATCATTATCATTGTTGTTATCAACAACATCAATATTGTGCTCCCACAAAGACACACACACACACACACACACACACACACACACACACACACACACACACACACACACACACACACACACACACACACACACACACACACACACACACACACACACACACAACACCCCCTGGCTTTCCTCCTTCTTTGACAAAACACTGCATCATTACATTTTTCAACGCCTTCAACGTCAGTGTTTCAGAATGTATGATGTTCTTTCTAAGTAAGAATAAAGAACTCACACCTACAGTCTGGTCTGCTTCAATGGTGGTTGGGTCTTGGAATAACATGAAACAAATTGTGATATGCTTCTTTATAGTCTTATATGTGTCTACATAGTGTTCGCTTCTAGAGGGTGCAGAGTGCAGGACACAACGCTATGACCAGGGAGTGAAATACTTTATAAAACGAACCGTCAGAATTACACTTATCCAAAAAGATTTACACATAAAATTATCACTTATTCTTAAAAATATGGTTCTATCCAGTGTTATCTTAAAAAGCGTATTCACACAAAATATTATGTGCTGCACCACAAAATTGAATAGCAAGCATGCCACTTCTAAGATAAGATGACAGCAATTTAAAGCTGTTGTCATTGCAAATATTATCAGATTGCACCATTTCAACCATATTCAAAATATATGACTGTCAACAATTTCAAAACATATGACTGTCAAGCCACTGACACCGCTTTTTGATAGTCACACCCAATGCAGTCATGCAGCAGATTGATCCCCGTCTGGGTGGGGCAGATCCCGGTGGACTCACAGCTTTTCGAAACTCTCATTGCACCTACGTTGCAGCGATTGCATTTCGAGAAACGTTTATTACCACCTCATATTGTGCATGGACATCAGAGCATTATTCATCATCTCGTCACATCTTCAACATCAGTCAGCCCAATACACTCCTGGTTGTATCTTAAGACGTCTGCAGCACATCGATCAGCTCAGCCATTCTTCACTCTTTATCTCCCATGAACTAACAGAGCTAAAGACCCTCTCTGGAAGAGTAGTATACTCTAACAAATCTAGACTAATGTCAGTGCCTTATGCTCCAGATCACAGCATATTTTGACCCACAGGTCACACTACATCATCCACTAGAAATGACCAGAAATGCATGTCAGGCTGAATCAATTGGCTGCACAGCCACTCGTTCAATTAAGATCTTGGGTGGGGGTGGTCAGTGTGGTGAGTACAGGCTCCCAAAGGAGCCGTAAGTCCTGAAAACAGCTCAGCTGCGCCTGCCATTTGTCATTATCTAATGGTATATCCATCTGTGTCTGGAGGACCCTCGCCAGGCCAGATTACTGAGTGGCCAGACAGTAAGGGAAAAAGAAGGATAGATAGATACATACGTACAAATGGGTCAAGTGCTGACATATATACTACTGACTGCAGCATGGCTTTGCTGGTAAAGGCAGAGAGATTAAATCAATACATTTAATAAAGATCCATGAAATCTCTAAGGGTTGCTTTGACATGATGCAAATGCCCACAGAGATTCCAAGCCATATTTTCCTTTAAAAAGTCTAAGGAAGATGATGGTGACAAGATAAAACAAATTAAAGGACTTTAAAGCAGGCATTAAGATGGAATAAAATTATCTGGAACAAAGAATGCAATTTTATAATTCTCTCAATTACATGATGTGTGACTTAATTAAATTAGAATGTAGCTAAATCAGGACTTTAATATGATTTTAATTAATACACGTCTCAGCTATGTACACCATTTGTCACTAGACAATATGAGAGCTTACAGGCTTTTCAAGCATATTTTGTTTATCTTTGTGTGCTCGTACGTGTGTGTGCGTATGTTTGTACAGAGATGCTTGTGTCTGCCAGTATCATGAATTTACTCAGTCAATAACCACTGCCACCGACGACCAGACTTCCTTAAAATACAGAAAGATATGCTGCCATAATAATCTGTTTAGCCAAAGTGATTTAGAAGCTGGGACATGTTGCAATTTTCTTACTTGTAATTGGCAAACTAGTGCAAGATGAGGTCTATTTACTTTAATAGGATAGCTTCATGTACTTCTCTCCAGGATGACACAAAACATGGCTATCTACAAGTCCAATCGAATTGAAATGGCTGTAGGGCTGGAGACTAACAGCAAAACATTATACGACATGAACTGCCGGTTGTAGTGTCGTGCCCAACATATTGTGCATGCCATACATTTGTTGTCAACACATAACGTTTGTTTAAAGAAATGCTTTTACTGACCACAGTTGGCACCGCAGTAAAAAAAAAAAAACAGCTGCAAAGAAACTCATTGCAGAGTGGAATTAATGCAATCAGGGGAGATATAGAATTAATGTCTGATTAACTGCCTGAATTAGCATTTGGAGTACAAAGAGAGTTCAAGCAGGAGGGGAGGGATGAGATATGTTCTGGAGGGAGGAAGAAAGGCTGACAGGGCTAAAGGAAGGAAAATGGAGTAACAAAGACAAGTCGAGGAGAGCAGGTTGAATGACTGACACAGAGTGTTTAACTGCACATAGAGCGTTCCTTTGGCGCTTGGTTTCACTCAGACCAGTCTTGTGTCTTTGATTAATTCTTTTTGAAAAGGAACTATTCCTTCTCTTCATCTGCCAGTGAAATAGATCCATAGTCACCTTGCTGTCTTAGGTTTTCACCAGATGTCAGTTGTTCATGACGGGAGAGGTAATTGGTTTGGCCCCATCAACATTGTTAGACTTAGAAGGCATTGTGATCTGTTTTCATGAATACACTGTCATATGGGATGAGAGAACTACACAAAGATGCTTACATGGAGAAGAACATATTAGGGATGGGACATAGAGGGAAATATTCAGAGGGAGGCAAATAGGACACAATACTAACACTCAAAAGGCAAAGGGAAAAGTCAGGCAAAAGGTAGTTTGAGGTGAAGCAGGGAAGATGAAAGACACAGACTGCATGGTTAGTCCCAGAGAGAGAGAGGAGTAAATTACCCATATGAAATCTCTCCCTCGAAATGTCTAACTCTCATATGAAAGGCTGCCAGAAGCCTCTGAAGAAAAACGCATGTGAACGGATGCCATGCTACCACACGGTGATACAGGAGGCATAAGCCAATAAGCATATGTAATGCAGATTAATGTGAATGAATCCTGGGATTGTGCTAACCGCATGTGTGGATTAAGACTAAAATTGACCAAATAGGAGACAAGATCACTCTTAAAAAATCATGAATAAGAAACATGTAGTGAGGTAAGAGGAGAGGGTAAAGAATACATTGTAAGGTAAGGCTTGCAGCGGAAAAAAGGAGAATACAAATTAAGAAGCAAATGCAAATGGTATCTAGAAATCGTAGGGGTGAATCAGTGTAATATGTGAGCAAGGAAAGTCAGGTACATACAGAGAGAAAAAAGAAAAAGAGTGTGGAGGTAGAATAATATATATATATATATATATATATATATATATATATATATATATATATATATATATATATATATAAACATTTTTGGGGATTATTATTCTTGGTGTGAGGACAGCATGGTGAGTCGCTGGGTGTGTCTTTCTCCAGGAAGAGATGAAAGCAGGAGCAGAAGTGGCTTGCATACTGAACCATAAAAGGAACGTAGCAAACTGAAAAATGTGAGAGTTTTTCTCATTTTCTTCAGATTTCACTCATCTCAGAATTTAAATAGATGCAGGAACGGACTTCTTGGTACATGCACATTAAGCTGTTTTATGATGAAATGTCTGCTTTTAACTATGCTATAAAAAAACAACTGAAAATCAGGGTCATTAAAGATAAACTTTGCAGATTTTCAACCGGCTTTTTATTGTTGCAGTGTGGATGGTATTTGTAAATTAATGCTGTTTGGCTTCCTTCTGTGTTAACGGCACCTAGAGCTTGCTGCCCATTTGCAGGCGCGAGTCTGCCGGATGACGCAAAGTGCGTAAATTCGCTCCATCCAGAGGCCTTTTGCCAGTGCCTGAGCGGGTAACCTGGAGACAACACGGGGTGAAGCTGATCATCATTCATTTATACATACCACCCACAATGCAACAATACAAAGCCGGTTTCACTGTGTTTAGGCAGTAAGAGCATGCAGACTAAACCGCATAAAACATATAATAATTTGTTGTGTTAGCACAAGCATAGTCACTTTAGTTAGATTTTTTTCTATGTTATCAACAATGGCAACAGATGTTAATGTTGGTTTGTTGATCAAGACCAATATCCTGATAACCACTGGCTTGATTAACGTGACATTTAGTATGGATGATCATGGTGTCCAAATAATACGTGTCGTTCACAACAAATGCCAGAATATAATTCACAAATTGCATATTTACGCACATGAATATGAACCCGTTCAGTTTTTCCCCCCTTTTTACTGTATCTAGTGCTACAATCCCATTACGCTTTCAACTTCACACTTTCGATCTTTAAAACAAATTGATTATGCTGATGTAATCTATTTTGAATAATTGTGTTTTCCACATCGTAACTTCCTGAATACTCAAAACTGAACTGACTGTTGTTTCCTTCTGCTACGAGGTAAATATTCCCAAAATGTACACAATAACTATTAAACCCTGATTGAAACTTTGCATATATGTGCTCCCCAGTGGATGAACTCTTTTGACTTTCATGACCTCCTAATATTTCCTCTTGTCTCACTCTGCGAATGTCTTAACTTTGCAAGTTAGAAATATCATAATCTATGAGGCATACAGCAAAAATGCTCAACACATTCTTGGTTCCAAGGAGATACAATTATTTTATTTTCATGACCCCATGACCCTTTCTGTCACGTTACCCTTTGGTGAAATTTTACAGTAGATAATTTTTTTTCTTCATCAAATACTTTTCAATAGCATGGTGTAATGAACATCACATACTCTAGAGACAGCTGAAGGGCTTGAGACTCTAGTGTTTGCTGTATGTGTGCACTGGTTTAGTCCCCTTTGTCTATACCATTGTCTATACAGTATGCATGCATGAGCAAATGGTTTTTTGCAATGAAAGCCACACTTTACCTTTGAACTATCTTAGCTTTTGCTGAGCCTTAATGTGGGAACCTAGTTCACAAGCAACCCTTGTTTTGTTTCCACATACTGAACGATTCTTCAACCGGCTTTCTGAAAATCCATGTGGACACATTTCATTGTGATGTGCGAAATCCCACAAAAGACTTGTCATCAGGCTTCAGCTATGACCATGCAAGAGAGTGAGTATACAGGAGAGCAGCTACCCGATTCCCAGTTGGATTCGACGCTTGGGATCCTAAGCGGATTTACATTGCGATATCAGCACTAAGCAGAGCGTTCATTACAGGTATCAGGAGTGGCAGTTGATAGTAGAGTTAAGAAAGGCAATGCTGACATGATACCAGAGAAAGGATGTAATATGAAGGCAGATTATAAAGCTGAGCATTACCATCCCAAAGGGAGGCAGTTGAATGGAGAAATAGAACGAGTGAGGAAGACAGAAAGTGGGCATTATGAAACTAATGTGATGACTATGCAGGCCATGAAAAGTGCAGATGAGCAAAATGTTTCTATGAGATGTTCACAAAGTTAACATGCAAACTATTATGACATGTACCAACACGCAAAGCAACGTTATTGCTGAATTAATAATAATGCTGGATCTACAATTATTTGTGTTTACAAGTACAAAGTGGACAATCAAAACCCGGCAGACACATCGGAGACATCCTTTCCTCGACTTATCTTTTTGCCTGAAAGCCCAGGGAGAAGCATCAGATAGCAGGGAGCCCTCGTTATGCACAATCGGCCATGAGTCTCTCTCTTGACGAGGCCATTAGCCTTACAGCGCTTTCCAGAACAATCTCGCGCCAGACTAGCCTTTAGCTTCAGTGCCTGGCAACACCAGCTGCCATGCTCTGCCAGTTGTGCTTGCACATGGGGAAAATGCTCCATTGCAGAAGTAAATGTTACTGATACTGTATTGTACCTTGACACAGGCTGATAACACAGGCTTGATGAAGACAGTACGCAAAAGGTTGGATGTAGAATGATGCATCAAATACGGAGATACAAGATACTACCTCAGTATTGCACAGGTCTGAAACTGGAAACTATTTCAAATATGTACATAGTGAATCAAACATGCTCACTTCACTGTAGTTAGCATGGGTATATGTCCAACAATGTATTGTGTATTGATACATCAATGGATGTAGAAGAAAAGTTGTTTCCCTATGCAACATGAACACACTGTGGTCATTCTACATGTACAATATATAAGGGCAGAGTGAATATGTGACAGTGTGTGAGTTAAAGAGGGAAGAGAGATGACTACATGGAAAGTGAAGATTGCTCTTGGGAAACCTCTCTTTCTCTCTCAGAGGAGAGGGAGGCCGTCTGAAGAGGTTATTTATTTTTCATCTGGAGATGGAAACTGAAGAGCAGTGGGGAGAGCCCCAGCGGAATTACTGACTGGAGATGTACCCTCCTGGGGCTACTGTCTCTCTCTTTTCCCTCTTTCTCCCACTCCTGCTCACTTTCCATCTCCCACCTTTCTGATCTTCACCAGAGAGATGCCACTTTCTCTCTGGGAGATGTGGGAAGAGGAGAAGAAAAAGAGGAGCTGCTCATCCTCGATGCCATCTTTGCCTGCCTCACAGTCAAAATCTATTCATCCCACACTCTGGTGGTCTGCAGAGCTCTACTTGGTTTTGCTCAGCTGTAACTGCTCTTCAGGCTCCTCCCAGGCTTGTATCTCTACGTGGGAAGCAACGCTTCTTATCCCAGCCCTCCTCATTAACAGCATTCCCATCACACACCAGAGTCATTAAAACAAGTCACTTGTCTTCCCCTATCCCCTCTGGTGTTTTCCTTTCATCATTCCATTTCTCTGTTTGGATGAACCGGCGGTGTGAATGTCTTGGCTGACACCTTTACTCCACCAGGACCAGAGTGAATTATTGGGAGGCAGAGAAGTGGGGCTACATAATCTTCGTAAGGCTGCCTCTCCATGGCCTGTTCCAGGCATGCTTGTGTTGTCATGGGAGCCCATAAAGGCTGACTTTCTGCTATCTATTTTTCTTAATGAACAAAGGTGTCAAATGCATCCTTGCATTTGGGTCATTTGGGAGGTTCCCCATTGCTGCAAAAAGTCAAGATACTAAAAATACGATGTATTTTAAGTAAGTATGCAAGGGAGTTCATACTTTCAGACTGACATGAGGCGGTCCCTTCACCTTTCTACCATCTAGGGAGGATTCCAGGCCTTGTGTCAGTGCAGGTTTTCAGCAAGCACATCATTACGATGGCATTGTAGCTACAGTACAGTAAAGTGTTCCTCAGCAGCAAAGCTCCTCTGTAAGAATTCTCCCTTGGCGAGTGCGTGGTACAACAGGAGTTTGACATTTCCACATGCCATTCTTCCACATGCTGACTGCCATGCAACAACACAAACCCACTCTGCTATCTTATTTTGATAGCTAAAAACAGGATGGATAAAAACAAGAGGTGTAAACCATCACATGCTTTTACATTTCTATGTGAAAAGAGGGGATACAGAGGACCTGCTGCAAGAGTGGAGTCGGCTTTGTATAGAGACACACTCTTCATTATTCCTCAAATAGAAACAAGCCCAGCCTCTGCTAATCTCCCTCACAACAGTAACGAGAAAATGGTCTCTGCTTCCGCTGCCTCTCAAAGCCATGAGCTAACAATGGATGTAGAAGAAATCAAATTTGCACCCCCCCACGCGATAGCCTCCTTATTTCTTTCCTCCTCCCTTTGCCTGTCCATTCATTCGCCTTTCTCCCTCCCCTCTATCTTCCTCTGCACTCCATCCCGCGCCTAGTTAACTTCATTGGTTGGAGAGGAAGAATGCTGAGGATGCAGGACTAAGAAGAAACCAGCATCAATTAGAATCTAAAGTGCACTTTATTTTTTCGTTTCCCCCCCATGCCAAATTAAATTACACTATAAATAAAAAAAAGGAAGCGCAATGGAAAAGCAATGAACTTTAATTATCGAAGCAGATCCAAAGCATGGGTCACTACACTCTCACACAACACATGTGCTGGCTGAGGGCCACTGTTTTGATCTGCTCAGAGATTTAAATTTCACAAAATACGTCTCACATGTAATGATCAAACCTATCTGGTCAGGGGTCACAGTATTTGTCCACATTATTGCAAGCAGCCACTACTTACACACAACATGCATCGAAGATGTGATATTCTAACATTTACAAAGGAAATGTAGTAATTATTTCACAAAGCATTAAAGCTAGTCATTTTCTTCACATGTTCTTTTTCTCACTTGATTAGCATAGTATGCAACAAAAGAGATCAAAAAACCTTTGATAATTCAGCTGAGAACACTAGAGACACAGTGGGAAACAAATTAAACATGATAACTAAGACTGTGCTTCCCCCCCATGTGGATTGGATAGATGGTGTAATGCCTGTCTGAGCGCGAGCGAGACACAGTGAGGGGAGAGAAAGTGTGAGACAGCAGCTGTGGTTCCCCTCTATTTCTTTTTTGGGAGGACTGCCAGGTCAGATGGCATGGCACGAAGTGACCTGTGTAAAATGTTACTGCCATTTGCCAAAGTTTTATCTTTCTATTCTGAGCGTGCAGTGTAAATTCTGACCTGTACTAAATGTGGAAGGGATGCCTTGAATGCCAACAGAAGCCTTTTGTTTGAATCCATTCTTCTTTCCTGCTACGAGGGCCGATTAGTCGATTAGTCCACTGATCAATTTGGTCTCAGTCGACTAAGATTTCTTCTGTCGATTTGTTGTTTTTCTGAATTATTTTTTCATGCTGAATGACTTATTTCAATGACATCTCTGGTAAACACAATAATTAAAGTAGTGCTTTTGTGGGATTTTTTTCTGGAGAAAATGTCATAGATTTGTCAATTAAATCAACTAATCTATGAGTTGACAAAATCATATGAGTGTTAGTCAACTAAAAATGTATAAATAAGTAAAATTGTTGAAGGTATCTCATGATTAATAAAAAGGTGCATATTCCAGGGTTATCCTTTCAATATATATATTTTTTAATTGGTTGCATATATAACACAAGATGCATAACACAAGATTGTAGTGATTATCAACGTGCATGCAACGATGTGGGATTCTATAATTAATGTAGATACTCTGATTAAAGTTATTGGCTTCATCAATATAGAGCACTTGAGGATATTAAGGACATCAAGCAAACAAATTAAAGAGGGAGTGAGATGAGAGGATAAAGTAGGTCATCAGTTTAGTGTTATAGTTGGATCATACTGATTTCTCTGGCGAATATTAGTAGATACATTTTCACTTCTGATGAACTATTTTATTGCAGGGGTACTGGGACAGACTGGATTTTGTTGACTTGTGTCTTTGTCAGCAAGAGGTAACCCCACAGGACTAAATAGTCAAATGGAATTCTAAAGTGAAATTTGGAGCCATTACAACATAATAAATATAACATATTATAAAAATAAATATACCTTTCAAACAAACTATTTATAATTTGGGTGTATACTGGCTATCTTGTCATTCTTTCTGATGAATGTTACTGTCCCAAATTCAGAAAACCAAATTAGTTTTTGTATGAGTGTACAATTGGACACACAGCTTTACTCACTTGAAACCTGAATGACACCATTGGTCATTTGTTTTAAACATTTTTGATATACATTAATACATTCAGAGCAGGGTGTCATGTGGCTTTTGGAGCTGACAGTTGGGGAAACAATGCAAGTGACTTGAACACAACAGACCAGGTCCTATCCTGTACAAAAGTTAAACATTGTTTCCTTTGACCATGAAGACAATTATTTTGTTTACATGACTAAGTGGTTATAGTTACCTAAACTTAATCATACTTAGAAGTAATCATGTTTGAGGTAATGGTGTTTTAGTTAGTTGTCCTTGTTTTTCTAATATTGTTTCTAAATTGTGTTAATTTTTTAATTCATCCATTTATTTATTGCGTTATTGTTTTCTTTCTTTTTCGTGGATGGTTACTAATAACAGAATGCATGCATACACTATGGATTAATCATAAAAAGAGTAATAAGTCAGATGGAGTTAGTCATGACTTTCCAAGTAATTCCCACTTTACCTGTGTGGTGATTAAGACATCAAATAAACATATAATGAAACCAGCAGTTAACCGTAAAAAGTACCTAATGTGGGCCGGAGTAACAGCGGCCTAACTGGCTAGTAGGCATATGCTCAAATAGTAAAGCAGTAGTCCAAAAACAGAAGATTCATAAAGTCAGCAACTGATTCAGTAATCTACTTACACACTTTGTGTAGTTTGCTAAAATCAATGAACATTAGCCACCATTATATACTCGTCATATCAGAGCAAATTAAATCACCCAGACCAGACCTGCAATGGTCTGGTCTGGGTGATTTGATTGTTTATGAATTCAACTTTTTATTTGTATAATAATTGATATGCAATTTAAAAAAAAAATACCTTGTCTGGCTCCCTTAATCATTGCATCATAGGCAAGTGATACTGGCAAGTGGTATCTTATAGCTTGAACCAGCTATATGTTGGTTATTTGTTTTCGAGAGGAAGATTTTGATTGTGATTGGGTAAGACGTAGTACCAGGCCGAAAATCCAGTTATGTCACAAAGGATGTCTGTATGACTAAATTTGGAACTGAAGAGATATGAAGATTCTTATGATTCCTCCATCAGCCACTTAGACACTTAGATTACCTTTGAAAACACGTTTCCATTGAAACTACAGAGAGTGTTTCAATGAGCAGGAAATGAATCAACCAATGCAGCCCTCCCCTTGCATTTACACACACACACACACACACACACACACACACACACACACACACACACACACACACACACACACACACACACACAGCCTCTAATTTCCTTGTCGAAATATGCCTGTTATACAATTGAATTTTGGTGAATCATAATTCGTTGGTGTCGTCTCCTGGTGGTTTACATAACCAGGATTTAATAATAGAACAAGTGAGCGAATCCACTCCCACAATACTACTTGTGCTCCCTGACCAAGAAATGGTTCTCAGGTTTGTAGCACTATTGAGAGAGAGAGAGAGAGAGAGAGAGAGAGAGAGAGAGAGAGAGAGAGAGAGAGAGAGAGATAAGAAATCAACCGAATAAGTACTGCTGCCACATGCCCGCCTTTCACCCTGCCGAGTCACAGGCGTCTTGGCCTCTGCAGTTTTACAGATGCAGAAATGTCTCAAGGGCTTGTGCATTCAGCAGCGTACAGAGCTTTGTCTCAGATTTGCTCATGAGACATGGACCGTTTCCGTTTGAACTCAAACACACATCCCATTACGGAGGAGGCTGGAGCACTCTACAAGTGCTACGCTGTACAAACAGCATTGTCAGAGAGTGTGACTTCAGCCAGTAATTAATGATTACATACTGCATGTGTGACGACACCCAACAGACACAACCACACACACACAGTACAACAATGTGACTGGTTATAGCAAAATGGACAGCAAAGCATTATAGAGTCTAGAGCGCTTTCAGATCTCTGCACAGATATACAGAATACACAAATGACAGAGCTTCAGCTGACTGAAGGACATGCTCTGTGTGTGTGTGTGTGTGTGTGTGTGTGTGTGTGTGTGTGTGTGTGTGTGTGTGTGTGAGAGAGAGACATCATGTTAGCAGTCACATCACATCACAGTTTGCAACCACATTGATTAAGAGTTACGATGCAGACTAATTTGGACATGGAGCAGACAGAACAATTACCAGCAACGGCTGATTTCATGTGAGGACATTAGAATACTTTTATGGTTGTTACACTTATACATCACCATACTCTAAAAGTTGTTTTTCTTCACTAGTAAAGCAGCTTTTAATAATTGTATTCATGTCCTTCTTGCGCCGGCACTGGCAAATAATGTATTCTGTATGCACATGTGTGATTAGACATGTGTAATACTTTCTGTTCTGTTCTGTGTGTGTGTGTGTGCATATGCATATATTTGTGTGGGTAGAGTAGGGGAATTGAATGTCAGTATGTTGTATACTGTATGTGTGTGGGTGTGTTTAATTTATCTCTCTCTATTCAAGATGCGGCCCTCTGAGAGACTCAAAGCAAATTCTATTGTAAACCCAGAGCTACTGAGGGACTGCGAGAGCCAAAGCCATCCATCAGAGCTGGACATATCCCCCATATGCAAACAAATGAATTAGAGCACTCGCCTCCCACCGGGTCCACGACACAGCAGAGCAAAAATAAGGTGTTGTGTTAGGAGAGGTGAAGGGATGCCATATAATAAGATGGAGATTAGAAAACCCTCTTGTGGTGTCAAAGCGAAAGGACAGGCAAATATAAGGATAAATGAGTGAGTGAATCAGCTCCGTGAAAATGAGAGGAGGCCAAGACAGAGCGTTAAAACTCTTCACCTCATTTGAAGTGTATGGTGCTGAAGACAGTGTAGTGGTTATCCTTCAAAGGGTCTGTAATCACTGGAAGTGTGTGCATAAGAACCCGACCGCACACAGCTGTGTGTCGCTTTTTGCGTCACTGTGGTGCTGCCGTCCTCTAGGAATGATTAACCCAGAAGAGCTTAATATAGAAAGAGAGGAAGAAAGAGAGAGAGAGAGAGAGAGAGAGAGAGAGAGAGAGAGAGAGAGAGAGAGAGATGAGGGCAGAGAGGACATTATTGTATTCCATTGAGATTATGCTCTTTACCTCTATACATAAAACCGCGTTCACCACCATTTAGCAATCTGTCTGCAAATTAATCGTGTACTGTGCTCAGTCAGAAGCACTGAAATACGTCGCGTGTGAGGCTGTGGGTACAACACGGGTATGGGCAAATAAGTACATACTGAGAATAATAGAGACATACTGCTTGTCATTTGTTTCTGTTCCTGTCTCTGGATACTATGCCCATGCAATCAGGCTCATTTAGGGCATGCACTTATGTTAACATGTATATACTGCTCTGGAAAATAAAGAGTTCACTTTATTCTGTGTTATTATTGTTCGCCTCAGAAATCAGAGCATTGAACAATGGATAGTGAATGTCCTGATTGTAGCAAAGAAAGTGAAAACGGGTGCAGTATTCATGATGCAGATAATGATCTCCAGAGTGGTGATATCACAATGATTGGGGATGGATTGACTGCATTGCCACCAGGGTGAGCAATCATGTCTGCAGCTATTCTGGCTAATTGTGACATGGTGGCAGTGGCAGCAGGGGTGGGCTGGGTTAGCATCCAACACAGAACACCAGCCAAGCCTGCTAGCTCACATACAGCCATCAGCGCTAATCTCCCGCTATGTGCTAACAATAGCGCTGATGTGCTTGCTTTCTGGAGAAGCTTTGCTCCCCCCAAGCCTGCCTTGTTTGTGCCATGCCCCAGCAGCCAGCCGTCTTTAGCTTTTCCATTACCGAGGGAACAGTAAAGCTGAAATCAGCCGAGGTATTGTCGCTCCCCTGGAATTTGGCTGAGTGATTGAAGGCAGACAGGTTACCAGAAACTATGGAGGACCGGAAATGACTTAATTATAAATAAATAAATGCAGGAATAAATAAATAAATGCTTAAATAAATAAATGCTTAAATAAATGTATAAATAAATAAATACAGGAATAAATAAATACATGTTTAAATAAATGTATAAATAAATACAGGAATAAATAAATAAATGCTTAAATAAATGTATAAATACATAAATAAATACAGGAATATATAAATATTATACCTTTATGTTATACCTAAACAGGACATCATTAAATAAATCTATTTCTACATGTCTGTATTCTTCATTTATTTATGCCTGTATTTATGTGTCCACACGTATTTCTTCATTTATTTATTTCTGTATTTCTGTGTCCTTGTATGCAAATGAGCTGGGGCGGTCCGAACCTCATTGTTAAACAGGATTGGTCAAGTAGGGGAGCAAGACAGAAGCAACCGATCCCTAAGCACATGGCCCCTGTAGATGAAGTCAAAAAGCTGTCTAGGCCAGGTGACCATATCCATAACACCAAAAAGGAGGACACTATGCAGTATTTTGTGAGGCTGTGAATAATTGCATAGGAGGGGTGCAGTTTGATTTTATTAAGTGTGAAGAGAGATGTGAGCCCTTTTTACTGTAATTGATCTCCTTGAAGCATACCCTGCTTTATCAACTAATTAATGTTTTGTTTTTTTATATGTATATGTAATATATATCTTATATATATGTAATATATTATTATGTAATTATTAATTGTAATTAACAATGAATTAATATATATATTTATATAATTGCAATCAATTCGGTAAAAAGTAATAAAACACCGCTGTAGTTCAAAGTAAAAGATCAATTAAAATCTTAAGTTATGAATCTTAACCTTTCCCTCCGTCAAACTGATGTAACGTTACTGTGAATAAATAATAAACTAATAAAGATTGCTCGTTAGACCCTCAAAACTGAATTATATCTCATGTTTAACCGCTATGGAGAAATCGGAGCCAGCGGATCATTTCAAAAAGTCCTGCCGGGATCAGGCTGCTCTCGGCGGGCAGCAGAGCGCTGATGGCCCGGGACTCACGGTCCCTCAGCAGGAACTCAACTCGTCGGCGTATCTTTTTAAGTCGGCTGATTCTTGAATAACCGATCACAGATTTGATGCTTAAACAACTAACTTCTCGCCTGAAAACATCCTAAAAGTACATGTTGTGACTCAACAACAGTAGTATTCAGAGAACGTCAACTTTCAGTTGTGAGTTTCCAAGTACAGAGAAGAACGCGTATTGAGAAACGGCCGCTGGAGACATCTTAACGCTGATTGGCCAAGACTCATCAAAGATCTTCTATTATGAAGATCACAACATCAGATTTTCTCCGTGTCTCACTCCAATCTCAGAAACGCTGGCCGGCCAGTTCACATATTTTGATTTCAAAACGGCGAATTTCGCCGAAAGGTGACAAGTTTGCAGGTATGCAAAAAGGAGGACAAATACGCGTCCGGCTTGATGCTGCGCCGGACGCCGGACAGGGCATTGAAAAGTCGGACTTCTGCTAACGGTTAGCTGAGCTTGCCAACTTCAACAACATGTGCAAGGCAGAAGTAGTAGAGCACAACATACCAGGAGCGATCACACTCCTGTGACCAATCATGCTTTAGACAGAGGTTCGGACCGCCCCAGCTCATTTCCATACAGGGACACATAAATACATAAATAAATAAATGAAGAAATACATGTGGACACATAAATAAATATTGAAATACAGAAATGTAGAAATAGATTTATTTAATGATGTCCTGTTTAGGTATAACTTATATTTATATATTCCTGTATTTATTTATACATTTATTTAAGCATTTATTTATTTATTCCTGTATTTATTTATTTATACATTTATTTATTTATTCCTGCATTTATTTATTTATTTATAATTAAGTCATTTCCGGTCCTCCATAAGATTCGGCATCACATGAGCTTGGAAATGTGGAGGATGTGGATAAACAGTTCTCTAAACCATTAGCGAAAGAGGAAAAATGTGCAGGATTGTGGAGATAGGAGAGGAAGATACCCCAATGTTTGAGAGAGAGAGAGAGAGAGAGAGAGAGAGAGAGAGAGAGAGAGAGAGAGAGAGAGACTAGACAAAATAATGCAGGTCAGCCAAAAAAGGTGATAATGATACATGAAGACATATTTCAGGGAAAGACAGCTGGACATGCATGCATCAATGTCTGCTTCATAATTAGTAGTTCTACTTGTATATGCCCAGTACCATATAACCCTCTATTTGCTCCTGAGCTGCTCCACCATGGGGGGAATACTGCCTTATATTGCCTTGACAATCGCTAATGAATGATAGGTACGGCTCATTGTTTTCAGTTTTTACAGATTTTCACCACAACCCCCCCCCCCCCCCCCACACACACTTTTCCATAAAAGAAGCTCATTTGTTTAAACAAATTCATAGACCTTTTATTGTTCCTTCTACATCAACATGCTGCTACCAGAAGATACTCATCTCAAAAGTTTACAGTAAAAGTATACTCTCCAAAATAACCTATTGTGTTGGTAGGATTGGGCTGTAATGTGGGTGTGGGTGTGAAACACATAACATCTGCATAATGTATTTTGCAC
Source organism: Myoxocephalus aenaeus (assembly GCA_038501785.1). NCBI lineage: Eukaryota > Metazoa > Chordata > Actinopteri > Perciformes > Cottidae > Myoxocephalus > Myoxocephalus aenaeus. The sequence continues at coordinate 7,509,887 of JBAMJR010000350.1, read as the reverse complement.
AATGTCTCAGTACTCATATGGTAATAAATACACAAATGCACTGGTACTTTATTAAACGTAAATTGAAGCTTTAATTGATAACTGTTGTTAGAGGCAAATTATTTCCCCACTTGTTACTTTGCAGCCTAATGCTTTTCCAATATACGTCCTCATTTACCTTCAATAATGCAATAATACATGTGCATATATTGCTACTCCACTGTTTGTGTATGCTAGCCAAGATATGATCTTTTTCTCAGTCCTATACTCCGTCATCCTGTGTTTACTTTCATATTTAAAATCAGATGTGGTCTAGCACATTTCTTCAGGTCTTTAAATCCTGTAACAGCCCTTGGGCATTGAGCTTAAAACATGGTAAATTGCATTGAACCTCAGCTGCACAGAAAAAGGGAGCACCCCCCACCCCCACGTTATGTCAAAGTGTAATCCTCTATTTTAACACACTCCCTCAAGCTTTTCTTGTATGTTCTCTGAATTTTTCTTTTTCTGCACCTTGAGTTTTTGCAAAGACATAACTGGGAATGGGAAATGTCTGAGATGTGGTTTCTTCTGCAAATGTATTCTAGCATTCTAGAAACTGCAACCAAACTGACATTCAACATGTTTGTTTTCTGCAAGCAGAAACATCATTGTGCCAGACACTTCCTTGATTGGGAAGAGAGAAAGAGAGAAGATTTCCGAAAACCCGCAAAGCTAAATGATAGCCAAAGACACAGTTAGAGTAAGTGGGTCTGCAATGTCACACTTGACAGCAGGCTAGTAGGTATCAGGCTAGTGGACATGAACTTGCTGTCTGAGTTCATGAACAGGTCTAACACACCAAAAGCCACAGCAACCATGATGCGTTCACAGGACGTTTGGATCACACAGCTCTCTTCATGGCCCTTTTCCCATTTTCAAGGTGAGGGAGGTATCAAACTGAATTGCTGATACATTTCATAATAAAATCAAGTCGTTAATTATGTGCTTGTAGCTAATTATATTCATATAACTTTTCAGTGCCAAAATACAATATGCTAACTCGGTTTCTTAAAGGAGAATTGTGGTACATTTGCACCCACACATTCTTTAATCTGTTTTTGCTTCTCTTTGCGTACTGAGTACTGAGTACTGAGTCCAAGTTTGTGTCATTTGATACTGTTTGATTAACTTCACGAATGCACCAGTAATGTTGCATGTCTGAGCAACATTTAAAAGAAAAAAACTTTGACTTTCAGAGAAGAAATTACACATTCTTTCTTTTTCAAATGAAACTAAAATTACATTCAACAATGAGCATCAAACATAGCCTTGCTCAATTCAATACTCCTCGGAATGTTATTAGCTGCTATTGCTGCGACAGCTAATGTTTGCAACTTACAGCTATGCAAAGTACCTTTATGATTCATTATTTCGTAACTGCCATTTGTGGCTACAACTCAGTCAACGTTTTTATGTCCACTATCATTTGAATTGAATAGAGATTGCAATACCAAACTCGTTTCTAAGATAAATGTACATTTATAAAGCACCATTATCCTTAGCACTTCACAAGTTATTTGCCATTCATATACACACACACACACACACACACACACACACACACACACACACACACACACACACACACACACACACTGATTCTGACCAGACCATCAAGAAGATTTTGGAGTTAATTGTCTTTTCCAAGGACACATTGACATGTGGACAGGTCGAGGCGGGGATCAAACCGCAAGCCTTGTGATCAGTAGACAACCCGCTCTACCTTCTCTAAATATGTATAAACCCATAAATAGGCCCCTTATGGAGATTTTTTTTTACCTTAAAATAAACGTTCTTAGACAGTAACACTTGTATGCGTGTTGTGTATGTTTTTTTCTTCATTCTTGAGGATTGCAGAGGTCTAGTAACCGTTGTGCTATTGATGCACAACACGTCTCCTCTTTAATTCAAAATGCATGTCAATATTACCAATAGATTTATGTGCCAAGGTGAGACTTTAATGAAATGTATGTGGCCTTGAGCCAAGGGGCATAAGGTTATATTTACCAACAAAGTGTTGCATATTCAAAAATAAAACAAAAAATAAAACATGTGGAACTTTCTCATTGAAGCAGACAAAACAATACAGTTGTTCCAACATTGCTCCATCAATTAATGTGAATAGGGTCCAGTTCACAAAGGCTGTAATCACGATGCAGCCGATCCTTTGATGTTGAAACAAATTAGAACAAACATGGCAGAACGGTCTTATGGAGATTTGTTCCCCTATTTCACCACTGATCTCCCCACAGTCAGTGAATTTCTTTTCCCTCACAAAGATGAAATCGTCCATTGTCACGTCAAATAAGACGACAGAGGATCTTAGCTTTTTGGGGTGAAAAGAAAAGAAAAACCTTGACACTTTTCCTGTTTGCTTAACCATCCATTGAAGTCTATTTGCATTTTTGACATTTATGGGTGTGCTCCCTACATTTGCAGTTTAATTTATATGACTTATCCAGCTCATTTACAGATTGATAGCTGCTATTCTTAACTGGCTATAATGAATGACTCATCACTGCATAAAAGTTGCTGTGCTAGATCTGACATTAGGCCAGGAAGTCCACAGAGTCACTTTTCGTTCTTCATTAAAGTCTAATTTGAGCATAACATTCTCTGTTTTTTTTTATGTGTCATAAATTGAAATAGTTTTACTCTGTACAAGGAGACACTTATGGTCCATCTTTTAAAACTGAACAATGAAATGAAACAAAAATAAGAATTCCAAATAGAGAAGAGTCACAGAGAGAGTCAGGAACAGGGTGAAGTTTGTGGCTGGTTATGCTCAATTCACACAGCGATAAGGGGATGGTGAGGCAGACGTTCGTATACATCCCACAATCGGGACATGCCACTCATTTATCCTTCAAAAGACCTTGTCCTTTCTTATCAGTCAACCACTCATGTCCATTTTGATCTTGTCCAGGCAACAACAGGAATAACTTGTTTCTGTTCGGCCTCCATACTGAGATGGTTTAGCCTTCTTAGCCGTAAGGGACACCTCACATTCACATGACCTCTTTTAACTACAAAACTCCACATTCTAATTCAAGCATCGCAAAAAGAAATAGCACAGCAAAATTGTGCCTTAAAGCAGAGAAATATGCAATATGATGGCCAGGACATGATAGGGCCTTTACAGAATAAAGAAACACCTAGAGACCAAGCTAATGAATACAGAGAGAATCTGACTCTCTCTCTTATCCTCCGATTAGTGTTATGCAAATGCAGAGCACACTGGTGGGGGAGAAAGAGGAAGGATTGTCTGCCAATGACTGTCGGGGTCCCACCTGTTTCATCAGGCACTTTTGACCTGTCCACACTGCCCTAAAAAAATACTCCCAAATTGCTTTGTCATCCACTGTGAAAACAGCTTATTCAGGATTTGCTTTTGAAACAGATGATTTAACATTAACCACCAGATTTTGAGCCTGTTTTTCATCTTTTTCAACGTAATGTAAAGCACAGAGACAATTACCCTACAATGCCTGTCTGAACATCAGATGCTGATTTAAATCAACAGACACTTTTTCATATCAATGGCACTGGGAGCAGGGGGAAACCCACATCAAAGACACAAGACCGTAAACGCTGTAACTGCTTTTCAGGAACACAAAACGATAAATTGAAGAAGAGCTGTACACGGTGATCAACCTTTGTTCCCTACACTCATGCGCACATCTACATCGACTTACAAATGATATTGTTGTCTCTCTCTCTCAAACACACAGAAATACACACACACACACACACACACACACACACACACACACACACACACACACACACACACACACACACACACACACACACAAACCTCTGCATCATCTAGTCCCACAGAGAAAAGGCAGTCCTCACAACTTATAAATATTACAATGAGCTGGATCTGGGTCATTAACATGACACAGTCGTTACACTGGAGCCCAATTAGCAGTCAACATAGAGCCTAGAATGTTCCCCTGTTACTATAGATAATCACTATATCACTGCAACAGACTCCAGCGCTGCAAAGGATCAAACCACACAATCATATTCAAGAAATATCAAGGACTCTACAGATAGCTTGACTAGATGAGGAGGTCACAGCTGCTTGAGACTGTTCACTCATCAACATTTAGAAACAGTACACCTGATCAACTGACTTCCACACTGCATGAAATCCTCTACTACAAACAAACTAATTATTATGTAATTGTGTGAAGTTTGCCTCATTTGTTCAATGCCCCCACAGCCAGAAAGCCATCAAGCAAACAACCACCCAATGGGGTAAAAGGACTGCACACATTTCCTTTGATATCTACAAATATACAAATTCAGCCACTGAACACAATATGACATAGAACTAGAAATAAAGCAGACTTTTAATCTTGGAATAAGCTCAAATGTTGAAAAAACTTTCATAGATTTGATTATTTTGACTATTTTAGGAGTTATTAGTGTAACGTGCAAGGGAGAATCTGAAAAGTTCAAAGTAAGATATGAATTCTTCCACAGTGACCCAGCCAGATCTCACACTCATATCACCCTAATCAAGGACAGCGACTATATTTATTGATCTACCTCATCTGGAAAATCCTTATAAAATGTTGATTTTAATTGAAAACTATTTGACCTAATCCTACCTTACTGATATATTCTTAGAATCTGTTGGAGCTCAATAAATGACAAAATGACATTGTCTAAGACATATTTTTGCTGTGATAGCTTTTCAGTGGTTTTTAATCAAACACATCCCCTCTGACATATTGTAGTCAAGACTAGGATGTCACATTTAGTTGATTTGAGTCAGCTAGTATTGACTAGTCAGTGAAATACTTTTACAAAAACAACTGGATTTGAAACTTTAATATAGTGTGTAATGAATCTACTTGCTGAGATCAATTTTGTACATACATTTGATACAATGTACATATGTTTCCATTGAAACATACTTTACCAGCCAAAGGTTAAACTATGTTAATGTATTCACTAAAAGGAAATGAAATATGACAAGGCCTTGAATGTTATGGGACTATTTCCTCTCCTCAGTGACAGACGGGCTGCAGCCAAATGGTGAGGAGTCTGGCACGGGATGCAGGAGGCTAGCCGTTGGGCTGCACACACACACACACACACACACACACACACACACACACATTTCCCATCAAAAAAAGGAAGCTTTTATGTACAGTATGTGTTTAAAAAGTCTTGATTTCTGACAAGCTGCCTGTTTGGGAAAACAGTTTCATTATGTGAGGTGGCATCTGCTCAGGATTCATTCTTGTTGTCTATGAAGGAGATCACCCATTAACCAGGCATGCATGAGCTCCCTCAATTCACCCAGGCCTTTCTGCAGCTCGCGTTTCAAAGCTCAAAGAATGTCTTTTCTCTCTCACACATGCAGTAGAGGAGCGGCCTGACAGCCCCTGTCACAAGGCCTTGACCTGAGCAGTGAAACAGACTGGTACCTCGGCAGACTCCATGGAGACAACTTGGATTAAATCCAGTGTAAGTCTATCCTTGTCAGATCAAAACTATCATAGTAGGGCCGGCTTGCCTACATGCAGGTGCCAGGATGAGTGACACATTAAGGTCAGAGACTAAAAGTGTGGGGAGTGGGGGAGCGAGGAAACAAATAGATACCGACGCTCACATCAATACACACTCAGATACACACACCATGTACACATGCATGCATATGCACTCATGATTGGAAACAAAAGAACAAATGGTGAACACAGAGTGAAGTCTGTCCCTACATTGTATTATGCTGTGTTTCTGTACGGTCTGTGAAATATTAAAGAGTAGGTTGGTATTCTTGTGTTTTTGTGCACTGGTGTGTCTTTATAGGTGTGAGAATCTGTGGTTTTGGAGAAAAGGTGTTTTTCTTTCCTCTCAGAATGATCAAATATATAATGCCTGTATCTGAACAGTCTGAGAATGTGTGACTGCTAGCTGGGGTGTGACCACGCTGTGTTGTTCTGTGAAGCTTTGACTGATGACCAGATTCCTGCCGTGATGCTGAGCTTCCATCTGATTGCCAGCCTGATTGGGTTTCTGAGTTAAAACGCAGATCTGGGAGACAGACGGCCAAGCTCGACCCAGATGTCCAGATCCCAGACACTCATTCTGCACTCCTGGGTCGGCAGAAGGCACCGGTTCGGGAGGGCTCTCGTATTTGACACACACACACACACATCTCATGTTGTACTGGATGTGAAGGGGATTTCATTAAATCTATGAACATTTCTCTTTGTTTCTTCATCAAAGCAGAACTTTTTTATTTAAAATAAATATACATCCCATGGGGCCTTTTTTTTTTCTCCCAAAGAAAGAGCAGCCGCCTGTTCAGTAGTCACAGCATGATAAGTCTATGCTACTCTTCAGTGCCGCCTAGCTCAGGGTCAAACCTTGATGAAGGCTACTGAAATGCATTGGCTGTTGATATTGCAGCTTTTGTGAAATGTTCTCAAAGGGAAGCTGAATATTTCATTTCATGTTCAATGCTCAATTTGATTTACACACATTGCAACAGCTGCAAGGTTGCTGCTGATTTTTTACTTTCTTCCAGGTGTCTTGTATTTTGATGATTTCACCTGAGGAAAGTGTACTGAAATTTAAGTACTACTGAAATGCTATTTCTGCTTTATTGGAGACCCAAGAACAAAATCTTTGCAACTCCCCCTGCAGATTACGCTGGCAATGTGTAATGGACAAATAAATCTGCATGAAAGAAACGCTTCCTCTCCATTGGGAGAAGCCCATCAGCTTCTTATCATCTTAAAAACCACACTGCATGTTAAAAGGTAAGCAATATTTCGTATTGTACTGCATGTACATGCATATGTGTCTGATTGTCTCTATGAAACAATTTGTGTCTTCAATGACCCCTCTCAGACTGAGAAAGTGGCGTTTTGTTTCATAGGGTGCAGGCTGCATTTGAAGAAACTTCACATTATTTAACCTAGAATAACCGAGAAAAAACATAATTAAGGGTAACAATAGCCTACAGTTGGAAACTCAAATTAATAATGTTTTTTTTACTCAAGGCTGGTGCTCATTGACAACCTCTGTTTTAGCTCATAAGTTGCCTCGGGGTATGCTAGTCATGGCTCTGTTGCTATGCAACCATTAAAAACCAGTTTGAAGGGCATCTCTCCGGATCAAATGTTTTAAGTGTTTAGAGCACCAGACAAACTTAGTTTACTCAAAATCCCAGTGTCGACCTGAGAGGAAGGTCTACTTTCCTACCGTGACTTTTTTTATTGTCTTTCTGTTTTTCTTAGAAGGACTTACATATCTTACCTCCATAAGGCACAATCTGGAGAATTTTTTTTATAAAGAAGAGCAGTGAGAGATAACCTGCCACCCTCTCCCAGCCCATTTAACCTTTTAATTTAGCAGCAGGAATTGATGTGGTGGCTGGGGCCAGCACCACTTTAAAAAGATGCTGCCCAGGTGCCCCGAAGGCAGGAAGAATGACTCCTCTGTGGTGCATACAGTAGTTATTTTAATGTGTGTGTGTGTGTGTGTGAGAGTGATAGAGAGAGAGAGAGAGAGAGAGAGAGAGAGAGAGAGAGAGAGAGAGAGAGAGAGACAGAGAGAGTGTGCTTTTGAGTATTTGTGCTCTTCTCATGCAAGCTGTTATTAACAGAGCCTTCACATCAGTCCTACTTCGGATGCTGTCGCTCTCATTTTAGCACCATGTGACATTCCAGTGAGGTCAAGAAAAGAGAGACTGGCAGCAGAGAGGAAGGTGAGGATTACTAAATTGAAAAGACACCATCATCACGACTGGCAAGGTGGGTGATGTAAGGCGAGGGGTGAGCAATGATGCACCCTGATTTCAGGTCAGTGCTCTTCGCTGAATTTTACGAAAGAAGCGAGGAAACAGGGAGATAGTGATGGAAGAGTTGGAAGAATTCCTTTTTTTAGCCCTGAGTCAGAGCAGCAAAACATATTTCAAGCTGTAGTGGTTCAAAATAGCAAAAACACAAGCAAACAACTCAAAATGTTGCCACGCTGAACACACTTATCTCTATTCAATTTAATCCTCTCCTGTTCTCACTGTAAGAGTGGCAGTAGAGAGTGACAGAAAAAAAAGGAGCAATGCTCCCTGGCCTCTAGAATGACAGAATGGCACTTTTATGATGTCCCCCAGATTATTCTCTGAGATGGATGGGCTGAGCTGGAACACCAATTGATTAATCCATCGACTGCTGGAATGTGCTGCGGCCGTCTCCCTGCTCAGCTGTTCTTTCCCTGGACAGAACATTCAGCCAGACATGCTGGAGAGGATAAATAATGAGTGGGACTGCTGCATACACTTCATGTCTGTCTGTGAATGTGTGTTGCGCTCAAGATGCTCACTTGTGTCATGTTACAGTATATTGTATTATACAAGCATGAACAACATACAGTACCAGGTTCAGATGATCATCCACAGGGATATAGCGGAATGAAAACAACTCCTGTGTCCTCTATGAAGGGATTACATTACATTTCACTGACGCTTTTTATCCAAAGTGACTTACATTTTTGCTCTATACACCGTAGACACAGCAACGGGGAACAATTAGGGGTTAAGTGTCTTGCTCAGGGACACTTCGACGTGTGAGCTATGGGGGACTGGGGTTCGAACCGGCTACCTTGTGGTTGTGGGACGACCGCTCATCCCCCTGAGCTACAGCCACCCCCTTCACGGATGCTATGTTGACTGTGATATTGCAGTGAGCGAACAGTGACAAACTGCCACATGTTTTACAACCAACCAATCAGAACACAACACCCTCTTCAAAGCAGTGCATCACCGAAGAGAAGCACATTTTAAACAAAACTAAGATGTTTTTTTTTATCACATTCGCAGTAGTGATGTAGACTTGCAACAATGTGTCAGTGAACATCACGTTTGAACTTACTCACTGCCGGGTTATAGCGTCTACCAAACGTCATTTTCTTTAAGGTGACTCTCTTCCTGCCTATACCTCTGAACATATGCACAATTATTCCCCATGAGACAGAGCTTCTGTTTAAACGCAGCAATCATCAGAAGTGATGCACTTTTAAAAAGCTTCAAATCACATAACTAGAGCTTTTGCCCTGACCTCAAAATCCATTCAAATTCTCCCCACTGAGAGCTGACAAAGACTAAGTTGCAATAATTATGTGGGTTGTTATGAACACATTAGAGGCCATTTTAGTTTTGCAAAATGTATATGAACATTTCTGTCAGCTAGATTGGAAGCATTTTTCACAGTGCTTAAACACTTGTTTAAGGGATTTGAATTATCACTGGACATAAGGACACGTTCATGTGCACATTAACCTTTACTAATTACAATATATACTCTGCTCTGCAGGCTATTAAAGGAAGTTGACTGCAGCACACTGAATATTTAAGTTCAATATGTGGGTTCACAAACAAACTTAATATACTTATCATATTCAATCCCAATATATATTGTTAGTGCTGTGAATTTGGTAATTGTAATCCACTTTGTGGATGCTGTTAGCTTGGTCTTCATAAAAAGCCTTCTTTACCTCCAGCGCTCGGGCTCTATCTGGCCCACTGCTTCAGACCCCCTGCATCGCACTGCTGGTCTCAATACAAAAAGCAAGGGAGTAGATAACGGATCACTGTCACTGTTCCCTTTCTCATTGAATGAAACCCCCTGAGAGATGTTATACCCAGAGAAGATGAAAAATGTAGGGGCAGCTCCATTATTGATACAAGTCCCCGGCAGTGAAATAAAAGAATGCTAATGGTGTCCTAAGCTGGGCTTTACAGAGATTAATCCGATTTGAGAAATGAACGTTTTATTATATGGCACAAAGTGCTGGCCCTGATCTGAACTGAGTCACAGGCTGAGGAGGGGGGAAAATGACAAAGGGAGTGTGTGAAGGGAACATCGGTGTACAGTCTGTCGCTTTGCAAGACCCTGGCACCTCATTGCAGCAGTGCCCTTTTCCAGCAGACAAGTTCATTAATTTACTGACATGGCTGCTTGGAATGATTTTCAATAGATAAGTCAGACAACAATGGCTGGAGAAATTGGACATGAAACAGATATCTATGTTAGCAACACTATCAGCTGAGGACGGGCTTTGTGTGAGCAGCAGGAAGTCCCTCTTGGTCCCTCTGCTGCACCTGCTCTAAGGCTATGTCCCTTCCACGGTGTTGAATGACTGGAGGGACACACTGGGGACACAGTTGTTGTCACTAGCAAAGTGAAATATTCAAACACTGATCATGATGCAGTGAATTAGTCTGTTTTAAAAACAGTCTCAACATTCTCAAAACTGGAAGTGCAATTGGGAAACCACAACTCTATTGCATGCCTGCGAAAGCTAGGAAGTCACCCAACACTTTGAATTCATGTTTCAAAACTTAGTTATAGTCATTATGTCAGTCAATTGGCCATTTTTCATCAGGGCAGTCAACCCTGGAAATATTTCTTATATACAAAATGTTGCTCTACATTTTGTTGACACTGACTGTACGACACAATGATGCCAATTTTGTCTTGCTAAAAAGTTTCATGTATTGCACAGGTTTTCAGATTCAGGTTTAAGGTTAACTGAGAAAAGTCAAGACTGTTGAATACTGTAGTACCAAAAAGGGATATGTACATTTGTATGTGTACAGTGAATGTATTTGTGTGGCAATGTTTTACCTGCACATCAAACAGAAAATCGACATGTGATCTTTAACATAAAGTCACAGACAGTGAAAAGAAAATATGACAAAATGACATTGATGCAAAAAGGGCAACAATGAAAACAACTGCGGTAGTTAAATAAAAATAACACAAATTGTACCTCCATTTCATAGATATTCATGGAGTATATGTATGTCTGACATATTTTGATAATTAAATGGATCATTTTGCATAATGGCTTGAAATAATGTTTAGAAATTGTGAAAAAGACAACATTTTCACTGAGAATCAACTCATCGGCTTTGATCAGCAAGCCATGTGTAAGTGGTTATTATGCAATATGTTGACAATTGCACTTACTCTTTTGCACACGTAAGCCAAGAGCAATTAGTTTGAATGAATGCGTAGTTAAAATCTGTTTAATGAACTAATTGTTTAGAGATTCAAAGATTGTTGAAATGTTTTCATCAAGCCTCAAGCCAAAGCGGATAAGAAAAACTGTATTACTATGAATCATTCTACACCAGTTGCCAACAAACAACTGCAATTTTAGGAATATGTAGGGGGGGATTTATCATCTTAAACCCTGTGACAGAGCAAAAACATAAAATCAGCAGTCTAATTTGTCTCCCCAAGGTGATGCCACTCCATCATATGGAGGGCTTTTCTTTCAGCAGGTGAATAATGTCCGCCATGTTTCTCACTTTCACAGGTGAGAGATGCAATTCATTCTTTGTCTGAGGAGTGACAGCCACCTCTATTTATGTTTTTACCACCACCAACAGTTTATAACCAACATGACAGACATCTATTTTTTAAACTCACCTGATACTGAGTTCAAAAGCACTGATGTGAAAAAGTAAACACGGGTTACCACCAGTGGCGGTGCGTCAATAGAGGGCGCTAGGGCGCCGCCCCTCCTAAAATTTTGCGATGAAAAAATAAAAATAAAAAAAATAAATAATATATACTGTCAAAAAACATTATATATCAAATAATTTAAATAAGAAATATACCGTGTTGACGCGCTAAATGTGTGTGGGAGACCGTAAGCCCCTGTCAACAACCACTTAAGTTAAATATAATATATCGCCATTCATCATTACTGAGAAAAGCCCCTCCCCTCTCGGGGCGCCGGCCAAATGTGTGTCTATGGAAAGCTAACAAACATTTCACCCTCGTGACGGCAAGGACAGCTTCTCATTGGCGGATGAAACGTGAATCTTCGGGCGCACAAATCTGCGCCCTAGCCAATCACATCGTTTCTTATTGCAACGTGGTTGGACTATTCGTCCAATCAGAGACCTTTATCATTCCCTCACATCCATATAGCTCCCACGTAGCTACGCGAGCAACACAGCTAGCAGAGACTTTGATTATGTTAGTATGGCGACTGAAAACTCTGTGGTATCTCTACGCGAAACACCTTTCAATCCACGATCAGATGTTGACAAGAAGAGGCTGAAAGAGTTGGGACCCGAACGTCCGGATTTAAATATTCAGCAGCAAAGCAGTGAAGCTACATGCACCAAGCTACATGCTAACCGGAGCTGCTAGCTGGAGGCTCCGTGTGGAGCAAAGCAGTGGCTCTGAGCAGCCGAGGAAGCGCCGGCTGTGAAGGAAGATGAGCTTGAAGGATTGCTGCAGAGGTGAGTGTCAAAATCAGCAGATGCCTGTGTTAGAGTTTAATGTTTTATCTTTCCCACAGCAGAACACATGTTGGACATTGTTAGATTTGGGTGGATATCATATCAGGCTATAACTTTATCTAAAATACCAATTCAACCCCCAACAAGTTGTGTGTGTGTGTGTGTGTGTGTGTGTGTGTGTGTGTGTGTGTGTGTGTGTGTGTCAGTCATAGCTACAGCCATCAAGGTGGCTCCTGGCCTTTTGTCTATGTTGCTGAGCCATCAAGACACACAAAACATAGTTTTTTGTCTGTAGTATGAAGCCTGTTTGTAGTAGATATTTCCCCACAACTTATCTTACTGTCTCTCTATATATTTATCTGTAGGTTTGTGACGCCATACTTGGACACACCAGGGAACGCTTTGCCTTCAAAGACCACCTCACCAGTGCCACCTTACTGCAGGGCCCCCAGTTTGAATGATACGTCAATGTATTCCCTGAAGTTGCTCTGGCCACCACATTGAATGTTTCTTAAACCATTCTGCTCTCAACCTCTCATGCCCAAAGTTACAGTTTGTTGATAGTTGTTATTGGACAGTGTTGAGCACTGTGTTTTCTTGAAATAAAGCTTTGTTTTTTAGAATATTCTACTCAAAACCTCTTTTCTTCTCATTGTGGAGTGCTATTTAAACCGCGCCGCCCAACTGCGCCCCCCCCAAAAAAAATGTCACCAGCCGCCACTGGTTACCACTAACCTTTGTTCAGCTGATCCTAAAATACTCGGTAGGAAGTAGATAGGTAGATAGACAGAGGAATGGACAAATAGACAACACATAGGTAGGTAGATAAATAGATAGATAGATAGATAGATAGATATCTATCTATCTATCTATCTATCTATCTATCTATCTATCTATCTATCTATCTATCTATCTATCTAACTTATACAATTATGTTTTTCAATCCAATGCGGTACAACTGCCACTCATGTTTTAACTTCTTGTACATCACGGGCATAAACGTCAAATGTGTCATCTGTTGCTTCCTTGCATACTGGGAAAGGATTATATTCAGTAGACTAAGGGCTCAGTTTTTCGGGCCATGCACTACAACCACCATGTCTTCTCTAGTTTAGCAGAGGCAGAGCAAAGACCGCAGATTTTAATTTCAGCACCATGTAGGAAGGACAGCTCCCTCCCAGGCTTCCACTGAGGCAGTGAACAAGAGCCTTCTGTGTAAACCATGCGAAGCAAGAGAACGAATACAAGGACCAGTTTGACGATTTAGGCATCAGTGATTCCAAAGATGTAACCCTTGAATCGTAACTTCCAATACTATATATATGTTTATACATACCATGAATAATTTCTCAAAGGTCAAAGAACTTAGAAATACCGTGCTAAATATGGCAGCTTTTCAGACACTGAATGCAGGCTGAGAGCATGCAGGTATAGATTAGACGGATGGTGGATGGGTGGGGGGTTTGCCTTGAGCGCATTCATCATTTTACGCATTTTCTTTAGTACCCTTTACAACTATTTGCTCTGTTTTGTCGAAAAGCACAACTCTTTCCTTTTTACTGTTCATAACATCTTAGCTTTAATGCTGGCGCTCTCAACTCCAAGGGCGCGCAGCGAAACGCAAGCAGACCCACACGAGCGCGCGCATCTTCTCCTATATCTTTAAAATCAGCGCACGATTAGAGATCTTTTCGTTAGAGGCCGCAGCATCAGTGAGGGCAATGTTGTGCACCGAATTAGTTTATACCACTGCAGTCATCAAAAGAAGGTGGACAACTAGCACATTTGGACATCCTACAGGAAGAATAGGTGGACGGGGTAGTTATGTTTAAGGTATGAGTGAGGCAATAACAACAGGTTTTTACACCACAAACACTAACTTACTTGTTTACAAAGACGTCGAGGTCTGCAGGATCTCTGATTTAGGAGATCGGTCCCTCTCTCGCTCCCTCCCCCAAAACTGCATCGAAAAAACATCCGCAATTCTCAGACGCCGGATCCGTGGTGATATTTTCTTGTCGGACACATTGCGTCCTCTCTCAAAACGACGTGGTATGTAATCCACACATCAGTCTGGATGGAAATGCGATTACCTCTCACAGAGAAAATTCATCCGATATTTCCTTTTCTTTTTCAGGACGCACACATCACGGAGGCACCCACAAGTGCCATTTTTGAAACCACCATGTGGTCCCAGGTTAATTTTCTCCAAATGATGAGTTGAGGATGAGTTAGATGAATTAATAGTGTTATTTCCTCTCGGATCTAAATTAAATGTTTAAAAAGTAACCTCTCCCCAACATGTAGAGCACGGAGAACATCATGTGGTCAATGTTCAGGTAGATCCATCCTGAAAAGCACGTCATTTGACTGTATGACAGACCATCATCCACACATAGAGAGGTGGGGTTATTTTAACGTCCCGCTCGCTGTCGTTTTCAAACGCAACTTTTCTTTAAGTCCTTATTACTTCTTAGTCATCGACCCTGCTGAGTCTGATTAGATTTCACCTCACAACCCAGTGCGGAATTCAAGATTATATTCAAATATGTCTGTCTCCCCTCCTGATAATATCGATGAACAAAGTCCCGCGGTTTAGGGAGTGAATAGATATCCTATGCATTGGTGACTTGATAAAGTTGTCGAGATTACACAATATGTCTCTCTTCTCTTCAGGCTGCTCCGGTCTCCATTCCCGAGAGGAAGAATGCGTTAATCTTGGGTGCAACATAAAAATTAAAAATAAGAAAGAAATCCAGCAGGTCCTCAAGAAGCCTTTAAACCCCGATCAGAAACGGCTTCAAGTGTGAAGAACCTTCGTTATACACCGAGGGCTCAATTCTTACATGGTTTCCGCGCAGAGTTATAGTTCACCAAATGCAGTAATCACTTCTGCGCGCTCGTTCCATCTGTCTGTGCGTTTCATCCATTCAAGCCTCGCATTCCCATTGATGTGACTCACACACGGGAGGAAAGAAATTACGACCGGGTTATCATCCAACAGAGTGCTCCTCGTCCAAGTCCCGTCTTCTTTTTCTCTCAGCTGCAGTGTGTTTTAAGCTGCTTCAGATGTGCTCACAAATCACCCCGGTGCAACACGCGCACGCAGGCTGCATCCATCTGTGCGCTTTACAGTATACCTCAATGCGCCCGGCATTTACGTATCCAAATAAAACGCGCGGCGCAGCACGGACGGACGCTGGATGGATAAATGCGCGAGGGGGGCATCATGTAGGTTACCTCCCACTGAGCTGTTCAAGTGAGACTGCTCGGCGCTGCTCTCAGCTGCAGGACTGGAGCGGCGAGGGCAGGGACATATTGTTTCCCCTCTCTTTCAGGCTCCATATCGCTCTGCTTGAACTTCTAAAGCTCCTACAATGTTCACACTGCATGCAGGCGGTCCCGGCGCCGAGTCTCACTCGGAAGACTGGCATTAATTAGTGGATTATTGACCTTTGTCCTTCCATACATTGTTCTGTTTTAATAGGGGGCAACCAAATGCTAATTATTGTTCACGCGCGCACCGATTTGTGCGTGTGTGTACACGTGTGTGTGTGTGTGTGTGTGTGTGTGTGTGTGTGTGTGTGTGTGTGTGTGTGTGTGTGAGTGAGAGAGAGAGAGAGAGAGAGAGAGAGAGAGAGAGAGAGAGAGAGAGGTTTGGATAGACAGGGGAGAGAGAGAGAGAGAGAGAGAGAGAGAGAGAGAGAGAGAGAGAGAGAGAGAGAGAGAGAGTCCTCCCATGTGTTTCTTGCAAATGGGACATGACTGCCACCTACCGACTCCCCTCGCTTGATATGTGTGATGTGGCCTCAGGCTGATTGTCGCATAAGATTCCTCTCCCATGACAGACTGCGCTTTGTTTATATAGGATTATACTATATCTATTTATATTTTAAAACGCTGTCGGGTACAATAGGAGAAATAGGCTCCCATGATGGTTTACGGTGAATATTCTAGTAACCACATAGTCACAGAATGGAATAAATGTGAAGCACATGAGGGGAGTACTGTCAAGTCAGACTATTCAGAAGACAGTTTAATATGTGTTAGACTCTTTCTCAGTCTTCAGCACTTTATACCCTATTTATAAATGCTGGCTCTGTGTTATGAATTATGAAATGCACGTTGCAGTTTTTTTTTTTTTTTTTGCATGGCGGCTGACACAGGAGACTTCAGGTCTTCAGAAAGATTATTGCTTGTGAAACGTTTATCTCAGGCAACCTGCTGCAAGGCACATATTCTGCTAAACTCAGTCATATTATACAACATGTATAGTGGAGCTTAAATAAAATGCAGATGGGAGAGTGAACACATTTCTATCTGGGAAGTGGAGGCGTTCGCAGACCATGTGATATGTGAGGAAGCGTTAGAATGCCAGACCAGGGATCTGTCCATCGCGCTGTCAACATCTGATCTCATTTCCCTCCGTGCTGAAGGCGTTGCATCATTCATCTGTCTTCATAACTGTCGACCTGCCTGTCTGTGTCTATGCCATATGGTAGTAAAGAGCACCGCCCTCTTGCTTTCCAGTCGAAGGAGACATCCTTAAATAACTCGATTTTTTCACTCCATTCTTCTCGCCACACATTTTCTTTGGTTCTGGCCGAGCGAGGGAGTGAAACCTATTACAGTTTTTTTCGATTGCTAAACGACAGTGGGCACAACTGGAGTCACATGTGCAAAACTCTAACTACAGTCTGCACAGCAGCAGTTCATGTGGACCAAACTCTAGTTCGTTTTTCATTGCTTGAACACAGTTTTCAAAACTCTACACACTTATCCCATGACTTTAACCACAACCTGCACAACACTGTGGATTTACAGCACTTTGTTCAAATGCTAACACACTGCTGTCAAAACTGTGAACCACACATTCAAAACGGAATAGATTTCAGCCTTGTGCCTTTAAAACACTGCTGATTGCAATTTCAGCTGAAAGGCTAAGCAGGTGTCTTGTTTTAGACTTGTTAGTGAACACACACACATATATATGTGTGTGTGTTCACTATATATATATTACAGTATATATAGGTAGAGCTCAGAAAGATGTGTGTGCGTGTGTGTGTGTTCACTATATATATATTACAGTATATATAGGTAGAGCTCAGAAAGACTCATTTTGGAAATGGAACAAGGAAGACGGGTTCGTGGAGGGAGAAGGGTGGCAGGGAGAGGGCGGATGCGTGGAGGAAGACAAAGAAGACAAAGAGCTGTTATTTCAGATGAAATAAGGCTACACTTATAGACCATGTCGTGAACCATGGTCTCTCATTGAGAGAGGCAGGGTTGAGGGTGCAACCCAATCTGCAAAAATCCACAGTGGCATCTGTAATGCGAATTTTCCATCATACAAACAGGTGAGAGTTACATCCTTACAGTAAATGAAAACATTACAGGAATCTATTTTGTATTGCAATTATAGAATATTTACACAGATATATTACAGTAAGTTTGACTGTAAAATATATTTTTACAACAGGACCCAAAGGCTGCCCCCAACAGGGGGAAGATGAAAAATATTTTCAGATGCGCAGGAATATGCTATTGTTGACATGGTTGTTGTCAACAATGCAATAAAACTGCGGGAGATTCAAGATAGAGTGCTGGCTGATAATGATATATTTGAAAATGTTAATTCTGTCTGAGTCCTAAAGAAACACCAAGTTACAATGAAACAGTTATACACTGTACCGTTCGAGAGAAACAGTGAACGGGTAAAAGAGCAAAGATACCAATATGTCCAGGTAAAACATCTGAGGTTACATACACAGCTATAAAAAATATTTACAGTAAAAAAAAACACTATAATTTCTACAGTAAAACTGTGCACTTACTGTTTTTCAGAGAGTAATGGAGGTGGAAGCACTGGAAAGACCACATTCATTTGTATTTATCGATGAAGCTGGATTTAACCTTGCCAAAACACGGCGCAGAGGAAGGAATGTTATAGGTCAAAGGGCCACTGTGGAGGTTCCAGGCCAAAGGGGGGGGGGGGGAAATATCACCATGTGTGCTGCAATGGCCAATGATGGTTTGCTTCTCCACACACCACTCATTGGCCCATACAACACAGAAAGGCTTATAGCTTTCCTAGAACAGCTCTATGCTCAGCTAGTGCCAGCAGAACAGGGGGAGCCAGTAAGAACCCCCCAAGTTTTTGTCATAGTTTGCGATAACGTTGCTTTTCACCACTCTGCAGCTGTCACAGATTGGTTTGCAGCACATCGCAGATTTATGGTTTTGTACCTGCCTGCATATTCACCCTTCCTCAACCCAATAGAGGAGTTTTTCTCTGCCTGGAGGTGGAAAGTGTTTGGTCACCACCCACATGACCAAATGTCTCTTTTGGAAGCCATGCGTGCCGGATGTGAGGACACGAGTCCAGAGGACTGCCAGGGATGGATAAGGCACTCCAGAAGGTTCTTCCCCAGGTGCATGGCAAGAGAGAACATTAGATGTGATGTTGATGAAAACCTGTGGCCTGATGCTAGAGAGAGGCAGGATTAGCCCCTCAGTTATTTGTTCGAATTACAGTATGTACTTTTAGTTTCTACCTTTTTTTTCTCATTACTGTCATTCTGTAAATTACTATAGACTATTGAAGCAAACTGCTAATTTTCATTTACCTTAAAGAATTGTTATGTTCTAAAGATTTTAATAAATCATGTGAAAGAATGTCACTCTTTTCTTTGAAGAAAATATTACTTTGTATGAAGTCACTGAAATTGTTCAAACTGTAAAGATGAAAAGTTTGTATTTTCTGTATTGGTGTTTGATGCTAGTGTTTTTACTCTCAGTGTGTTCTGAGTGACAGTGTGTGTTATCTCAGTGAGGGTTGTGCATAGTGTTTGGCTGCACTGAGCGTGTTTTGAGCCATGTGTTAAGAGTTGTGTCGCTTGGAATGAGTTTTGCAGGTGATGTGAATTGTTTAGCTCAGGTGACTGTTGGTAGTGCAGACTGTAGTTAGAGTTTTGCACATGTGACTCCAGTTGTGCCCACTGTCGTTTAGCAATCGAAAAAAACTGTAACGCGCAAACCCACTTTGCTCTTCAAGATAGCCGAGCCGTGTTTTTGTTTCAAACCCTTTGAATCTACAGCATTTGCACGTCATTCACATGGACCACTTTTGCTCTCTTTCTTAATCTGTGTGATGTTAGATGCCTGTCTTGCCTAATGATTTTGATTTAAAGCTTTTCTATGCTATGAATCTCTGGTGGACGCTTCTTACTTTAGGTCCTATTTGCTGTGTGAGAACCATCACTGGCAGCCATATTCTTTATCTTGATGTAGATTTTGGATGTCCACAGAATCTTTGCTGTTGGAAACTCTTCCTTTTTCAAAGTAAAGCCGTGGCGGAAATCTGCAATATTGTTGTCCATCAACATCCATCACTTTAAACACAGCATTCATATGTTAGTAAAATGCATTTTCATACATCCTTTCTGCAGACATGAAAGGTAAATGTTATGTTTTGAGCACTATTGAAGCATCACAGTAAAGATTACTCTGTCCTTGGAGAACGCTAAAGAGGTGTTGTGCTGCCATTGTAAACAATGTGACCTTGTTCCCCGAAAGGGAAAGACAAATACAAGACTCACGGGGCCAGTTAAATCCTAGAGTGGCAAGGGCAGGGGAAAAAAATCTTACTGAAGGGAATTCTTGAGTAGAGATTATTGGTTATGCTTTCAGCATCCTCGTAAAAATAAAGATTGCTTGACATTAACAATGTGAATTACAGACACAGTGTGGTGTAGGCTTTTAAATAAACAGTTTTACCACACCATGCTCCTTATCATCACTTTATGGAAACCATCTTGAAAAAAGCTGGTGTTTTGACAGAAGCGAGGAAAAAGCAGAAAAGTGGCATTCAGAGACGGCTTAAGGCACACAGATCTCTTCCTTTCCCTGAGAGTATTATGTTGTCAGAGACTGAATAATACATGTGTTGGGATACAATTAGATAATGTAATAATCATGTTGGGTATGCCATGTAGGTCTCATCCAGTGATCAAAAGGAGTAGACACCACACTTAAGTCAAGACTACTCAGCATTGCTGTTTGCTCTGCCAAGATTCAGTTTGAGCTGACAGATAAAAAAAATTGGATACATTTACACGTAGCGTAATGGTTTATCCAAACATAAGGGGTTAAGAACATAAGCACAAAGCTCCATGTAATATAAGTTTATCAGAGTGCTCATGACGGTGATGCCATGTTACATGGGATCTGCGTATAATGCTCTGATCTACAAATGTTGAATTGAACTGCTGAGAAATTCTTCCCACACTTCCCACATACACAATGAAATCTGTAATACAATAGCTCACCTTCGGACTGATCTTCAGCGTGAGAAGGGGGTTCTGTGGCACCTACAGCTGCCCCTTTTAAAGGAGGCTCTGAATACATTAATAATGTGCGTTATTTATTTTGAGATTTGGCATTTATTATTCATAATGTTGTTTTGGAGGGTATGAGACATCACTACTGATATCCTGCCGGGCTCAGGGGCAATACAATAATGTAGTCAGGTGTGTTGTGAGAAGTAAGATGGAGGAGCGAGTGTGTGGGCCTGTGAATGTGTTGCACGTTGCTCGTTTCCAGTCTGCTCCATCAGTCATAGTGCCACTTCGGGTTGTGTATTGTACTGTAGGAAGCTCCCAGTCTACTGTTTGATATCCTTCTTTGTTTTTCCCAGTTTCCAGGTACTCGCTGTGAATCATATATCAACCACTGAATTAGTTTAGAGTCAATGAGAAAAATTGCACAATCACCTCAGCGACGACATCTCTGAGATTCAAAGCAATTCATCAAATTTCACGGACATGATAATTAGGTGCATCCATGTGTTTGCCATCCTATTTAATCTCCACTTTGATCCACGCTAATTTCCAACTGTACTTCTTATCCAAGGCTTCCATTGGCCCAAAGGGATTGTGATTTAAGAATGAATTCTCAGTATCCATTCGAGACCATTGGCTCGGGTTCTCGATTCACCACTGTATCGGGGGTAAATTAAAATAATTCAAAGCATGCTTCACTGTAATAACACTCTCTAAGCTGCTTCAACTGCAAATATATAATGGTGAAGGAGACTGGATGACTGGCTTGGTTATTGGATTTTGGCTGCAGCTCAAAGCAGTATCAAGAGATGAGAAGGCCCACACTCACTGAAGGTTAAATCAGTTGATTAATATAATATAATCAGTATATTACTTATCTTATCAAAGAGCATCATCATCTGCCAGAGTTTTCCCTTAGCTCAAAATAGCATAAGTAACACATGAAAAGCATATACATGGTATCCTCTCCAACTAGATGTCATCTGCAATTCACAAATCTTTTCTGTCCTGTTAAGCCTATTTCAGATAAAAAAGAAGAAACAAAAACACACTAGATGATAGTGATTAGTATTCATATGGAAAAAAAAAAATCAAGTAGTTTATGCTCTATCATCTTGAAAATGCATTTTGCCATCGCAGACATGTGTGGTAGTAATGTTACTAGTAGTAGTAATGTTAGTGGTAATAATGTTACTACCAGGTGTATGCACATTCAGTACTATGAGGGGTGAAGCACAACAAAAAGCATGGCCACTAGTACCTTTTACATCAGTTCAGAGTGTGTGTGTGTGTGTGTGTGTGTGTGTGTGTGTGTGTGTGTGTATGTGTGTGTATGTGTGTAGATGTGTGTATGTTTCAGTGAGTGTGTGTGTCTGTGTTTATCCCCTATTGTTTCATTAAGGAGATGTGCGTTTAGCTTTAAAGGCCCATCTACCTATTTGTTTTGTATGGTGACGCTTTACTTTACTTAGGGGAACAAAACGAGTAAGCAAGAGTGGTTAGATAATCATGGAGTCTGAGGAACTCATGAGGATCGGGCTGCACAAAAATAGCAACTCATGATTAAGTAATTATAAGTAATGAATGAGTAGTGACAGACAGTATGTGCCACTCAGTGGCTGGTTCAGAGTAAATCTGGACTGATCATTACCTGAAGATTACTTAAAATAGTATCTTCTTTGTTCTCTATATCATATATTATTAGGTCCTTCCTGATTTGTTCCTCCCTCATTATTATAGTATTT
Source organism: Myoxocephalus aenaeus (assembly GCA_038501785.1). NCBI lineage: Eukaryota > Metazoa > Chordata > Actinopteri > Perciformes > Cottidae > Myoxocephalus > Myoxocephalus aenaeus. The sequence continues at coordinate 7,487,496 of JBAMJR010000350.1, read as the reverse complement.
CTGGTGGCTTCTGTATGGTGCAAGACACTGAGCACCACCCTGCAGTGGCAATCTTGCTTATCCATTCAAGCATACTTCCAACGAGTAAGGTACACATTTGCAGTGAGTGCCCTCTCCCACTGCGCCAGTGTCCTTGAGTATATTTAAATTTGCAATGCTGCTCGGTTCAATACAACAGATAGGATAGCAATGTCATGAATAGCCTATGTAAGCTTGTTTCAGAATGAGCACCATAGCTAAAACTGGGAAAAATGTAAAATTAAAAAAATCCTTTCAAATATACCACAAAACTGATCATTAACAACTACCGCCCGTAGCAGACACTCTTACGTAACATTACATAACAAGCATAAAGTCATGTGCTCTTGGTTTCACACAGGACATGAGCAGCGGTCTGCCGGGTGAGAGTCTTGTGGTTTGTTTAACTTTCCATCCAGTCTGAATGGACTCTCTCACTTGTTAAACTCGTTATCATACCACATACATTTCAGATGGCGTTACTTTCAAAGTAACTGTCACGGAAGATACCGCATCACTTGCTCTGACCGAATGCAAAAAAAGGTCTACATTCAACACATATTGCTGGTTTTGCAGAAACGTGCAATGACAACATTACCTGGCGAATGTGCTGGATAATCTGTAATGATGATGTCTTAGTAGTAAAATGTGGATTTTCCTCAAAAAAATGAAAAAGAAGACATGAAGCAAAAGCAATTTAACAATGAAAATAAAGTCTGATTTATGATTTTGTAAAACTCCCATTTCTCAAAGTAAGAACATTCCAGAGGAAGCTCTGTGACTGCCACGGAAATGTGTTGCCAGACATATTGCCTTTTGAAACTTTGCCACGGTTTGGCCATACGGTAAAATACTGCGCAAACAAACTCTCAGGCATTTGGTTACTGAAATGTGTGGGCATTATGATATTATGTATTCCTTTGAGGCTGTGTGCAACTTATTTTGGGTGCCACCATCAACATAATGTGATGCAAATACAATGTAGGAAGTTAAAACATACTGTGTAAAATTGATGGAGAGAATGAAGATACGGGGTGGGGGGGGTGGGGGGGGGGGGGGGGGGGGGGGGATGATATGGGTGCTACAGAGCATGGTGAAATGGAGTTTTCTCAAATGTGTATCTTAACGTCTGTTGCTCATGCAAGCTTGGTAGTTTTGTCCCACAATGTTGTTTTTCACATCTCTCGGATAAAATTCTGCATCCTGTTAGTCCAACCCTGTCTCCTAAAAATTATGTTCCCCCAGAACTAATACGCATTCCCAATTACGTTTGATCAGAAACGTATCTCCTCCCTGATTATGTTTGTGTTTGACGTATTACACATACGTTGATTATACACGTATGTTGATTATACACATATTTTTGTTTGATTGTTTTTATGTTTGTGTTTGACGTATTACAAATACGTTTATAATCGTGTGTTTGTGTTATTGTTTTCTTGCTTTATTTAAGCATATTTTAATTTTTAAACTCTGGGGAGAAAAAAGAAAGGAGGGGCGGGGTGAGGCCAGTGACGGCCGGCCGCGCCGGGCGCCCGCGCCGGGCACCGGGCGCCGGCCGCACCGGGAGCCGAAGACCGTTTGCCCGCCGTTGTTAGGCCGGTAACGGGCCGGTCTTCAGACCGCTTGCACCAGGGCTCGGTCTTCAGACCGCTTGGCCGCCGCCGTTAGGCCGGCGGTAACAGCCTCCTTCGCGCCGGCTCCGGTCTTCTCTGAGTCGGGTTGTTTGTGAATGCAGCCCAAAGTGTGTGATAAACTCCATCTAGTGCAGTAAACCACTGCGATCATCAGCAGACACTCGGATCTGTGTGGTCACATCAAGTGCAGAATCTGACGTGAAACATATTCAAACGGGCGGAAGGAGTCACGGGACCCAACATCTGGTTTTCAAAATACTAACTGATATGAATGTGTTCAGAACATTTCTGACCACATCCACACATCTTAACTGTAACAGTCCGTTGTGTTTTACACATTACAACATTTCTGTAAGACCAGTACAGTTAAGATGTGTGGATGTGGTCAGAAATGTTCTGAACACATTCATATCAGTTAGTATTTTGAAAACCGGATGTTGGGTGTCGGAGCCGGCGCGAAGGAGGCTGTTACCGCCGGCCTAACGGCAGCGGCCAAGCGGTCTGAGGACCGAGCCCCGGTGCAAGCGGTCTGAAGACCGGCCCGTTACCGGCCTAACAACGGCGGGCAAACGGTCTTCGGCTCCCGGTGCGGCCGGCGCCCGGTGCCCGGCGCGGGCGCCCGGCGCGGCCGGCCGTCACTGGCCTCACCCCACCCCTCCTTTCTTTTTTCTCCCCAGAGTTTAAAAATTAAAATATGCTTAAATAAAGCAAGAAAACAATAACACAAACACACGATTATAAACGTATTTGTAATACGTCAAACACAAACATAAAAACAATCAAACAAAAATACGTGTATAATCAACATACGTGTTTAATCAACGTATACGTGTATAATCAACGTATGTGTAATACGTCAAACACAAACATAATCAGGGAGGAGATACGTTTCTGATCAAACGTAATTGGGAATGCGTATTAGTTCTGGGGGAACGTAATTTTTAGGAGACAGGGTTGGTTAGTCTGGTTACAGAAAAGTGCATGCAAAACACCTCTATATCATATTTGTTTATATAAAAATGTTAAATATGTTGGGAGAATGATACAAAATTAAATGAAAAAAGGCAATTTAAGACATTCCTGTTCAGAAATCATTTCCCAAGACCTCCTTATTCAAACCATAGACTGTATACAATATGGACGTAGTCTCTGTGAAGTCACCCATAGGTTTTCTGAGGAGGTGTTGTGATGGTTAGAGTAGGTGGCTCCAGCCTACGCCATCGATGACACATCTTAACTCTTGTCAAATATTCAAAAATGGGCAAAGAAGTGGATAATGGATGGAACTGAGACGGGCCAGGGAGATGCAGCAGAGGAGACTAGTGACCTGGTACGTCACCCACCTGCCACTCAAATGGCCGGGCCTGCCTAACTTAGTCATGAACGTGGAAATTGGCTATAGAGACCAACTGTTCTCAACTTTACAACAGAGAACAGTTGTTCTCTGTAGTCAATTTCCCCATTTTCTTTAACATTGTGGTCTGTGGGGATTAGTTCTCTTTTGGAGCCATCTTCAAGTGGCCATTTGAAGAACTGAAGTTTTTGTCACTTTCGTGTTGGCTTCATTTCTCAGCACTTCTCTTTGATTTAAACAAATAATTGAACCATTGATGTATTTTTTTTGTTGGCTGAGTATACGTTCTAGGAGACATGTTAAACCTATCCACCGAATCTGATATTTGTAGGATGTTTAGGGGAGAGGATAATCAATGTGTCCCTTTGGCCACAAAGATGAAGATTAAAGATGTGAAAATGTGCCAAAAACAAACAAACATTCCTCACCATAATGAAATGCATATTGTATAGACATATCCTCCCATGTTACTCATTGTAAATGAAGTAAGTATTGAGCACTTGAGAGCCGAGCCGGAGCCATCCCCAACGCTTTTATTAAAAAAATTAAGCTTGAATTTATTAGTCATTAGCGGTTTCCTGAATCTTTCATCACACTTTTTATAACCCCCAATGAATATTTTTAATGTCCTCTCTCAAAATGTAGACTGTTCCCTCCACATTATATTGTTTTTATCTGCTGTTCACCCATCTATTACAGTGTGAAATATCACATCCAAACAGTTGTAGAAAAGGCAAACTGACAAGAATAATGATACCTTAAACACAAGAAGTTTACAAGTGAATATCACTCTTTTATTATAGAGAAATAAATATTTTTTGAAGTAATTTAACCTCAGTAATTTAGTCTCTGTAGAAATGTACTGCCACAATAAAGTAAGATGTTTAAAGTCAAGCACGACTATGGGATTTTTTTCAGGAAACACACAGACTATGGATACAAACCAACCGAGTAATGTACATAGGGAAATATTTTGAAATGGCCGAGTATTTATTTAATGTAGTTATGGTGTAATATTGAGTTGAATTAAATACATGCACTGCAGCAGGACATTCCCAATAAAGAGCCCATTCTGAGCTGCAGTCATGCACAGTGTAGTCTGTGCATGGCGTATGTGTCATGCACAGAGTATTTTCCTGCTGATAGTTCAGCATCCATATGCTGTACATATTTTTGACAACTCCCATATTCCTCCTAGAATTGTCTATTAATGCACAACCATTAAAGGCTTACTAAGTTTGCTACTGAGAAAATCTTGACTGACAATCAGAGGATGAAGATTTAAGCACGACATAAATCTTGTAATCCTGTATCAGAGCAGATTTAGACTTGGTATAACCTCAGCTTTAGCTTGTTTATCTCCCTGGCCGTGTCTCTGTTAATGCAAAACAAGCAGTGCTCCAGACAATGGCGTACCTATTCACATGTGAGACAGGGAGCAGATTTGGAGCATCTGGATGTGACGGACGATCCTCTCTCTCTAATCCTCCGTGTGGTTGCCTTTCTGTTCAGACACATAGGGGATTGAGTGGGCCATCCATTCACATCCTGCCTGCCATGGGGCAGATAAACAGAGGAAAACAGAGGAAATGGCCACATAATCAATGAGAAACATGCATTTCATTTGCTATGTCTGCATTTTGTCAGCTGGCAAAAAAAACACGGCTGACATTTAGCTGGGATGGAGGTTGAATAGCTCTCAAAGTAAGTGTATCTTCAGGCTGGTGTCACAGAAATGGTAAAATGCATGCGAGCATTAGAGTTCATGATGAGTTGTGGATAGAAAGGAACATGTGATTTTTACAGCAGCTTAACTTTGGCTGTTTGATGCGATCCATACATGCACTCCATGAGATACTAAAACACCTCTGATCATGCTCAATGTCCTTAAATGACATATGTTAGTAACACTTTACTTTCAGTCCTCTTATGCAGCATTTATAAGCAGTACATAAAAGTTCAATACACGGTTAATAACACAATAAACTGAAGGTATATGCAGATATAAGCACATGTTTAAGTGTTTCTTAATGTATTTTATGGACATTTATTATAGCTAAATGCTAAGCGGGGGGGACCTACAGTCAAGGAAGATGGATAAATGCCAGACACCTACAATTTCTTGGAGAAGTAATATGCAACTTTAAGAGGGGATAAAGAGTCCAGTCAGAGCTTTATTTGGTCACTGCAAGGTATCACCTTGAAAGGTTGGAAATAATGGAACACCATTAGGTTTACTCCTGATTACCTTCATCATCTTTCTCATATGAAAGGTCATTTTGCAGTCTGGTTAACTATGGACAATAAGAATCAATGACTGGTAAATGATGACATTCATACGAGCTGCTTGTGGTAATGTCTAATGGGCAAGCTAACACTATTTAAAAAAAAATAGCAAGATGAAGAATAGAATATGGAGCCAGACGTGACACGGCATGACAAACTGTGACCATTAAAACAGTTGATGAATGGAAAGTAATTCAACACCTCTGCTCTTGATGTAGTTATAAAGTGGTCACTTCATGATTACTTTTGAACCTTTTTAACTATTCAAATAAATCAGACAAATCGGAGGGTACCTATACCTCGTAATTCCAGTCAATCTGCATCAAACATATATTTGGTTTGGAATTAGCATTTTGTAAAAAGCTTGTTATGGATTGAAAATAAAAAATATGGTGCTTTTATTAATGAAACCCTTGTATGTAGTTGTATTATGATTGTTTTCACTTTGATAAAAATGTAAAGCGTATAAATTAGTGATATCCTTTCTGTCGTACAATATATTCAAAGCATCTTGGAATACATGTCCACACTTAATAAAAAACACACCTGCAATCCAGTGTGCCTTTCATTTCGAGTATACATTACTTCTGCAAATGGACAATCAATATGATGAACTGGAGTCAATACTTAACAGCTTCAGCCAGAAATGTGGTGGGCAGTTTGTATAATGTTCCCTATGAAATGCTTTCAGGCATTTCTCTGTTAGCTTCAGCTCACGAGCTGCTCCACCGCACCAGGGAAAGAAAAAAACACACACTTGATCTCTGCCACTTACAGTACAAATAGTAATAAAAAACAACATTAAAATACTATAACTCTTTTTGGATCAGGAAAAAAGTGTAGCGGGTGAACAGATTACCGTGCCAAAAATATATCAGGTCAGACCACACAAACTCAGAGGGCAAAACAAAACTTTGAGCAGCTTTGGATGACCTTGCTGTCTATCAGTCTAAATGTTAGAGACAGTTTTTGCACCACTGACGTTCAGAGTGAAGACCTATTTAAAAAAACTAACACATGCATTAAAGGTATAAATAATATTATTGTAATTTTTCACTCAACTCTTGTCGTCCAATAGTATCTGACACAGTCACAATAAAACTGAATATTCAAAGTGTCATTACTATCGGATATATAAGAGTGTGGTGTATTGGACGGCATCATATGTGGCTGCAGAGAAAAGAAAAAAGACAAACAAAGAAAAAGAGAGATATAAACGGAATCAGACAGACTACAAATCACAGTGAAACAAATAATCTGGTTCTCTATGATTTGAGTGCTACTTAATTAATAAGGCTCTGCATTCTTCAACAAACAATACCCCATATTGGAGGCAAGTTTATGCTCTATATTTAATCTAAGTGGAGGAGCTCAGACTGACCCGGTGCAAAGCCAACAGACACCAGTGATAAGCTTTTTCTCCAAACTCTCTGCCAGCAATTTAAGCCATGCCCTTTGAGATAATCCCTTCCAGGCTCACTACTGACTAACATGCAGAAGAGTATCTATCCTAACTCAAGTTCCCAAACTGTGCCCTGCTGATAATGTTCTGAAAGTCAAATGCCAACAGATCTACCAGTGAATGAAGTGTAAACCCTGTGATCTTACTGTTCCATAATCTGCTTTAATTGAATATCTGACACATAGAAATCGTGACACTCTATATCATGGAAATTATTGAAATATTACAGAACAGTACAACATGGTGCCAAAGTAAAAAATGCTTCATATTAGCATTAACAGACCTCTACATTCACACAGAATAAGGACAGTGGATTTTGCTTCACTTGCATTAAAATTGCTTAACCCTTCTTAAATTCACCTTGCATATCAGATATATACCGATGTTTTACATCAAACATTACAGAACAATCTCAGCTCTCTATATAATGAGGCACCATTGTCATAAGGCAAAAGTGAAAAGAAAAAATACGACTCTAAAACTGAACAATTTGAATCTCGATTTTGGAAATTCTTCATATCTCTTGTGAAAACACAACTTTACTCAGGTGGTCGAACGGTTTTGGTGCTTGAAATTGGTTTACCAAAGGTCTTAGGTTCACAAAAGCAGTGAAATATATGAATAAAATGGTAGATACATGTAAATAAATGTCTAAAACCAAATTTTGTATTATCGTTTTTTGAGTAGAAATGTGGTCTGTCACAATGATGATTAAAGACATACTTAAACACTTTATATCTGCACCCATGCACTATTTACTTTGTTTCAAGTAAGTTTTTCAGTGAAACAGGTTGGTCCTTATATCTGTTATCAAACCTCAACTATAACAACACAGACAGCATCTGTTTTACTCTAACACAAATTGATATTATTGGAATAATTTAAAGCTTTTTCATAGTTTACAGTAACCCAATTTCCAATTGATCTGAGCTTGCATGGCTTGGTTTATGATTGATTTAACATTTATTAGCCGACAGCAGCAACACCTTATTGAAACCACAAAATACAATAAGGGAGATTAGGGGGTATTACTGTTTGTTTGTATAGGCTTTACTTTTCTTAAACTCCAAGTAAAGGCAGGTAGATTTGTTAGATTAGAAAATCACCTCTTCGCCATTTACCACCACTAACCCACAGAGTGAAGTGTATAGGCACAGAAGGGATTCATGCTCAGACTGAAAATGAAATAATAAATGTTTAAGAACAAGGTTTACACATCCCACAGTATACTTGACACACTGGGATTAATTCAGCACAGTTGTTTTTGTTTCTTATAATATTTTCACTCGGACCCCTGAGTGACAGTTTCGGTATTTTGAACTTAAGTGGTATGAGTTTTACTCTTGTGAGTAGTAATGGCAGAAGATCTCTCACTCAGTCAATATAAGTATCAGCAAACATGGTATTGTTCGCGGAAACATGTCAAACCACAATGCAACATGATTTTCTTTTACCAAACACAACAGATCAAAACTAATTTGTTTTCTTTCTTATGCTCAATTCTGTTCTTTTCAGACATCAATTTAGACACAACTATTAGCATGCATGCAATGCTAGTCATTTGTAATTTAAAACACAGTGTTGGCAGCGATTCTGTGTCCATGGTCAACTATGCTCTAAACCAAAGGCTCCAGAAGTGCAACACTGAAAGGCTCAAACAAATAAGTTCTTGTTGAGGTATATTGTCTGCAAAACTTGTGCATTACAAAAGCTATAGCTGAAACCTCAACATTCATTTTAAAAAGCCCTTTGGACTATGTGTCACAACACATCTTTCTGGATATCTCTTTCTTTGTCACCCTCTGCAAATAAATGGTCTGGTGACTCCACGGAGTAAAGTGTAAAATGAATCATAAAAAAAGCCATCACCATAGAGCCTAGCGTGGAGCATCTCCAGAAACATTATCACACGTTCTATTTCACAGCGGAGGCTAGAGCTGTTTACTTGTGAAGCATAATGCCATCCGTGCTTGTTCACTTCAGCTAGTCAATGACAGTGTCTTTATCAAGGACTTAACACTTTCATGTACTTAACACATCATTCACTATTTGTCTAAGTCCAGCCAAAAGCCACAGAAGAAAGACAAATTAACAGTACAATTTTCAGGTATTTTGTTAAATTAAGCTAAGGGAAAGCCCTGGAAACAACAAAAAAATAAACATAACGCAGAAGATAAATTACTGTTAATCTGTATTCATCTCTTATGTTTTTGCATTGGCCAGATGAGTGGCCCGGCACTCAGCTCTGTGGCATGTGAGTCTGAGCAAAACATTGCAGATACACCCAGCTTAGAATTACTGTATATACCTTTTATTAATTAATTTAATTATTTCAGTGATAACACTTTCCTAATCGTAGATGCAAGAGTGTACACACATGCAATCACATTCAACACTGAATTATAATTATGGTCAAACATGAGGAAAAAACACTGTAAACTTGAAGATAGTAAAAAGTAAAGCTAACTAGGGACTTAAAGAAATACTTAATATCCCTAAAGTGCTATTACTTTGATTTCTAAGAAAGGGTGCATTTTGTGTACATTGCTGCTGTCTCTTGAGAGGTATTTTCAAGACAAAGCATTTTGTAAAAAGAGCACAGTTTACAAAGTGTAACATAAGTGCAGGATAATGCTCATAACTTGAGTTAGCTTGAGGATCTTGGTTTGGTTGATGCCTGGTTACCCGTCGGTGGGAATACTGATGACAATACAGACATATTCCTAAGAAAGTGCATGTGTTTACTCTGGGGCAGGGTGTAGGATCAGCACCAACAGCATTGATGAAAGAAACCAACATTGTGATGCAAAACTCAAAACATTATAAATGATTGCTATTTGTTGGTTTGTTTCATGCTGAAAGAAATTGCAATGCTGTTCTACACCTAATACGTGTTCCAATTCAAAGGCATACATTGCTGAAAAACTAATAATGGATCTACTTACTACATATTTCTACTGCAATTATTTGGTTGTATTGTCGGCATAATACATTATCTTCCTCCATACTGTATAATGTTTACCTCATTGTGGTTGGACAAGACCGACTAACCCGAATTAGAGGATATTATCTACTGCTGATCTTTTGTGTTTGACCCTGCTGACAAAACTCATGTATCACCATAACACTTAGAAGCATAACAGCTGAAACTACATTAATGAGTGCTTTGCACTAATTAAGAAAAACAGCATAGTTATTTGTTCGAACACATGATGTAGTATATAGAACAATGGTCTTAATATGCTGAGGGTAATGCTATTTACAATGGTGAAACACTAATGTAGTTCTATAGTAAAACAAAAAAATCCAGCCCAAAATGTTCAAGAGCAAAGTCATTTTTCCCATCATTCCAGGGCTTAAAGCTATTAAATGCAACCACATGCATGCAAGAGGAACATTAATAAACATAGACAGTCTCGCAGGCTGACAGTAGGTGAGTCAAACCTCTTTCTTACTGACACACACACACACACACACACACACACACACACACACACACACACACACACACACACACACACACACATGCTTCAATAAACGTTGTATACTTAAGAAAAGCAGATTTGTTTAATACAAGCTGTTGTCCCACAGCTGCAGCCCTGCTGCAGGGCTTTTATATAAAGTGTAGAAATGAACTCAGATTTGCCGAGTCACAAGCTGAATTACTTTACAACTGAAGCGTTGTGACCCTACCAGAATCCAGCAGCCAGCAATCCAACACAGCCGCAGTAATCTCCAATGTGCATGGGTAATATTCTTCTTTTAGTTAAGTGAGTGTGGTCTAGTTGATGTATAAAAAAATAGAGACTTACATTACAGTAGAACACTTAATCAGCAGGTTAATTTGTTTTCCCAAGTAGAAATGCATTTGGGTTTATAATCTTCACTCATGTGCGCACCAATCATTATTGTGGTCCTCCCAGTAAGTAAGCTGTAAAATTGCAATTTGTGGCCTAGTTTTTATACAATGTCTGATGGGAGCTCCATGTAGACTACCATTATATGGAAATCTAATAAAAAAAGAAACATCAAACACATGTAAATGTATTAGTCTAACTAGAGGCCATCAAGTGACCTTGCATAAGGTCCTAAGCCCCATGTGTAGTTTCAAACTGAGTCCAAATGAAGCGCATTTTGAAATAAAAAATGTGTTTTATTAAATTAAATGTTTTATTTAATTACAAATAACGTTTTCATTTCACACTCAAACTTCACTACTCAGACAAACTAAATGTGTGTGTAAGTGTGTCTGTGTGTTGTCGTGGTAGTAGCTTGATACCGGGTGCACAGTTGGTGATGCAGCAATGTGCCATCATGCTTCCTGGTCAAAGCGGCTTTAATGGCTTGGTTAATGACTAAACTTGTGGGTTACACACTAAATGTATCTGTGGAGCTGAGTGGGGCTGGGAATATGTTTTTACTACATTAGCATTAATATGGAACCCCAATTCCACCAGTAAAATAAAAACATAAATCCATTTACATTTTATTGATAGGAGAAGCTGAAAAAAGACGTAAAGACAAGTCAAATTTATGAGATGTAAAGTAAAAAATATATGTATATTTCCTTCATCTCATGTCTTTTTTCGTCAAAGACTTTGGCTACTATGAGCTACCTCTCTTTTTATCACGATTAACTGACATATATTGTAATTTATGTTACTGGCACAAGGAGACGTCCATGCTTTAAGAGAACGTGTAAAGCAGGACAATCAAGAGCTCATGGATCATACAACAAAACATGGTATTAAATGACTGATGTTATGATTATGTCAGCATACTTGTATTTAATTATTACATGTTTATATCTGAGGGGTACACACAGTAAGAAGACACTTATGACTCTCCTTTGAGACACCTCGTCGAGTTTTTGAATATAAATACACACATTCCTCTGATATTTCCTCTACCCGAGATGAACATTAAACTATGGCTGAATTACGTGCTCTTAATTTCTGCCTTTTCCTCCTCATGTCTCTGCCTATTTCATAAACCATTTTAAAATAACCTGATGTAGAGAATTAATGTGCTTTACTGCTCCTTGTACTCTCTTTTTTTGTCTCTCCGCTGGTACTTCGCTCAAAAACAAAACCTCAAGAGAGACACATCATGGATGATAATTAATTTCCTCGATGGACACTTATTCATATCCTGAACAACAAAGTCGGCCGGCCGATAATCACTACACGGTGTGGGCAAACACTCCACAGACTGCCATCCTGAGGGGCCAGAGCCTAGTGTGTAACAGGTACTGCAAATCGATACCACCAAATGGCAGCTTGCAGATCACACATAATTAGACCGAGACACAAGGAGAAGGGGAGAGCTCCACTCGCACAGACAGGGGAACATTAAACTAGTGCCTCTTACCATGTTTCGCCATTCATTGCCTTCCTATCCACTGCCAAAGCTACTCCCCCGCAAAGTGTTGATTGAAGGAGATCCAAGGTATACCTAAACAAAGCAGCTAAAAGACAGCAAACAGCAGGAGTGTAGCATGGAATGCTAATGACGTTATGATCTATTTCACTCTCTGATTTTATGATAATTAATCTTTGGGTATACTGAAAGCTCAGACAACTGCATGTCAACACCTGTTATGTTTTTTCTGCTACTCCTGTCACTGACCAGTGGATACTGTCACATGAAATTGACACAAAAAATAAATGATAAAAGTGCAAGAACAGTTATTGGAGGAAAAACAAGTTAGTGTTGATGAAGGAATACAACACCCTCTTTGTTCTCTGTCTGATTTTAAGTATTATTGTGGTGTAAGCATGGTTGTAGTTGGTAAGTATACCAGAATCAAGATGGAAAAAAGAATGCAACACTGTTGAGAAATCAGCTTTTTGATTGTTTCACTTTGATGTATCTTTCACTCCATAGTGCTTACCGGTACCTGCTTAGCTACTGTTATGTTTCTTCTACTTTATTGATCTATAATGGAAGGTTACACTTAAGAGTTTCCTTTCTAAGCATACTTTCACAGCCCGGCTCAAGGGAAGGACAACGCATGACAAGATTAATTAAAAAAGATGTGAGAATGGCATTATAGAGTGTGTGAATCTGGAACATAAGTAGTGTTTTGCATATATGAGTGACGGAACAGTTCAGTGTATTTAACAACAGGAAATAAAGCCAAGAGGAAAACTAAATGTAAAAACAAACCATATCCCCAGGGAGGGAGAGAGAGAGAGAGAGAGAGAGAGAGAGAGAGAGATTGACTCCACTAGCTTAAATAGCTGAGGACCAGCAGTCACAGGAGGATATTAATGACACACATCCAGCTTCCCTCCTAAAATGGAGAGTCAGACAAAAAAGACCCAAACAGGAAATCAAGAGGCCCCATCCATAAGAACAGCCAATGGACCAAAGGCCATACCCTTAGCAATGAGTAATGTATATCTCTGTTGCTTCATTATCCCTCTTACTCACATTTGTACTTTTTCCCCCACTTCCATTTCCACTCACTGCTGTTCATATCTGAAAAGAAATGTGGTGGTAGAATGTGCTCATCTGCTGGTAAAGCAAGATTACACCATTCATACACAGTAAAATAAGCAAATTGCCTTCACAAACCACTCTATGTCCAATCCAGGCCTCAACATGCAAATGTACTAAAGCAAAGAAACACAATATTGCATTGTAGAGAGAAGATACAATGTCCCATTGTCATTTCCTTGGTTCGCATGTAGAAATTACTGAAATCTTTTTTTTTTAAGGAGTGAGCACAATGTAGATTGCTCCACAGGTATCAAGGAAATGACAAGGAAAATCCTTGAAACAAGTTGATTTGTTTTGGAAGCAGTTTTCTTCGCTTGTTTGAACAAAATAATCTGTTGGGACCCAACAGTCACACTGAATTATGTCTTTAGATGGTTATTTTTGCAGTGAAATGATAGATGGATGAATCAAACTATGAAGGAAGAAAGGATGGAGAGCCGCTGCGTGATTACATGTCCCTCTTTGTACATTGTTGTTATGTGATAATCCATCCAACATCACCATGTGTGTCAGCATGTGGCCTTTGAAACTACAGGGAGGCCCTTTCTGTTCAAATATTGACATGACAACACAATGGTATACCTGGTGCTCTGGCTATTTCATTGTGTGTGTGTGTGTGTGTGTGTGTGTGTGTGTGTGTGTGTGTGTGTGTGTGTGTGTGTGTGTGTGTGTGTGTGACATCAAGAACTATTTCTTCATCTCTCTATCTTCTGCTTTCTTCTTACTCTTTCCTTCAGTTTGGGGTTGTTACTTGCTTGGAGTATGCTGACATATTGTCAAATAAACAATTTTTTGAACATTCACTGGTATGTAAATTCAGATTTGTATATGATCTGGTAAGAGTATCTACATTTTTCACATTCTCCTGCCACCTTCAGATCAGAGCTAGTCACGTATGATATTCTCACATTGCTAGATAAACATGGAAACATAATTAGACAGCTCCGACTAAAGAGATTGATGAGAAGACGGACAACACAAAACATTTAGTGCAGTTTATGTGAATACTGAAACAAAGCACATTCATCTGAAAAAAAGGCCGCTACACAATTTCTGATGTATCTTCAACCAGCCATCATACGGACTTGCTGTATTTGCCTTTTATCCAAATAGATGATAGAGACCTAAACACCACAGCCCTAGGGGCTTTGAGTTCAGGTTTATTTTCTCAAGGTTTTTACTGTCTACGTTGTGATTGTCCACAAACAATAGAACAACCGCCACCAATCTGTTGCTGATTTTACTAATTCAAACAACTTTGGAACTTTAACAAGTAGTTTTTGTTTATTTGGTTGTCTACCAGCCTTCTTTCTGTGTATGGTGGAACTATTTTGAGTAATTTGGACCACTTACAAATTTGAGTGACATGACACAAAATAACAATACACCAAAGTGTATGAGTCCAAAACAAACAAGTGTTTCATGAAATTGGAAATGTCCTGACTATTTAGAGCTAAAACCAAATAACACTTGCAAGTCATTTATCCAGAATATTTTTTTTTTTCTAGATTGTCTGAAATAATGTGTTACTCCTGCACATTTGAAGAAGCTGCCGATTTGGTTTGTGATCTGGAAAACAGTTTGCATGATTCAATCTATTCATCAGCTCTGCATAAGAGTGCCATGTTGGTCAGGGTTTTGTCTTGCTCATGATGGCTACATAAGTGCATATGGCTCTCACCATATCTCATCTTGGCATTGAGCTTTCCAAAATTAGATGATGTGCAGTGTACAAGCTGGAAAAATTGATTTGTTAGGCCATAATAATTCATCTCTTGAAACTGTCCATAGGTCCACAGGTAAATATTGTATACAAAGAAAAACAGACAAATATGATTCTCCTGGAAGCTTCAGCAAAAGGATATAAATCTTTCTTTACTAAAGCATACAAGAGAAGCAAGCTGGACTTGCATTCATAACACTTTCATCTCTCATTATAATATCACCCTTTTGAGAAAATGACCTCCATGTTTCAAATGTGACAAGCAGGTTTGCAGCTAATGCATGGATTATTCTCTCTTTCATTATTACCTCCATTCTCATTCACAGAGGACAGTACTTGCTTTCTGTCGACAGCAATCGTTCTCTCGCTCTCTCAAGATACAGAAAAAGCACACAAAGGAAGAATAGTTTGCTCTCTGTTTGAAAAAAAGTCCCTTTATCATGTCATACAGTATGTAGTCAAGGTACAATCTTAATTCAAATTGTGCAAATAAATGTTGAGATTACTAATGTGCATTTAATATGAAACTCATTCATTATTATAGATTAATATTTGAACTAGTGCTGTCAAACGATTAAAATATTTAATCGCGATTAATCGCATTCATGTCATAGTTAACTCGCGATTAATCGCAATTTTTTTTCTTCTTCATTTTACTGCTCTTATCAACATGAAAAAGTGGATTGGCTTGCTTTATGCAAATGTTTTATTTTATTCCCAAACAGGGCGGTACAAAATAAAATTATAAAGTGCACATTTCACGTAAACAAGGGTTTACAAAATAAAATTATAAAGTGCACATTTCAGGTAAACAAGGGCATACAAAATATAATTATAAAGTGCACATTTCAGGTAAACAAGGGCTTAAGAAAGAGAGAGAGAGAGAGAGAGAGAGAGAGAGAGAGAGAGAGAGAGAGAGAGAGAGAGAGAGAGAGAGCGAGCTGTGAACATAGCAGTCAGGCCTCCTATTTCGGAACAATGAACCGTAACAGTTAGGTTACCAATAAAAGGTAAGCCTCCTACTTCTTTGTTTTCAGCCAGCTACTCAAACAGACAAGCCTGTTGACATTTCGTAGGCAATTCGTAGGTCCTGTCGTTGGATGCGATGCGTATTATATCAGCTAGACCCTCGCCCTCCACAACGTTAACAGGCCAACACGCAGTAGCCACCCATTTAGCTATGGCTGCAATAAGTTTGCTCTTCGTTGTGGTGTCCATGCGTTTCTGTCCGAAGTCATCCATTCTTGTCTGCTATGACGAGGGGGGATCAGCTGTGTGCTTGGCCATCAAGTGGTATTTCAGACTGGAGAGGCTACGATGATAGCTCAGTTCACAATGACAAAAGGCACATAGCACTTTGGTCTTGTCAAGGGAACCATCTGACAACTTTTTGAAAGTAAACTTTCCATTCATTAGCGTCTTATCATTCATTTTGCCGTATCACGCTCACCATTCATTAATTTCAAACCGTAACGTTAGCCTAGCTTCCAAGCCCAAACGGCGTGCCTATTGTTTTGCTTCCGGTTGAGCTACATCCGGCGTGGTGCTCGCAAGAAAAAAATTTAAAAATTAAAATGCGTTAACGCCGTTAATAAAATTGACGGCGTTAAAATTGGTTTGCGTTAATGCCGTTAATAACGCGCTAATATGACAGCACTAATTTGAACATATCATAAAACACAATAACTGTATTATAGCGATTTTGCAATTGAAAAGATTTTTTTTTCTTCTGATAAGCAGCCTGAGATATGATGACAACATGACCCATCCGATGCAGCGTATGGCCACGGGATGGAAACGTGTTATTGCCAGGTTTTATTTGTGAAGTGACGGTATGGATCGTGGCTGTGTAAGATGTCTGGTAAACTTGGCATGTTAAAACAATTTGTTGGTATTCTCCTTGGATCCAAGTACTAGCATCTGTTTTAAGGATTACTTAAAATTGTAGGTTATGTGTGAGATGAACTTGTGTTTGGGTGTGGGTTGGGATAATATAACGAACTGCCTGTGTGTAAACCAAGTAGCTGCCATGGTTGACAGTGGAAGCCAATGCAGAGATGTCGGACACAACACAACATCAGATTTAATTTTGAAATAGTAATTTATAAGTGTACTTGTTGTAATTGATTGTAAGGACTGTATTTGCAAAGTTTGAAATCATGAGTATTGGTTTGTTAAATTATAGAATGTTAAAGGCTTCTTAACATGACATCTAATACTACATGCAATTTACTATATGTTCTTAAACCAAAGGGATACTGAAATCTCTGCAGCATGTATCCCTGAATACTATAGGACTCAACACAAATCCTAACTCTGTTCTTTGAGTCCAATTCCTTTGCACTATTATCATGGATATGTATCGTCCATAGAGCTCTTACATTTTTGTGGCTTAATTATTCTTGGATTTCACAAGTATTTTCCTTTTAAATAAGGAAATTACATACACGGTAAATAGACTGCATTGATATATAGTGCAATCATACACTGATGGTGGAGCTGCCTTGCAAGGGTTCGGAACCCGGGTTTGTGGCCTTGATCAAGGCCACCTTGACATGTGGACAGGAGGAGCCAGGGATCCAACTACCAGAAAGATGACCCGCTCTAACACACCCGCCTCTGTGGCTCAGGAGGTCATACGGACGGCTGTCACCATATTGGCTTATCAAAGGTCATAGTGAGTGAGCCTGTTGTGTCTTTAGTTTTCTCACCATACAATACAATCCATTGAAAACATCTTCTTCCTCCGCTCTATTTGTTTTCTACCTTTGTGTCTATCTTCTAACAATAGCTGTACTAGGCGGACTCACAGGAACATGTTATAAAAGGTAAATTGTTTGTCTTCACTCTGCTGCTGCTGCACGTTCATACTCACACAGTAGAAAATACATGGAGAATGCACAGCACACACAGAGCAGTTCAAATATGAAGCACTTCATTCTAAGCCATTCATATCAATTAAACCTTAACAACATTACGTTTAATTTTCATATGATTATTATGTAATATTAGCACATCCAAGGAATAATACTGCTAATTCCTAAAACAATGCTTGATGCTGGTTCGAGCTCCATTCAAATAGTTGATGTGAAAATAACAATTCAAATGGAACAATTTTACTAGTTTTTTACTACATAGAAGACATGAATGGACTGATTAGTGCATCAGTGTTACTAAACACGAAACAAGCAGCACAAAGTATCGCTTTTATTTTTACTTTTAAACTTGCTTGTGGATTACATCATCTCGCTGACTGAAGGAGTGCATTCTTCAATGGTGACAACAGAAGAAGATATTGGTACAAGATGAATATTTTACAGAGTCCCTCAACAGATGATGCAACTCTTTACAAATTGAAGCTTCAATAGCAATTTGTAGCATGAAAAGAATTACTATAAGTGTAAGCATGTTATTCTCATCATGTAATTTTCATCTAGCCAGACCATCTAGCTGAGATTAAAGACTGAGATACATTTCTGTGTTACAGTTGTACAATAGACTGTTGCATTAGCAAAAGGTTCTGCTTTGAGGATGTTTTTAATTTCCACATTGTAAATCAAAGCAAGCAACTGTAGATATTAATAGAGGAAATTAACTAAATGAGTCATACATCAACACAATTCAGAGGCACATTCAGCCTTTTTATATATATATATATATATATATATATATATATATATATATATATATATACTGTATATATATATATGTGTATTTCTTTCTCTTACTCGTTATTTCTCTCTGTCTTTCACTCACTGAGGAGGACGAGGTGTGAGCAGCTCTCTTGTGAGTAGCTGCTAGTTGCAGGACTTACACTGTACAGTGCCAAAAAAAGGTTATAAAAACAAAAAGGTCTCATAAATTGAGAGAAATGTGTGATAATTGTGACCCTGGGACAAAATCAGTGAAATGACAAACGTGAGTGTCTCTGGAAAATTGTAAGGTTTGGCCAGTAAATTAATGTAACTGTGCCCAACCAAGCCCAAGTACAACACAACGCTGAGCATGTTACCATCCAAAGGTAAGCATATCTGATAAATGAGGCTTTCTTGGATCTCCAAGAACACAATGGACACATCAGCCTGTATGTGCAAAAATAAAATCCTGGGAAGCATAGAGAGTAACAAATTTGACCTGACCAAGTGTCAGAGTAGGTATATGAAGTTGCAGCTAACCAGAGTGTGCAGGCCAGGATCATGGTGATGGGAAAGCTGGCCAAATATGCACACTGTGCAGTACACACCTACATCTGACACTGAGTGACTCATTGTAAAACATGTAGCAGTGATATCAATTTCATCATGTTATTAATAAGGCTCTTTTTACTTTTTTTCAGCCAGTGTTAGAAGTTGATCACTCCTTTCTGGTGTAATTTCATCTGAACTCTCAGAGCATGGTAGCGTTACCCTGACATGTCTTTGCCCCACAAGGTGTCCCTCAAGGTATGATGACTTTGTTGCCTTTAGACGGTATATAGTAGATTTTATGAAAGCTCAAACTAGAATCACCGTTGTCAGCAAACAGAGGGAGGAACGGGACAAAGCTACAGCCCTTAAAAAACACAAATATTCTGCTTCATTTTTCAAGTCGTACAAAAAACAACCATACTGGAAAACTTCACCAGGACGTGTAGTGCGTCTTGGACAACTACAGCAGGGATTTATCCTGGAGTTTCCCCAAAGCAAGTACTTGTAATCAGAGCCTGCTTTAAGCCTGAAATAGCAAAAGAACCAAATGTAAAGAGTCTGGCCAAGATGGTTATTGTGGACCACAGCTCAACCCTGTCTCCTAAAAATTACGTTCCCCCAGAACTAATACGCATTCCCAATTACGTTTGATCAGAAACGTATCTCCTCCCTGATTATGTTTGTGTTTGACGTATTACACATACGTTGATTATACACGTATACGTTGATTATACACGTATACGTTGATTAAACACGTATTTTTGTTTTATTGTTTTTATGTTTGTGTTTGACGTATTACAAATACGTTTATAATCGTGTGTTTGTGTTATTGTTTTCTTGCTTCATTTAAGCATATTTTAATTTTTAAACTCTGGGGAGAAAAAAGAAAGGAGGGGCGGGGTGAGGCCAGTGACGCACCGGGCGCCGGCCGGCCGCACCGGGCGCCGGCCGGCCGCACCGGGAGCCCGAGAGTCGGCCGCACCGGGAGCCGAAGACCGTTTGCCCGCCGTTGTTAGGCCGGTAACGGGCCGGTCTTCAGACCGCTTGCACCGGTCAGACCGCTTGGCCGCCGGTAACAGCCTCCTTCGCGCCGGCTCCGGTCTTCTCTGAGTCGGGTTGTTTGTGAATGCAGCCCAAAGTGTGTGATAAACTCCATCTAGTGCAGTAAACCACTGCGATCATCAGCAGACACTCGGATCTGTGTGGTCACATCAAGTGCAGAATCTGACGTGAAATTATTCAAACGGGCGGAAGGAGTCACGGGACCCAACATCCGGTTTTCAAAATACTAACTGATATGAATGTGTTCAGAACATTTCTGACCACATCCACACATCTTAACTGTACTGGTCTTACAGAAATGTTGTAATGTGTCAAACACAACGGACTGTTACAGTCTGACCGGTGCAAGCGGTCTGAAGACCGGCCCGTTACCGGCCTAACAACGGCGGGCAAACGGTCTTCGGCTCCCGGTGCGGCCGACTCTCGGGCTCCCGGTGCGGCCGGCGCCCGGTGCGGCCGGCCGTCACTGGCCTCACCCCGCCCCTCCTTTCTTTTTTCTCCCCAGAGTTTAAAAATTAAAATATGCTTAAATGAAGCAAGAAAACAATAACACAAACACACGATTATGAACGTATTTGTAATACGTCAAACACAAACATAAAAACAATAAAACAAAAATACGTGTATAATCAACATACGTGTTTAATCAACGTATACGTGTATAATCAACGTATGTGTAATACGTCAAACACAAACATAATCAGGGAGGAGATACGTTTCTGATCAAACGTAATTGGGAATGCGTATTAGTTCTGGGGGAACGTAATTTTTAGGAGACAGGGTTGCACAGCTATATGGCAGCAGCATTTAGTGATATTTGCACAGCATTGCTGTTATACCTCACCAAACTACAGAGCGTTCATTGTCCAGTCTCAAGACAGTGGATTGGCTATACCCTGAATAGAAAACTGAAATTTGAACTTGATTCCCCAAACGTCCTTCAATTTCATTGCTAATGCATGGTAATCCTTAACAAAATGCCATGAGTAAGACCTCACCTGAAGCCCTGATGGTCCAGCTGCTGCTTCCTCAACCTGTACTGCATCTTCACTGGATTTCTGAGTTTCCTGAATGCATTTCAAAATAATGCAGGTTTGCACTGTGTGGGTAGCAGTGGCGTGCCGTGGATTTTCTACCTGTGCCTTCTGTCAACAGCTGATAGAGACGGCGCAAAAATATAATTAAATTATAAAATAGCTATAACTTTGTGATTCTGTTTAGGCCAGCAGAGAAGGCTTAGCAGGCCCTGACGGCCCGCCACTGGTGGGTAGTTAGCCTACTACTAGCTAATTAACAACGACCGTGTTGATAGCTACTTACCCTCTGGGTGAACAAACTTTGTATATCCCTTTTCATTTTGGGTGTCATTTTCCTATCTACAAAGCACAAAAGGGTCAACAATATCAATACTGAGACCAAACAAAATACTAATATGAGGCTTTATTATTTCCTGGCGTATTTTAGTAGCTTACCGTGCCAGACTACTGCCAGCGCTCATTCTGCATTTACGATTCATGTAGTATTTCTAACTCGCCACTTTAAATTAAATGACAGCATCTTGTCTCGCAGTCTTGCAGTCTCGAGGGCGGATTGGAAAACATGGAAATGGTTTTTTCACTCTTCTGGGCGACGAACATACTAGAGGAGTGAAAAATCCATTTCCAAGTTTCTATACTATTACAGATAATAATACGAGTGGGTTTGCAAATATATTGTGCAAACCTTGGTCATGACTAGTCCCTATGGACCATATGCAAACCTACGCCCTTGCACTCTATGGTGACAGCAATGTCACGAGAGGTTGTCTGTGGCTGCGCTTGTTTGGGCTAATGTCTCTACAGAGACAAAAAAAGCACACTTACACTAAGAAAACAAAGGGTTAAAAGTAAAGCTAAGCATTTTACCTTTTTACCTTATGAATGTTTATGTCCGTCATATATATTTGTCATCAGGAATTATTTTCAAACATTGGCCAAGAACAGTGACAGGAAAGCAAAGTAACACAATGAATCTGTCTTCTTTGTCTAATCTTCTCTTAGTTTTTCAATTTTATATCTTGACAGATTACTTCAGGGTTCAGTGCTAAAAACTAATTTCCTGCAGTTTTAGAAAAAAAAACGAGGAAACTTGAGAGACGGACTAAAGGCAGAACAGTACAAGGTGCCACATCAGAGCCCAACAGTGTTTAACGCTGCTCCGACCAGCCAGCTGAGCAGAAAAGCTTGCTACCACACAGAGAGCGAGCAGGACAGACATTATCCTACAAATAGGAATAATGGCACACACTTATAGATAATCTTTAATTGTTTGTACATAGGAAAGTGGCAGAGGTTTTTGTCTGAGAGTAATAGAGAAATATAACTCTTCGGCCAAGCAATAGCAGTAATGCATAAACACCTTTATAAGACAGTTTTGATCATGTCTTTCCTTTCTACCATTTTTTCAACAGGTTTCTCAGTTACCCAACTATAATTGTTTCCCAATTGCATCTGCTGTGCACTCGGAGGTATGACTGCAGCTGGCTGTTACTGTGTTATTAAGTTACCTTTCTCTTGCTAATGCTCCTGGCCGCTTTCTAGTCCAGCATAGGTCGTCCTGGTAATCACTGTAAAAACAACATGGAGCTGTTCTTTGATTGGCTTACCAGAGCAGCACTCTCGGCTGTCATTTCTTATTTGGGAAAGGGAGGATGCTCATGCCCACAGACAAGACAATATTTGATTGGAACAACACTGGTGTGCTCCAAGTAGACCCACATGTCCATCTTGAAAGTGACTGCAGGATGCTTGCCTGAGCTGCAGCTGAAATAAAAGCCAGCCACTTAAATATGTAAAATAGAATGTACTCATAAATAACAATATACATCATATACTGTAAAGTAAAAGACAGGGCCTTTCATCATTTCTCGATTTGAATAATACATTGTATTTGTATAGCGCTTTACATGGTACTCAAGGCCCTTGAGATTGTGTGCCCCTCCTTGTCGCTTTGCTCATATTCTGCATTAATATGGGAAAAAGGGACAATATTTTAGCATTGGAAGCTTTCTGTTGTCCATTTGTAGTCTAAATAGCATTGACCAAGCATGTTCAAGTAGGCTTTGGTTCAATCCGTATGGAGAGAAAAATGTTAAAGAGTTAAAAACATGTAGCATACATGTTAACAGGGAACATTGTACTGGACGGTACTTTTATTTTTGGTACTTCAATTACATTTTGCTGATAATAACTTACTTGTTTTCAATGCAGAACATTAACTCGTAGTGGATTATTTCATTAGTATGGTATTAGTACTTTTACTGCAGTGAAGGATCTGAATAGTTTTACACCCACAACTTACTTGTCGGTGATTTAAGTTTGGGAACTCACTTGGCAAACAGTTAATATACAAACAGTGGTTCCTAACCTCAGCTCCGGATCCTTGACCGGGTCCAAATTATTTTGAATAATTGTATTTCATAACGCTATTAACATACTTCACGTCATATTAACATCAGCCTCTACAGGTTGACAAGTTAACAAAAGCTGTCAGACAATTGTAGAATATTAGCTCCATTATTTACCTCTGAGTGTAACATCCCGTTAGTCCCATGTGAGTGTCTCCTGATTTGTTATTCCCTACACTTGCGTTCAATCACCAGCCCCTAGTTTTTCCAGCTGTCAGCCCCACACACATATACTCCCTTGCATTCCTTGTTCCGGTGCCGAATTGTCTTTGTCCTACCTAGAGTTAATCGTTCTACAGCAGTATTTTCCCTTGTTTGCTTCTATGGTTTCTGACTCTGGACTCTGTTTTTTTAAGTGTGTGCCTGCTCCCTGTCAGACTTGTTGCCTTTACAGACCCGTGTATGACCTTTTGTGCCTCGTAAAAAGACCTGGCCTTTTGCCTCACTTCGTCTCCAGTGTCTTCCTCTGCATTAGATTCTTTGCTCTGCCCTAGAACCGTGACACTGAGATGGAGTGGAGTGAAAAACATAACATTTATCTCTGAGATGTAAAGGAGTAGTGTTTAATGGCGGATTGAAAACCGCCTTTATACTGCCACCTAGCGTCTGTGTTAAGAATGATATCCGGCCAATCCAAAGACGAGGATTGTAACCAATCAAATGTAGTGATACGATGGTGACTGGGTCCGCCCACTTACTGTCAAAAAGGAAAAACAGTCTTGCGAGAAGAAGAGCAGTGGTCAAAGTCGAGCACTAGGGGACCGCCCTCGCGCTCAAGGCATGGATTTCTCCCCGCAGGCTGCAATTTTGCTCACGCGAGCAGAGATATTCTGTGTGGAGTGCTCGCAAAGGTAATAGATGTGCGCGGATTTTGATATTGCCTTCATAGTTTTGCATCTCAAATTGCTAATTGGACTGTAAACATCTGAAAAGAAAAGGGAATCATGGTCCCGGATATCTGCTGGCTACACTTCAACCCCAGCCATATAGACCCTTGCCCCCAGAGGCTTATTCGTCATCCGACCAATAGGCGATGGGTTCTGAGATTGTTTGGCTTGTGACCCAGGGTTTTATCTCAGCGCACCATCTTGAGGACATGCCAATTTCTTGATGTATCTTAAAGAGCGAGGATTAAGGAACGATGAGGCTTGCAAGAGGAGCTATAAGCAAGTAGACTGGCACTAATGACTAATGACATATAAAAGTATGTAACTGTCTCAAGCCCGATAGTGTCAAACTTCGTTATCATTACCCGCAAATTAACTTAAGATATTCAATTTTGCATATTCATGATCCATATTCATGCATTTCTGGTTGAACACAGGAAACGTATCGAAGACAGACTGTGAAACACTTCTCCAAAGGGCAACTAATACACAACTTTGATTAATCAGTCCCATTGAAATTATGTCACATGTTCTTTATTTCCTCATATAGAGTGCAAGCAGAACAGATGGTATCTGGGAGTAACATATTCTCATTAGGTGGTCTTGAATCTGCACATCTGAAAGGGAAAACGAGAGAAAGGGGGGAGGGGCAAAATCCTCAGAGTTTTGGCACGCATCAACTCTCTGACCTTCTGTCCAGTCTGCTGGCCGACAGGAAGGAATGAAAAGATGGAGCAGGGATGGAAAACTGACAGCCTCTCAGTAGCAGAGAGCTCCAGATCTGAGTCGGCCTAATCAGTAATCACTGATATGTTGCTTTCACCTTTTAAAGGGCTTTTGTTGCAAAAGCAAATCAATAAGCAGCAATATTCTCCATATAAATGTAAAGGTTGGGTCTCTACTAACAAAATTCATAATAATCACGATGGTCATACCACTGGAATATATATATGTATATGTTTCACTGTAAGAGGGTGGGTGGAAGACAGCACTACGCCTGTATAATAACACCCAGTAATTCAAGGCAAATCTATGAAATTCCATAAAAAACAAACACATATTTGCATCCAACAAATTAAAACAAAGTTTCACTGAAATTAGAAACAGAGACACAATTGAAATGAATCCTCTCTCTTTAACTCAGTATGACATACCTTACATTTTGCCTTTGTGTTCTTGCATATGGGTTTGAGTGTGCTGTATATTTTCCAGAGGGATGTGGTGCCCTTTTGTCTACCTAACAATACCTGGCAGCTAAACAGTATGGCATGTACCTTGAATATTGTGTCAAAATGGGGAGACAGCTGTCTGCTGCAATCACTGTCTCTGATTTCAAATTCATTGCATAGCTTACAGCAGGTTAAGTTGGTGTCTCTTGCAGGGACAAGTAGCTACAATAGTGGAATGTTTGCTGCGACTGCATCATTGGCAAATAGGTCATGCCTGCTCTCAGTGGGAGTTTGACTTTTGATCTTCTCTTTGTGACTTTCATGGGTAGTATTTCGAGCATCAATCAGGAACTACAAATTATTCAGTCCTTCTGTTGGAATATGGACTGCATACGATCACCTGGTCTGCAGAGGAAGTTATTGGTTGCAGCCTTTTCTTCACATGCCTTCGATTCATGAAATATACAGAGATGATCAGGATCTACCCTTCTCAACTTACACTCTTTGAGGGAATTCCCTCAGGCCAAGGTTTGAAGTTTGTGAAGATGAATGCCTCCTGCAACCACAAACCACAGCTGTACAATGAGTCATATTTTGAAATAAAAACCAATCAAGGTTTAGGTAGTTTAAGCAGCGTTTCAAAATGAAGACCGACCCCGACCATATCACGTAACCCACAATCTAAAAAAAACCTGTTCCCTGTGTTTGTTTCTTTTCTAGACCCCACAGCCTCAGGAGAGAAGTGATGTGACTTTATGCCCGAGGAGCTGCCAGTGGGAAAGTGGCCTTGCAAAGCCCTTGTAGTTTAGTCTGAATCATTCTGTGTCACACACATGAGCCACAACAGAAGCCACAAACCACAGGTTCTCTCAGGTAAAAGTCAGATATTTAGAAGCTATAGCGCCACCGGGCCAACGTATACACACTAGTGCTGACTGTAGGGGAAAAAGCAGACCCATCTCTGACCCCTTTCACTGTAAAGGGGAGAAGGGAAGTTGCTTTTTTAATTTCTCTGTTGCAGCCATCAGTGAGGTGAGTATAATATAATACAACAAGGTGACATGGAAAATGTATTCTAAAACTGGCAAGTATCATTGGTAGAGATACATTTCCATGATTCTGACCAATCCAGAAACTCATAGCATAACACTGATAGACTAAAAATGCTTTAGAAATAATATAATTAATACAATCATTCTGTCTAGTTGTACTGAAGCCTTCTCAATATTTGATTCACTTCGGCTTCAATTAACAGCAAAACTCTTAAGCTCTACATATGTACTACTGCCAAGGTAAATGGAAAGATCTTACATTTGTCCAACCATCTATGAATTGTTATTCTCAAAAATGACAAATAGAACTTTACAACTTGGATCTACAGTATGTTGGTTGCCATTCAAAATAAGTAGTGCAACTACTCTATACAGCATGTATGTAAAAGGTTTATCTCGCACCTCAAGATTTTTGCATTCCATGTTTTTATAGAGACAGAAAATTATTTTGTGGAATATTTTTGGAATATGAAGAGGACAATGCATTAGTGACTTACATCACTATGCTATTTGCATTATTTGCTTTTTTTGGAAACTGGCTGGATCTGTAGTATTTGTGTTTTACCAGCCCACCTCCTAATCCCTCAGCTATCACAGTTTTAATCTAAAAAAGACAATATGCTTTGATGACCCACCACAATATTTGGAGAAAATATACAGTTTCAAAGACAGTCCTGCAGCCAGTCCTGATGCCAGTGTATTCTTTAAAGCTAAGTAACTGTCGAACAATAATTTAATCATTTCAAACCTGTGTGGCAATCAATACAATAAACCCTGCCATTTTGCCTCAAATCATGGGAGGATGGGCCCGAAAGAGTATTTTGATTGCTTATGTCCCAATTCGCCAGCAGAGCTTTCTAAATTACACTGAGCAAGTCTCCATTATGATCTAATCCCTTGCAGTGCACTGCATTGGCATTTAAAGTAATCTATTGTTAAAACAATACAAACCAACATGTCTCTGATCAAAAGACATAGAGATCAGAAAAGCATCTGCAATTAAAAACTGCCTGTAAAACAACTTTTTATATATATAAATAATGACCTATGTAAGCAAATAAGTTATCAAGTTATCATACTTTCTCTGATACACTTTGAAGCTAGTTATAGTTCTTTAAGCTGTTTTATACTGACATGTGAAAATGGGGGACCTAATCCATGTACAATATACTTTTACTTAGTCTTCTTTAGAGAGATTGCTCTCTCTGGTCTGTTTTCTATTTTCTGCTGCAAATACTTCTTCCAGGAGTTGGAGATGTGATTACATAACTTCCTTTTCTTTTCAACTTCCCCTCTGCACAGTTTTTTAAGCTCAGAAAGTGATTTTACATATTCTGGAGATTATTTTTAAGGCACAACTGTATCTGGCTGAAGGCTATAATAGATCCTTTAATCTGAAACTGGGGTATTGTTTGAGTCTCACAAAAAAGCAAGAAAGCTGGGGAAAAGATTATAGACAATTGGAAATCACTGTCTACCTCAAATGTAGTGTTTCCATATAACACTACGCTTAATACTATGATTAATAATAATAATAATAATAATAATAATAATAATAATAGTAATTATACAATGTATACATAATAATAATTAATTCATAGCATGCATTTGTAGTATAACTGCCCCATGCGCCTTTTCATAAAAGTCTGAAAATCTCCAGCTTTTTAGCTTGTTTGGAAACTGAGAAGTGTTGCTTCCGCCCTAATTGCATATTGATGGTTCTGATCTACACTTCTTCAGGTTTATATTTTTTGTGTTCATGACTTTTATATTGCTACCCTCCATGGATGACACAAGATAAAATATGTTTGAGATACATTTGTTTTAATGGGAAAGTTTTATCCTTGAGTTATTTTTTTATGAAATGCTTTTTGCTTTTCCCTCCAAAAGATGAGTTAATCAGTGCCTTTTATGTTGGATGGCAGAAGAAAGCCCATGAATTATGAAGCTGCATTACATGTCTGCATCTTGTAGCCCAGGCATAATGAGAACAGAATTGTGGCAGCCGTGGTGAAAGCTGCAAAAAAAAAATATAAATGTGGCATTGAAAGCCTTTTCCTCAAAATTACCTAAAGTATTATAAATCATAAATCAGTACTTCATTTTTAGGCAGATCAGATTATACATTTGAAACAAATTGACAAAAGAACTAACATATTTTATTGTAATGGCTTCACGGAAGAAAAGGGAGTCAGGGAAAAACACCCTTTGATGTCTCCTGTGCTTTCTGTACTCTTTCTTCCCATATTTCCAAACTGAATCTATGATAATTCTGATACGATTTTATAACTTTGCATCTGTCAAGGGCCAAAGGATGTTCACCAGTGGCTCATCACAGCACTAATCACATAACATAGTCATACCTGTAAAGCTCCATACTGGCTCCATGGGTTACCTTCTTGCGTGAATATCTCTGAAAAATGTCTCAGACAACCTAATCCTAAAATGTAAGCCTGGCACTGCTAAATCTATGCAAGTATTAACTTGTTTTGGGAGGCTTGAGGAAAGGGTGGCAGGTGCTTTTGCTGACCACAACCTAGTTGTTATTATTTATGTATTTCCTTGTCAAGTCATCACCTGTTTTGACAACCTTATTTGGAGCATGACAAGTTTAATTTAAATAGATATGGTACAGGAATGCAAACAGTGGACAAATTTCACTGAGTGCACAGACGTAATCCGATGGTGTCAGCGTCATATACACATATGTTAATACTGCACTTTTTTTTCCTTTCTTTCTGACAAGGAGTTATATACAGCATGCACGTGTATCTATAAGAGAGTGTGTGGCAGTTGAGATTCAACAACATTATATTATTTGTGCTAAAGTGATAGAATAGTTAGTTTTTTTCCCTGCAAAGTGTTACAGTGCTTATGTTGGATAGTTTACATATACTAGAACAAAGAGCAATGTGCACAGCTTTTAGAAAACAATGTATGTTTTTTTTGGCTGAGGTGCAAGTTAGCAAGTGCATTGTATTGTTCTGGACACCTGGAGGATGTATGTGAACTTATTCCAGGAATAATGCAACCAGAAGAATTTCATGGATAATTACTCCCTGTGTGAGCGCTAGCAGAGCCATGTATGCAGTATTCTTCATTGTCCCCACTGAGCACTTTGCCATCACTTTGTGGAGTATCCATTCAAAAGCATTTTAATGTTGCATTTCTGGTCTTTCTCTTTTTTTGCTGGTAACAAACAGACAGTTTGGCTAAAACACAAGTGCTTATAACTGAAAGAACATTCCAGAAGAATCTGGTGTAGATAACGCAGACTTAAAGAAATGTCCCGCCACTTTGCAAATAGGTACCTTCTATTGAAAGGGATAAGCTGAACTAAACAAGGTCCACATTGGACAAATGTGGACACACATGCCTAGAAAAATACCAGCTTTTATATTAGTAAACATCTTCCAGGGCTCTTTAATTTATTTAAATGTGTTATCATTTAGACATGGCATTCATATAAACATACACTTAACATATACTGTACATACCTTAATATCACCACCGGTTTAAAATCACATTTTGATAATACAGTATTTCCAGTACCACTTATTATCAAGTTCAGATTAAGTGCATTACATGTAATGCTTGCCTCAGTATAACAATTAAAGTATATATTAACGTATTTAAATATATCTTGAGTAAACTTAACAGTTTTAAATGTGTTGTGGAGCAGCATACAGAGTCTTGGTCAATGCTTCCAGAATGAATATTGCTGTCTTTTCATATCTCTACATTTTAGCTACCTTGGGGCATACATATTAATTAGCCCTCAGACCTTGTTATGAAACAACGCAGGTTCACAGAGAAGATGACATCAGAGAAAAGACAGTAGCACTTTATAATAAGTGCACACTATATTTAGCATTAGTAAAGCATGAATAAACAAGGAATTCATCATTTATAAAGCATTATTCCAACATGAATACTCATTAGTAACTCATTCATAAACACAGTTATAAATGTTTCATTCTTGATTAATAAGCTTGGATTTCATACTTTATGATGGATTCCCCATTTGTAAATTAAGTATTCAGGACTTATCGATGATTAATAAGATAATTTGTAAAGTGTTAGTAAATGATACAAACAATTCTCCAATTCATGATTAATTCAGGTAGTTACTACTCGTTAATTCAGTAGTTAATAACCGTTCGTTAAGTATTAGTTAAGCATGTTCTGTGACCTAATCTAAAATGACGACTATGCTTTACAACGCATTAATAAATGTCATGATTAATTCAGCGCGCCGAACAGCAACCCGTCATGGGCATATTTATGTATACGATATCAGACAGCAGGCCTAGGTAGAAAATGCACGGCCCGCCACTGCACTTTACAAATGATCTTATTAATCATCTATAAATCCTGAATACTTCATTTACAAATAGGGAATCCATCATTTAAAAAGTATGAAACCCAAGCTTATTAATGCTTTATAAATGATGAATTCATTGTTTATTCATGCTTTACTAATGCTAAATAGTGTGCACTTATTATAAAGTGCTACCGAAAAAACAAATGAAGACCCAACTTGTTATCCATCACCAACGAAGGACCATATTTGAATTCCAAACAATTTCTCATTGTGTTTTTATCTTTGCCTTGTTGAATTTTGACCGATGGAGGAGATCACCAAGGGGAAAACAAGACATTTTGGTTTAATTGTGTGGCAGACTGAATACTGATTTCAACTTCTGTCTGTCTGGATTTGGGTTGTGTAAGCAGCGGGCCGTATAAAGTAACTTTTAAGAACCTAACCTAAACCAAAAAGGGTGAAATAAATAATGCTGGCCTGAACTGATCAAAATTGCAAGTGGTACATTTGTATTAATGGATTCATATTGGAGAGTGACGCAAGTAGATTGGTAATCGACAACACAGATTTATAGACGCATTCATTTTTTCAAAGAAGCTAGTCAAACTAACAAATGCGGGATAACTATTCAATATATATACAATATATTACTATTAACCTAAATACATTTTCCTTTGGGCATCTGTTTTGTCTAAATGACAGAGCTGTAATCAGTTACCTAAATTACCTATTATTATTATTAGATAATCATGCACAAATGAAATCGAATCATTGTCAAATTAATAAAAAAGAAAATCATGAACAGTAGCTCTCCTGAGGCATTTTCTCTTGGATAATTACAATATTGACCCTTGCGCTGCTTTTGATACAAAACTTAACAAAATTATGTCTTTCAAAGGGATTTTCTAAGAAGAAAGCCAAATAACCCCAAAACTGAAAGTAATGAAAGCTTGACATCATTTAAGTTGCTGTAACAGAGATATTACTTTTTTCATTGCATTAGGATTTGTCATCACAACAAATGTGGGGAAGTGAAAAAGTGATGTCCTGTTCTAATACGCACAATGTGATACATTTAAGATATTTGAGTTACAGGAGGGGAGAATGATCAATAATGGCATCACGGATGAGGGCACAAGAGACTGGTAAGTGAAGGGAAACGTAAAGGAAATGTTACATTGCGTCACTTCTTCTCAGAGAGAGGAAAAGGCATTTCAGCTCCTGAGTAGGCTACCCTCAGACCTATACATGCAATAAACGTGACAGACGGTAATAATTTGGGAAAGATGATGGAGATTTTGGTTCAATGAAATTGGACTCAATGCTGATATTTGCAATTGTATTGTTCCTGAAACTGTTCAATAAAGTGGACACATCCCAAATGTGTATCATCAGGCTTAAAATTTACTCAATGATAATCTGTGGCTTTTGTGCGCAACTTCCCCGTACGTAACAGTATATAAATATGCTAATTGGCAACACACATTGGCCTTCTTATTAATCAATTTCTTTGGAATAAGCAGCAATAAACACTCTGACATTATAGGTTCTTACACTTTATATTTTCTTACTTACAAAAAAGAAAAGTAAAATAAGTATGTGTCAATAATATTGCAAAATTGATTTTAGTTTTTTTATTCAATGCTTTAAGACAGGGGTCGGCAATTTGCAGCTCCTCAGACCCTCTGTTTCTCCCTGATGCTTTGACAAAAAATAATCTAATATTTTTTGCGGAAAATCTTTCAAAGGGAATATTTTTTAAACTAAAATGTGCGTCGCATCTTATTACGTCGCTGTCAAGCGTCTTTCCCTGCAGGTGGCGAATCATGATTTGCAGAGCCCCACCCTCGCTAAACTGTCAATAAATAAATCCAAAGTCACGGAGAAATATGGAGTTTAATTCTGCATGGACATATAGAGTTTGATATTGCAATACAATGTCAAGAAGTGTCGGGTTGCCGACCCCTACTTTAACCCTAGAACACTAACGTTCAAAATAGTCACACTATCACTAACGTCGGGTGAATTTCACCTGATATAATGTACCTGATAAAATATACTTCTCATCGAAATATATTCAAATACAACAATACAAGGCAAGTTGAAGTACTCTTCTTTTATTTGACCCTATAGAACTTCTCATAAAACGATAAACAGGTATCACGGGGAGATCCTGAAAAAAGGCTCAAAATCCGGTGAAAAAATAGGGAATCGTCAATAAAATATGATTAAAAATATAAATAAAGGAGCTATGAACTTGTTATTTGGTCCACATGTTCCTGGGACATGTGAGTATTGATCTGTGAAGGAAAAGTTAATTAATGTTAAAAGTCAATGTTAAAACCCATCCGGAAAAAATAGTCACACTATCACTAACGTCGGGTGAAAATCACCCGAACAGGTGCCTGTAGCAAAAAACAGTGATCGGAGCAGAGAGACACGCCCACCTTCACTAACGTCTGTGAGCAGCATGAAGCTACAGAAGGACCCACGCAACTCAGACAAAAGCAACACAGTGAAAATAACGTAACAACAATCGCTCGGGTGAAAATCACCCGACGTTAGTGTTCTAGGGTTAAGAGCTTGTTTGAAGACTAAAACCTATTCTAGCATACTGCAAATTAAATCACCCAGAGGTCCGGGCCCTCACCACAGCCACCAACACTCCGCTGCTGCTTCTGTTCATCCCTGCTGAGACACCCCATCGTCTGCAGACACTGATGGTGATAATATCTCTTGTGGCAAAACAAACGATACATTGGCCTTCGATGAGCTAATGAATGAGCTGTCTAGTCAAAGAGCAGGAAGCTTCTACCGCTGTTGCTGGGCGCATTTTGGAAACAGGAAATTACCGTTGCAGATAGTAAGGTGGTGAATTTAAGCCAGACTGTAAAATATATGATGAAATTATCCTCATCTGTAAGATAACATCAAATAGCATTACACAACTGTAGAAAAGAGTGTCAGTAGTATTCAATAATGTATTTAACTATGCAGATATTACCAAGTATGATTTTAGTTTTCATAAAGTTTTTGTGAGTAAAATTGCTGCAGTAAACGAGACTTTATTTATTCTGGGTTTATTCCATAGGGACGGATACAGCATACTGTACACAGACAAGTATCAGAGTATCAATGCTTACTGAAGCAGATGAGTAACCACGATGACTGTCACTCCCTCTGCCTTCTCCAGTCACTTTACCTGGCAAATTGTCACCACCTGCACTTAATAATTGTGTAAATTAGCAAATAACTCTTGCACAATCGCTCCGTAGCCCCATTATCAGTTATAATCTTATGTCATAAGTAAACACAAGTAAATAAATAAATAATGTTGACCTATCAAACTTTCCTCGTATGGTGGTAGAAACCACTGATTGTTACGATAATTTTGGCAGCAATCCGTCTGATTGCTGCCAAAATATAATAAAAAAAATATAATATATATACTGTCAAAAAACATTATATACCAAATAATTTAAATAAGAAATATACCGTGTTGACGTGCTAAATGTGTGTGGGAGACCGTAAGCCCCTGTCAACAACCACTTAAATGTAACCAAATATAATATATCGCCATTCATCATCACTGAGAAAAGCCCCTCCCCCCTTTAGGGGCGCCGGCCAAATGTGAGTCTATGGCAGCAAACAAACATTTCACGGTCGTTGCGGCAAGGACAGCTTCTCATTGGCGGATGAAACTTGAATCTTGAAAACAAATCTGCGCCCTAGCCAATGACATTGTTTCTTATTTCAAACGTGATTGGACTATTCGTCGAATCAGAGACCTTTATCATTCCCTCACATCCCATATAGCTCCCACGTAGCTACGCGAGCAACACAGCTAGCAGAGACTTTGATTATGTTAGTATGGCGACTGAAAACTCGGTGGTATCTCTACGCGAAACACCTTTCAATCGACGATCAGATGTTGACAAGAAGAGGCTGAAAGAGGTGGAGCAAAGCAGTGGCTCTGAGCAGCCGAGGAAGCGCCGGGCTATGAAGGAAGATGAGCTTGGAAGGATTGCTGCAGAGGTGAGTGTCAAAATCAGCAGATGCCTGTGTTCGAGTTTAATGTTTTATTTTTCCCACAGCAGAACACATGTTGGACATTGTTAGATTTGGGTGGATATCATATCAGACTATAACTTTATCTAAAATACCAATTCAACCCCCAACAAGTTAGTTTGTGTATGTGTGTGTGTGTCATAGCTCCAGGCTAGAGCATCAAGGTGGCTCCTGGCCTTTTGTCTATGTTGATGAGCCATCAAGACACACAAAACATAGTTTTTTGTCAACTCTGATTGTTGGCTTTTGTCTGTAGTATGAAGCCTGTTTGTAGTAGATATTTCCAACTTATCTGTCTGTCTCTGTCTCTCTCTATATGTATCTGTAGGTTTGTGACACCTTGGACACACCAGGGAACGCTTTGCCTTCAAAGACCACCTCACCAGTGCCACCTTACTGCAGGGCCCCCAGTTTGAATGCTACGCCAATGTATTCCCTGAAGTTGCTCTGGCCACCACATTGAATGTTTCTTAAACCATTCTGCTCTGAACGTCTCATGCCCAAAGTTACAGTTTGTTGATAGTTGTTATTGGACAGTGTTGAGCACTGTGTTTTCTTGAAATATAGCTTTGTTTTTTAGAATATTCTACTCAAAACCTCTTTTCTTCTCATTGTGGAGTGCTATTTAAACCGCACCGCCCAACTGCGCCCACCCCCCCCCAAAAAATGTCACCAGCCGCCACTGCTACAGGTTGATTTGGGATTTATATACGGAAACTACAGGCATACGTAAAGTAATATAAATCTGAATATTTTTTGCCGTACATGCATTTCCTCCTTTGAAGAATGTCATCATGCCATTATTTATCGTCGGAATTTAACGATACTAATTAAATATTCTGAAGCCAAGACTTTATTAAATAGGAATCAATAAAAAAAATTACCAAAAAAACAGATGTTGAAATAAATCCAACTTCATCCAGACATGAGAAGTTGATTCAACTGATTTTGATAAAGCACACCACATATATTAAAACCTTTCAAATGTGATTTGTTTCCTCCAACATTCCACAAAAATATCCTGGGATAAATATATACCCTTTCCAGCCAAAAGCAAACTCTGGTGCATTGGACTATTAACGATGCTAACATAAGAAAAGTGGGTTTTCATATTTATATTATCAACAACAACAAAGGACTAACATTACATTACATTTCATTTAGCTGACGCTTTTATGCAAAGCAACTTACAATAAGTGCAATTCAACCATGAGTACAAACTCAGAACAACAAGAATCAAGAAAGCACAATTTCTTCAATAAAGTTAAACTACAAAGTGCTATCCGTAAGTGCTTATTCAAGGCGTAGTCGTAGAGTGTTTAGCACGCAGTGACGGAGCTACAAGCCGATTGGCAGAAGCCGAGCGGAGCGAGCGAGCTGGGGTGTACGGTTTTACCATGTCTTGGATGTAGATTGGACCCGATCTGTTCGTAGCACGGTACGCAAGTACCAACATCAAATACAATTTTACGATGGGCTGCCTGTTTTTCTTTTCATGTCTTCCTTTTTTTTCACGTTTGGTAGTGAACCTGTAAACTGTGATTGAAACCTGCAATCGTGCAGATATGCAGTTTCAGTAGAAATAAGTTCCCCTGTGAGACTGCAGCTACCATAGTAATTTGAGCAAACAAGCAATTCAAGCAAAGATGTTGGTAACTTGGTGAAACTGCCTAGATTATGGATGTCTCTACTGTGTCATTTTCAGCTCAAATAAAACAATCAGCAAAAATCAAGAATCATAATGTGCAAATGTATATTTCCTTCATGAAATTCATTCTTGTAAAATACTTTTCTTTCCCAGAATTAATTTTGTGATTGGCAGCAACCCGGCTGGATTTAACCCTTTGAGAGTGAGCCCGCCACCGTGTGTAAGTGCTGCAGAGACAGGGTTACAATATCATAACCTTCATTATGAAATCACTATTGATTTGTACACATAATAAGGATGTTCACACAATGCACATTGCTTTTACCAAATGGAGTTTACCTCAATGAACAGTCAGCCCAGACTACTATAAATCTGAATATTTTTTGCCGTACATGCATTCCCTCCTTTGAAGAATGTCATCATGCCATTATTTATCGTCGGAATTTAACGATACTAATTAAATATTCTGAAGCCAAGACTTTATTAAATGGGAATCAATAAAAAAAATTACCAAAAAAAACAGATGTTGAAATAAATCCAACTTTATCCAGACATGAGAAGTTGATTCAACTGATTTTGATAAAGCACGCCACATATATTAAAACCTTTCAAATGTGATCTGTTTCCTCCAACATTCCACAAAAATATCCTGGGATAAATATATACCCTTTCCAGCCAAAAGCAAACTCTGGTGCATTGGACTATTAACGATGCTAACATAAGAAAAGTGGGTTTTCATATTTATATTATCAACAACAACAAAGGACTAACATTACATTACATTTCATTTAGCTGACGCTTTTATGCAAAGCAACTTACAATAAGTGCAATTCAACCATGAGTACAAACTCAGAACAACAAGAATCAAGAAAGTACAATTTCTTCAATAAAGTTAAACTACAAAGTGCTATCCGTAAGTGCTTATTCAAGGTGTAGTCGTAGAGTGTTTAGCACGCAGTGACGGAGCTACAAGCCGATTGGCAGAAGCCGAGCGGAGCGAGCGAGCTGGGGTGTACGGTTTTACCATGTCTTGGATGTAGATTGGACCCGATCTGTTTGTAGCACGGTACGCAAGTACCAACATCAAATACAATTTTACAATGGGCTGCCTGTTTTTCTTTTCATGTCTTCCTTTTTTTCACGTTTGGTAGTGAACCGGTAAACTGTGATTGAAACCTGCAATCGTGCAGATATGCAGTTTCAGTAGAGATAAGTACCCCTGTGAGACTGCAGCTACCATAGTAATTTGAGCAAACAAGCAATTCAAGCAAAGATGTTGGTAACTTGGTGAAACTGCCTAGATTATGGATGTCTCTACTGTGTCATTTTCAGCTCAAATAAAACAATCAGCAAAAATCAAGAATCATAATGTGCAAATGTATATTTCCTTCATGAAATTCATTCTTGTAAAATACTTTTCTTTCCCAGAATTAATTTTGTGCAGCAACCCGGCTGGATTTAACCCTTTGAGAGTGAGCCCGCCACCGTGTGTAAGTGCTGCAGAGACAGGGTTACAATATCATAACCTTCATTATGAAATCACTATTGATTTGTACACATAATAAGGATGTTCACACAATGCACATTGCTTTTACCAAATGGAGTTTACCTCAATGAACAGTCAGCCCAGACTACTATAAATACAAGTCTATATAAGCCTAATTATGAAAAAGGAAATGAACCAGCATGACTCCTACATGACAGGTGTGATTAGCAAAATTGAGTTTGCAGACCCACATTTTATTTTATTTAATCTAATATTGCAACACTTTGACATATGGATAATTCCATTCCATTCCATCATCCAAACCCCGTATCCTATTGAGGGTCGCGGGGGCTCTAGAGCCGATCCCAGCTGACATTGGCCGAAGGCACACAAAAGATTGTGTTCAAGTAAAATCTGAAAAAAGTCCACTGTCCTGAGGTCTCATTTATAACCATTCCATACGGACAAGACGGGGCCTGAAAGAGGCGCACGCCGCTTCTCACACACACATCTATAAAAACTAACTATCTGCAATTGCCGTTGCAGATAGTGAGGTGGTGAATTTAAGCCAGACTGTTAAAAAATGATGAAATTATCATCATCTGTAAAATAACGTCAAATAGCGCTACACAACTGCTGAAAAGAGTTTAAATAATAATGTATTTAACTGTGTAGATATTACCAAGTACGATTTTAGTTTTCATAAAGTTTTTGTGAGTAAAATTGCTGCGGTGAACACAACTTTATTCAATAATGGTTTATCCCATGGACAGATACATCATCCTGTACACAATCACAGACAAATATTATAGTATCAGAACTTACTGGAGCAGAGGAGTACCCGCAATGACTGTCACTCATTCTCCAGTCACCTTACCTGGCAAAGTGTCACCACCTGCACTTAATACTTGAATAATCACTCCATAGCCTCATTATCAGTTATAATCTCAATGTCATAAGAAAACAAGTAAATCAATAAATAATGTTCACCTATCAAACTTTTCTCAAAAAAATGATATCCAGGGTGGTAGATACCGATGATTGTCACGATAATTTTGGCAGCAATCTGTCTGATATACTCCGATGACACTCGTGGTGTGCTATGTTGCGCGATAGATACTCTGGCACTGTTAGGACGAAATAAAATGGAAGAATTAGAGGGGAAGGAGTGCTCTTCCTTGTAGTTGCCATGATTCACTGTAAAGAACCATTGATCAGCAGGCTCTTAAGGTGCTTTGCATTGACCATTCATGGTTGAATGTGGACCATGAATGCATATCTAGAGGTTGATTTGGGATTTATCTAAGGAAACGGCGCACTGCAGGCGTACGCAAAGTTATATAAATCAGAAATGATTTGGCGTACATGCATTTCCTCCTTTGAACATACACAAATAGTTAGTGTTAATGCTATGTACTGTTTTATAAATGAGACCCCTGGACCTTTCATAATTTCATGGAGACGTAGCAGTAAAGGCTTATTTATGGTTCTCCGTCAGGTCGACGGCGTACCTACGCCGTAGCTACGGCGTCGACGCAGACCCCTACGCCGTAGCCTGACGTGCACCTCCAAAAAATACGCATCGCGTTGACGCGGACCACAACGCTGTGATTGGTCCGCTCAGAACGTAATTTCCGGCGGTTGCTCTTTCCGGTTTGTCTTCCTACACCGCCATTTTTAAAGTTATTGTAGACCAGTAGTAACAATTTGCAATATAAGCATTTGCTCTTCAATATTGATGAGCTCCAACTCCAAACACAGCCGCTTCAACCTGGTCGCCATTGTTTACTGTGACCGGAAGAAAAAGCAAGGATTCGGCTATAACCCCTGAAACCACACAGCCACACAGGCACACCCCCCTGCATGGCGGTTAATTGCAGAGCAACGCGGCCCCTCGACACAGAACTTCGAATGCTCAACGATGGCGTCACGTCGACGGCGTACCTACGACGTCGACCTACGACGTCGACCTGACGGAGAACCATAAATAAGGCTTAAGGAGGGGAGGGACTCTTTCTTAGGATCAGAGTGTGGTGGACAGGCCATGCCTTCACAAGCTTAAAAAAAGATTTATCGTCGGAATTAGATGATACAAATTACATATTCTGAAGCCAAGACTTTATTAAATAAGAATCAATAAAAAAATACTTTTTTTACCAAAAAATAGGATGTTGACATAAATCCAACTACTGTATATCTAGAAATGAGCAGTTGATCTGACCGATTTTGATAGAGTATGCCACATACGTAAGTCAACATTACAATCTGCCAAATGTGATATGTTCCCTCCAACATTCCACTACAATATTCTGAATATAAATCCATACAAATTCATCGGAGCTTTAAAAAATATCCTGGGATAAATGTGTGTCCAGCCAAAAGTAAAATTGTGGCGCATTGGACTATTAACCATGCTACTTAATGTACGAAAAGTGGGTTTTCATATTTATATTATCAACAACAAGAAAGGACTAACATAAAATACATGTCCAGAGACTTAGATAAAC
This sequence comes from Myoxocephalus aenaeus, assembly GCA_038501785.1. Taxonomy (NCBI): domain Eukaryota; kingdom Metazoa; phylum Chordata; class Actinopteri; order Perciformes; family Cottidae; genus Myoxocephalus; species Myoxocephalus aenaeus. Next base: position 7,446,677 of record JBAMJR010000350.1, on the reverse strand, counting down.
AAGTATTCAGAGCATTATCTGACTCAGGCTCTCCAACGGATCACCGGCTACGGTTTAGGACCTGGGCCCTATTTCTCGTACCTGGCTCAACAAAGTCGAGCAAATGTCCTATTATCCAGCTTAAATTAGCGAGATGATTGACATCAGGCTATCTGGGTTTCTCCACGGCTGATCCGTGCTGAAACGGTCTCGTTAATTCTAACCAGATGTCAGTCATCTGGATAATTGCGCGTGCCCGCTCCTCTTCAGAAGGGATAATAATCGAGCACTGACACCACGATGTTCTAACAGTACAATGGCAAATAAACTCAGAGGAACCTCTTTTTTTCTCTCCGCTGAGAAGCGGGAGATGATCATGAACCCATATGAGGAAGTCAATATACCATATTCATGGAAAAATCTAATGCTGCATTCACAGCAAACAATTTTGCAACGTTGTTGGTGTGAACGCAGCTTAACACCACCCCCGCTGCGAGACATAAGCGTCGCAAAAAAATTCAATGCGTCAGTGTTGGGAAAATGTATGGGCTAATTTTAAGTGCTTCATCACCCAAATCAATCAGATTATATTTATTTAAATGTGTCTGCTGCCAGTAGTATACAAATTAATATATACTTATGAGGATATATGTACTGTATGCATGTATGTATCATGTACTATATATGTGTATATACTAGTGCTGTCAAACGATTAAAATATTTAATCGCGATTAATCGCATTTATGTCATAGTTAACTCGCGATTAATCTCAATTTTTTTTTTGCATTTTAATGCTCTTATCAACATGAAAAAGTGGATTGGCTTGCTTTATTTTATTGAAAAACAACTGCCAAACAGGGCGGTACAAAATAAAATTATAGAGTGCACCAGGCATGAAAACGGGTCAGGGGTGAAAAAGGTGAGAAGGATATTACCCCTCTAGGGGGGGTCTGGGGGCATGCTCCCCCGTAACAATTTTTTTTGCCAACCTGGGGAGAGCTGGAGAAACTTAACTTCAGCCATGAGTCAAAAATGATTATGGCCTCCTTACTAAGTATTATGCAAGCCATTTCATGCCAGCCTGTCACTGGGTCTAACATTTACAGTATATGAGACACAATGTGGTAAGGGCTGTCTTTGTTAGCATCATTTATATCTTTGATGCAGAGAATGCATCTGGCGAATCCCTTCCTGTTGATTTTGGAGAATACATCTCCTAGATGAAAGGACACCTCTTGCCCTTTTATTGAGACCTTGCCTTCCAGTTTTAGCCACGACCAGTTCCAGCTGCATTTCAATCCAGCATCCAGCTGTTTAACAATGGCTGCATCCTTCTCCCCTAACACACTCATTCTGCAAAAATAATGTTTGTATTGGTGTTAATTTCTAGTTTAGCCTTATTCAGACCTGCCAACCTTGATATATAAGTCATTAAATACTCGTCATGCATTATATTGCATTGCATATAATGTGTGCTGGTCAATTAGTCTAAAATTAATTTTGACGTACTTTGACGTCAAAATGCGTATCCGCTACGCAAATTGCGTACAGGTTGGCAGGTCTGCTTATTGATAGAACGGTGGACCACTTTACCTTCTGCCTTGTCAGTCCCCTCACCTCAAAATCTATCACCTCAAAAACGGTAGCGTTATGCCGTGTTCACACCGGACGCGGCGCGTCCGGTGTGAACACGGCATAAGCTAATAATTTTCCACCGGAGCTTTAGCTAGCTGGCTAACGTTGCGTTCTCTCCTGCTGTGTTCAATGTGTTCACTCGCGCTCCCTTCTGGCACGCGCACCTGTTCGCAATTCACTGAATATCATTCATTTTTGCCGTATCACGCTCACCATTCATTCATTTCAAACCGTAACGTTAGCCTAGCTTCCAAGCCCAAACGGCGTGCCTATTGTTTTGCTTCCGGTTGAGCTACATCCGGCGTGGTGCTCGCGAAAAAATTAAAATGGAAAAATTAAAATGCGTTAACGCCGTTAATAAAATTGACGGCGTTAAAATTGGTTTGCGTTAACGCCGTTAATAACGCGCTAAAATGACAGCACTAGTATATACATATATGTGTAGATTACCATATAACTAGGAGTTTGAATATTTGTATGGGCGGATCAGTATGTATGTATTATTCATAATCAGAAATTCAATCAATTGAAGCAGTGATAAGTATTCTTACCAACTTAATCATGTTCTACAATAATGATATGTATGGTGTACTAATAACACTGTCATATAATTATGAGTGCTTTCAACATATCCATAAGTTAAGCATGTGTGTGCCGACAAAAACCTTCTGCACATACAACAACAATAAACCCTGGTTCACTGCAAAACTCAGGCAGCTTCGTCGGGCTAAAGAGGAGGCCTACAGAGGGGGGGACAGGATTCTGTACAACCAGGCCAGGAACACTCTAACGAGGGAGATCAAGGTAGCTAAGAAGAGCTACACTGATAAGCTGGAAAAAAAAAATTCAGCCAATGACCCCTCGTCAGTTTGGAGAGGCCTGGAGGTACTCACCAACTACAAGAGACCATCTCCCCCCACTGAGGACAATCACCGACTGGCTGACGACCTGAATGTCTTCTATTGCAGGTTTGACAAGCCCACTTCCACCCCGCCCAACTGCTCCATCATCGAACAATCACCTCCACTCTCTGCCTCACCTCTCCCATCCAACCCCCTACCGGCACTGAGGATCTGCGAAGGGGATGTGAGTCGTCTCTTTCAGAGACAGAAGATCAGGAAGGCTCCGGGCCCAGACGGTGTGTCCCCCTCCTGCCTGAAAGTCTGTGCTGACCAGCTGGCCCCCATCTTCACGGAGATCTTCAACCGATCACTGGAGCTGTGTGAAGTCCCTTCCTGCTTCAAGCGCTCCTTGATCATTCCGGTCCCCAAGAAATCCTCCATCACAGGATTAAATGACTACAGACCCGTCGCCCTGATGTCTGTGGTCATGAAGTCCTTTGAGAGGCTGGTGTTGACCCATCTGAAGGACATCATAGGGCCCCTGCTGGACCCCCTGCAGTTTGCCTACCGTGCAAACAGGTCGGTGGATGATGCAGTAAATATGGGACTGCACCATATTCAGCAACACCTCGACTCCCCAGGGGGATATGCAAGGGTTCTGTTTGTGGACTTCAGCTCTGCATTCAACACGATCATCCCGGAGGTTCTTCAACCCAAACTCTCCCAGCTCACTGTGCCAGCCCCCACCTGCCGGTGGATCACAAACTTCCTGACAGACAGGACGCAGCAGGTGAGGCTGGGAAAAATCATATCCAGCACCCGGACTATAAGCACTGGCGCCCCCCAGGGATGTGTGCTCTCTCCACTGCTCTTCTCCCTCCACACCAACGACTGCACCTCAGGGGACCCATCTGTTAAACTCCTGAAGTTCGCAGACGACACAACGGTCATCGGCCTCATCAGCGACGGCAACGAGTCTGCGTACAGACGGGAGGTTGAACCTCTGGTGTGGTCAGAACCACCTGGAGCTGAACAAGGCCAAAACTGTAGAGATGACAGTAGACTTCAGGAGGAGCCCCCCAACACTACCCCCCCTAACAATACACAACAGCACTGTTTCTGCGGTGGAGACCTTCAAGTTTCTGGGATCCACAATCTCCCGGGACCTGAAGTGGACTGCCAACATCAACACCATCCGGAAAAAGGCCCAGCAGAGGCTGTACTTCCTGCGCCAGCTCAGGAAGTTCAACCTGCCTCAGGAGCTGCTGATCCTGTTTTACTCCGCCATCATCCAGTCTGTCCTCTGCTCTTCCATCACTGTGTGGTTTGGATCGGCCACCAAACAGGACAGAGTCAGACTCCAACGGATCGTCAGGTCTGCAGAGAGAACCATTGGTTCCAGCCTGCCCTCCATCCTGGACTTGCACACCGCCAGAGTCAGTAAGCGGGCTGTAAAGATCACCACAGACCCCTCACACCCTGGACACAAGCTGTTCCAACTCCTCCCCTCTGGAAGGCGCTACAGAGCACTGTACGCCAAAACCACCAGACACAGAAACAGCTTCTTCCCACTGGCCGTCACTCTGATGAACAGTTAAACAGACTCTTCATCTGCACTATCTGCACTTTTTTGTTGTTTTACTACTGTCTTTAATGTCCTTTTTATATTTTTTATATTTATCTTGTATATTGTGTGTGAAAAACAAAGAGTACGAAGAGCAAGTGAAACCGGAGTCAAATTCCATGTATGTGCAAATTTACATGGCCATTAAAGCTGATTCTGATTCTGAATAAATGTTACAGACAGCACGCCATGCGGGGCTTTCCCGATGTTCTCTGCATCGCTGACACTGTACAGAAATGTACCGCTCGCAAAAAAGTGCAAGGCTGCATAGAGTCTGTGAGACGGCCAATGCTCTGCTGTGCCGTGTGCTGTTCAATGTACTGCTCGAAGAGGTCCCGTAAATACATATGGTGATTTATCTAAACTTGCTTTGAGAAACCGAAAAGCCTGACCTGCGTCATCTTATCCTGAAAATTAGCCCGCTAACTCAGTAGGCTAGGTACGAGAAATAGGGCCCTGAAGTGCAAGGCTAAATTGTGAGCCTCTTTCCCATAACCCATAACAGCAGTGGATCGACTTCAAAAATATTTTCCAGTCCCACTTGGTGGGCATATGAGGCCAGCTGAGGACCACCGTTTCCCGACTCCTTCAACCGGCAACCATCGCTTTCTAATGAGATCATCACCCACTGAAGAGCCTTGAGTCGACCCCAATTGGAGCAGAAACAACCGGCTGAGCCCAATACAAGGTCATCTGTAGGAAACGTCTTCTAATATGATCAAGAGTTGATGTCGGATAGCGCTATTATTACATGAATAGGTTAGAGTAGCGTTGGTATCATATAGGAAGTCACATTCTCCATTCACTATCCCAAATAATTCCCATTTGCAATTTGAAAACTAATTAAATCTATTCATTGCTATTCCTGTTAAATTTTTAACCCCTTTATTCTTTATTATATTATCGCCAAAGCGGGAACTAAAGATCACTGAACTCAGAACTTGCTACTGAGATATTGAGACTGATTAATTGGTTATTAAACTGTTGAATTCCATTTATATACTTTCCTCCAGAAGAAGGTGGTGCAATATTTAAATTATAAGGCAGTCATAACTGCTACAACGGAAAGAAGAGCTCAGATCAAACACATATTAGGTGGATTTAAAACAATGTAAAACCCCGCCTGGTACTACTGAGAAAATTAAGCTGGATAACCAATGTATGAATAGTAATCCATATCCAATGGGAAAAGAATATTTCAGACAGTGACTGATGACAATGGAGATTAGTACATTTCCCACACAGGAGTCTACTGTGGTAGGACTGAGAATTTGCCTACTAATCTATCAGAGGAGATCAGTTATACTGAATATATTCCATTCAGAAAATCTAATCTCAGAACAATAACTCATCTGCTAATTTAGAAATACAATTAACCTTGGTCACAAATAATTAAATACAGCTCAAATGTCCTCAGCACAAATCCAACCCAGCCATAACTCTGTAGAGATCTGTAGCATTATAATACCAAATCTTGCCTGGGATTTACAGCTCATACTCAGAGGAGTTTCAGAGTTAGCTTAAGTATTTGGGACTGGGGATATGTTGGCCCAATACACCTTGAAGATTATAACAGCAGTGTAAATGGGGGAAAGAGTATGGTTCCTGCATGTTTTTATTTGCCTCTATTTTCAACAAATACACCCCTGTGGTATTAAAAACCGGGCACAAACTATAGGAAGAATACGCTCCTGCAAAACAAGGCCCACAGTCACCTATAGACAAATTTAGATAAACTGTCTTTCATGTTCAACATCAGCAATCCATTACTCATTTGTTGAACCACAACAAGGATCACTGTTTCGTCTACGATACATTAGGAAGGGGCTTTCATAATTGCTCTTCTTAATAGGGAAAAAAAGAGATGGGTGTTCTTTCTGCCTTTGCAGAGCCTTCTAAACACCTGGGTCCCGCTGAGTGCAGCAGAGCCTTTGATCTGGGCTCCAGAGAGCCTTTCCTTTTCAGAAGAATTATGGATTAGCATCGAAATGAACAGGTGAAGCCATTTGAATGGCAAATGTGCTATATATGGAAAGAGTAGCGGGGAGAGAGACAGACAAACATAAAACTATTTCAAATAATTGTTTAACTGTTACAGAATTACTATAACGGGTGACAATTTGAGAAGTGAAGTTAGCCATTTATATCCAAGCGGTGGGTCACAATGGCGAGACTGGATTTTTTCAATTTTGTATTATCTTCAGTCAAGGAGACAGCAGAGACACACACGAGAGCTATCCCACAATATCCTTGTCCTTAAAACAAATTTAAATCTGCTGCAGAAGGAATAATTAAATTAAGACTAGCCTTTACAGTTGTGTCACAAAAAATTATGAATCTTATGAGATTACCTTTGAAAAATCAACTATGATTACCAAATTCAGACACTGAAAGCATCATTGATGTATTTATCCTAGAACCTACATTAGGCAACAGTAAGGCCAAATAGCCTTTAGTAGATAGATTACATTAGGTAAAATTATCTTACAAAACCAAAGGTCTTCCCCACATCCCAGGGAAATCACATAAGCCCTGAGCAAGAACCTTGAAGTGCAGAAGGGGTCCCAGAAAAGCAATTTCTTCTTTGACATCATCAACAGCACTAACACTGTGTGCACACTGCTGTAATATGTACTTTTTAATCCGGTCTCTCATTTATATTTACATTTGAGGAAATGGTAACACATGTTAGGAAAGACACCATGTTATAAGGCCAATAATTGCCACGCCGTTTTTTTGTTGTTGCATGTTCGCACAATTGTGAGATGATAACACATATACCAATACACACCAATCATGTTTGACATTGATGTCTCTGTCATTATGCAATGTATTGTAGCCTGTATGATAGGATACGGTTGTAGAAGAAGCTTTTTATGCTCTGATAAGAACCAATCAGACATCAATCAGATCCCTCCAAAGCCTGGATGATCTAATGCCTACATGGGAGAGTAAATCAAACCTAAGATAGAGCAGCAGCGTAAAGATGCTCAGTATATTCATGCAAGTTTTTTAACGCTGCAGTCTTTAGACAATGGAACAGACAGCACAATTAACAAATGGGATTAACATCAGACTGTTCCTGGATTTCATGCATAACCATGGGACTTCTCGCAAAACTGTTCAGTAATATGGTATTACAATTGTGCAAAACATTCTTTCTCAAGCTTTGTTCCCATGATAGAGCTACATGTATTACTTAACAAAGGCAACATATATTGTTGCAGACCATGTTTTTGGCCAAGCTGTTAAAAAGAAACATGACAAAAGATTTGAAATAAAACTACTGCAACAAAAAAGTGCAAATTGAATCAGGTAGAGATAACAAGTTTTGCTTTGGTCTTTGATTTAATTTGTATAATTCTGATATAATGTAGTTGGTCGCAAAAACATTCTTCAATGCACATTTTGCACTTGGCATAATCTAACTATGATGTTGCATTGGCCAGCCAATTTGGCTTGATCCTTGTTTTTGTGAAAATCCGATTGGCCCAGTTTATTTCATTGTGGACATGACAATTTGTTCATGCTCTGTCAGCAAGACATCCAAGAAGATATCAAAGACATTCTCTTTATACAACAAAACAGTTTTAGTGGAAAAATTGCAGGCAAAAAAATAATTCAGCTCACGTCATCCAGGTATTAGCATAAGGCAAAATACATGCTTTAATGCTCCTACAATCACACTCCTTCAATTTAGTTAATTGTGCTCCTGTTAAAAAACAATACCAGTAAATACAATGTTATTTATATAATGATTTTAATATATTACAGTTGGTGACTAACTCAAGATTTACTCCTTGAGTATTGATTGTTTGTGTCGCAGTGCTACTTAACCTTGCATAGCTGGAAATAAATAACTCTACATTAGGATAGCACTGTTGATATATTTGGGTTTCATACCATGACTACCATGATTAATTGTGAGCTTCACAAACACAGAAGTTAATGCTCCCCAAGCCCCCTGCGCCTCATTTTCAGACAAAAAAAAAAGGGTTTTAAACACGGCACCTTAATTATCTTCCGCAACCACATGGTTGTTTAACTTCATTTAAATTGCTACAATAGCGTAACCCCTGCGAGAAGAGAACTATCGCTGAAAAAAAAATTAAGTAACCGTTAAGTTTAAATATTTACGTAAATGCCGTAACTTGCCTCGGCGATTGTGACTTTTCACTAAATCCTTAATAAGTATCCCTTACAAAGTTGGATTTCAATAAAACATCCCCGTAACCCTACGGGCTTGTGGAAGTCTAATGCCGTGTTCACACCAAAACAGTTGCGAATATTCGCAACGCCACTTCGCCTATATCGCGCCGCCCGGCAAAAAACTCGCTCTAGTGGTTAATTCGTTTTTCGCAACCATTGCTGGGGAAAGGGGGGGGGCTTATCTCCATGTCAGTGAAAACATTTACTATTTCCGCCATTGACCATTGAAATAACCACTAGTTCTGCTTTATACTTGTTGAGAAAGTCCCACAAACGTCGGAACATCAAACGCCCCCGTGTCTGGGTTCATAATATTATCCGTAGTCGCACACAGCTCCGACTCCTCCGGGACGAGTGTCTGAATGAAGCCGCTTCCAGCGCTCCTTCAGCGGACCCGCAGTTTGATTCAGTGACGGCAGAACGGCGGTGATGCCGGGCGGAGCTTCTCAACGCTGATTGGCTTTCGCAACTCCGCGTCGGGCGAATTTTTCGCTGGCGATGAATTATTTCATCGAAAAAGCGAAAAAGCGGAGTTGCGAATATTCGCAACGCCATTTCGCCAGTATCGCGCCGCCCGGCGAAAAATCCGCTTTTTCGCAACCTAACGCGGCTGTGCATTGACTTAACATGTAATCTGGACGCGCGAATATTTCGCAACTCTTTTGGTGTGAACACGGCATAACAAAGCAATCACAATCCTTATAAACCCCCTATTAGTACCTGTAAAGTCACAAAACGCCCAGAGTTTTTTTCTTTCTTTTTCCAGTGCACATTTCTGAGACCTGAAGCCTTCCTGGTCCGCCCACATTTCTAAATCCGTCATACAGCAAGCGCGGAAGCTAATGAACAGTTTGGTACCTAGCATGCCTAAATCGGACAATGTTTTGCCATAAAGTAATTTTTCCATTTTTTAACCGAACGACACAGTTTTTTGACTGAATATCCATCCTAACATGCCAATGCTTTGTTTTATTGTGATTTTTGTTGCAGATTATGATTCTTTAGGTCCTAATCTTTCCAAAAAGGTGCCTTAATATTAGTATGTGAGCTGTTGTTAAGGCCCTGAATCATACAGTTTGAAAAACTCGGGGACCGCTCGAGGAGGCATTTTTGGGGAATGCTGGATGCTCATAGTTATTAATAAAATATGGTATAAAAGTGAAAATATACATTTTATTCTCAAGAAAATTCTGAAAAAAAATCATATAACAATGGAACATATAAAAGAACACAAGTATTATAACTCATTTGGGGTTCCTACGACCACTGGAACACGGGGGGAAAGAGGTGCAGACCCCTCTGTCGAGCTGATTTGGTTAAACTGTAAAGAAGCACTAAGCTAGTTTTCACTGGGTTGCTGAGGTTCAGTCAGGGCAGAGAATGTTTAGCAAAGGTGTGTAGGTGTGTGTGTGTGTGTGTGTGTGTGTGTGTGTGTGTGTGTAGGTGTGTGTGTAGGTAGGTGTGTGTGTAGGTGTGTGGGTGTGTAGGTGTGTAGGTGTGTGTGCAACAATGGGAAATGTATATCTTCTAAGTTTCTGTATGAATTAAACTTTTATGAAGCATTTATGAATATCATCCACTCTCCAGAAACCACCAGAATAACACGAGAAATCTAAAGTTATTATAACCAGACGGCACCCGAGGGGCTCCAGCAGTCACCTTCGCCAGACAACTGTACTAAATCTATATTGTTTTAAAGCCTTTGCAACTGCTCAGCATGGTAGTAGGGACATGTTTCACAAAGTTCTGTTTTCTAGCTGTGTGATACCGTTCCGTTGTTCATATTCAATATTCAGAGATCAAAGTAGCAAATATCAGACAAAGAAATTTACGAGAAAAAAATATTGGGGTGCAAAATAACTTTTAAATGGCCATTATCTGAATTTCATTACTCCTAAAGTATTGTTTGTATGGAAAGGATGGCCTCTGAGCGAGGTAACGGTTCTGAAAGACACACACATTTACTTTCATGTTCTTTCTGTTTTATTTCATGAACATAATGCTGACATTGTACTTTATCCTCATGTTAGACATGCTATTGACAAAAGGTTATTAGATAATCCTAAAAATTGCTGTTTCAGATGTCTTCTCTGATGGGGAGCCATGAGCAAGACGAAGGTCCTAAAGGACACATATACACATCTCCTTTCATGTTCATTTATGAACATCAATAAATACTAATATTGAAGTCACAGTAAAATGAGAGGAACAATTTGTATCTTTTACTACTCAAAGACTCGTTTATTATTTATTCCAGTACAACTAACACTAAAAACCAACCGTTAATTCGAACACACTGAGTTACCATAGTTGCACACTAATGCTTTTATTAAGGGACCATGCCGAACTGTCACTGTGTCAGTGTTGAGGGAAAACAACACAGAAGGCATATAACATATCTGCAGATGGTGAATTATGTCCGTATAGATTGCTGAGTAGGCGGACGTCTGGAATACCCTGCTTAGCCTGCTGCTCCTGCAACCAGGCCCTGGACAAGCGAATGAGAATGGATGGATGTCGATATATTATAGTCTGTTCCAATATAAGATCATTTTGCACTCAGCAGCTCACAACAGTGTTTTACGGTGGTGTCTGTGGTGTGATGAGGGGATCAAATCTTTCAAAGAGAAGCAATGAGGTTCCTTGACCCAAAACATATATCACATTTTCTCTGGGTTCTTTTCTCGTAAATTAGAATGATAAAATTACAGTTTTAAATTGTAAAATTTCTCACAATATTACCACCTTCCCCAGGCTTTACATTTTTTGTTGGTTCCATGATCCCAATATGCCATTATAATTCTGATCGGACAGAGATCAGTCGGGCTCAGTCCGCATGGCATTTCGCAGCTGCTAGCAGTGCCAATACTTAGACATGGTAATATTATGTTCATGAAATTATGAATGATAATACAAATTGATGTGTTATGTGCCACTTTTTTAAACTGCAGTGTTTCTGTGGTAAATTAATGTTTTTTAATAACATGAGGACAAATATAAATAAGTATGGTATTTAGTTATTCGCCTATTTATATACTGCCAAAATAAACAACATATCTTAAAACTTAATAATGATGGGTATAAATTACACGCAATTACAACGTTCCTGAACTAAATGTGTGACATGTGTTTATTGCTAGAACAATTCAATGAAGATGACCAATAACAACCATTTGTCTTTTTTTTTTCACCAGCTCGCTGCGTCCTTTTCTCCAATAAATAAATGTATTATAATTATGACTTGAAAAACAAAGTGTCAAAAACAAATCACAGTCATATCTGAAAGGTTATATATAAGGTCTGTGAAAGAGAGGTTAAGTGAATATATTCTGCCGAGTTTTGCTAAAAAGCAATGAAAAATTGAGAGGGATTGCAGGCTTTTTGTGCAGTATATTGCGTTCTCTTAAAAAGTGGGATATAAATGAGGTGAGATGTTGTAATTCATTATATTTTATTGTGAAATGTTTTAATAGGTTTAATAAAACAAGCAGTTGTGTACTTCTATGTATGACATATAATAAAGGGTTTGTATATTTATTTCTCAAGTGCGTAATACTCATAGTCACTCTATCACTTTAACTGTAAACATAAACAGCTTTACATGCAATAACTCTTGCAGCACTTTTGTATGCATTTGAAACACAGAAGATGTATTTTAAAGTATGTTGTTTTTATGATGCGATGCATCTTACTTTATTTAGGAAATAAACAACAGTGAGTGAATACTCAAATTAAAAAGAGAGTGCAATCTAGAACTCAGGTGTGTATATCAATCGCTAGCATCACTCCTCACATACGAGTTACATGGACTTTCCAAGTAAGATCAGAGACATACTGTGATTGAAAATCAACCCAAGACTTTGAGATGGCGAGGCCTTTTAATCATGATATTTACATTTTCCAACAGCACCTCAAAGGCATCATCACATAAATGTCTTAAAGGTGCCCTGTGGAGTTTTCTTGTAAAGAACAAACGTTTTTCATTCAGTGTTACTAGCCAAAACACATTGTGTGTATCCTTGAGCTCTAAAAAACACTTAGCATGTATTTTCTTCCTCATAAATCATTTACAAAGCGTGTTATAAATCCTGCATTGTTTAAATGCATGTTTACGAGCTAACAGACTTATTTTTCACTGCCTTTGCTGGTGTATTGTTACCAGTGGCGGCCGGCCAATAGAGGGCCGCGGGGCCTGGCCCCACCCACCTTGAGCCAGAAAAAAACCCAAAAAAAACAACATTATTTATAATTTTAATTATAAAAAAAATATAAAAATATTAATAACTTATACTAATTGTCAATATTTGTGTGTTTGAGCTATGGAATGTACCCAGTAATATTTGTAAAATAGGATATCTGCGCAAAATATCTGCTTTTCCTGCTCGTCCTCTCTGCTCTCAGTGCTCTGAGCTGCTCACATGCACTCGCTTCTCTTCTGGTCTGATGCTCGTGCACATGCCGGGGCCACAAAGCATTTGGCCAAAAAAAGTCAGGTCTAATAGCAGTTTAGCCAATCACTGATTAAAGATATAAATGATGGACATATAACTTATCCAATCAGCACCCTAAAAAGGACTTCTGCGGGGCCAGGCCCCGGTGCGCGTTCACGGCTAGTCTCTCGTTCACGGCTAGTCTCTCGTTCTCATCTCGCGTGTTCTCGTCGCTTGTGTTCTCGTCTGCCCGTCTCGCTCAGCGCCATTTTAACGTCATGACAATGGAACATCCCAGCACGAGCGCTACTCTGCTAAGAAGACCAAACCCTAACTCCATCAAATCTCTCCTCCAAGACCCGTTTGAGGGAAGAACGTTGGCGGACAAACTACAGGTGAAACAACTGGGCCCAGACCAGCCTCCTGGACTCAGCATAAGACAACAAACTGGCGTAAAGGGGAAGCCGCACATGCAGAGCTTCTGTACAGACTGGTACACGAGGAAGGCTTGGCTAGCTGGATGCAGTCATGCTAATGCTGTATTTTGCTTTCCCTGCGTGCTTTTTAAGTCGACGGGGTCAGATGCAGCATGGACTGATACGGGAGTAAGAGACATGAAACACTTGTCTGAAAGAATAAGAAGACATGAGAACACCAGGATGCACTTGGATAACTCCACGAAGCTAGCCTTTTTAGGCAAAGTGAACATCGCTACCCAGCTGGACGAAGGACACAGGCTTGCGGTAAAGAAACACAATGAGGAGGTGGATAAAAACCGGCACATTTTATCAAAAATAATTGATTGTGTAAAGTTTTGTGGCGCTTTTGAGCTGGCTTTGCGTGGGCATGACGAGACTGACTCCTCAGACAACCCTGGCGTGTTCAAGGGACTCGTGGATTTTGTTGCGTCCCTCGACGGAGTGCTGTCGGAGCACCTGGAGACTGCCAGCGTGTTTAAAGGCACGTCGAAGACGGTATAGAACGAGCTGCTGGACTGCATGCTGTCGGTTGTACGGGATTACATCCTGGAGGAAGTGAAGAACGCGGATTTTATCTCCATTCAAGCGGATGAAACAACGGACATTTCCACTCATTGCCAACTCGTGCTCGTGCTACGCTACATCGATGCTAACGGTAATGTACAAGAAAGTTTTTTCGAGTACATAACCCTCCAGAACGCGACCGCTGACACCATCGCTACAGCGCTGAAGGAGAGGCTGAGCGCCATACTAGCAAACGGACAAAAAGACAAACTTATTGCCCAAGCGTACGACGGGGCCGCTGTAATGAGGGGAGCTACCGCCGGCGTGCAGCGTAAGATCCTGGATGTCTACGAGAACGCTCACTACGTCCACTGCTACGCGCATCAGCTGAACCTCATCATGCAGCAGGCAACAACACGCATCCCCAGGATCCACACTTTTTTTTCTGACCTTGGAGGATTCTCTGCCTTCTTCTCCAGGTCACCCAAGCGAACCGCCGTGCTAGACCAGGTGGTGGCGCATAGACTTCCTCGAGCCTCCACGACACGGTGGAACTTCCACAGTCGCACTGTAAACACTGTGTACGAGCACAAGGATGACCTCCTGAAGTGTTTCCAGACCATCAGGGACTCTGGGAACTGGGATCCCACAACTGTCAGAGAGGCCGGGGGTTTTGCAGTGAGGCTTGAAGACGAGACTTTCTGTTTTTTTCTGGCATTGTTCCACAAGATCATGCCAAATGTGGACGTGCTCTTCAACCAGCTGCAGAAGAGGAACATCGACCCTGTCTTCATTAAAGGACTTGTGCAGAGGTTCACCGACAGCATTACAAAAATCAGGTAAATAACTATATTTACTACTAGCTGATAACGCTTTTGTTGTTAGAAAGATGAGTTGCTCACGTCCAACAGTCTGTAAAAGCCGAAATGGGCCTAGTCATCAAAGTGAATGATTATGATAGAAAACATCACAATGATATTTGTTTAAATATTTGAAAGGAAAAAGATCAGATTTCTATAAAAATGCAGGTAGTTATTAAACACAATTTGTAATAACATGCTTATTCAGGTGTGTCCACCAAGTCAATTTCTAGAAGAGGCCTTTGAAGATGGCAAGTTAGTAACTTAAACTTTATTTTTTGGACAAGGGCCTCCATTTCCTCTGTGTGTGGGGACAGTGGATCTGACCAGCAGCAGCCCAGAAAGCGGAGGATGCTGGGACCAGGAGAACAACAGAGGCTGGCTACAGAGGTAAGCTGTGATGTAGTTGTCAATATAAATACTTTATACACTCACACACATACATGTACAATGTGGGTGTGCATACAGCACATGCTAATGACAGGAAGTAGTCAAATATTCAACAACATAGTCGACTGTTTTCTGAAAAGGGAAGACAAGCTGGTAACTGACCGTCTGATACATTTGGATGATGTAGTTATAGTTATCATCTAGTAAGATGATAACTGATTAGATGATTAGTTGTAAGATTTGACATGCATTGTATTTTTTTTAAATACTTGGACATAAGCATGTGTTCAATCAGAATCACTTTCATCAAAATAGCTTTATTGCAAATTTAAGTTGATTTTATCTTTTTACAGGTATGTGATACCATCCTGATGCAAGCCAAGGAGCGGTTCTCCTTCACCCAGCACCTCGTCAGCGCAACACTGCTGCATGGAGAGTTGTTCCCACAACACAGTGCGACGTTCCCTGACTCGGTGCTTGAAAAAACAGTGGAGGCATACCCCATGTTGAACCTGGCCAAGCTCAAAACAGAACTGTCCTATATTTATGAGAGCAGTGAGTTCAGGGCTTGCAGTGGTGCAGTGCCCATGTACCAGTTGTTCATGGAGAACAACCTTCAGAGCACCTTCACAGAGACTGTCACTCTTCTCAGGATCCTCATCACTACACCCATGACGACAGCTGAATCCGAGAGGTGTTTCTCTACTCTGAAGAGGATCAAGACCTTCCTCAGAAACACCATGACACAGGATCGCCTCAATGCGCTGGCTATGCTCTCCATGGAGAAGAAACTTGTCAGGAACATGTCTGACTTCAACAAGAGGGTCATTGAGAAGTTTGCCAATCAGAAGGACAGAAGAGCAAAATTCCTTTATAAATAATTAGTTATAAAAACATCACACTGATTGTGTGTTTCCCCAACAAACAAGGTTCATATGGGGCATCTTAAAATATAAACTTGTTCTATTGGACTATATATTGTATATTTTATTATAATATATTCATGATATTTATGATTATATTATATGGTGTTTATATATCATATTATTTTATATATATATATTAATATACTGAATTGTATGAATAATATGTCCTTATGTCAGTGTTGGAATAAATGAGAGAAATGTAACTGCAAATTGGTAATGTGTTTTTGATACACTTTTTTTTGCATTGAATCATATGTGGACATTTGCTGAAATTGATTGGCTGGCCCCACCCAAAAAAAAATTGTATAATGAAATAATGAATTGAAGCAATAATTAGGAAATCTCTGAAAATGTCTTCAGATGCAAAGTGCATTTGACTGAAAGGACGTTAACAAAAGGTAATACATTGACTGTATTTAGATGGTGGCTTCTTGGAAGAAAGCAAAGCCCTGTATTTGGTATGATCTATTTACCCAGAGGCAGAGAGAAATGTGCTGTGAGAATATGAGCTCTGACTCGGCAGCCAAGAGAACAAGTGGAGCGACCAAACTCAATTTAGATTGGCCCAAGAAATGCCAAACCCAACATACAAACATGTGGCACACAAGTGAGCAGCAGATTACTAAGACTAGCTGTCAACTCACGAAGGGGTCCAGGTAATTATTTTGTATGTAGATGTGAAAGTTTATTCTAAAAAAATCCTCATACAATGATCGGAAAAACTGTTGGAGTGTCTGGAGTTGAAGGTGTTCACATTCCAATTCATGTCCTTTTGCGTTTACAGTGGGTTTATCTATAACACTTTCTTTGAAAATTACTTCTTAGTTATTTTAGAGTGACATCTGATTGATGCTTGATTACAACTGTATTGTGTAGAGAGAGGTGAGAAAAAAAGCACATAAAAGAATAAGACCGGAGAATAAATTAGAGTGCAACATGTTACATTGTGGCATGTATTAATACATAAATTAATAGTTTCCAAAAATGTTATGTTTTATTTGTATTTTTGCAGTTGCAATGTGAAACTCCAAACTACGTGTACTGCATGTATTATGCAGAGAGCAACAATATAAATATTTTTGGGTTGAGTTGACTCAAATAACACAGACACTGGTAACATACTGTGTGTAGAATGCTTCTCACGTCTGCCCTAAATTCAGGTCTGTAAAAATGATAGGATAGGATACTGAGGAACAACAAAAAAGACGCTCACTAATTCTGTTATAACAGATGTACAACAATGTTGACAATTTGCCATTATTTCTATATAGTATTAAGATAAGCTTAAAGATCTTGTTTATCACAGATAATGGTGGTCCTAACAGTAAAAATGTATTTCAATAAAAAAAATTCAAACCCTGAGAAATTATATTTGTACACTATACTATCCAGACTTTTGCACGTTAACATATTACATTTTAATACAATTAAAGATGATTAGTCAGTACTGCTCTTAAGAGCAAAATTACACCCTTAATTTACAGCCCTTGAAACTGGAGTAAAGCCTACACTATAGGATCAATGTCAGGACCAATTCATCCATCTTCTAAGTATTACCTTAAGATGTTCTGTGTGCAGCATCATACCAGTATCCAATCAAATAAAATTAACACTGGTGGCCCCCTCCAGAAAACTGCATTGTGGAGGGATTACACAGCTATTTGTGTTAGTCTGATTAATGGCTGCAGTAATTAATGCTGAAGGGGTCTGTCTGACTGCCTCAGTGTCGAGGAGCATACAGCAACGCGCCAGCTGCAGCGAACAGAGCTAACGCTCACACACATGCACACACAATCCAGAACACACACACCAAACACCTGGATCCTCTCACGTGCACATATGTTGCACGTAATATGAGGCTTTTTTTAAATTGTGTCTTTGATACTTATGGACAATTAATATACTTTAATGTATGCAAAAGTCTGTTCCAAATGCGTTGACTTTGTAGACATATAAACAAATCTAAAAGTTGGATCCACAATTCAAAGGACTTTCACCAAAATCTATATAAATTATTCTTATTTCCTTATTTTATTTTTTTAGAATAAGGCCTCACATTTTTCCCATTCTTTCATTTCAAACAAGGCATTTGAATGCTGAATTTACTCAAGGGACACTCATACAGCATGCACTCAGTCAGAGAGAGAGAGAGACAGAGTGGAGGAGGCACTCTGAGGGAAAGAGGATAACAGATGTGGAATGACAGTTGCAGAACTGAGCTAAACTGAGAACCTCATCCGTCTGAATCAGCAGCATGTTATTGACTTCCTGTTTCATATGGTCAAGAGTGAACACTTTGTGTCACACACGTATCTTATCCAAAAGGTAAGAACATTACAGTCAGCATGGCACTTAGCAGCTGCTAGCAGTGTCAATACTTAGACATGGTAATATTATGTTCATGAAATTATGAATGATAATACAAATCAATGTGTTATGTGCCACTTTTTTAAACTGCAGTGTTTCTGTGGTGAATTAATGTGTTTTAATAACATGAGGAGAACTATAAATAAGTATGGTTATTTAGTTATTCACCTATTTATATACTGCCAAAATAAACAACATATCTTAAACCTTAATAATGATGGGTATAAATTACACACAATTACAACGTTCACGTACAAAATGTGTGACATGTGTTTATTGTTAGAAAAACTCAATGAAGATGACCAATAACAACAATTTGTCTTCTTTTTTTTTCACCAGCTCGCCGTGTCCTTTTCTCCATTAATTACAGTTTATTTTGAAATAAATGTATTATAATTATGACTTGAAAAACAAAGTGTCAAAAACAAATCACAGTCATATCTGAAAGGTTATAAGAAAATAAATTCAAGAGTGACAGCAAGTTATGTATCATGTGACCATATATTTAAGATAACTGATAATAAATAAAAAATAATTAAGAATGTGAAGACAGTGCATCAAAGTAGCATACAACTAATATCAATCATTTATACAATTATATTGCAAGTTCTGTTACTTTTACTGTCACAACTATACAATTCAGGAAACAGGAAAATCCGCAACAGACACACCAGAGATTTGTCAAGCAGACGTACTGTAATGTATAATTGAAGTATACCAATCCCAATAATTCATGAAGCAATCTACTTGCAGCATCCGCTTTCAGAGATAACAATCCTGAGGATCTTCAGCAAATAATTATCGCAGGTGGTTGAAGGCCTTAAAACTAATCTCCAGGATGTGACATGCACATTTGAATGCTCTTCCTTTGCTTCACTCAGTGTGCATCTATCAGTCTAATTCAACATCAGATGTTCTTTATCGTGCAATGTTATCTCATATTTCAAAGGCTGTGGTTGATATGGCATGACTCTAGCCTGATAAGAGCACAAACACCTGATTGCTCTGCAGGCATGCTGCTTGGAGAGCCCTTTATATTGCCTTTGGATTGCTTTGCTCAAATATGAGGTTTAATCTCCCTGTTTTTCACCTGCCTTTCCAAATGTCATTTTTTTCTCATACTGCTGTGTAGTAATTTTCTATAAATTGTAGCACAAAGGACTTTGAAAAGCCTTGCAAACACGTTGTAACAAGTGCTTTGACTTCATGTAAGTTTTTAATTTGTCCTTTTGTCCTTTCATTGTTCTATTACGCAAGTATCTTTTTGAGTCTTTGAATGAAATGCTTGGCTGACTTCTGAAATGGTACAAACTACTATCACTGTATTCTGTTTAAATTTGTAGGTTAACCCCCATCACAGAGAAATTCACAATTCATGAGGTGAAAATAGTCAATTCTCAGTATCTCTGAAGGCCATTTGAAAGGGAGGTAAAATGCTCATGAATGATGAATACAAAACTTTTCCAAAAATAAAATGTTCATCAATGCAGTAGATGTCTTTTGAACTGATGGAAAATGTAATATATACACAATGCTTTGTAGTATTTTGTAATTCCACATTTCAACTAAGGAATGGATGTATTGGCACATTTGGGAATTTTTGTGGCCATACGTAAGAAAAGCGATTGCTAAATGAGAATAGGGGCTTTATAAGACAGGACTTATACAATAAACAATTTTCAAACCATTTAATTATTCAACATTTGGGAATCTAAATTAATTAAAAGAGGCAAAAAATTCAGCCACACATGTGCCTCGTAGTTTTATAGCTACACACAAAGGAAGCATTTGATAACAGGTTGGGATAAAGAAAAATAATAATAATAGTAATGGTTCTCTGTAGGGCTGTTTGTTAGGGGTTGGCAATAATCATGACAAATCACTTTCATACATATATCAGTCAAGAAAGGGTTATTGTATATCCATACATATTTGCATCAAGTCACTAAAATATCAAACCAAAGCAGGTTAGCAAAAAAACTTGCGGCGCCTCAGCAAAGTCTTGAAGTTTAGCATAAAAAATTTGTAATGTGCGTAATGCTAAATAAAACGGCTTCTTCCCTGCTCCACAGTATTTTGGTATGCGGGTCGAAACAATCGATAATTAATTAAATCAATTAATTGTTTTTAATACTCATATACAACTCTATACACTGTATTGTATTTAGGTTGAATTTACTGACTGGACAAATTAATCATTAAACACAATTGTGTATATCAAAAACAAATTCTGGATGGATCAACTCACTGTTTAAAACTTTAGATGTTGTGGTTGTCACTGATCGTCCAAATATATCACCTGATCCTTCCACTTCACGGACCTACAAAAACAGGGGAAACAAATAAAAGTCTCATATTCGTGAAGGAGTAAATTAGTTGTATCCAATATGTCCTTGGTTATAATGGCCCATAATCTATGAAATACCTTAGACAGAAATGATTTTTCATAAAATGTAATTAAATTAGAATATTCCACAGAGAAGGTTTATACCTACTGAAATATAAATAAAATGACATTTTATAGAATAATATTTTAAATATGCAATATATGTTATTGACATGTAGATATGTAAATCAGATATGTACATCATCTCCACATTGAGCTGTAGACTATGCAATAACTATACTGTGAGTTATTCCCTATGTGAATGGATGACGTTTACATTTAAACATAATTTGAGAAGAAATGCTTGAAAAAGCATCATAACAAATCCATGTCTAACACATTTATAGAGCTAAGATGACAACAAAACACTTCTTACAGCCAAAGTGGTTTCATACAATTAAAATTTAATAGACATTAGGCATACTGTGGCCACATTAAGCATAGATGCAATCAAAGCAGTGATAGTTTTGTTGTTGGTCTGGCAGTAATAATTATGTTTAAAGACATGCAGTGGAGACTATCGACGTCCCAGGCCTTTGAGAACAGCCAATATTTTTTTTCACTCGATTACCAACTCCAGTTGCCAATCTACCGTAATTATTAACGATGTCTAGTCTTTACAGGCACCTTAGAATACAAATGAACTGGCAATAGTCACCATGTGGCAACCAGATCCTTGCATCCCAGATCCCACACAAACTGTATCCATGCACTCAAAAACGTAGACACACAAGGAATCACAACACACAAACATAGTGTGTGTAGAAATGTTTTCTTGCTAGTGCATGCATAGGGCCTAATTATGAGATAGCACAAGGCAGAGAGCGAATATGTTCAGTTTGACATGTTTTATTAGTCCTGCATTACGCAACCATTGCTAAATGTCATGTAAATGCTTCAATGAATTTGAATTTACCATCAAGTCACTAATCCCCAATTTGTACTTTGAGTTGATAAAGTGAAATTCAGGGATGACAAAAACTGTCTCGGCAGAGACTGCATGCAACACTTTCCTGAGAGTAGTATTAACCAACCATGAATACAGAATGTCACTGGCGTTAAGGGAAAAAGTAATTTGTCAGCTGTATCAAGACTGTGAGTAATTAATGTAGAAACAGCAGTATTGTGATTAGCCTTGCTGAACAAGTACAAGATAAGAAGTGTCCAAGTCTGTGGTGATTCAACTTTCGCAGCAGTTCAGGAAACACAGGTTACTATATTGCAACCCTAGTTCAATAAGCACAGACAAAGCTTCTATGGGTAATACTCTCCTCTGACCATGAGCACATTCCCACTGCATAAGTGTAGCTGACCAGTCAAGATGTGCCTACCTGAATACAAGAAAACTCTACAGTATATCAGGCAGAACAAATCATTCTACACCCACTTCAGCGGGCCTTATAAGAAGTGAGCCCTTGGTAGAAGGCTCCACCTGTGCTTATTGAAGTAGGGTTAACATATTATCCATTTCGATCTAACTCTCACAGGCAGTAGACACCATGCACAGCACCTTATCCGGATCATCAAGAAGCACGGAGACATAATAGTGTATCAAGTGCGGAGGGTGGGAGGTCAGGTGCAACACACACCCTTTTCACTAGTCGTGGGTCGGGTGTTGACATGTTATGTTGAGCGAATGGCTCCCATTTCCCCAGTGGGCAAGGGCGTGCTCGTGATTGGAGTAAAACATTAATCTTAAAGTGTGTAAATTAGAACACAATTTGCCTCTCCGATAGTTGATCACTACTTTAGGTTTATTGAGGTATTGACTGACTCAAGTTAACCCTTAAAAATCTGCGACTGCAGATCCACGGTATACAATGTTTACGTTTTGAAAATATTAATTTCTTCGCGAAAATTCTGCACAAAAATAAAAATAAAATTCTCAAAGATTCAGTAGAATTTCCGCTTCCGCTGCCTTCTTCCCGCGAGATCCTACGAGATTCACAGCAAGATCTGAGCCTCTAAATGTGTCGGATGACGCATCCAGAGCGTCACTGGGAGTCAGAAGAGAAGATGCCCAGCTAAGAGTCTACCCTGAGCGAAGCTATTTTGGAGTGGATGGCGGAGCTTCAGCGCCCTAATGATTCGATGCCTGCGATCAAGAGGACAACGCCAATAAAAGGGATCCATTTGGGATGGGTCATTGTATTTACTGAACTTTGCAATAGCATATTTACGTGAGTACCGGTAGCTGTAGCTAACAGAGAGCTAGCGGTAGGTAGCGGTAGCAACATTAGCAGGTAACTCGTGCCGGATGTCATCTTACGTGTCTAAGACTGAACGGTGCAAATCAACTTTTGTCCCTAACACCGTTACCTTTTTTTCAGTGAACTTAGTGTAAGAGTGAAATTGTATGATGTAAACTTAATTATATGTATTAGTTATGCCCACTAGTCAGCGCTGTTCGGGCGTCTGGAGGTGAGAGGGTAAAGTGAGGGGGAGAAGAAGAGAGAGGGAAGGAGAGAGGGAAAACGGGGACTTGATGCTGTGGCTGGAATGTGGAGTTTCACTAAAGTTATGAGGAAAACCCGTGTTGGACTGATGTATTCCTGCTGATACACCCACGTTGCTTTCATTAGTGCCACTAGTA
Organism: Myoxocephalus aenaeus; assembly: GCA_038501785.1. Classification (NCBI taxonomy): domain Eukaryota; kingdom Metazoa; phylum Chordata; class Actinopteri; order Perciformes; family Cottidae; genus Myoxocephalus; species Myoxocephalus aenaeus. Next base: position 7,423,453 of record JBAMJR010000350.1, on the reverse strand, counting down.
ATGTTGGATATCAGTTACGTTTTTGTAAGACTGTAACTATCTTAGTTTGTTGACGTTAGCTTAGCAACGTTAGCACGTAACTCGTGCCGGATGTCGTCTTACGTGTCTAAGACTGAACGGTGCAAATCAAATAATGTCACTATATACTGACTAGTAGTGAATTTATTTTACAGAGAGGATTCACAGCTGCCAGGGTCCAGTGGACAACATGCAGCCTCTCAGTCTGTCTCTCCCTGCCAACAGATCACCACCGCCGGCCAGACACAACGGCAGCCACAGCACATCACAGCACATCATCCCCACAGCACATCATCCCCACCATATGATAATAAATTTGGTTTTAGACATTTATTTACATGTATTTTCCAGTTTATTCATATAAACATACACTTTAACTTAAACACATGTCACTTTAACATACACTTACATTAACGTTATCTGTTTATCTGAGCACTTTATCCTATACTTAATGTAATACCCATTGCACTGTTGTTGTCGTTGATTGTTGATTGTTGTTTGTCTCGTCTAACGTCTCATGTCTAATGTTTATGCACCTTCCGCCATGAAAAATTCCTCGTTTGTGTAAACATTCCTGGCAACTAAATGGTTTCTGATTTCTGATATTCCACTGCTTTTGTGAACCTAAGACCTTTGGTAAAACTAGGGTGACCAGACGTCCTCTTTTTCCCGGACATGTCCTCTTTTCGAGACCTAAAAAAAGCGTCCGGCAGGGATTCCAAAAACGTCCGGGATTTTGCTACGTCCGGGAAAATAGTTATTACCCCCTTACAAGTTTTGGAAATGGTACGTCCGGGATTTTGCTACGTCCGGGAAAATAGTTATTACCCCCTTACAAGTTTTGGAAATGGTATCTCCCTCACGTTCCACCTTCTTGCGCAAGCTCTGACTGTAGAGAGAACTGTCATTGGTCGACCGATCTCAACGTAAATGTAAGTTCACGGCATGCTACACACTACTGCTACCCCCCCCCGCGACGAAGTGTCCTCCTCCACCCCCCACCCCGGAATGAAGTGTCCTCTTTTTCACAAACTCAAATCTGGTCACTCTAGTAAAACAATTTCTAGCACCAAAACAGTTTGTCCACATCAGTAAAGCTATGTTTTCACAAGAGATATGAAGAATTTCAAAAATCGAGTGTCAATGTTTCAGCTTTAGGGCCATATTATAACTTTACACTTGTGTCTTAGGACAATGGTGCCTCATTATATAGAGAGCTGAGATTGTTCTGCAATTTCTGATGTAAAACAAATGGGTATCTATCATATGCAAGTGCCTTTAAAAAGGTGAATTTAAGAAATTATGTAAAAAAATGAGCCGTCTCCAGAGGGTTAAGTGTGCATATGCAAGTATATGTGCTGTATGTGAGGCATCTGAAGTAAGAAATAAAGCACAACAAGATACGTTGTCGTGATAGGACAGTGGTCTAAAATTAATATATAACAAGTAACTTCCTAGTTAGGATTCTGGCCTGGGACATCTATTGCATAACAACTGCTAAACCAAACCACTTCAAATCTCCTCCAAACCAGATACTGTCAAGAATAGGAATTAGGAACAACACTTTGAGCTCAATGACATGGAATGCTAAAATAAAAAACATTTAAATATGTTTGGCAAATAATGTTTAACATTCCCCATCTTATTTTACCATGTTAGCATGTTAACATATACTAATTAGAAGAAGGACAGGCATGAGGGCAGCTGAGGCTGATGGTGGACCAACTGACAGAGTGATATCCCAAGATTCACACTGCATGTGGTAGCATGTAGCAATTCCTGTATAAGTCAAAATTGTAGACACTATAGAAGAACATGATAAGTAACTAGGAAACATACATGGAACAACTGAATAATTTAATAATTTATCTGGGAACTGACAACTTTCTTCGTGATTGGTTTCTGATTAACTCTTCAATGTCTACTAGTTTGAGTTCATCAAACCAGTGATGAGTTACACATGGAACTATAACTGCATGCTGATGGATCATCAATTCAATACAACAATAAAGGACTGATGAAAACTATCTTTTTAGGTTCAGTAAGTAAATATATCAGCAAGTTACCTTAAGGTCAGAAGTATTAGTTCTGGCGTTTGACTAATTTCAGTGTCTTTCATTAGACCCGACAAGCCTGGCCATAAAATCAGTGCCAGCTGGCCACTGCCTGCTTACCTGGCTGTTCATTTAACTGTCATCTGATCCCAGATACTAAATGAGTACAATGAGATGAATGTCAGTAACAGCCATTAGAGGAACAATTAGTCCATTTAGCAAATTATATTTCTGGTGCGGCTAAATGTGAGTTGTGAATTTTATGAAGCTTGTTTATAGAAATACTGTAGACACAAAACAGAGAATTACATTTTTTTTTTGTACTTTAGAAAGTATAAGTTGATTTTTAAATTGTCTAGAGTGTGACGTCAGTGTATTCATTCATAAGATAGGTGATAGATAGGTATAACTATAGCCATAAACCCATCCACATATGCAAACACACATACAGTACTTACCCTAACCGTAACTATAACAAATAGATGTTCAACCTTAACCTCCATCCTTAACCTTTTAGTCTAAGCCTAAAATTAAATGATTTATGTTTCGGGCACCTGCTTTCCTCTTTGAGGAAAGTCCCTACAATATAATTGTGTGAACAGACATAATGTTAATGTAGCAGCAACATCTTGAAATCACAGTTTTTTTAAGGGAGCTCAATAAGAAAAAAAAGTATCTTTATTTTAACCACACATTGGACCTAAATTGCAAATGCATTACAGTGATATAGCGCATATGAAGTTAAAGCAGTATCCCTTGAATGAACAGAGTCAGTGTCCATTTTGAAATGAGTAAATGGTCTTGTACTTGCATGTCACTTTTCTCGTCTCCCGAACACTCAAAGTCTTTTAACACCACTTGTCATCATTCACCCATTCACACTTATGGCAGGGGAACTATGCAAGGTACCACCTGCCCATCAGGACTCATTAACATTCACATACCGTAGACACAGCTACGGGAGCAATTTGGGGTTCAGTGTCTTGTCTTGCCCAAGGACACATCGACATGGTCTAGCGGAGCCGGGGACCAAACCGTGTGTGTGTCTGTCTGTCCGTGAAAGGCTTTTTGTTTCTTGCTTTGTACGCATACAATGTTTTTGTATGCGATAATTAATTTGTTAATCAAACAATGTTTTTTTTTATTCTGTGGGTACTATACAAGGCAGAGGCAGCTGTGTATACAGAATTAGAGATGTATGGGACAAATGTGGATGTTGTGGCATACATGTAATAGGAAATAACGAAACCAAGTGTAAAAGTAAAAAAAATAATCCAATAACTCATGAAGGTTGTAGTCATGGTAGGGTAGTGATTCATATTGGAAGGAAAGCCTTGGGGGTGGAAGCAACAGACTTGGCCACAACTGCAATCTCAACCAGGTGTGTCTGAATGTGTATTCTCGGTGCAAAGATTCACGTCCCCGTGAGGTTACCAGCAAGGTTTTGGTCGTTTTACACCTTGTCCACACTGAAAAAAAAAAAAAAAGACTTTGAACTTCCAATGTCTACTTTTATGGTCAATGATTGTATGCAGAGGACATTTGGTGTTTTAGAGAACTGTGAATGGAATTGCCAGTGCTGAGTGCTCCTACCACCATTGGGAGCACTTGCCCACTGTTTTATTCTTCGGGCCCTGACATTTGTCCAGCTCATAGTACTTATTGTTGATGTTCTTTTGCCACACTGCCGCTTCCTCGGTGGTCAAGCCTGAAGAGCCTGTAAGGCTAAGAGAGCGTTGTGTTACTCATAGAACTAGGGTTACAGTTGAACTTTTCTTTCTATTTAATTTGCGTGACGTATTTGTGACGTGCCAACTCACGAGCAAGTTGCCATGTGAGTAACAAAAAGGAAAGTGTATGAGCTCGAACAGCACATAAAATGTTATGCTATGAACCAGAAGACAAATTATGGAGGAATGGAGGACAGAGGTAGTTAACGTTAGTGTGACTGAGGTATTTTTAGAGACAATGAGCACATGAACATCCATCACTGATTCTCACTCTGGGAATGGTGGGAGACATTGTGAATGAGAATGGAGAATGGAGAATGGAGATGGGAGCAAAAAGGGTTATTTTATGTCAGAGGCATGTGCTCTTCCCAAAATGAATTTCATCTCATATACATGCGTAAATCTCGTCATCCCCTATCCCTCTCTTGGCGGGAAAAGCCGTTCGGAAAGACAGCTGAGATAAATCAGTGTGTGGGGCCCGAGGAAGCCTGTGTGGGCTGGGACAGAGATGGAGCCACTGCAAGCGGCCTCTGGCTTTAATAATGTGCAGTGAGCCAGTGGAGGCATGTAAATCTGTAGCTGACATCTCATTCTCTGCAGCCTCAATTCTTCCAGAACCTCTGAGATATCTCTGTCAAAGTCACCTCTGTGCACTTGTGGTAGGGTTCAAGTGTAACAATATCCACAGTAGGTTAAGGAGATACAGTAACAGATTGGACAGATGGACAGAAATTGCTGCCACAAGTTGCGACGTTACAGAAATGAGTATACCACTACCACGGTATATTTAATAAATAAATACATTAAAAGCCAAGTTTAAATTAGACGGTTGAGTAAACCTCAGGAGGCAGTTAATCTAGTTGCATCTTGTCTGTGGAAATCACTACCAACCCAAAAAACACCCTGTAAAAATGCTTTCCTCTGAAGGCAAACACACTCACTTTAATCAATGACGAAAATGATGATGTACATTAGAAGGGATTGTCATCACCAAAGCCCCGAATCCTAATGAAGTCATTAATCAAGCTAAGAGGTCACATCTCTCCAATAAAAGCTATGTTTTAGTGATTGTTTATTGAAGCTTTTGCAAAATATTCCAACCCTATGATCAATTAGGTCGCACAGGCAAATGTCAAAGCCCCATTGCTGCAATTAACTATGAGAGATTTGTTCATAGATTGGAAAGTAATTAAAGGCTGGAGGTCATTGGTTTGGAAACAATGGGACGGGACATCACACATACTTAGGATTATTATGGGAACAAATATGGACCAGGAAAGAATGGCATTAACAGCTTTTACTATTTCAGCAATAGAAGCCATAAGACCCTTATACCCATCTCCATCCCTCCATCATGTATTACTGCTTTATGGAACTGCTTTCGGTCCAAGGGAGCACTTGGGGCTTTTCAAGCATGAACTGGGAGGGGCGGGGAAACTTTATGAACAGGTTGGCAGTCTATTGCAGGGCTAGCATTATAACAGACACACATATACACTTTTATTTAACATAGTTGGGGGGGGGGGGGGGGGAAACACAGAAACATATGGTCTCTTCTTAACGTTTGTCCCGCTCCACAGTGGAGAAACAGCTGTTTAAATGCCAGGACCAAACTTACTCTGTTGGACTTACTGAAGGCCAACAGATAATTATCAGCGTCAAATGTCTTGCAAGTGTCATTCACTGTTAACTTAACAAGATACGAATATCTCATATTTTGGCAAGAGTTTTCAGCGGAGTTAAGTCTGCATCTGTAGTTGCTTCACTTCCTGTAGATTCAACCAGCAAAAGCAAGCTTAGATAAATCACCATAGCAACGCAGCCAAAAATATAAACCTGCTCCCGGGCAGGCTTACTGAAATTCACTGGATAAGCTGGCCACTCCCACCGGACAAAAAAGGCAGCTCACTTCCTCATTGATGAAGGAGCGATATTAGTTATATTAGTTTTATTGGGAGAGAGTTCTTTGAGATCACCAAGATCCGTTCTCACATCAGGATGACTTCCTGTACGCGGCGCTATAGATTCTGCCGTCAAGGAATCATTTATTTACGAGACCTCCTCGAGTCGCGGACACTGATCACCACAGGCGCAGCCGATCGCCCGTCTCTCAGACATAGACTATCAGCCGCTGCATGCCGCGCTGTTCTTAAGTTTATTTAGCGCATAAGAAACTTATGGATATGTTGAAAGCACTCATAATTATATGACAGTGTTATTAGTACACCATACATATCATTATTGTAGAACATGATTAAGGTGGACTCATGATAAGAATAGAGAGAATCACACACAATTTCTTTTCACTGCTTCAATTGATTGAATTTCTGATTATGAATAATACATATATACTGATCCGCCCATACACATATACAAACTCCTAGTTATATGGTAATCTACACATACATGTATATACACATAGTACATGATGCATACGCACATACAGTACATATATCCTCATAAGTATATATTAATTAGTATACTACTGGCAGCAGATACATTTAAATAAATATAATCTGATTGATTTGTGTGATGAAGGACTTAAATTTAGCCGATACATTTTCACAAAACTGACACATTGAACTTGTCTGATATATTTGCGACGCTTATGTCTCGCAGCGGGGGCGGTGTTATGCTGCATTCACACCGAAAACGTTGCAAACGCGTTGCGAATATTCACAACGCGTTTGCTGTGAATGATTAAGGTAATAAATTCCTCATATGCCTTCATGATCATCTCCTGCTTCTCATCGGAGAAATAAAGAGGTTCCTCTGAGTTTATTTGCCATTGTACTGTTAGAAGATCGTGGTGTCAGTGCTCGATTATTATCCCTTCTGAAGAAGAGCGGGCACGCGCATTTATCCAGATGACTGACGTCTGGCTAGAATTAACGAGACCGTTTCAGCGCGGATCAGCCGTGAAGAAACCCAGATAGCCTGATGTCAATCATCTCGCTAATTTAAGCTGGAGATTAGGACATTTGCTTGACTTTGTTTAGCCAGGTACGAGAAACAGGGCCCTGCTGTAGTTTTGGGAACTTAAATGTCAAACATGAAATCGATCTTAAGGTGGTAATACGAATGTGGAGATAATTTTGATTGATGATACAAATTATTCAACAATCAAGATAGCCAAGTGCCACTTTTGTGCTTCTGAATCTGCCTTTATATGAACATTTAAGAACATGTGTGAAAACGACATACTTTAAATAGTAATACAAATGTATCCACCATCGTCACCTTTTATTGAACGAGTTGGTCAAATGGTGACTTGTATGCCTTGGAGAGAACATGATATGATATGTTGGCATACCATTATTTACCGTGCGCTTTCAGGGAAGAGGAGATTAATAGTTTAAATGCCAACGCATTTATGTTTTCTATCTTTTGCCCAGCCTAAGCCCTCTCAGGACCACGTTATTGTAGTCTGCAGTGCACATGATTATGAGAAGGGCAAAGGGTTTGGACTGATCATGCTTGTATATTTAATAAGATATCACTTTTGAGTCTGGGACCTTCAAAGTTATCCTCTCATTGGTTAATCTGATATGTTCAAAAATATATATAACATTGTACACCATTTAGACTACAACTACAATCCATTCATATGTTGTATCTTCTGAAATCATTTAATTGGAAGCCATACGTCCTCTGGAAGAAATCAAAGTTTGGATGAACTACAGTGCTATAGGGAAGATAATTGTTTATTTGCTGAAGTTTTTGGGCTTATCTTAAAAGACAGTGCTGGCTAGGTTGTTCAGTACCTGTTCTCCTGAGGATACCCACCAAAATGAGCTCAACTCTCCATAGACTTCAACTTGAGACAGGGGGTGAGAGCTACATTCGTCTCCAGTGGACTAGCCTGCCCGTAATTGAATTGGCCTTCGACACTGAACAGGAGGAATAGGTTGTGATCTGTTTATTTCTTTTTGGGCATAACCCAGACAATTTATCTTGCACTGCATTTTGTTTTCAAGCAAGAAAATGCTGCCAGTGCTTTTGAGGAATGAGCCGATTGTCAGCATCATCAAAATAGCAAACAGTGATTATCTTTTTTTAGACTGTATGTGACCAGACAATGTTCTTAATTTAATGCCCTGAGTCATACATTACATTACTGTCAGTTACTTAATCATTTGAATTGCCTTTGGAAATGGTTGCATTCTTTTGTATAAAATGGTTCCCCAAAGTAATTTATATATGATTGAATATAAGTACTTTCTCCTCTTCAATAAATCATATTCTAGGTAACACACTGTAAAAATGCTCAAGGGTCCTTGTGAGTTTTGAGATATTCTGAATGACTCATCAGTCCTTGACAGTGCTGGTATGTTGACTCTGAGACTGACCATGTTGTAGTAAATCTGTTGTGTCCCCTGTTAAGGCCATATAAGCTGCATATTGCTCTCATGTCAGTGCTGACGTGGAAGAGTAGTATTAGTATTTTCCCTTTCGATCATAAGAGTGAACACCATCTTTGGCCTTTTACATTTGTAATTGTTGCTGTACAAAGGGTGAGCTTCCTGGTCTCCTAAATAGTCTCAACACATGTGAGCCAGGAAAATTGCTGGTAGTGTGAATATGTCTGTCCACATATAACCTATTCCTTCACTTGCCTGGATAGACTGCTGCCACCAACGAACACAAGCAATTTGACAGAAACAAAAATGGTTTCTCCCTTCTTTACAATATTTTCTATTTGTATATTATGCTCTCTATGATAAGGATGTGCATTACATCAAGACAACACACGGCACAAAGGAGATTATACAAATTTGACTTTCATGAAAAGATATGTTGGTGTTATGTATCCATTAAATTCAGTTTCCAACGCTTCTTGCATTGTATTTGTGTACAAAGCAGCACTAAGCTGATTTGGAAGGAACCACAAAGAAAGAGCTACATAAACATGCTGTACTGCCTGGGCACTAATTCCTCTTCAGATTTCACTTATTGAGCACCCTGTAGTGTTGTTAGGTGCACAATGAAGTGAGCAATTAAAACACTGCTGTTTAGCTGCCAACATCTTTGTCTTTTAAACTAAAATTGAGAAAAAGCAGAAAAGAATGTTTGAGATGATTGTTTACTTCCTTCTTTAAAGGTTTAACTTCAACAGAAATATTGTTTTTTTTAACCTCTAATGATTAAAACAAATAGGCACACTGTTAATACAAAATATATGACTAAAAAGCAGGGATAAGATTGAGACAGAAAAAAAGGAAGAACAAATTGCCAGTGACACACATGAGAATAATGCAAACGGCTGGAAGAAAAATGTAAAATGAAGTAATTGTGAAAGACAAATGGCAAGGGAGACTGAGGATTAATAGCTGGGTGTTATGATTACAAACAATTTCACTGACAGCAAATCTGTTCCAAAAAGCTCATTCTTCGAACAAAAAAAGATGTGACAGGGTAGCTATGTAAAGAATACAAGTTATTGACATCAATGATGTTTTACTTTTAAAAATCAAAGGGACTTTTCAACATATGTAGTGATATTCATATTTAAAATCTTTACTGTAATAATAAAGTTGAGACTTTATTAGGATGAGCAATTGTGCACAATGATATATATGAAGCAAAAACTGAAACCAAGCTGAGATAACTTGATAGTTCATTCTATTTTTCTTAACATGTGAGAGGGTCTAATAAACCAACAACACTAACACAAAACACCTAAGTATTTCTCAAGGTCAGAGATGAACAGAACTTTGTGCAACAGCAATTGGAAATAACTTACCTATAGGGGGCCTACACTGAGAAACTCTTCCAAATACTTTACTGTTTCATCATGGTTACAAGTTATTTATGGTGAGAAAAGATTATCACCAATACTTTGCATTAACCTACCAAACTAAATCTTTCTAATCCTGCAGAACAATTGTATGTGGTATATCCCACTCCAGTGCCTCATGAAGGGATGCAGAGTTATGGACTTTAAACTCAAATAATTGCCTTAGAAGATCCCGTTGATTGTGTTTGAAATTTCGCTTATTTCATTTTAGTATATCACTCAGAACTTTTGTCATACATACACGCAAATAAGTGTTTAAATTGAATTTGCCTTCCTATTCAATGCACATTCTATGATACAATTTACCTGCAGCGCATCGAATCCATTTGAAAATAATTGTATACACTTCTGCCACTTTGAGGAGGGTTATGACTTATTAAGGGCTACACAAATATGTTAGCATTGATTTTACACTTCAGAACTCTGTTGGGTTTCTATGAGCTTCAATTGTTGCCTTTTTTGAGACTGAATGCAATTACATAAAAGAAGTAGTTAGTATGCTTAATGCAGACGACACTTTTCAGAACACTTGCTGTGAAACTGAATTCTATAAGCCTGTTTGTTTCCTGCACTGCAATCAGTACTGGAGGAGTGCAGTCATGGGTGTCCAAAAAAGTAACAAAACCTCTGTGGTGACCAATAATCAATCAAGGCAGATATTTATCACTGATACTATAATAATCCCATTTAATTAAGGAAATGGGGAAACTCTTGGTTGCAAGGTTCTCTCTTAATATACCCTCATTGGTGGACAATCTCAGGGTTTTAGCACAGAGTAGTAATGCCGATCAATGACTTTTATGGTCAGGGGTGAAATCAAGATTCTTACTTTAAAAAACTGACTAAAGCTTACAAACTCGTAAAGATTATAAGATGTGTGATGCAAAAGACACATGGTATTACACTGCTATAAGCTTTTTTTGTGGTTCATGAAATATTTCTAACTGCTCTGCCGTCTGTTCTTTGTTTTACAATGTTTCCCAGACAAAGATGCATTAACAAACAAACACAGAAACAGGTGAGAAGCCTCGTATCCATGCGGGAGGAAAGACTCATCTAATCCTGCTGTTGTTGGCTATTTGCGCTTATCGCAACTCACAGAGCAGAGATGGCAAACAAAGCCACAATCGTATTTGGATGCAAATGAAAGTCATTGCATTGCATGGCTCTCACTGCTATGCTGTGCCTTGCTGAGGTTTGGTGTGTGTGCGCAGTCTGTCTCTCGTGAATCTGTCGATGTCCGGTGTAAGTGCAATACACAAGCTAGACGTTCTTGTAAATACCACCTCAATTATGAAAGATTGCCTCAGCATAAAATGACTTGCACGTTAGACTTGGTATCCAGAGGTTTGGGAATAAATCACATTCATGTAAAATGGCAGGTATTACTTATTTAAATCCTGAAACTCCAAAAAGGACAGCTAGAGAAATTATATTAAATATTTAATAAAAGACATCCCGCAAAGGCATCCATTCCTCTCAATGTACTGTGGGCAGAAATAAATACCTTTATGCAATATTTAGCAAAACAGAGGTGGCAAGGTTTTAGACAGAAGAGTGATGTTAAAGGTAAATTAAAACAATCTATAATTCGAAATAATCAATTATTTATGTTGAGGAAGAGTGTTATGAAACACTACTGGGCAGTGTGAACAGTTTCAAAACTGTTTAGGCACAGACATTATACATAATTATAATTTTGATAATTATAGAATGGTCACAAGAGGTTTCATATACTGGCAGAGATAAAGAGGAGGACAAGGATCCTGTGATGAGACACACACACACACACACACACACACACACACACACACACACACACACACACACACACACACACACACACACACACACACACTCCAGCATGTAGTCCATTGCATGAAATACATAATTTTGTTAGTAATTGGTACTTAAACCATTAATAAAGACACTCTATCAAATAACACACTTCTTATAGTACATATTGAAGTTAGAGTTGTACATTTTCATAATGATGTCACTGCTGTCTCTATGCCTTCCTTTTTTTTGTATTTTCAACTTTATTTTCACACAAGTGGGGCCACCCCTGTTGTATAACACAGGGAAGAGTGAGCTGGCAGCATCTCTGCGGCATGTTTTGCTCGTCGGGTTGGAAGAGCTTGAGTGGCAAGAGCCAACATACAGTACAGTAAGAGGTGGTACATAGTAAGCTGGTAATGAGACAGACAGCACTGCAATGACTGGGACTAAATCACAAGGTTTTTATCAAACGTATGTGTGGTGGAAATGTATCATAAGTGCTTTATTCTTAAATGTGTAGCTGAACTCTGAGAGGAGAGTTCAGTTCATCTTGACCCAGTCTCATCGGCGCCATCCGTGTGAAGCAATAACAGGTTGATTTCGGTATTGTTTTTGTTCCTTTCGTTTTGTTTTCTTTCTGTGCCTCTCACTCTTGCTCTCAGGGCCGCAGCCAAACAACATCCTCCAGACAGCATCAAGGCTTGTCTGGAGGGAAGGAGGACACTGCGAGGAGGAGCAGGAGGGGGGAGGGGGGAAAGGGCAAACATTTCAATAATAATTGTTGATGTATAAAACTCATGTTGAACTATTTTTCCTGGTCAGACCTCCGAACCATCTGTGGTGACGAGCTCTGCCCATTCAATTGAATTATTACAAGTTTCTGTTTAATAAATACTTAAAGACATTTAAGTGTTTCACATCGCATTTGTTTTCTCTAAAGGAGATTGATAAGGTTAATTAAATTTCCATTACAGTATGATACTGAGAATAATAAATGAGTATGCAATTCTTATAAATTATGCATTATATTTTGCTATTATTGTATTATTGATATGAAAACATTCTTTAAAACGTCTGAAACCATCTCTGCAGCATAAACCCCTTCTCTACTGTCCATCCATATTCTCAGTAAGGTTCACAAGAACTGCTGGATACACTCCGCTGTGTCTCATGTTCCACCTGAGTACAGGTGCCTTAAAAATCTTGTGCTCTGCGCCTTTATCCCCAACCAGCTGTGGCTTATCCTTCTCCAAGGACAATCTGTATCTACTGCTCCACATAGTCCCCTTAAACATCTGCTGAGTTTGCACAGTAGTCCAAAAAAGAGCCAAGAGTGAAATGATTCATACATTTTTCAGTTTCTTTTAGTTAAATCTTTCTTTTTTCTCACTGGTTGAAGTTTTGCAGCAGGGAAATGTAATACACTGGAGGTAGAATTGCTGGTGGAAAGGAGTGAGTGGGCCACAACACGAAATGCTCATATTTCTCTATGAGCCAAAGCAGGATCACTCATAACAGCCTGAATTCCCTCCAACCTCTGGGCTAAAAGTGCATGCATTACCTAAGAGGAAACGACATGTTGATGTTGGAGAATGTGGCGGAGCAGAGCTGCTTCGGGGAATAGATTGGAGCCTCAAGGTCCAGTCTGTTTCACTGTGCTGCACATTTTTGTTGCTGTAGATTTGCCCTCGTGGACCACTAGAGACAACCATTGAGTGTATGTTCTCTATTTAAAATAGTCACAAATGAAGTAGTATACAAAGTATATACCTACTTCAACATAATTCTGTGAAATACAGGTCGTGGTTATTAGAACTCTGTCTTGTCAAATAATCAAATCTGTTCTAACATAGGCTGGAAATTGTTTGTCATATAGGCCACTTGCTCATTATAAGAAGCTGATGAAGAACACAGCTTGCGATCTATATTGCCTCATGCAACACTGTACATCATTTTTAGTTTACCAGTGTTCCCTTGTGTGTGGACAATATAAAATACTAACAATGGGCCTCTCATATTATAGAAACATTTCAAATAAATGCAGTGTGTTTTGTACCTTTTCTTAGTAGACTTGTGTGTACAAATGTTTGGACTTGTTTGACTTCTACCTTGGGGAGGATTGCGGCTTCCAAGCCTATGGAGGGGGTCCAGGTGCATTCCACCATGATAAATCAGACAGCAAGAGAATGGAGTTGAAGTCACCAATTACAATGACCCAAGGCTGAAAATCCCAAAGAAAAATACTCTTTACCACAGCTAAATATTATTCTGTCTGTGACTAACGTTACTGTGAATAAAGAGGATATTTCTCATGGTGATCTGGTGCTTTTTCATTCTCAAGCTTTCAACCATCAGTGCTTGCAGCAGTCTGGAGGCAGTGACGTACAGTTCTCACTAAATGCTATGCTCTCTTGGCCTCTCCAGGGAGCAGAGGGGAATATAGCCTGTCATTCACTGCCTCCATCAAAAGCCATTTGTCAACTTTTTTAGTGCACATCGGTACACAGAGCTGAGAGGGTCTAACTTGCTGGCCCCTTGCCAAGTGCAGACACACTGCATTGAGTGGAAAATGGGCCTGAAATGTGCAGTGATGCAGACACTTTCAATATATGACTGGATAAAATAGGGTGTTTTTAACAAACATGATTCAGTTTTGGTCAGATTTTTTTTTTAATTCAATTTGAAGAGTTGCCTATTCTCAGGGTCAGGCTGTTTATCAGCTCCAGACTGTATTTCAACAGCTGCAGGCCTCATTGTATTGTCTAAAGCCTGTTCTTAATGAAAACTACATTTATAATCTTCTCCAGAGTTTGCTCCCGGATCTTATCCTAATATTATCCTATATAATGTTGGTATTCACATCTTAGGAGACGATCCAACGAAAAGAATATCATCTCACAAGTATTTAGATATTTTGGTGGATGATTGAGAGTGCAAACTGATAACTTAGTTAGCTAGGGTGACCAGACGTCCTCTTTTTCCCGGACATGTCCTCTTTTCAAGACCTAAAAAAAGCGTCCGGCAGGGATTCCAAAAACGTCCGGGATTTTGCTACGTCGGGGAAAATAGTTATTACCCCCTTACAAGTTTTGGAAATGGTACGTCCGGGAAAATAGTTATTACCCCCTTACAAGTTTTGGAAATGGTATCTCCCTCACGTTCCACCTTCTTGCGCAAGCTCTGACTGTAGAGAGAACTTTCATTGGTCGACCGATCTCAATGTAAATGTAAGTTCACGGCATGCTACACACTACTGCTACCCCCCCCGCGACGAAGTGGCCTCCTCCTCTCTCTCCTCCTCCACCTCCCCCCCCCGCAACGAAGTGTCCTCTTTTTCACAAACTCAAATCTGGTCACCCTAAGTTAGCAGCATGTTCATTCACAAAACCATAGTGGATACACTCAAGTGTAATCCCCTGAGCTGTTACTGCATGTATTTCACTAATATGCCTTTTGGTCTACTAGATAGCAGCTCTACCAGGTGTCCAGACTTTACCTTAAACTTGGTAAAACAGCTTCCTCTTGTTTTGCTCCCTGATCATGGTATAACGTTGAGAACACACTGCAGCTAAATGATTTTGAGCTCTTCCCGTTCAAGGATCTGATAAGAAAATGTGTAACTGAAGAGTGCAATTGCTAATCCAAAACTGGATTTATCATATATCTGTTTTCCCTTGTCTGTTTGTAATCAGCTCTATTTTTAAATGACCCTTGTGTATTTTTGTCATGCTTGCAATTGTGTGCTATCTTGGCCAGGTCCCCCTTGAAACACCAAGGGATGAAACATCTATTTTATTCTCAAGGGACTTCCTTGTAAAACAATTGAAATAAAATAAACTAGAAAGGTGCAATCAGTAGAGTGCATATCTCTACTAGCTGTGTCTGCAACAACCACTGCTGTATTGTGACTGAATGAAATAAATACATAGAAATTCACGATTGGCTAACCCGCTGTCTAGACACCAACTGACTCTAATGCGTCTTAAAACACCCTTCATTCAAACTCAAAAACAAACAATGATAAATGCAGGAAATTGGCTTAAAGTCTTCGTATAAGACACATTATTTAATCTTGCCAAAATCAAAATTTAACTCATCAAGCTGCCTGCGTCCGTAGCAGTAGGTAAATTGCGGCAAGGTAGTTCCCTTAGTTGTAAGGGGTTAGTCAAACACACCAGCCCAAAACATTGACCATGCAGCGGCTGGGAGGTATGCAGCAGTGTGTGTAATGGTAATTCAGTTAGTTGTGAACCAAACACACCGCAAACTCTTATCCCAGACTGTGTAGAGTCGTGGTTGGCGATCAGTTGTACTCAGCTGTGTTATCACTACATGTTAGACGGATTGCATGATTCTCCTGGTGGATAACATATATAAACTATTGTTAATACTTTTGTCAGCTTTTTCAAGGCAGTATTGCTGACATATATTTAAAAAAAGTAAATTTTACTAACATCGAGTGTCTTTCCTTCGAAACTTACAAAATGGCGGAATAGAATAGAGTCTAAAACCTTGCAGGAAGATGTTCATGTCAACCTGTTTTGCTTTGTTGATTCCTACTATTTATAACATAAATGAGAAAAAGAAAAGACGATCACTGCAAAGTCAAAATACAAAACAAAGAATGTGTATGCTCATTTCTTGATGGATCGCTTACCACAACACTCAAAGATCATATAAATTGTTTCACAAAAACAATGAAATCCCCTTAGTTTAGTGTTATCAGTTGGGATGTATTTATGCCTTAATCTTACAGTTAAGCAGTCAACGTGTGTCCAATAATTTGTGTATTCATGATAGTAAGTAATCATCAAAGGAGACAGTGATACTCATGTTGACAGAGAATACCAAGAAAATGTGTATATATGCTGACTCCAGCATCAGTATTTCTGGATGGATCTCTAAGCAGTGCCATCTTTTGAATGGTTTTATGTAGAGCTGCACTGCACTGCCGACATCTTCAAAATCAAAGTAGCATGCACACACTTCATCCTGGCGACAGGTGCTGCATCAGCCCCACAGGGTGTCTGGGGATTGTGTGGGAATATCTTAAGCCATCCTGATGCAGTTTATAATGGTAGTGTGCAATAAAATGTGACACATCGACGCACCAAGAAGCATAATCAAAGACGGATTCTTCAGTGCTTTGGGATTTTCAAATGCATGAAAGCAATAATATGGTGCAGGATAACAGTTTTGGGAATGGGAAAGGTGACTCCATGATCAGATTCAATTAGTGTGACATGCAGGAACAAAATTAATTTTATTCATGAGGTTGCCAGCTTTTGTCTGAAATTCCTCTATTTTACTGTTGTAATTTCTTTGAGTTGGATGGAATTATTGAATATACAAATTGCTGAATTCAGATTCAGATTCAACTTTACAAGAGGTACCATATGCGGGGTGGTTGGACCTTGGCACTGGTGTGGCATTACTCCTCATGTGAATACACAATGTCTTAATAACAACTGTAATACCTGTTAGAATATGCACATATGCACTATGCTGCACAAGTAATTTACTTTACCTTTTTACTTTCCAGAACAGCCTACTATACAAATAAAATTCAAAGACTGACATGGCATTCTGTAAAAAAGTACATATATATTATTACATCTGCTTATGTGCACCTGTATATGTCTGGATGTTTTTTGGTCTTCTCAAACATCTATTTGACAGAACCCTGCTCTACCCCCAAACCCCTTTTTTTCTGCATATGTAATCTGACCTCATGTCATCATAGTCCTCTGCCTCTCTGGTAACCTCCTTATTGAACACTTGGAGACAAGGATGAAGCCATTCTTGAAGGGCTTACCTCTGTTTCCTCTTAAATTAGTTATTTAACATATGCCACTGCACGCCCGCCATTGCATTCATCATGCAGCAAGTTCATGGGATTACACTTCTAACCCTCGCAGTGTTAGTGCTTTGCTCCATCAACACATGACAGACACACACACACACACACACACACACACACACACACACACACACACACACACACACACACACACACACACACACACACACACACACACACACGAGCAGACTCGCATCGATAAAGAATATCAACTGGCTGTAAACTCATGACCTCATGTATCTTACAAAATATGTTAGACTGAGTCCATCATATTATTATGATCTGCTTAAGTATTCTCTCTTAGCACAAAGCTGCACACTCAACATTTTAAGTAGACTATCAAGAGATTAGACCACGGAAGGTGGATGTATGAAGTTGTGAAAGTAGGATTATGGATTTATTCACACTACGCACTGAGAACTACTGAGATATGCTCATTATGTATGATGGATTGGATGAGGAATCCGTGTATTTATCTAAAAACTACATATTTAAATTGTATAATCTGGGTGGATAGTTTTGTGAATGTGCCCATTCAGACTCTGTATCACGTCACGCTACACGCAATCAGAATTGGCTTGTTTTCCAAATGGGATTCATGATTTACGTCTGGTTTGCTCAATGTTTGCAGGGTACAATCATTCAACAGTAAAAAATAAATAAAAATAAGGCAAAAAAAAGGGACAAAAGAAGAAGACCAGTTAACTCTCAGAGAAGCAATTACAGGAAGCAATAAAGGCGTAGAAGTGCATTCAACAGAAGCAATTTTTGGTACCTCGCTCCCTTTGGCAGTCCACTTGTTCTCACTTGCACACAAAATAGAGAGAATGGGGGGTGAGGGGTTACAGTCTCTGAGGTCCCTTCCCTTTCTCACATGCTTGCCATTTCTCATTGCAATACTGCATTGTTTATTTTCTACAGTTGTGAACAGAACATTGCAAAACAAAGGGAAGGAATTTGGACTAACTAGATACTGCTGAGAGAGCACAACAGGGTCACAGAAAGGTCTGATGAACGGTGGCCTACTTTGAAATAGAACTGAGGCTATCTTTCTGAGAAGAGGTCCAGTGGATCTGGTAATGGTATAAATATCATAAAATAGAGGGATTGTGGCAGAATTCACTCCCTTAGTACAAGTTCAGAGAGAAGCGTATATTAGCGCAATAATAAAGAAAGACAACAATGAGGCTTACACATTTATGCGTGGGTGTGGGCTGATTATGTAATGGCTTCGCTCATCTTGTGCAGTGAAGTATACCGCCGTTAAACGTCCTGTCATCCTCGGCTCCACCCTACATTTTGGAAAATATTTTAAAATGTAAAAATGTCAAGAATAGCCCTACTTGTTTGTGGGCCCCTTTCCCCAGTCACTAACTTACAATGAGCTGAATTTACTGCACTACTTAAAATACCACATTACACCATATATCTTTAGTAACTGATTGTACTGTGTTATATTGAAACCTCATATAACCAAACCAATTTTGGCATTAGTTATATATCTATATAGATATATTTTTACAACATTATATGATAAGCACTG
This sequence comes from Myoxocephalus aenaeus, assembly GCA_038501785.1. Lineage (NCBI taxonomy): Eukaryota > Metazoa > Chordata > Actinopteri > Perciformes > Cottidae > Myoxocephalus > Myoxocephalus aenaeus. The sequence goes on along the minus strand of JBAMJR010000350.1, from coordinate 7,404,672 downwards.
CCAGACTGTGTGTCATGCTCAGAGTCTCTCCAGATAACTGGGAAGAGATTTGTTTGTAATCTGCAGTCAACAAAGAAAAACAGAATTAGGCGAATATTTGTACAATCACCTCAGTTGCCGAGCATTACTGGCCTTTTCTACTTGTTTACCAGTGAGAAAAGAGACCATGCAAGGCCGTATTCCACAGAGTTATCTGCCAAATGGCAACAATTTGTCAATTAACAAGATTATACATTAAAACCAGCAAAATTCATTTTGAAGCAACAAATCTATCAGACACAATTACTCCATTTCCTTTTTTCTGTCCCTAATTTAGAACATTAATTTTTTACTCTATGTTTAAAAAAATAAAAACATTTTAAAGGGTTGAATTAGCAAGTACATCAGGTATCCTCCTCTGTTGCTCTCCCTCAGGTTTCTTCCCTTTTTTCCCCTGTGAAAGGGTTTTTACTATTTTCATGTTATGTGTACAGATTGTAAAGCCCTCCGAGGCAAATTTGTATTTGTGATGTTGGGCTATTTAAAATAAACTGAATTGAAAAAACTTAATTTGAAAAATTCCAAAGGGGGTACATATAACAGGTTAGGAACACCAGAATGCCACCAATATGAAAAAAAGGAAAGTACATTGTGATCTCATGGGCTCAGGGCCCCCTTGAAGAGTGTGGAACCTGGTTAAACAGATTAATCCACCACCAATGTTAAATGCAATCCAAATAATTTTTTTGTATGTGATTATGTAAATATATCAAATTGCTTCCGCTGGGGAATTTCAAATCGTTAACTGGCATGAGATGCATTATTAATGCACTTAATTCAAGTCCACAGTAACGTTAATAGGTTATAAGGCGATTTTTGCATAGTGATCACACTCAGTAAGGCAGGATCATGTGACACGCTGACAAAAAAATACACATTCTATTCTATAATCATTTAAAAAAGAACTGCTGTAAAATGAAGAATACATTTTGCTGAGTTTCGTGGTTACCCTGTAATGACTCTTTGTTTTCAGGGTTTGATACATTCAGCTTGTTCTACGTGCCCGCAGTGACTTTGTTTACGCTCTGTGAGCAATTTTCTTAGGAATAAATGGTGAACCATCATGGACCGCAGTATTCAGATTTCTTAATACATCCATGGCTGAATAGTATCCACGACAACAGGTTGGGGCTGCACTGAAGATTATATTCATTAAAACCCCAGGTGCCCCCAAAAAAGGGGGCAGAATTCTTCATCGGGAGCTCTTCCTCACTCTCCAAGTCCTCGTACTCCCATGAATCAATACCAAAGCCACTGATGTGACATAGAAAAAAAATGTGCAAAGCCTTACAAGAGCATATAAGACCATGTACATATGTACATTTTTATAATGCAATATTCAACCATAAATATTAACATAAACCATAAATATGACTCCAAGGACTCACAAGTGACACAGGGGGGCCCCCCAAATTATGAAAATCTAGATTTTTTTTTATAACCACTGCCAGACAAAGCCTCAGCAAGATATCAACCACATTGCATTTTTTTCCAGCCAAAAAACTGAAATATGACTTACTTATGGATGAAACGATACTTGCTTGGTATTTATTGGTGCATCTGCTTGAGCAGAGCCCCTATATTGTGGAACCAGAGGCGTATAATGTCCAGGAAGACAGTTAGGACATTTTTGCTTTCAGTGGACCTAAACCATGAAATCTGCACACAATGAATTACTAAACATATTGAACTTCACTTAGGCGATGATTTGCATAGTTAAAAAGAGGAAATACATTTTTGTTTTCTTTCCTGTGTTCTATCATCAATCAATAAACCAGTAACACATATACTGCTATATGAACCTATTAACTGGTCTCACAAGTGTTTTCTGTTTATTATACCTTTTGAAATTATTCAAATAGCCCTTGTGGTTAAGGAGATATACTGTATTTAGTATAGGTATGCAAACCATTCAGAATTTCTTTGAAAAATGTCTGGGCCTCAACTGGGGCTAAACGATTAATTGATCTGTGAATTTGTTTTTATATTTGTATGTATTACTTGTTAGCAGTGGCGGCTGGTGAATTTTTTTTTGGGGGGGGGGCGCAGTTGGGCGGCGCGGTTTAAATAGCACTCCACAATGAGAAGAAAAGAGGTTTGGAGTAGAATATTCTAAAAAACAAAGCTTTATTTCAAGAAAACACAGTGCTCAACACTGTCCGATAACAACTATCAACAAACTGTAACTTTGGGCATGAGAGGTTCAGAGCAGAATGGTTTAAGAAACATTCAATGTGGTGGCCAGAGCAACTTCAGGGAATACATTGACGTAGCATTCAAACTGGGGGCCCTGCAGTAAGGTGGCACTGGTGAGGTGGTCTTTGAAGGCAAAGCGTTCCCTGGTGTGTCCAAGTATGGTGTCACAAACCTACAGATAAATATAGAGAGAGAGACAGTAAGATAAGTTGTGGGGAAATATCTACTACAAACAGGCTTCATACTACAGACAAAAAACTATGTTTTGTGTGTCTTGATGGCTCAGCAACATAGACAAAAGGCCAGGAGCCACCTTGATGGCTGTAGCTATGACACACACACACACACACACACACACACACACACACACACACACACAAACACAAACACACACACACACACACACACACACACACACACACACACACTAACTTGTTGGGGGTTGAATTGGTATTTTAGATAAAGTTATAGCCTGATATGATATCCACCCAAATCTAACAATGTCCAACATGTGTTCTGCTGTGGGAAAGATAAAACATTAAACTCTAACACAGGCATCTGCTGATTTTGACACTCACCTCTGCAGCAATCCTTCAAGCTCATCTTCCTTCACAGCCCGGCGCTTCCTCGGCTGCTCAGAGCCACTGCACACGGAGCCTCCAGCTAGCAGCTCCGGTTAGCATGTAGCTTGGTGCATGTAGCTTTGCTGCTGAATATTTAAATCCGGACGTTCGGGTCCCAACTCTTTCAGCCTCTTCTTGTCAACATCTGATCGTGGATTGAAAGGTGTTTCGCATAGAGATGCCACAGAGTTTTCAGTCGCCATACTAACATAATCAAAGTCTCTGCTAGCTGTGTTGCTCGCGTAGCTACGTGGGAGCTATATGGGATGTGAGGGAATGATAAAGGTCTCTGATTGGACGAATAGTCCAACCACGTTGCAATAAGAAACAATGTCATTGGCTAGGGCGCAGATTCGTGCGCCCGAAGATTCACGTTTCATCCGCCAATGAGAAGCTGTCCTTGCCGTCACGAGGGTGAAATGTTTGTTCGCTGCCATAGACACACATTTGGCCGGCGCCCCGAGAGGGGAGGGGCTTTTCTCAGTAATGATGAATGGCGATATATTATATTTAACTTAAGTGGTTGTTGACAGGGGCTTACGGTCTCCCACACACATTTAGCGCGTCAACACGGTATATTTCTTATTTAAATTATTTGATATATAATGTTTTTTGACAGTATATATTATATATTTTTTTTCTTCTTTTTTTTTTTTTCATCGCAAAATTTTAGGAGGGGCGGCGCCCTAGCGCCCTCTATTGACGCACCGCCACTGCTTGTTAGTATATAACAGGTGTGTAGGAGTATACCTAGGGTAGACAATATAGAAGAAAAAAAAAATCACCCTCACACTGTCTTCCTCACTTGAATTCAGAGACCTTTAGTGATACTTTACAAAGTAACCTGATGAAGGTCTGTGTACTGAAACTGTGTCACTAAATATCTCTGATTGCCAAGACGGAGTTATTTTTGTTCTATAATTTACCTTGACAAAAAATAGAGACATGCAGTATTTTGTTGCATTTGAGAATGTTAATTAATATTAATGTCAAATGATTAGTTCATTATCTAAATTGTTGTTAATTTCTCATCAATTCACTGAACAATAATTTATTTATTGTTTCAGCACTGCAACGAGTGTAATTGGGTGCCAGAAAGTAGGTGGCTGTGAATACAGAGGGATGGCAGTAAAGACACATAATTCATTTTACATTCAGTAGCTACCAACATCGTGGTCATTATTTATTCCACATTTTAGTGGGTAATACCAGGTTGTTACCAATATAAAGCATATGTGATCAAATGTAAAACAACACAACATTGGCTATGTATTGTAAGAAAAAGGGATTTGATTGCATTGTATTGCCGAGCACATTGTTTGTTTCCTGTTTTCATGTTACGATTATAGTTTGTCGAAACACTGAATGAAAACAGAAAACTATGAAACATTGTGGTGAGTACAGCATTATGCTTTCCACATACCCTCAGGCTGTTTTTTGTGAGAGACGGATGTTTCTCTACTTGCACTTTCCCTTTGGAAATATTCATCAGAAGTGCCGGTTGCTTTCACTTCGTAACCTCTCCCTCTATCTAGCTCTCAGTATCTTTCCCTCTCCCTCCCTCTCCTTCTAATGGCTTAAGTCTTCCCTGGGGGAAAGATAGCCAGGGATGATGCTTCTTTGGATGGGTTTAGAGTTCCTGAAGGTCTTTCTTGTCATGGGAACAATATAAAAATGATAAAGCTGGATTTTCCAGGGCTTTTTTGATGTATTTCATTTTGTCAAAGCCAGACGACTGCTTTCTGCTTGGATATGGCCATGGTCTGGTTTTGAATCATATTCACAAGCTGTCTCTCCTAGTTATCTTGTTCTTTATTGCCTCTTCTGTATTACTTCTTGCCTTAGCTGAATGCCCAGATGATTTTTTTTTTAATTATCTTAGAGGTTCAGATATGTCTCATTGTATTATAAAAAAATAGCTTTGAAAATTACAATCTGTCACCTTTTAAAATATATATATATATATATATTTTACAACCTGCCAATATACTACATGTTATTCCATTCTCTTACTCAAGGAAATGTCAGCTAAGGGGTGCATTGCAAGTCTCACTGCAATTTAATCCCTATTAAAAATTGGGAGACATTATTTTGTGATGATTTACCCTCACCTAAAGCAAGTCTGTCATACGCATATTCCCATTTCATGATGTACCCATAGATGAGATCCTCTTGCAATTAATTACTTCCTGATGACATACTCTCAGCGAGAAAAGGTTATAATGAGCAGCTTTATGAAATAAAGGTGGGTCAGGTTTTTAATTTCAGATGGCAACCAACAGGGTAGTAATTGAGTAAGCACTTAGGATAGCATGCAGCAGTGATCCACAGCACCAACCGAAATCTGTGACAATCACAGCCACGGTCTTTTGTCACGACAACTGGACAATACATTGGAAATTCCCCCTATGTTCCCATAAGGGCTTTAAAAGAAAAAAGAAAATCACACAAATGTGTATATATGTACATTATGCATGTGAATTTGGCTATCTTTAAAGCACAAATATACCATTACATATGAGATTTACTGGAAATTACATTATTAATTCATGATAACACACTATTCCTTTTACATACAAAAAAGGGACTTTATAAGTAATACAAAATACCCTTGTTCACCCAAATACACTTAGAGGTTTTGCCGCTGCAGCCTTACTTGGACTTAAGTACTGTAGTTGAGTGAAGTTTTGGGGTCTGCCTTACTTTATTTTGATAATTTCCATTTTCTGCTTTGTTATTACAATTTTGTAATGTTAGCCCTTTTTCAGATTAAGATTATCAACACAAAATATAACCAATAAATGAATGACTGTGTATTTTATAGGATAATATAAGATAACACTTTTGATGCTTAATATATATTTTGATGCTGAGGTTTCTGACAGCCAACCTAACTGAAGACAGCTATGGTAACTCATGAGGTCTCTATTAAGCACCAGGACTTTTGACACAATAGATTTTGTAATTAAATGTTTGTCGCTGTGTGCAATTATTTTGCTAGTGTTTGAATAATGAACAAATACAACTGTTATTCTTGCAAGATAAGGTCACTGTTACTAATGTATTTTGTGACCAATACAAATTAACCTAAGAAAAACTGGATGAGAAATTACTATTTCTAGTAAGTTCACTGTAGTCATTATCCATTTCTCTAGCCTATTTAGAAAAGGATGCTTTGTTGGCAAGGGAATTGCAACTATGGTAAGCACCACGCAAGATAAGAAGCAATGAGGGTAATAATGATTAGTCTGCTCATTTGAAATGGTGGTTACTTTTTTAGTGCATTTAGAAACCTTGAACATGTTGCTGTGTATTACACAAAGCAACACAAAAGGTTGTACTAAATCAAAATAAAATGTTTAACAAAGATATTTGGAATATGTTAAAACTGGCTATTCTTAGATGTTTTAAAAGCATAAACGTACCTCATTTTCTGCTGTGGCAGACACTTTGTTTCACATCTGTATGCCTTTATGCACGATGTGTTGAGATGTATGTATTTACACTTAAAATACATGTTGTATTCCCTTGTGTTAATTTCAGTGGATGGTATCACAAGGAATCCCATTTGCTCCTGAGAGGACTTCAACACCAAGGAACGAAAGACAATGACAAATAGAGGACATCTGATTCAAGATGAAACATGGGAGAGTCTTATGGGAGAAGAACATTGATAGCGGCACAGTTACAGCGCCTACAGGCCTATTCCATGTCACTGGGCAGCGCCTCCACCACCACACCTGTTTCTCCACAAAAGAAAGGTAGCCCCCTAACCTTGCCCACACAGCCTTAATCTTACAAATGCTGCTTGAGCATTTGAATTTCTGCACATCAGTCTCAGGGACCCGTCCTTTCATGATTAATGGTCCCAATTTATCATGGCACCATGTGGCGTGCGGGCCTTGTCCCGCCAGACAGCTTTGGTTTAGAATAATGGGCTCACTCCATCCCATTCCCTACCATGCAATGATTGTGCATCTTTGTGATCCATCTGTCAAGCCCCTCTTTCAAAACGGACAACAGGGGACAGTGCAAGTGGGAGCAATCGAGACAAGGGAGGCGTTGCTGCACGCCAGTTCCGTACAGTATGTAACAGAATGCTTCTTATTGGGGCTAGGTGTACTGGCTGATTGTAAAGCATTTTTCTCGTCTTCCAACCACTCAAAGTGCTTTAATACTACATGTTATCATTCACACCATTCATACACTAATGGCAGGGGCTACCATGCAAGGGCCCCCCTGCCTATCATGCCATAACTAACCATTCATACTCATTCACAATTTGAGGTTAAGTGTCTTACCCAAGGGCAATTTGCCATGGACTAGCTAGCGGAGCCGGGAATCAAACCGCTAATCCTCTGATTGTAGGAGGACCCTGCTCGACCACTGAGCCCACAAAGAAAAACAGGATAATGTTGTGACGGTGTCTCTCTTATTCGGTCAAACATGGGAGCATGAAGCCTTGGGGATATTCTGTCTGCTATCAATAACGTTGGCAGGGAAAGCAAAGCCACTAATGGTGACTCCAGGTTCTGATGTATGGTCACTTTTCATGCTGTGCTTGCTTTTCAAACATTCCAAACAAAATTATACAAAAACATGTGCTTCATTGTATTACCAAACTCTCTCATGAACACAAAGGCTCTCTGAATAGCTCATATCCAACCAGCCAGCAACATACTGCAAGGACACCATCACAGTGGTTTAAAGGTGCTTTCTCTGTTCATGAAACACTTGTTTTCAATTATTATCAATATTCTGAAAATAATTAGCTGCAATTATCTATGTCTTTCACCAAAGCAATTACATGCCACATGATCAAGCCCCTTATAGGGACACACCAGTATTCGGTGGAGTTAAGAGCTCTTCATGCTTTTAAGCAAGCCATTCATCACTGTCATATGAGCATTCTTCAGTCTTGATGGCACTTGTGTGAGTATTATTACAGGCAGACAGGAGAACAAAAAGTATTGGTCCCTATGCAAAACAAACAAACCAGGCAGAATTGTCCTTTTTTAATTGAAAACTCATTCATACCAGCAATAATTGAAGTGTCATCATAGTGCAACATTTTGCATGGCAAAGGAGCAAATATGACCACAGTGACACGTCAAATCTATCAAGTACATTTTGGTTGCTTGATATTCTCTGCTATTGTTTTTTAAATGTCACAGCCCTATTGCATTGCCCACTGCGATCAGTGCCGATATGTGGGAGGATTGTGTTGCTGCCTGTTGCTGACATTTCAACTGGCTGGATATTGCTTCTGCATTCCCCAAACATCACCTACTGGTCCACTGCACATGTCAGTCTATTCCAGTCGTGAAAATGGTTCCCTCCCACTCCTCACTGACGACCATACGACATAGGGAAGGAGCAAATAGAAGGATGTTAAATTGCCCTGAAAGACTTCATACTTTACGGCAGGGGTCTTTTAATATATAAAGTATTTTGTAAAATCTTACTTCGGGTGAGGTTAATGTGGTTAAGATTGCTTTTTTAGCTTGAGGCATACATTCCAAACAGATAACATGAATAAAATCCTAAAAGGCATTGCACACATACAATGTGGTTTGTGACACTTGAAGTGGAAAAAAAAGCCAAACTATGCATGCAGTCACGGCTGACCTGCCTGAACTGGTGAGCAATGTATGGCAGCAGTATCGCAAATTATCAAGCAAGGAAATATTGAACTAAAAACTAAATTGAAATATTGTATGGGTGCGAGTTGAGAATAACCATCACTGCGCATTTGGAAAACACATTTTCCAGCTATGCCTCATGTCTTGCCTGTGTCAAACTTGGACCATGAGTCAGAATATAGTAACCCATAAACAGGTAGGCTTTGGGTTCATACAGCCTCCTGTCTTAGCATTAACAATAACAGACTTGGGTGTGTTTCAAAAGAGAACTTAGAAATAATCTTATGTTTTTTTCTTTTTCGTTGACAATTTCAGCTGAAATGCAGTTTGTTTTGTTACAATTATTTAAAATACATGGATAATTGCATACAAGTATAAATGCAATTTGGAACTATTGTTTTCAAGCTTGAAACTTTTTTTCTGTGGTGCATTCTGTTATCACATAATTGTGTAAAATTTGAAGGAGACAACATTTGGTATTGAGCAGGCACTAACATTTACTCAGTACCTTGCCCTTTCATATGCATTTAAAAGGGAAAAAGTGACAATGATTCAAAACAAAGGTCAGCAATTTATTAAATAATTATGAAGACACCCTGTATCTAATAAAAACAACAAAAAAACTATTGAGGATTATATCCCATATTACACATGGACCTTTGAAGTTTTAAACTATATTTGGGCAAATTTTGCCCAAATATAGTCTTGAATTGATCACACTGACTAATACTAGTACTTTGCTAATACAGATTTTATGATCTATTTCCCCTTACTGTCTGTTCATTAAATGACTGTGCAAAGTATTGCTGGTTGTGTCTCTTTATGTCAAACATTAAGGAAGCAGTTATCTTGTTTGAATAATTGGAATTGCCAATGGACAAAACCAACCATGCTGCGGCTGGTCAATTAATTCCTACCGTATTAGCAAAAGCAGGTTTTGGCCAGGCAGAAAGGCAGTTTTAAATGTGTTGGTTGACTCAATACAATGTAAGATTAATACAAATGTACAGCATCTGCTCAACTTTGCAAGATAACTTTGTCTCAAGCATGATGGCAAGATCTCCAATGGGGCTGTCAGCATTGAGGGAACTGTCCATGGTGCTTGTCACAATTCCATTAGACAGCGCAGAGCTGGGCCTTTGACCATGCTTCTGTGATTGTTGGAGCAATGTGTGCTCTTTGGGTCCTGTGAAACGGTTTCCCTGAGTTGTCGGCTTATGTTTTCCAAACTCTTTTTGCAGCAGCTCAGTGGAAGGGTAAAGCAGTTTAGACAGGTTGGAGCATTTGCATTTTTACACCTTAATCGTCAGGTGGTTTATTTATGAGGCATCCATCAACCTCTGTTATCACTCAATGCCTGGGTCAGTATCACAACACCTGCTATCAGCCTTAGTTTTCTGATGTGACTGCTGCCATGTTCACCGGGCAGGACAGACGAGGAGGCAGAATTGGACGACAGAGTGTTTCAGCCTCACATTACTCTATTTGGGATGGCAGAGGATTAGGTGAAAAATAGGTACAGGTCAAATAGTCATCCAATTCTATTTCCACTGGAAAAGAATAGGCTTGGTATCACAGATGGAGAGAAAGCTTCCCATCCAAACGTTAAGCAAACCGTTATCACTTGACCTTGAGGTCTTTCCTGCAGACAGCAGGATTGTCACTCTCTCTGGCTCTGTCTGGAGTACTAAAGACAATTGTACAGGTACGGCAAGCAGTGGATGATCCCGACAACACCAACAGAAAGTTGATTTACTCTCCATAGAAGGACTCCCACATGTCTGTTCCTTCATAACTGACAGCAAGAATGGAGGAGGAGGTGATGGCGGAAGAATAGTGTGGGTGATTGTGAAGTGTAAATATACTCTGCAGTATTCCACTCTTCTAGATGGCATAGATCCTTGCAACCTTTTTTGATCAATATAAGGGCTGTCAGTTGAGCACTCCAACAACCTTTAGCTACTTTAATTAATGACTTGAATAAGGCTCCATTTTACAAGTTTTACAACTTAAAGGAATTCAGTGAGACACTTCATGGTTTTTGCACAGCAGGATGATTTGTTTTTAGAACGATATATAGGATGGCCAGAAAATAGCTTTTGACTTTGATTATGACTGACACTCTTAATAAAAAGACTACTGATACATACAATTAATTAATTGGATGCTCTCAAGGTGATGAATCATAGCGTGACAGATTCATACTGCATGTCTCTATGTTCACAGTCACTGTATTCTTTGTTTTGTTGTGTGAAAATGACATTTCATCAAATGTGTCTACAGGCCAAGCATTAGATTGGTATCAATCTTTGCATTCCAATACATCTAATGAGCCTGCATTTGCATTGTGTAAACCTATTACGAAAAAAGGAACTAAAACAAACCACCTTAAAACTAGTAACGACAAATTAGCTGTTTCTATTTTAAAATTTAGTTTGTGTGTTTGCAATGATGATACACACAGGCCGTCATTGGCTGAGTAGTGACACCCTTTGGATTCCCTGGAGTGCGCCTGAATCTCAATTAAGTGAATCAGAGCTTCATTAGTCAAGGCTTTAGCTGCTATGCACTGCTCTCCCCCTTCTGCATCTTTGTCTCTCTCCTGCAACACATTTGTATTCAAAGAGAAAAACACAGACACATAACTAACATATGACTTAAATAACCTGAGATACAGAAGGTAATGCAACAAAAAAACATGCAAACTACGTTTCTGTTAAAAAAAAGAGTTTATTCCAGAAACATCTGAGGATGCAAGAACTTTGTTTCTTTAAATCGCCGTCTGTAATCCTAACTCCTTGCCTCATCCTGCTGTACTGTACATGTTTGACATAAATGTCACAAAGTATACTTTTCAAAAATATCAATCACAGAATTTTAGAGGAAATACTTTAAAAGATAGCATTTTAATTGCCTGAAGACTTCCTCTAGTGTTATAAATAAAACATTACCTGCTGTGTAGTATGACTGAATGATGCTGTGACAGAAATAAGTCCCAGGAATGATAAGTAGGAGTAATGTTGCAAAAAATCCATATTTTTTTGCAAAATAACTTACAAATGTACTTCCAGTTGTACTGCAAAAAGGAAACGCCGTTTTCTACCACACAGAAGCCAAAAGCAGGAAATATGAAGCTTCTTATTCTTCGTGATAATTTTGCATACTCTTGCGCTTGACTGGGGGCTTAAAGAGGAGGCAGAGGCCATTTTATTTTTTATTTTAGTCCAACTCCAACTGCCTGCAAACAGCCAATGCGCGCACACACACACACACACACACACACACACACACACACACACACACACACACACACACACACACACACACACACACACACACACACACACACACACAAAATCATGCACGGAGGGAGTAAAAAAACTAACAGGGCAGGCCGCCTGCTTTTATCATTACATTTGCTCTATTAGTCATATCTTCTAAATGAACTGATTTCAGATTTACTTTTATTATTTATATTCAGTAAATTGGGGATTACAAAAAAGGTTTCTTGCTTGATTAATGCTTCCTTATGTTTGAACATGGTCTAACTACATAGTCACAATGGTTGAGTACACAACAAATTATTAATGATCAGTGTTTTAGAGCCTTTGGAAAACATATTAGATTTTGCAATAAAATATTAGATTTTATAAATGCATCAGCCTTTTCAGAATACCAAAGATTGCAATTACGAATGGCATTATTTTTTAATAATGTCGATCTATTTTAGGTGCTAATCATTCATGGTTGTTCCTGCCAGGAATTTTTCAGCAGTATACTGTACACAGAGCATTACATATTTACACAGTTAAGGGTATGCCTCGTATCTGTACCTACAGGATAATAATACACTTGCATTGGGAGACAGGAAAAGAGTGGGAAACATCAAAGGGAATGCAGACTGGCTTCACACAACCCTGCATGTTTAAAACGCATGCATAATACAACACCAAAGGCCTGAGAAAAAGATTGTCAGAGAATGTTCAGGGTCAGGTCCAACACAAAACAGCATTAGAAGGCACAGGATCCTTTAGTCATGTCTTTCACTGTGTGTGTGTGTGTCTGTGTGTGTGTGTGTGTGTGTGTGTGTGTGTGTGTGTGTGTGTGTGTGTGTGTGTGTGTGTGTGTGTGTGTGTTTCATATTTTAGTATAAATACTACTGTCAGGAAAAGACTCTTTATTTCATTATCTTTATTTTGCTCCTTAACTTAATGTTAGTGCGTAATACAGTAGTTGCTTCAATTACCCAAATGACAGTGACCTGAGAGGAAATGACAGTAGGTGGCGTTATTAAGCATTGTAATGGGCAAAGCAAAATTACACGTTTATATGAATTTCACAGATTATCTAGGCAAGACCCGCCTGCGTAGTAGTTAAGTGCCAGGACTGGCCAGGCATCCATGCTCACCGAGGAACCAGTAGTCTGATTTGTCCAGGTCTTATCCTTCCTACTCAAGGTCTAACATTAAGCAATCATCTCTGCCTCAACCATCTATGTAGAGTGGAGTCCCATTGATTTGACTCACAGAAACCCTATGGAATTATTTATGTCACAATCAACAACAGGGAGTGATAGGACAAATTGTAGGCGAAAAAGAAGAGGCTAAATAAAGGTCACCAGGGAGCGTTTAGTTATATGGCAACACTTAACCCCCCCAAAAGAGATTTTAGGCTGCAATTTTTATGAAATTGTAATACAACAGCAGGCTATCAAATACACAACTGCAGACTGGGCATTAGAAGACCAACTAATCATCCCACAGTTGAAGTAGGACATTTTTCTCTAATGTTGACATTCTTATGTAAAGCCATATTCTGTAATTTCAGTTAGCCTCTGAATACATAATTATATACAGTAGTCCCAGTTAATTAATCGTGACATAATGCCACTTCCACAAAACGGAGATTGTGGGGAGAAACTATGAAACGAAAGAATAAATCCAACCAGGATTACGACATTGTTCACACAAATTCGCTAAGTTACTTTAGGCAGTTTATGAGAGAGCCAGTTTGGCCTAAATAGGTATCCAACAAATAATTCACAATTGGCATTGTCTGTTTTAACAATCAGTTTGGAATTAGTTTTAGCAGTTGGGTGTCACAGCTGACGTCAGTAATGTATATAGTATGGTTCGCTCCATTACTCTGTTGTTCAAGTTCGCCATAGAATCTTTTTTTAGAACGAGATCAGAAGAGACTTTTCCTCCATCATACAGTCTTCCTTCTAAACTGGTATTGGTTTATATATATATGTATCAGTGGCGGGCCGTGAACCCCCCCCCCCCCGCAAGCTAACATACCTGCTTTCCATCGCACCTCGGGTAGCCAAGCAGGGTGAGATGCGCCACGGGGCTGTTGTATTTGTGAAAAATAATTAAATTAAAAAATAGCTATAACTTTGTAATTCTGTTTAGGCCAGCAGAGAAGGCTTAGCAGGCCCTGACGGCCCGCCACTGATATATATATATATCGTCCTGAAAAAGTGTGAACTGGTGATACTGGTGGGCGTTCCTGGTTAATCGGTGGGAAATTGGCCCCAATCCAGATGTAGACCCTACATGCAGTACATCTTAATAATCATGCTTGCTCCTGTTACTGCGGGCCATACAGGATGTTTCTCTCTCACGCACAGGAGAGGTGACATAAGCATATTCAAGCTACTAAGGCCCTCATGCACTCGCTTTTTTTGTATTTACTGCTTGTGTTGTAGTGAATCTTATCTCACTTCAGCTCTGAGGTTGACCACCCTAATGCAATTTGACATCCCATTGGTGGCTCCATAGTATACTTGTTATCACATAATATGTCTTACAGTAGTGTTAAATATTCGTTGTTTATTGTGGGTATGTAATAATGAATAATGCAATATTGTACATTAAATGATTCACAACAGGGGTATCTACTTGTGCACTGTTTGATCCCAAAGGAAAACAGTCAATTTTTAAGTTATTGTGGTTTAGAAAATGTATTGTTGGTTTTTATCCCTAAAATTAAAATGTTCAGAACTATAAAACAGTAATTCATGAAACTAAATACATTTTAGCCTTATTGTTTTCTCTGTTTGGCTCTTCAAAACAACACTTTTATGATGTTAATCTTGTCATACTTAGTTATTAGCATGCTTTTCTAGGGTTGACCTGCAAAACACTGCCAGCCTAATGCATTTGAACATCAATGAAGGTGACCCCTGAACAGCAGGGGTTGTAATGGCAATGCTTTAAAAGCTGTTTAACTGAAAATCAAATGATTCTGCTTTATTCTCACATAGTTCTTCTGTCTGAGATACAGTTGTGGGTAATGTTGGAATAATTATGTGTTTTGCATTTGATTTCCCATAAAATAAGGTTCTGTCAGAGCCAAAGCAACGTGAAGGCTAAAGACTGTTTAGACTAACGCCAGGAAAAAAATCACTGGCCATGATTTTAATTGCTAATGAGAAAGACCTTTATAGGACCTTCACTGGAATCTGAAATCGGATTTTCACCTTTTATAATCAAATGCAATTATATCTGTTATAACAGCATTTCAATAGCTTACATATTCAATGTTTATTGGTATTATTGGTATAATTTCACAGTGTACTGTTAATGACTCTTTTGTAAATGCTAATGTTTGCCTCCTCTGCCCTGTTCACAACAATAATCCTCTAGTAGTGCATTCATTGTATGTATGGGGGGAAAGAAATGGATGAGAGTGGCGTCACACTCTATCCGTCTATCCGTCACTATTTATAGCCCAAACAATTAAGCTGAGAAGACCTTCATTAGCCTGCTGCTATTCAGCAGGACCCTGAGTCGCCTTGCCAGCCAGCCAAACAGGTGTTCTTTAATAATCACTGCTGAATTTCCAGCAACACTGGTTTGCGAATTTCCCTCCATATGTTTCAAGCTGTTGGCAGTCCTCTGCTGAGAAATGAATGACTTTCTAAGCCTCATTACAATATCTTACAGTACACAGGTGGCTGTTGGTTGACAGTCTGACTCATATAAGACAAACTGTCAATGCTTGTGACATTCAGCCACTGTATCAATATAACATATATCACAGTATGTATTTACTTCACAAGTTTTTACTATGTCAACAGCATTATAGTATTAAGTTATTGTCATCTCTGTACTCCTACTGCAACATCTATCTTTTATTTTTAGAAAATTGCCTGTGTTTGCTTTCCCTTGGAGGATGAGAATACAGTATTGTATATGAGGATGTGACTGCTGTGCTGAAATGCTGAGGTAAGGGATACCTATTTTGCCAAATTCTGAATGAAGCAAATTAATTACAACTAAACGTATATGGCCTTATTTAACAGATGAGAGAATGGGCTGTATTTCTCGACAGTAACTATGCCAAAAGCCAGGAGGTGAGAGGCTGCCAGAGGTTTTGTAAATACTGCGGTGGCATGCCACCATTCGGTCTCATTAAGCTCCAGTTAATTTGTTATCGCACAGAGCATAGATAAAACACTATCACTCTGGGTTGTATATTGAGGGCTTGTTTTCGGTCTGGTAATCTTCATTTTCCACCCAACCATAAATGCACATGCATGGCATTGTGATAAATATATGAAAGCCCTAAAAGGCAAAATGTACATGTAAAAAGTTAAAGTATTTTATTTTTTATATAAAAAAGACACAAATGGATTCAAACTATTTCACAAACGCTTGTCTTACAGGTACCGACTGGAACCAAATAGACAGGACAAATAAACAAGACAGGGCAACTCATGTTAGCAACTCAATTTAGCAACTTAGCCTTTGCGCAGCAGAAATTAAATGTATTCAACATATGCAAAACCAAAGAATTGGACATCCCGTGTACATTGTTATACTGTATCACATGTGAAAAATTCCTCCAAACAACAATAATGCAATGACGCACTTAATCTGATTTACAAGAACTATTGGCTCAGATAACCAACATAAAATAATAGCTACATTTGCTACACTTTTACTTTGACTCAGGTCAATGAAAACAAAAAAAAATAGCTTACTGCTAATATTAGTATATGGCCATTCACTCCATGAGCTTACATTTTTAAAAGTGCCCTAAACATGTTCACACAATAAAAAAAGATTAATTAATTATATTAATATATCCTGATTCCTGGTTACTCAGCTACTAAAACAATATGTTAATTTAGCAAGACTAATTTTACTTGGATTACTTCTTCCCTCAAATAAATGAGACAGGGCAACTTAATTCCTGTTTATTTAGCCTAGCTCAGCAGAAAGAGGAAAACAACGGCATTGCGACGTTAAGGCCGTAAATCACTCTCTCATCGTAAAGCCTGGCTAAAGCAAAGTAAAGCGCCACCCTGCCCCCTGCTGACTACAGGCTGGAATGTATATAACATACGTAGTGAAGGCATGTCAGTCTTTTATGAAACTAGAATGTACAAGTATGCTGACTGTAAAAAACATGTTGGTTGCACATGAAAACAAAATACATTAACACACATGTGACAACACATTGGTGGGTGTCACACTTGGAAATGCAAGAATCCCAAAACATAATTTGTGAATTATACTTTAAGACATGAGTGAATCAATTATTGTATTTCTCAAAATCAACACATCTGCATTACTGTAAAAAGAAATTGGGGGATTTTAATCACCTGGGTGTTATTCCCATAATTGTAGCCATTCTCTGGGTTTAATTAACTTTGAACCTCCCACATACGTTGTAAATATTCAGGGAAAGCAAGGATCTTGACTCAGCTCCTTTCCCATTACAAAACTGGCTGCTGCTTTTAAAGAGGATGAGAGGAGTTAATGTGATTGGACACTACGAAAGCCTGACCCAACTCCATCTGCTGATAATGTATTCCTCCCACTAATAATGCATTCATCCTGCTTCAGCCCGTTTTCCAGATTGTGCTTAACTCTGGTTACTAAAATGAGATGGCCACATGCACTTGCATGTTTACTCTTGCCAATGGACCATAAATATAATAATTAAGTCACTCAAGAGTCAAATATTTCATAAATAGCAATACTCTGATGAAGGCTCTGTGGCAATAAATACACATGAACACACAGTATGTCTGTAGGTAAGCCACTTGTGTTCGTTCCTATGACAATCAGTAAAACATAGTTCTTATTAAATAATAAAATTGACATATGCAAGCCCCATTAAATGTGTTTTTCTGCTAAATCAACAGGATAATTTATGCCATAGGGAATTCTGATGATCTTCTACAAGGCATACCACGCTTGTCAAGTAAGCTTGTATTGCATTGCCAACGTAAGCTACATTTCAATGTTTCTCTGGACTTTTTTTCAAAGCTTGCTTGAGTGCTCATTATCCCTAGAGCCTAAGTGTGTATCACCTACTGTCAAAATATAAACAGAAGTTTTAGGTTTTAGTATCTGATGACAGTTTCTTCACCTCCCACATTTTGTATTTCTTCGTCTTTTAAAAATATCTTTATCAGCAGAGAATGACCCATTACCATCATTAAGTGATAAATCCCAATATGATGGGGTGATATTTCCATTCATTTAGTCACTATTTACCTGTAACATTACGGAAATTGAAATAGAGTTGTCAGTCTGCAGTCTCTGTGTAATTATGATGAAATACTAATTAAGGAAGACCTGACCTGTGCTGACATGCCCACGCTCTCAAATGTCTACTCCAGATGGCAGCAGGGACAAAGGATGAATGGGGAAGAGACAATTGTCAGGCTTGTCTGCATTAGCATATGAGGACCTGTCGTAATAGGTTTATATTCTAAACATGTATAATTTGGTTTTGATTTCAAATTAGCAATCTTGCCTATTTGCCAAAAGAGTCTGTCTGTCTAAGTGAACCAAGTTAGAGGATTGCAACAGGGTTAGGATTCTGCAGGTGGGTCAGGACCCAACTAAATTGCTGCTGGTATAGTACATTTTTACTCCAGGAGGATGACAGCAAGTAATCAACATCATCATCATCATGGGATGGAATTTCAGAGGCTCTTATCTCTGAGTGTAACCATGCTCTTTTTCCTTATCCGATGTGAGGGTCCAAGGACAGGGGATGTCATATGTTGTACAGATAAGTTCTAAGGCCCCCTGAGGCAAAGTTGTGGTTTGTGAAGGATATATAAAAAACATATATCTATTATATTAAATAAAATACATTATTTTCACTTAAGGATCGGGCCAACCTTAACCCAAGACTGTCAATAGTGGCCAATTCTGTAATACCCAAGATTGCCTTCAATCACAAAGCTTAACTTCCTTTTTTTAAATTCTCCCTTAGCATATATCAGCATCACGACCCCTTGCATATCCTCAGTCAGGATGGAGTCCAATCGCCAAAGACTTTGCACTATTCAAATATATGCAATTGTAATAAATTATTGTTAAACTCTAAACAAGTCTCTCCTGATTTAAATGCAACATGGTATATGCTCCCCCACCCTGACCTCCAGGGCTTTACAATCTGCCTTGCTATTTACTTTTTGGGCTCACTCCTCAACACATCTGCACCTACTCAACACACATGTTGAGTAGGTGCAGATTTTCAAGGATAATTTGATAAAATTCATTCATATTACTGTGTCATCTGGTAAAATGCATGATCTAAGTCCAACTAATCTTTTTTTGATTGCCAACTAATGCTGAACAAAATGTTCTTGTTGTCAAAGCATTACACTCACACATACCTAGGAGGGCTAGAAGAAAAATCGGAGGATCATTGAAGTCAGTTGGATTCATCCTCTGAAAACCATGGATTTCAGTATCAAATATAGTACCGATATATCTGGTAGATGTTGAGAAATTTTGCAGAATACGTAAACAAATATTTTTGAAATGAGATGTTGGTGATGCCAAAGGAAATCCAAGGAAGTATCAAGGTCAGTAAGATTCATCTTCAGAGGACAATGAATGTCTAACAAAATGTCATGGCAATCCATCTACAAGTTGTTGAGATGTTTCAGTCTAAACCAAAGTGGTTGACAAATTAAATGATTGACTGACTGACAGATCGACATTACCATCCCTAGAATCATGGCACTGGCATGTCTAAAAGGTGTCTATAAAGTTTCAGAGAGACATATCAGTGCAAAAATGTTACATCTTCCCAATTGTGTCACCTTTTACAGTGACACGAGTCATTCAAAGCTTCCAGGGTAAGCTCCCCAAACTTCTCTGCACCTGTTTCACTCTACAACTGGCAAGCTGACGAGGAACAGATGATCAGCAAGGAACGGAAAAAAAGGAGTGAGGAGGTCAGCTCTCTCTTTTGCGCTGTCTGTCTCCAGCTCCCTGACAGCATACAATACCTGCCACATTACTGTTCACCAGGGAGAGTAGATAGATCAGCCCTGAGATGTACACAGAATTATCCACAAGTCTAGGTCTGAGGAGACAGTTACTAAGTGAACTGCACATGTCATGAAATTCATGTCAAATGTCTGCTGGGTGATTTTATCGCACAGCCTAACCATAGATACACAATTGACCTTTTTATCAATTTGGTACTTAAGAATAAAGATATCACTCAAAGCAAAGAGGCAGCGAGAAGTCCCATTCAATATCTGAATCAACATACACCCACAGCGTGTGTTTGTAAAAAGTAAGTTAGTACAATTCGTATCGTATGTTTCTTTCCGGCATTGTATAAACCTGATAATTAGACAAGAAAATAATCATGCAGCTCTACTTGAAAACATGTATCATCATCTGACTGCAGATGTTTCCTGCCTCATCAGTCTATAGGATTTCCTGTTCAACTTTGACCTTCATAAAAAAATACATTTGACCTGGCATAGTAATAATGCTTGTTTTATTTCCTAATATAATAGTTAATATTGCTAAACTGTTGACTTATTTAAAACATATTTAAACAAGCATGCCCCTTTGGACTTTATTGGAACACGTACTCAGCAACTGCATTGTTATCATAACTAATCAAATTATGAAAAATAAGGCTTGAGTTGTGATGAATTGATAGAATTGGAGAGATGATTGTTTCACTTTGTTTTTAAATTTGATTAAAACTATGCAAAACTATTCTGACATGTTGATTAATAAATTTTACGTGATTACAAAGAGAAAACATTACTTGGGATAGGTTCGTATTAAAGTATGAAGGCAAAAACATAATGTGATCTGTTATTGCAGTAGGTGTATTTTAAATACTTGGTTTGAAGTTGTCAGTGTTGTAACATGAGTGCACATCAGTAGATATAGGTAAAAACCAGCTGTGTCTCACTCTAGAGGTCCACCGGTGCTCTCCTGTTTCCCACTTGTTTTTGATGCTGTTTCTATTGTTTTCCTTGTGCAATATATATCGCACATAGGCTTGATACTGAGAATAGTGCTTTTGGTGTGGGATTTGTGCTGGATTAAGCTTCAAAAGAATGGCTGACAGTTTATTGTTCAATGCTGGCATGCTGAATTCCCCACAATGCTGCTGGTTTAGTGCAGTTTTGTTTCGTTAGGAAAAAAAACAAAACATATTATGCAATCCTGTGTTATTTTGCCATAGTGTGTAGAGTATGAAGTTGGAGACATACCATACTAGCTGATATCTTAACAGTGCAAACTGAGAGTAACAACCCATGTGCGACAAGTATAACATTATGCTGAGCTGCCACAATCATTCATGTATGCAATTGAGGCAGACGCGGTGTTGTTTACCAGAATGACATGCGACACACATCCTTTCAATGGCGCGAGAAAATGAATCAAATTCTGCCCACTTTTTCAAGTGATCCCGTCTTGATGGAAGGACTTTATCAATCAGACTAATTGAAGTATGTTTGCTCTGATGTTGACGACGCATATCATTTCATTATGCATGGATAAATGCTTTTTCTAATATCTTAATCAGCAGCAATTACCAGCCTTTCATCATCACCTCACTGCTTCAAGAATCACAAGTGGCACCAAGGGTTATGCACACATAGTTAATCACCACATGGTCTCTCAGGGGTACGGCACTTGTCCAGCATCTCAGAGGCCTTGCTTGCCTACAAACAGATGATGATGTAATTTAAATGTGTGGCCATGCTCCCTCTTATCTCAACAGGCTTGTGGGTGATAGAGAAGTTTGATCGAAGTAAATGGGAACCGCCCACCACCAGTACTCCAGTCCTCTAGGACACAGGCCACCAGTGTTTGGTGTACTTGATTCTCAGTCTAGTACTTCACAGTTTCAGTAATGTGCAATTACAGTTGATACAGTTAGTACGGTTAGACAACAGTGAGAAAGATACAGGGACCTGTGATTGACGTCAAGTGGCTTGGACATGGATCACATGCCTTTTTCATGAACCAATAAGATGGAATGGAGGCAATGGAGGTTTTTCAGCTGAGACACTGTTCATCTCTCTTAGGGACAAGTCATTTATTTTGTAACCCAAGCAGTTCATCTCTCACACAGAGGTCCAAGCATTCACACTGTAACTGTTCAAACAATTTGGCTTTCACATCCAACATCAATACATATACCATGCCTTGTGTTGTATTTAGTAATACTATTGAATACGTTGAATATCTTTAGATATTCAGATACACTGTTCAATTTAAACTGTTGTGTGTGCTCCACCATGCACAGAACTCTGAAGGAAAAGCTAAACGTCTGTTTCCTCTACGTATCTGGACATAACTGTTCAACACAAGCTCTCAGACCCAAATTAATGAATCCTGCTGATGTCCACTCAGAGTAAATCATGTCATTCCTGACAGGTAACATGATTACTGGTGATGAGGGGAACCGTAGCTAAGCAACAGAATTATAACAAGTTGATTTTGGTAGAGAAGCCTTGCCTGCATCAGTTAGCCTTTGAATGTTATGTTAGTGCAACTGTAAGACATCAATTCCTACAGGCTGGGCGGCAAGGATAGTTTGTTGAAATAAAATAGATTCAGAATAATGCAATCCAGTGTCAGTGGGTAATTAATGACTGCATTTTAATAGATGGCATCACTCTCCACATTGTTTTTCACTAATATATCAGGTGTTAATGCCAGAAACAGGTAATGATATTCAGCAGTTGTCTGTTTAACAGTCAGAAAGTCTGTGTATGAAAGTTTGAAAGTTCTATTACTCACCGGCACGTTTCACATCTTAGTCCTGGTCTTCCCACTGGAGGATTGCACAAAAATCACCAACAGTGAAACTGAAGCAAAAGATAATGTTGTTGCTTAGTCTTTGCTTCCTCTCCACATTGAATAAAAAACTCAATAGCCATAGAGAAAAAGGAAAAAAGAGAAAAGCTGAGGCCTATTTGGAGCACAAGTTGTCATATGAACTCCTCAATGCCAAAAACTCCCCTGACTTCCTTCCACTGGAGGAGACAAACGGCTGTGCGAAAACCCTTGGAGATCGCAGAGGACTACTCAGGAGATTTGCATAATGTGCAGAATGCCTCTTGAGTCTTCTGCCGGGACCAACGTCTGACCTGGAGAGACTGGTGCTGATTCTCATTCAAGCCACGCATTCCCTTGGCATAAATACCCCTTCAAATCAAGAGGAAAAGGATAATAGATGAACTGAAGAGTATCAGGAGGAAAAAGGAACTGATATGCTGCGAGGCAAAGCTGGAAAAGCCAACATAGTATTCCAGGAATCATATTGCTGGTGCCATTGTAGAGGTGTTGGTGTGTATTCCCTGTGCCTCCGCCTCTTTGCGTCCACCTCGTATCCAGCTGTGTTGGAGGCTCTGAATGATAGAGCTGTGCTGCTGCCGCCGCCGCTGCTGCGTCCTTCCTGCTACAGCAGCAGTCTCTACTCAAATAAATGCCTGGTCTGTCACAGTTCTCTGCTGCAACGCATTAGATTCATCCTTCCTCTCTCTCATACACCCCCTCTCTCTTTCTGCCCTCCTCCCTCTTTGCTCACTCTTCTTCGCTCACTCAGTCACACGTGAGGAGACAGAGTGGGAGCCTAGAATACAAATAGGCTGTCTTCCTTAAAGATGTGATTGTGCTCCTTGAATTTGACGTTTTTTTTTTAAGCCAAAGTGAAAAAGGTGGATGGATGTATTAGATGTGATCTCTAGATCCCCGACTCGCTGTCTTTGATCTGCCTTACCGCCAGTGGACTGTTTGCTACTCTGGACTGCAGATCATTTATATCAAGACGAAACAGAGAAAGCTAGATTAAGAGGTGTGTTTCTGTTGAGAAATACTGGTTTTATTATGTCTGTGCATATTGCCACTAGTTTTGGAATTGTGGTATGTCTGTCCCCCCTGGGGAAAAAAACTGAAAAAAATCTCAACACGGTCCGAACCACAAAACAAACCTGAAAGCCACGTACAATAAACAAAAATGGAAGAAATGGACTTTGAAACTATGGAAGGAATCTATATTATATTTCTATTTTTAAAAAGTTGATAATTAAATCCATCACCCCAGAGTCCCCAAATTTGGGAGCTCTGGGGTTCCCTGTACCAATTATTCAAGTAGTCGTATGAACCCCAAATGAGTGATAATACTTGTGTTCATTTATATTGATTTTTTCAGAATTTTATTTTGAATAAAATGTATATTTCCAAAAATGAAACTTTTATACCATATGTTGATCATAACTATAAATATCTAGCATGATTTGAGCATAATTTGATCAAGATTCCCCCAAAAGGTCTTGTCGAGCCGCCCCCAACTCCATGGTTCAAGACCTAAACAACAACCTACAGAGTTGAAAGACCCCTCTTTGTAAAGATAATGACCTAAATAATCAGAATGTGCAAGACAAATCACAATAAAACAAAGCCTTGAGGTATTACCAAGGAGTTTTCAGTCAAAAAACTGTGTTGTTCAGTTCAAAAATGTAAAAGTTATAACCTTTATGCCTAAACACCATCGGCATGCTGGGTATTATTCTGGGTATTATTCTTTGCATACATTTCTGCTTAAGACGTGTTCTAAGAAACCTCCCACGACCACGGAAGCCTGTGCAGTCGAAAAATGTTGAAGTAGGAAGTAGGAAAAAAAACAGTCCAGCCGCATTGGGATTTTTTAGGTACTAATATACTACAACAAATTATTTGTAATGCTTTATTAGACTCCTACAAGCTCGTAGGGTTACAAAGAGATGTCTTTTATTGAAATCCAACTTTGTAAAGTGTACTTATTAACGATCCAGTGAAACGTTAAGGCCGCCGCCCGGAAGTGACGTAGAGGCTACGGGGTTTATGTAATTACATAAACTTAACGGTAAGTAAAAAAATATTCTGAGTGGTCATAACTCTCCCCATAAGGCTTTACTGTATTTCAGCAATTTAAATGAAGTTATTCACCATTGTGGTTCCGGAGATACTTTAGGTAACGTCACTTGTTATTTTTTTTCTTTTCTTGTCCGATAATGGGTGATAATAGGCTTGGGGTGCGAAAGGTTAAAAAACACAAATCTTCATCGATAGATAATCGGTAAAAACAATAGCAGCCTCGTTAATTTTAAAGTTTTTTTCTTTTTACATTTCATAGATGTTTAGTCAATCAAATGAAAACAATAACTGCCAAATCTTTAACATAGATCCTGATAGTAGCAGTCCTGCACAACGCAACTTGTGCTGGACACAACTACGACTAATAATGTTTGTCTACATTAATCAAACCTATCCATTATTCTTCCATATTAGCTAAAGCTGTAATTACCCTACTGTGATGTGCGAAACGTATCTGCTGGAAGTATCGATACTTGAAAATGGCCTCATGTTCAGCCACTGAATACAGAAAGCAAAGGTGGTTTCACAATTCTACAGTACAAAAAAAAGTAAGTTCTAGGGAGCATCAGCAGAGTAAAGATGGACCATAATGATGGGAAAAGATAGTCATGGTTGCGACACTCATTCCTTCCACGGCGTTGGCCATGATAACTAACAACAGCGGCAGTAGCTCATGGGGAGAGTGGACTTCCTGAAACCACAAGGTAGCCAGTTCGAGAATAATTTCCCCACTGCAGGATTAATAAAGCAATAAAAGAAAGCAGGTGTAATTTACACACTGAAAGGCAAATTCACAAATAATGGATTGCAGCTTCTAATAGCTCCATAACAGCTAGATAGCTGACCCATCTCAAGGTCCGATTCCTAAAAGACATTGCACAAATTATATTACAGTACAAATAAGCCCATAAAGTTTAGCAGCTGGGTGATAATTGTCCTTTTTTTGTACAAGGGCAAATTGTAGACACAGTAACACAGTAGGGGAAATGGCAAAGGGAAAAATAAAAAAATCAGATTGCGGGTGCTCTAAGAATTATATTGTTTTTCCTTTTCTTTTCTTTTTTGTTGCCTCAAAAGCCATGCAAACCTTTTGCACATGAATTTGCCCCATCATCATATGATAGGCAGAGTTGGGTAAAATAGTCTGCATCAACATTTAACATTTGTTTACTGATGTGACACATACTGTCTGTCTTTGTTTTTGCTGAACAGAAACTCTTGTATTAGTGCCAAGTGAAATGTATCGGGACTAAACACAATATTCCGAGTCATGTCGATATTGGAACTAATTTGCCACAGGCCTGTCTCTTGCCTTATCATAGCAGGAAAAGTACAGGCGTGACAAATAACATGAAGGATGAATGCTTATTTAAAAATAACGGCATCAGTAAGTCATGCCACTGAGCCACAATGTGCAGTACCAGGGTCCTTGTCCACGTTATCTGGTACCCAGACTATATTACACGTGATCTCGTCTGGGAGAAAGGAAAGAAAGTAGCACACTCCCTGAGCAGTTCACTACATACAGCCTTGGACTAAGCACCAGTTTAAAACACACTATTAGTGTTTGAGTCACTCGAGTTACATCGTTATCTGATTGCTCTGCCTGTGAGCTGATTCTGTTGAGCTTTGTTTGCCTTATCCTGCCTAGCCACTGCAGAATGGAAGCATGACTGACTATCTAGTAAAGTGCCTGTTAACTTTACCTTGCTGGATCTGCTCTTAAGCCTGAGTCCTGCCTTACTGTATCACAAACAAATGGATAAATTCCCACTGTACAGTCAAAATGTTGAACAACCAACTATCTGACAGGGTGTGTGCTAAAGACAGGTTGTGATTTACGAAAGCTCACGAAATCTATTATTTTATATCTAGATCTAGTGATATAAATGGTCCTGCTGTTATCCAGCTGCGAAGTACCATGAAACCAAAATCCTCTACAGCAGTTTGTCTTTCATCCTGCACTTACTAAACGTCTATTCCCTACCTACATTGCCTTCCCTACTTTTATGAAAGATATAGAGAATAAGCATAATGAATATATATTTCCTGTTGTCTTGTTTATTTTCTATGTGAATAATGTGTAACAATTCTAATGGTTTGATCCTTTGACAAAGTCTGCTAATGCAACAAGTTACCAGTGAAGGATGTAAGTGCCTCTTAGGTCAAACGTTAACATGTGTGGCATCTTGTACGAGGCAGCTCCTTTGTAATGGCTGGAACAAGCTTAAAGGACTATTTCAGATCCAACATGAGAAACAGAGGCATAGTACAAATTACAGATCCCAAAGATCAGGAACCTTGAGTCAGATTAAGAATATCCTCCAGATTCTGTTTTTATGTGCTATTTCATTTTTCATCTGAAGAGGGCATGGATGATTTTTGCTTCCGATTAGCTTATCTTGTTTCCATGACAGCTAAAGCTCACGTTAGTTTCCTTGTACTCAGACTATTGATGTCTTTTTTTATTTTCCTTTTATTATTGAGTCTGCTGCTTTACCTATAAACAAGCCTTGATTTATCCTTTTATATGTGGCATGTTTTTCAAACTCAACTCAAAAGCTTACAAATGACCACATTTGAAATGAAACATTGATACACATTTGACTTAGATATGTCATAAATGTAATGGATTTTCCATTGTAAACAGCATAACACATCATAATTAGATTTTTATAGTGGCTTTTCTTATACGGATTTTACATTGATTTGTCTGTTTTCATAGGCATAAACTGTACTTTCACTTACTCAATAGTACTGTTTTCAAACGTCCAAACAAGCTTAGTGTATGTTCATTCCTGTGTGAACCATCAGAATACCAATGTACTATCAAACTAACTTTCTTTACCCTTTATCCCATCACAGTTTGCGTCTTCAAACAGTGCTTCAGCATTCAATTACCATTCAGATGTTTTTGAAAAAATATTGGTGTAACGTCACTAAGTACATTAACTCAAGTACTGTACTTAAGTAGAATTCTGAGGTAGGTAAATTGTACTTCATTGAGTATTCTGCTAATTCTACTCCACTACATTTATTACTTGTTAATTTGCATATGAGATTAATAACGCACAGTGTACATTCAGATGCAATATTATTGATTAAGATAAAACTATTTATGCAAGAGAACCTTAACTTAAGTATACATTTAAACTAGTGCTCGGCAAAGTTGAAAAAAAAAAAATCTGTGATTAACAGCGATTAATCGTATTATACGCAAAATTCAATAATGAATGAAAAACTAGTGTATTGCACGCTTTTATTTTAAAGTAATGTTATCAGAACAATATAACAGCCACTCTCGGAGCAACAGCAAGTTAACATACAGTATATACATATTTTTCTTTTTCTGAATAGGTACCAGAAGAAACATTGGTCTTTTATCAGGGAACAACATAAACAGTCTGTTCAGTAGTAAGGGTCCCTGTTAGAGTGAGGTAAAGTGGTCTAGCACAAAAAAAAGGTACACAGCTGGAATTGACATTTTATTATTTTCAGTCAGAAACAGACTGGGAGGCTGCTGCAGCGATGCTGCATGTTGTCCACTGGACTCTGGCAGCTGTGAATCCTCTGTAAAATAAATTACTACTAGTCAGTATAAGTTCACTGAAAGAAATTAACAATTACACACCGACACGTAACGGAGGTCCAACACTGACTATGCTCAAGACACTGCATGAGCTACGTGCTAAGGTTGCTAAGCTAACAGAGATCCAGCTATGCTCATGGCATGAGCTAAAAATGCTAACGTAATGTAAACACTACGGTAGTAACGATTACGTACTGTGCCGTGGCGTTTTTCAAACACATAACAGAGATCCAGCTATGCTCATGGCATGAGCTAAAAATGCTAACGTAACGTAAACACTACGGTAGTAACGATTACGTACTGTGCCGTGCCGTTTTTCAAACACATAATAGAGATCCAGCTATGCTCATGGCATGAGCTAAAAATGCTAACGTAAACACTACGGTAGTAACGATTAACAGAGATCCAACACTACTAGGCGTACTAAGTTCACTGAAAGAAAGTTAACGGGGATAGTGACAATATTTGATTAAGCACCGTTCAGTCTTATAGACAAGCTGTAGCCAGCTATCTCCCCGTTACCTCCCGTTAGCTAGCTCTGTGTTAGCAGCAAGGCTACAAGTCCCATTACTAACGTAAATCTATATTGCAGTAAGTTCAGTAAATACACTTAGCCATCTTCAAATGGATCCCTTTTATTGGCTTTGTCCTCTTCATCGCAGGAATCGAATCCTTCAGGCTAAAAAAATAGCTTCGCTCAGGGTAAACTCCCTGCTCTCCCTTCCCTCTGACTCAGTGAAGCTTTTTGTAGGCATCATACGACACTTCCATGTTTAGATGCTCTGATCTTGCTGTGAATCTCATACGATCTCGCGGACAGAAGGCAGCGGAACCGGAAATTCGACTGAATCTTGGAGAAGTTGAACCATATTTCTGTGCAGAATTATCGCGAAGAAATGAATATTTACAGAACGTAAACATTGTATCCTGCGGATCCGCGGCCGCAGATTTTGTAGTGTTAACGCATGATGAAATCATTGTCGGCGTTAACCCTATGTCAACGGCCTGATGACACTCTACATTTTTAAAATATTCATATCTTTGCGATAATACATCCCAGAAATATGGTTTGACGCCTAGCTGAAAGAGGAGACTTCCTGCTTCTTCTGCCTGTGCCCTGCAACAGTTTACCATCGTTCAGGCAAGAGTTAGGGGCATCGGCGTGTCATATGACGCTGTGTCAAAAAAGTACTCGTCACACGAAATCCTTTACCGTGATTTGTTGAATCATATGTCCGTCAATATTTGGTGAAATCAACGAACCAATGAACACTCAAGAAACTCACAAAGAACTAGCATGTAACTACACACCTGAGCTCTGTAAACACGCTGGTGTTTTCACTCATAAACAAGAGAGAGAGAGATATTATGGCGAAGGACGCACTTTACTACGGAGGAAGCTGTGGCGGTGATTTTGCCGACGAGGACGACCCTGCAGGCTTTGATTCCTGCGACCAAGAGGAATATACAGACAGAAGGGATCCATTTGAAGATGGGTAAGTGTACAGTATATAGATACTAAACTTTGTGTTGTAATAGCATATTTACACTAGCAGAGTGAGCACATTTAGCTGGTCCTTTTCTGCTCAAGTCTGGCGTAACGCAGGTACGCACGTAGGTTGTTTACATTAGCAGTTAGCACAGTTAGCTCAGGCTCTGAGCATAGTCCCTGCTGGAGCTCTGTTACGGGTTTTGGTGTGCAATCGTAACTTTCTTTCAGTGAACTTAGTAGTGACCAGTAGTCATTTATTTTACAGAGAGGATTCACATCTGCAGCAGTGGACAACATGCAGCTTCGCTCCAGCCACCAGACAACCCGGACACTGCTCACAGGTACACAGCTCAGCTGCACATGTACACCTGTTGAACTGTTCAAACTGTATGAACTTAGTATTGACTACTCATTTTTTTTTAGAGGATTCACCACCACCAGCCCCTCTAGCACAGCCACCCCCACCAGCCCGGGTCTGTTTTCTATTTCTGAACATGTATATTGTGTAAATATATATTTTAAATTTATAATACATATATATACACTCACCTAAAGGATTATTAGGAACACCTGTTCAATTAGCAGCTATAATCACCAGGACGGGTTTCTATCAAGTGCTCAAATTCTTATTATTCTTCATGTGAACAAACTTTTCTTTTCTAGATATAACATACAGTTGTGTATTTGTTATTATCTGACAATATTAAACATGACATATAAGTATACATTACAGGCAAACAAATAATATATAATCAAAAATTATAATGTATTTATTTGTTTGCCGGTAATGTATTATTCTTTCATGCTTCAAATAAGAATAAGAAAGACCTCCTTCTGTTGAGTCTCCTTCTTTTCTTTGTCAGTCCGGACCATTTCACATTTACAACATCCATTACTCCATAGTTTATATTAACCTCAGAATGATTTATTGAGCTTACAATTTTGCAACTGTGGTCTTTTTAGTAGAAATTAAAACTTTCTTGAAGTTGCCCTTGGAAATATAATAATATAATAAAATGTAAATGTAAGCTTTATATCATTGAACCACATCTGTTACAGTTTGACATTTATTCCTGAACCCAACCTGGACCCACATTTATCAGAACCCCTACTATGAATCATAGCTGATGTTTGACTCTGGCTAAAAGTAATCCCAGCTTCCTTTGAGAATCTATGGCATCTGAATGTTATAGTACTGAGAGCAGGACTGCAAATGTACATCTCTCCAGGTTGGTGTTTGCTATAATACATTTGTTCTTAGTTTGTTTAAAGTTTGATTTGAATCGATTGTTTTTATCTCTACAACATAATTTTGGCAAGGAATGTCTATGTTTTCCTATTAAAGGTGTTGCGCTGGCAATACAATATTTGTTCATGAACCTGTTCGTGGTTGAGGCTCCAAAGCCAGTATTAGCCAGATTTCAATCTAGATGTACTGCAAATTTTAATCAAATTAAAAGATCAATGGCCAAGCTTCAAATGTAAAAAAAAGTTATGGAATTATTGCATTTCTGTTTGTTTCCTATGTTAATTTGAGGAACATACAGCCTCCTTATGTTTCACAAAATTCTGTTCTGACGTTTTCGTCTCTGCAGTATTTCGATCACTGTAAAGGCCCATACAGTCTTAAGAACAGATCTAATCTCACCGTATAGGTGGACCTTGGGTGTTTAATGCTTTCAATCAATGGTCTTGAAACCATCTGAGTTTTTCTTTTATCCAAAGAATAGGTCGAGTGGCTTATTGTTGCGAAGAATTCCAAACACATACCTCCTCACAGAGAGAGGAATTGTTGTGTTGCCTCAATGCCACAAAGAAAAAGTGTACCAAATGTCATGGAATTTTATGTTCTGTACAGATACTGTATGAATACATATTTCCTCATAGCCAATGCTATTCACATTCAGTCAAGCATAAATCAACACACACAAACACACACACACAAGTTGAACGAGCTTCTCACAGCTGTTTTAATTTTTAGGGGATATTTTATTCATATCATATGAAGGATTCTACAAACTGCACACCCTGCTGAAAAATTCCGTTCTTCAACATGCTACCATCAGATTGTTATATCCCCTTTGTAGGCACAATACATGTTTATTTTCTCCCTGTGCTAATTACTTATTAGTAGTCCCTTAAGTGGTCCCCCTATTTTCTAAATTAATTACATCAGAGGTTCAAAGAAATGGTGGAAATGCTAATGTGGCCTACTTAAACCACTGCTGTAGAAGCAGGATAATTCAGGTCAGGTTCAGGTAACCACATCCAGACTCATTTTGCCAGTAGAGGAGGAGTACAGATCAAGCTACATGTGTATGCAGAGACAGATGTTTTAAGAACATTAACATCCAAATGCTACTGACCTTTGACAAGATCTTGCAATCTAGACAAATTACCCTCATTACTTCCCATTTTTAATGGTCAGTGTTGGGAGTTATGTCTAGGATAGGATGTTTGAGCTTCCCAGTGATTCAGTGCTATCAACCCTGTACTGTGTCACGTTAGTATTATGACTGTCAAATACAAAAAAATGTGATTAAATAAGAATAGTACAAAGTATAACATGTAGTAATGCTTTTGCTGCCTCACTAGTTTTCACACATTTAGAGATACAAAAAAGACTCGTCCTTCCTGATGTTGTTCAAACAAATGCCCTAAAGACCATGGATGTGCAGCCATAAAGACTGTCTCGCTGATACAGCATGACAATGTATTAATCACATGTTGTGGCCTGCAAGTGACAGGGAGAGAATGCACTGAGTGAAACAAGGCCCTCAGTGGGGATTTGCCAGCAGGCCCGTCCCTTCAAATGGCGTGTGATGATAACCTCCTTGTCTTCTGCACAGGGATTAACAACCAGGCGGCTCTATGGATGGATATGCTCCGGTGGTGTGTTTGGACTTGAGAGGCATAGAGGTCAGAGTCTATCTAAACAGCAGATGGTTTGTTAGGCCTCTTTGGGAGTGTGCTAAAATGGATTGAATACACAAATCAAAGTCTGCATATAAGCACTCTCTTAAACTGTAATGGAGGCCAGTTGTAGGAAACTACATGGACACGGGCATACAGACTGTCATGTGTGGACAGCAGACACTCACTCTGCTATACGGACGTTTTTTTTTTTTGCACTATTACGGGCATGGAGGGAGGTCACACGGGGTGTGTGGACCGACCTGCGGAGCTATTTTAACCACTTTGACGAGAGAAAAAAGCGCTTTATTAACGGTTACTTAAATTTTTTTAAACCATAGGTCTCTTCTCACAAGGGTTACAGCCGAGCCGTGACATGTTTCCCACACTGATTTACTCTGAAATGCTCTATTTTCCTATAGCTCACCATCACTGATGTTAAAAAAAATAAGGAAATTGTTGTGCGTTTTGTAGTCTTTCTGTGTTACTGGGATTGCACATTGCTGAAGATAGTTCTCTTGAGGTGTCACGAATAGTAATGTAATGATACGGAATATAGACAATCAAAGTCGACAATGAGGTGTAATGTTTCATAGATCACTCAATTTCTAATCTTGAGAAGTAAGCATCTGCAGAATATTATGCCTTGAGTTACCGAAAGTTTACTGAATCAAAACAAATTCTAATCCTTGTGTAAGACGTTGAGAATCTGTTGAATATTACAGCACAACGGCAGGACATACGCTGACTTCTGATGTACAATGCCATCAGTGAGACAGAGGAAACTGCATACATTATGATGATGGAACGTGAATGTCTCCATATGCCTCTTATCTTTAAAACAGAGAGAGCCTTCCCTCAGGGAGCCACCATGTAGAAACGTCTGTGCAGAAGTGACGGGGAGGGAAATTTCCCTCCACTCAAATTTCACATCATTCTGATACTAACACACTGAGACTTGGCTTTGCCAAGTCAGATATTTACATGACACAGAGGCCTGTGGTCGTCTTCGACTCTGTCTGCATCATCTGTCTCTATTTATTTACATTTGCACTAATGAGGCTCTTTGCCTATTTATGTGTGCCTAACCTCCTGGCTAGCATCTGCATGGCAGGACATTACTTAGACTGATTTATATTTTCCTTCACTCATAAAAGGGGGTAGAATTGTTGCATACTTTCATTGCATTGCCTGACTGTTGTTTTAGCTCAATAGTTGACAAGGACATTTACATTTCTGAAATATAAGATATATACTGTTGCTCGTTCCCAGAAAATGTAGAAAAGGATAAATACTAAGAACAAGTTTTTTTTCAGCACCAACTTTCCAATTTATCGTTAAGAATCTGTGAGTTGTAAAACACCTAAAGCAAACCATTTTCCATTGCTCTACTTTTCTTAAAACTGGATGGAGGTGCAAACGGCTCGTGCACTTGCAATTATTGCAAGTTGGATGAGCAAAGCCAGACTTTCTCTCCACTTCTACTTTGTCTCTTATGAATGTGATAAGATTGCCATCTGCCATACTTGAGTATGTTTACATGCACACAGTCATGTTGCAAAAGTGTGAATAGTCAATCACTTACATGATTGAATAATTCTTCAATAATACTCCTGCTGACAAGATGGAAACTATTGCTGTGCAAGGAAATGGTGTCTGAGATTTTAATTTAAGAAACAAATGTATTGAGGTCTTTGTTAGAGCTCAATAAATGTCACCCTCCCGTCCCCTCTAATGATTCAGTGTGTGAATTTGGAATCTCAGTGTTACAGGTGAACCATTGTGATCGGCAGAAAACCAGAGAAGGTTGTGCACCTATTTTGTTAAATCTCTGTTCTGTATCCAAAGATTTGGCTAATTAATTAAAGGTACGCATGCAGTGTGACCCATGCATAATTACACATAGTGCATCCTTCAAATTAGAGACTGCAGTTGGAACACACATGTTAATCCTGCTGCTGTATGATGACAGATATTTAATCAGCTGAAAGAGAACAACCTCATACATCCTGCAACATGTTGTTGATGATATTATAAGAAGCACCCATTAATCTAAACCAGCACCGATTCTGCCCTAAAGAGGCAGTCGGCAGTTCTAATTCAATACACATTTTGTCAAATTTAGGACATTTTCAGTTTTAATAGCCCAAGTTCTGGAAATGGAAAACAAACAAAGTGGTTTCCCAATCAGCAACAGGGGCCGTCCATGCTTGTTCAAATGACAAAGAGTCAGGCAGTGGGACGGTAAATCTGGAAGGGAAATATTTGTTTGGATATTTAATTAAAATATCAACAATCTTTCTCCAGAATGGCTGACTCCACCTTTAACTGTATGAAGTGGTGTGATGTTTGTGTGTGTGTGTGTGTGTGTGTGTGTGTGTGGAGAAGCAGGATTAACACAAAACATGCATGCGCACAGATGGAAATGGCATCACAACTGTACTCAGACCCCTGCTGAACATGCAAAAATAGGAACTTGAATGTACAGCAATTTCAGGATTCTGTGCATATTTAAGTAATCTAAGAAACGCACAATTTTACATAGTTGAAGTGTCTATACGTAGATTACTCCCAATCCCTCTATGAAATGGCAAGCATCAAGGGAATATGAAGGGCTTTCATTTCACTCAGGTATGAAAGTAAAATGCTTAAACCAAAATATCACTCAGCGAGCAGTTTGTGAGCAGTGTGGATTAGGTGTATTTTTGCCTTCACCAAGGACAGATACTCTCAAAGCAACAGATTACAGATTGGTTGTGCCAACAGTGACTGTCTACAACTACAACAGTAAGTGTGGTGCCAAGGTCTTGTTAGTGCACGGTGGTTATTAGATATACATATCTATTCAAATCTTATATTTTGTGGGATTAGTTGTACGTAAAGCAGGAAAGTGAGGCCGGTCTTTTAATTTTCTTTTTTTCTTTGTTTAAATCCCTTCTGTGTTAGTACCTAATACATTTCACTGCAGGTGACAGTCAAATAATTGTGGATGTTTAAATTAAATATTTGTCTTTGGAGAGGGAGGCCACACAAATGTTTCAATAAAATCAATTTAGGTTCATCAAGGTAAGACAATGACTTAAAGCCAACAAGACACTTGGAGAGCACACTGAGGACGGAATGTTAATGGTCAGACAACCATGGCCGAGGATTTATCGGCCTAGATGTCAGAAGGTTTGACCGCCTAATGGCCTCTGTGCTTAGTAACAATCAACTCAAACACAAACCCCTGGGGTGTGGCTTTGTGGAATTCTTGTGTGTTTGTGTGTGCTTGCGGGTATCAATGGACAAACTCGAGAATAAAAGCCATTCTATAATCTAACAACGTACACCCAGGATAGATGGGCAGGCAAAACACTTGTGATAGCGGGATGGTTATCTCATGAATTTTCAACATGGCATCTCTCTCCCAGTGTCTCTAACCTCATGTAAAGGCTCTTTCATCACGAATGTCAACCTCACCTACTGATAACCAAAAGAGTATTTACACTTTTCTTCTTGCATTAAATCATCTTTTGTCAGCCGGCTGCCATACGTGGTGAAAGATCCTGAGTGTTAGTTTTAGATATGTCTGTTTCAGGAAAAAGTTAGTTTTTATGAGCCATTGAATAGCGTTTACCATAATACGACTCTAAAGGAAAAAAACACGGTGACACTGGTGGCAGGTTGTTACACTCAAACCAGAATACAGTAGCCACAGTGAGTTAAACAGTATTTCTGTTCTAAAAGGTAGGCAACGGAAATACAACTTGATTTACTTGTTACCTTAATAAATTCTGTGGAAGTCATCAGAGGACTGTTATCACGGAAGCATAAATGAGTTCAACAATGAGTGACTGCAGAACATCCTCATTCATTACACTAGCAACTGGCATTCAGAGATAGTAGAAGCGGTGCATCATCTCCCACCTGGGGAAAGGCATCACACTGGTAAACTCGCTTACTTGAGTTTTGAGCTTGAAGGAACGGTGACAACAACAACAACAAAAACTGGGTGAACATTCTCTAACATGACTGCACTCCTCTTTTTAAGGCTGTTTGAAAGACAGCTGGTTGATGTTATTCAGAGTGAAGGTCATGACTGTGCAATATTTATATGCATGTTGGATTATATCAACGAAAAAAAGAGAGGGAGAATTAGATGCAGTGGTTCCATTGTGTCTGCAAAACACCGTCATAATGTGAAAAATGAATGAAACACACATAGTAGAAAATTGGGTAAATGAATATTCATGCCCTGGATCGCTCTAACTAGTGAAGTGAGTCTTACATGTCTTTTCACCGTCTACAGCCGTGCATTCCGTTCTCTTTGTATGCTAACTGCATTTGCCTGATTGCCTTTTCTGTTTGTGAATGGTTTGTTTGGAGAAAGGCCCTGGCATGGGGTATAAGGCATCACTTAATCCTCAGGCAACAAGAAAGAAAGGATAAGAAACAATGTGAAGGCATGGCAGAATAGGCATGCAATGATGCTTCTCAATGGTGAACACAGCAGCATTCTCTGGCAGAGCATGCTGAATGGATTTTCCGGTTATACTGTATGCCTCAGTTACTGCCAAAAGCCAACCGACTGAATTGACAGAATGTGTCATTTAAATGTGACCTTTATTGAAGATGTATGCTATTCTGGGTGGATGCAGACCTTGTTTGGTTGATTGTGGGTGCATTCAGGAGCAGAACAAGATAAAGAATGTCCCTTTTCTTTTTGTTGTTCTATTACATTTGAGGTTTTGTCTGAATTCCAATAGAGGGCATATGTGTTGGTTGACTTTAACTATCCATGTAAGCACAGTAAGCAACCCAAGAAAAGAAAAGACAAAAAGACTTCAGTCAATTTCTCCACACAAGGAATCAGCAGCTGAAATCAAATGCATCTGTGTGAGTGGTAAAGCTGTACTTTTGAGTGATTGCCCAGCTGCAATCACATGTCTATCCTGTTGTATGTCTTGCATGTTACTACAGCACCACTGGAGCAGTGACTTTCACTGTCATTCTATTGTGTATTTTGTTTAAAATCTCCAAAAACCTTTGGTACCACTCTCTTATGAGATTTTTTTTTTAAATGAGTTTATAAAATGTGACTAGTGGCTTTATTAATGGTTCATAAATCATTTAGCGATGTTTAATTTTCCGAAGGTTTTGGGTTGCCAGGTTGTGTGGCTGGTGTTTGGACATTGCCATGTTGAGACATTACGAGGCCAGACACATGATCCCTGTCTTGTACATAGTCACATTAACAACCTATAGACATTATAACTGCATTATTACCAAATACAAAGATAAACACTAGCCAATGGTTGTAATTATTACCTCTGCCAATTAGTTATGTTTTCAGTTAGATTTGTTTTCAACAAGATAATGGAAAAACTACAATTTTCATGAAACTTAGAGGGTGAAGCATGGGCGAATGAGCAACCTATTACATTTTGAAGCAGATCCGAATCACGGGGCAGATGAACAAACTATTTTTCACTTTCATTAACATTGCAAGATGGGGCATTTGGCCTTGACAGAGGTCTGTGCTCTCTGAGCACAACACGTTTTCATGAAGTGTATTCTTTATCATGTCTGAACCGTTTATCCAAATCCAAATAAATGTATTTCCCTGATTGTCAAATTTTCCTGATGTGGAACGTACAAAGGAATTTATCTTTGTGATACAGTAGTACAGGTTTGCCTTACGCATTACTATCACTTATTGTTACTGGACACAGACCAAATAAGATGCTTATATGTCCACAGCTGTGATGTACTGTAGATTTGTTCCTGATGCATTTACAAGTGTTCACTCTATCATTTCATCATTTTGAATGTTGCTATTTAGTTAAGGAGCAGTTCCAAAGCTACCCATATTCAGAGAGCCTGCCTCCAGCTGTATCTGCCTCCTCTGCCCTTGACGTTCATGTTCTGCATATTTAATCCTCCACTCACCCCCTTACTTTGCCTTTGCTCCAGACTTGCCTCTTCTCTTACTGTCAAGAGCGCCTCTGCGTGTGAATTTTACAACAGGTTCAAAGATCAAAGCGGAGAATCTCAATGGAGATAAAGACAGAGAGGAAATGAAAGCGAAGATAAAGAGAGTTTTAAATCCCCTCCAGTCTTCATATTTAGATGTTTGTCATCACTTTGTTTATGTGTTTTATTGCAACCTTAGTTTATTCTAAGCTTCCTGAGGTTTTGGACCCTGCAGCCCTGTTTGGACTGCTTTAGTAACCTGACAGCACTTAGTCCTGACGGAGCATCAACAAATATTTACCCACATCCCACAAAAGCTTATTTTTGGTCACAAATAAAGTAAACAACATTTTGTCAATTAGAAAAACTTAATCTTTAAATCTAAAAAAGGTAAAATATCAGAATCAGAAAAAAAACATAGCTTGCAGTAAATGACTTTCCTTGTCAGATAGACAAACCTTTGTTAATGGTTTCTCTCATTACTTATTCAAAGTTATCAGTGATCGGGCCACTGTTTCACCGGTGCACTGTATAGAGTAAATGGAAGAAAAAAAATGGTGGCAGTTCCTTCCACTGTATCACATCATGCACATTCAAAATGCCAGTATGGTCATTATATTGTGGCATAATTAGTTTGATACCTCCTGCAGAATTATAGTGAATTTAACTAGAATTGTACATTTCAACTTTTCAACAGACATATGCAGTTAATATAGTATTGTATACCTGTTCAGAATGTTAATTGTATGAGAATATAAAGTTATTTAAAACGTTGTTGTAAATTTGAGTATGTGTTTTAGAACATGATTGGTCTTTTTGTGTATGTTTTAAAGGGGTAAACAGTACTGCACGATTTCTGGAAACCTGTAGATTGTCAATAAATACACACATCCTCACTGCAGTATTTGTCTCGTTACACTGTCAGTTACATGTCTGTATGTGTTTGACTGGAGCTGCACAGCTTATGGGGCTGATGAATGGGCAGGGAACAGTTGGTCTTAATTAACCTTTCTATTCTGTAGTGTCATTAATGTCAATCGGGTGCTGTCACCAGAGATGAGCTTGGGCTGAAGAGAGAACGGGTCAGGGTGCAAACAGAGGAATGAACAGTGTGAGAAGATTGGAAGTGTCGGAGAAGTAGACAAGTGAATAGTGATACAGAGAAGAGAGGTTTGAAGATCAGAGCAGAGGAAGGGGGATATGTGTGGCAAGTATCCGTTGACCATGCTGTGTGAATGTAAGATGGAGAGAGTGAGATTGTGGCTGGTGAGATGTGTGTTTCCACTATAACATGAATGCTGCTGGCCTGTGGTAACCATGAACAGGGCTACATGCAGGCCGAACTTTTGACCTGCATTTTGATGAACAAAAGTTGTTGCTTCAGAACAAGAAAGAGGAAACCGATTTGCAAAAACAACTGCGTAAGAAGCTTCCAAAATACCATGGTCTTGTTCTCTCTTATATCACTCACTATAAAGTAGGGCAGACAATGTTAATGGTTTTTCTCAAAATGGGGAGATTGGAGTGTTTGTCAGCTTCTCCAGCCAAATCCCGGGGCATAAACATAGATTAGAATGTGCACATCATAGTTCTTGCATCAAAGAAATCACAGCTTTCCCTAAGTACATTTGACAAAAAAAGCTTTCCATAGAGAAACTAAAATATACAGTTAAATCTGTATGAGAAAACAGTAGTTTTTAGTTGAGGTAGTTTAAACTTTAAAATGCAGTAAGTGTCCATTCAAGATTGTTCTACTGTCTGGATTGCAGATGTCTCTTTTTAAATATATATATATATATATATATATATATATATATATATATATATATAGAGAGAGAGAGAGAGAGAGAGAGAGAGAGAGAGAGATACACATACCAATACTGGGCAAATCCTCTCAACAACATGTTCTGGGAAGTTACAGGAGTGTGTAAATTTGAGTTTGATTGTTGAATTGAAGAATGAAAAGATGTACAACGGGATTGAAGAGGCACAGAACAGCAGGTTTTTCTCAACCCCCTTAGCCTATTTAAATCCATCGATTTTAGAGAATGTGTAACCTTCAAGTTGTGGCTGAGCAATATCCTGCTATCTCCACAAGGCTGATAGGAACACTGCAGCTCATCAGCCCCCGTAAGAAACGACTGATACACACAGAGTTACCGGTTTAAACTTCATCCTTTATCTTTCACTTTTTCTTTTTTCTTTATATATTAATGTATTCGATTAGTGTAACTTTTGGAGTGGAATTAGTGGCACACTGGGTTGTGTAGCAACAGGAAGGTATTCTATGAACATGAAAAATATATTATAAATTGAACAAATGTAAAACCTTGCTATATGTATGAAAATGTACAAATATGATATTACACTACATATCCCATCACATACATGCCACCAAAAGGATAGCTCAATCAGATTTAGTTCATAGAATAGAACTATTACAATTTTGCTGCTGGCAGATATGACTGGGCATGCTGCCTCCAGTGTTCGCCTCAATGTGGTAATAGTGAAAGATTGATCTGCAAGACATGCTCAACAATTAATTCATGAATTGATTTTCTGCTTGGGATTAGTATAGCTGCAGTCTTTTATAAAAGGCTCGGAGCAAATTTTGTTCACTGATGAGTCGGATAGAAAGGACATGAAGGTCAGGGAGTGATCAACAGAGCCAGAACGACTGAAACGAAGGGCAGACTGAACATATGTTCAAGGAAAGCGGGTGTATTCGCAACTGATCTCACCGTCTGGAAACACTAGATGGAAAAACTTGTCATTTTCATCAGCGTCATCTACACCTGATAAATTAAGTGTACCACAAGCACAAGTGCCTTGATCTTAACAATAAATAATAATCAAACACGTTGACGTATCGCTCAGTTGAAAAGAAGCCTATATTGCCTGGTGCTGGTGCACCTGTAGCACTGGTGGTGGTAAATCATGACAGGCCTGTATGCAGCATTTTTTATGGGCTCATCTGCA
Organism: Myoxocephalus aenaeus; assembly: GCA_038501785.1. Classification (NCBI taxonomy): domain Eukaryota; kingdom Metazoa; phylum Chordata; class Actinopteri; order Perciformes; family Cottidae; genus Myoxocephalus; species Myoxocephalus aenaeus. Next base: position 7,363,078 of record JBAMJR010000350.1, on the reverse strand, counting down.
TAAGACTGGCTGGCGATAATGTTGTTTTGCATAGTCTGATAGGGAGAATCCTGCAATTACTCCTCTGCAGAGATGACCCATGCATACTGTGACTGGTTACCAACATTTTAATATGCTTTACGTGCAGCACATTACTCAACATTTCTGATTGATTGATTGATTGATTATTGTGTGTCATGCCTCATTGTAGCTCAGGCCATATGCATGCAGAAGACATTACTCATGTTCAGTGATCAACGCACTTCTTTGTTCATTACACATCTCTTTCCTAACAAGGAAAGCCTAACAGCAAGCATACTCTCTAAATCCTGACATATACGAAGATAGATGATAATGACCAGCCTTTACGTGGCTGTAAAGTATGCAGCTGCATGAAGTGCCCTCTCCTTCTGGCAAGTCATTAAGAGTGCATCATCGGGGTCTTTCTTCACACCTGGAAAAGCAGGTGTGGGGCCTCGACCTCATAATGGAGTACAAGGTGAGCTCAAATAGTAGACAACTCCCTGTTTGGGAAATCCATGATGCAGTTGTAGGGGTAAGATAGGCTGTGTGTGTATGGAAAGTCATTTTAAGAGTAAAACATGTACTTTTGCTGTTAAGAAACAAGCAACAAACACAAGTATTTTTGCCATGTGGAATTCATGCCAATATATAGACTGCAGCTTGAAATCTTATCCGTTTCATAGAAACTATTGAGGAAACACATGACATCCAACCAATCAGGTGATATTTTGCATGCAAAGACTCTCATGCAATTATAAATCATGTATTTAATTATCAGTTAAAGAGAGGCTGAGATTAAAGAACTCATTTGCATTATTGAGCATCAGACGAATCTGCTACAAAATATATTTTTTTCGTCAGACATATTCTCATATACTGAATTGAAGAAATACCGCAACAAGATGATGTCACATTTTACTGTGCATCATAAAATTAATCAAGGACATAGATTAGAGTTAGTTGCTCTGAAACAGGACAGTCCCATGAGGGTGGTGTGATGAGAACTAGGTTTACGTGAGGAGCCATTTTAATGGCTGTTGATTCTCAAGTGTCTATTTGACATTGGTTGTGGTCCTTATGAACAAAACGAAATACTTATGCAAAGTACTAATCAAGTAGTATCAAAATTCCCCATGCCAGTTTTGCTTAAGTGCTTTTTTGGCAGATGTGGACGTTGACTGTGTGTGTGTGTGTGTGTGTGTGTGTGTGTGTGTGTGTGTGTGTGTGTGTGTGTTTCAGAGACAGAAAGAATGACAGAAAATAGTGCACACCTCATTTTAAAATGTTCATTACACCAGCCTCAGAAAATGTTCCTCACGTGGCACTTGTATTGAACAAATACTCTCAGTGCTCCACTATCCTGACATGAATATAAAACAGCAGACCCGCGTCTGTAACCTCAAGCCAGCTATTTGCCATGGCATCTGTGAGAGTAATGGGAGAGGACAAGAGGGGGTGGGGATGTGACACTCATTGCGTGCACCTCTATGGGGGGGCATGCCTGAAGAGGTATTTGAAAGTGAACTGATTTAGGCTACTAACTAAGGCGAGCGACCGTCCGTCACACCAAGTGTAGTGAATTTGAGAGAAAATTTGAGAGAAATGAGCCCTTATAGATAGTGTATTGGTCGTGACTGCAGGCAGTCAGCATCCATTTCTGCTAATGGTGAGGCACATAAACCAAGGTGCCTGCTTCAGGTCATGCTTGTCTCCTTTTTCCCCTGTCTGCACTCTTTCAGTGTGTTAAACCACTTTTAAATTATTCTTTTTATTGACATTCTGATGCTCAGAATTGATATATTGTTATACTTGACTCCTGGAGGCTGTAAGACTTCCAATCACTCAATGCATTTAAAAAGGTCATGTTTTCTTTTTATTCTCTTAAGAACTACTTTGACTGTTTTAAAGTGTCCTTCATATTTGATTCATGGTGATATGTGACTAAATCTGATCTAATTCCACAATATTGAAACACGACCCTGGGTTAAAGTCATAAGTTAATATTTCATTATCCCCTGCTGTAACTTTGGTCATTGCGACAGTGTTGATAGGCCATTATTAGTGAGTGATGGAGTGATTGCTAATGAGAAGGATAGACTATGCAGCCAAGCCCTGGTTGATGAAGTGTGATAGATAAAGGAAGAAATTGTCCTGCTAATGTGTAATTGAGTTTGAAAAGACATCATCATTTTGAGGTGAGGGATGATTATAGATGAACCCCTATTATTTTATTATTGCAGAAGCTTTTTAGATATGAGAATTTTCATGTTTTCCATGCCACAGCCCTTTACGCTTAATAAGGGGCTTGAAGAGACAGGCCTGCTGAGGTAGTAATTTCACAAGTGATTGAAACATGCACAGGTGTTCATTTTTCTGTAATAAAAAAAAAAAATGATACCCTGAATGGGACAGACAAGTTGATAATTCTAAGTTAATGAGTTAATGATTGGCGAAACATATATCAATGTCTCAATGTGTGCTTCTCTCAGTTAAACCCCCTAGCACCGCCATAAAACAAATTAATGGTTTCTAATATGCAGACATATTGCTCATATTGTCAGCCAGGCATGCACATAAAAACAAGACCGAGCTTAAAGGCAGGATATAAGGAAGTCGCTCATGCACACTACACAATGTTTATGTTGCATTTGCAGTTAAATCACACAAGTAGTGATCTCACCAGTTTCTTTCTTCATAAACAGCCACTTAGTTTGATTACCTCCTACTCACTACTCTCCTCCACTCACAGACCTGTCAAAGCCTTTTCCACAACAGCATCCTGCTGCTCCATTGTGACACTGACTGGAAGATTGAATGTAAAGATCACAGATTCCCAGGCCAGATCACTTGAGTGGCAATGAGTCGGGATAGCATCACCTCCCTATCTGGGCCACGCCACAGTACACTCAGGGTCCAGACCAGCAGGAGAAGATCAGTCAGCGAGCAAGGCATTAATCTGCTGTGACACACTGACTCTCCCCTTGGAGGACGTCCGACACTGGGAAGTCGTCCAACAGCAGTGCCCATTGCTGCTAGAGTAATGCAGGGTGTCAGAGAAGCTGGCATGGATGGAGGGGCGGAGTATGGAGGGATGGAGGTGAGTGGACTGAGGGAGGTGGGATGCTGAGAAGCTGAGATGCTGGATCAGCAGAAGAGAGAAGAGGGATATGGGCAAGAATAAGAGGGATGGAATGTGGCATACAGCTGATAAGGACTATAAGTTAGTTTGAAAAGAAGCTGAGTTAAGCTTCAAGAGTGAAATCTTCATTGGCTGTTCAGCTTTTTTGGGAAGTGACTGCATTATCTTTACAGGAATCATAAGGTTTAGGGTTTAGATACTTTATCAGTCATAGGCAGGTATCAGTACAGCATCCATGATTATCTATTATCTTACAAGGAAGTACCATAAGTCCCAAAATGACAGATCTTACAATACATAAATTAAATTAAAGCAACTAAATCAAATGTACTGATTTTTTTCTCTCTTTTTTTCTCTGATCCTGTAAAACGTGTTTCTCTAGTAAGTAAGTTTCTCTCACTCGTAGTGAGGAACTTAAGGAAAATCATCTTTCGAATATGCAGCTCCCCATCACCTTCATAGAGAAGAAGGTTCCAGATCATTCTTTAGCTTTCTAGCCAGCAACTGTACTGTTTTGGTTCATGACATTTTCATTTGATACTTTTAATTTTATGTGGAATCAGCACATGAGTCTTTCAAGCAGTACATGAATCAGCTCTGGTCCCTACAGGCGATCATCACATGGCCTCTACAAGAATCATACCAAAGGATCCTCAGTGCATCATCATCATCAAAGAGCTCAACTGAAGGCACTGCTTGCATTGTGAAGGGACACAGTACCATTTAACAGCCACTAATAAGCTGCCGGTCAGCAAGATCTATCATATCAAAACATAACCTATTAAAGGATAAAAGAAAATACAATGATAATTTCCCCACCCATATGGTACTGGTTTGGGTCTGAGCCAATGGACAAATTCATGACATAGAGAAAGACACAATGAAGGCCTTCTATAGTAAATCATTTTAGTCCTTACAACAATCTTAAAATGGACACCTCAATATGTTCCAGTAGTCCCTCCATCAAATCAGGTTCACACACAATTTGGATACAACATAAGAATATAGTATATGTAAAAAGTATTATGTAACAATTTGTAGATATGTGGACTTTTGAGTAAACTCAAATCCTGGTACAAACACAGTAGTAAATGCAAGAGCAGTGCACGGATAATGTGATATTATGCAAATCTTTCTCTTTTTATTTTTTTTACTTTAATAGTTCTTAATCAGTTGTAGAACTTTCTAAATAAATTCAAATTAGGTAATCTCCTTGGTAAATTGTTTGGAACAATAACAGTAAGAGTCCAGTTAGGAGGTTGTTGCACTGACCAAATACATTTTAATTTGATGAGCTATGAAAGTGCAGTATTCCGCTGTTGGATAAGCAATGATTGTATACTGAGTCAGTTCAGATCCCCCCTCGCAATTCGTCATGCATTGAACCGCGGATTAATACACAGTTTATCATCGTTAATCATCACAGTATGAAATATCTTATATGTTGTCAATATTCAGTACATTTGCGATCAGGACATCGACATTTATGCTTTTCTAGTCGACTTTATAAACCTTCAATCCATGTTTAAAATGACACCAGGAGAACTAGTAATGATGGCAGCATCGCTAAAGGCCAATGACCGGCGGTTCTGTTCAGTTACATTATGATGCGTTCAGGTTCTGTTCAGTGATGCGTTGCACCACTAAGGCATAAATATGTAGAGAAATGCACACAGACAAAAGCATTCATGGAATTTCCTTTGTGTTTAAAATGCTCCTTTAATATTAAGGACAGAATCCCCCCTATACTTAGTCTAGATGCACAGGTGTGCAATATGAGACAATGGGTCTATGTAATGATAAAAGTCTGTTCAAAAGTCCCAAGCCAGTTGTGGTGTAATAATGAAATGCTGTACTAAGTGGTGGGATAAATCAAATAGCGCTTGTCTCTAGAGCCCCTTCTTCCACCACCGCCCAGTTTGTCTCTAAGGAATGCTGAGCATAAACATCAAAGCAGAAATTACATTAATCTACCACTCTGATGTTGAACTTTGTTTAAGAAGTTTCTTTCATATGAAAATACAGAAGGAGTTCCTATGCTTCCATGCATGCTAATTGTTCTAGCCTCCAGTTTACATAATCAGTATCCTACTGGTGGGAGGGTTTGAGAGTAATGGACCAATGCATATGCCATACAGGGGATCAGGTGCAGTAAAGTCATGGTTGCTGCACTCCCCCAGGGCTTGGAAGACAAAGGCTGAAGACCCGCCCCACAAATGTCAGAGAGAGCACCTGCTGCCGTGAATAACTACAAAGATAACCGAGGCAGGACACATTCTCACCTGCTGGGAGGGCACGCACAGGCCACAGTGCTTCATAGAGGAGTGAAGACATTCAGGGAAACAGATAAAACACACACAGCATGGTGGTTAATTACCACAACATACTGCAACATACGAACATTGGCTTTTATTGTTCTAAATAATGTTTTAAAGTTTAAAAAAAATTCACAATTACACCTTATATTTTGCCGATACTAATACAGTCAAATGAAAGGGTTACCAGAAAGAAGTCTTATAATTGGAGCTTGTTAAATTTGTTCCGCAATTTACCGAACTCATTTATTATTGCTTGGGTCTGAACCTGCTGGGAATACAGCAGTCTTACATTTCTTTGAGGTGATCCAGAGATTTTAGAGCACCTGCTGACAATGACAGAGCTTGTTCCTGACTGTCAAGTTACTGAACAAAAAATGTAGAAAGAATGTGAATAACTCTATGATAAGGAAGGAAAATAATAGAAATCCAATTATAACTTTAGTTTGGTTCCAACAAAATTAAATGAATTTAAAATCTTCTAAGGAGTCTCTAATTCCCTTTTGGTAAAATGTGTTGTTGTTTGGAAATTAGGACAAAATGGACAATGTATAAACATTACATGTACCATTTTGTGTATAGACAGAGCGATGTGATTTAGTATTATGTAAAAAGAACATGGTACGTTTCAGTAATAGCTAGAGTACAATACATCACAATCATGGTAACAAGGAATGTTGGTCTATGTCCAGCACCGTAAACCCACAAGAACAAAAGTCAGTATTTTTCAAAGGACGATAAACTTTTTCCCATCTGTACATCTACCCCACAGTTATGACGAGCCGTATAACTGTTACATACTATGTATATGTTTACGCATGTGAAAAACCCTCTCATGCCCACAAAGTGCTCTCACATTTTCTATTGAACCTTTACACACACATCAAAAGCTCTTACATACTGCTTTTATGCTCACACATGCACAAAACAACTCTTACACACTCACAAAGTGCTTAAAACATGTTCTGTGTCAGCTGCATGTGTAATTCAGTAGTGTGTGTGAGATCTTTTCATTAGTGGGTTGGGTCAAGCGTTTTTCAATTCTCGCAATACACTGCGATATAACTTCAGACCACTCGACAGTAAAAGACCACCAAGGATATTAATTTTCTTTGTCTTTGGTATATTACACCATGCAATGATTTGCTTTACAAAGCTGTGCATGGAGCAAGGAAGGGCAGACACTTATACATTTGGCAGCGGAGGTAAATAGCATTACAGCCTTCCCTGTGATCTCCTTTGATATAATCACCATTGTCATGAAATACCATGTATGACTTCCATTGCTAAAAGGATGGGACCATTCAACCAGTGGGGGACATTCAATCAGTGACTTGAATAATAATTTACATGTGAACATGCATGTAGTGGATGTGCTCTGAGGTAACAAACTTTGTTTGCAGCAGAAGCTTGATGACAAGGAAATCTCCATGTTGAGCTTAAATAAATAAGTAAAATTCATAAATTACTCATACCATCTACCATCTTCTTTAAAAAAAACAGAGAAATTCATTAGTTTGTGCTGAGTAGAAGAGTGAAAACCATGTTGCTGTGTAGAAATACACAACTAACTATCGAGGTCATGGTGACAGTAACTTGTCAGACTACCCTGTACATGCAGCATTTTGTTTGGCTCGCTTTGGAAATTGATTTTTAATGCTCTTTAAATATCAAAACTTAAAGTTTTACATATTGATACTATACTGTAGAGATTTCAAAGGATAATAGTTGTTTGTGGTATTTTAAAGCAAATGATTGTATTTCAGATTTCATACAGAAAACCATGTGCTTGGTTGGTCAGCCCTTGGGCCACAATGTGCATGGTGACATCTAATGCTTTCCCCTCCATGAAGTCAAACTTGCATCAGGCTACTAAACTATGGCCAGTAACAGAACTAAACTCCAGTATGTCTAAATACGTTGTTCTGCCCTTTTAAGTGCTGGCTTCAGCACAGGAAGATTTTGTTTGCTTTTATATCTGCCCGGCAGAAGTGTTGGGATGGTTACACAATGATAATTTGAGAATAAAGCGTTTACCCAACTCTATAGCCCAAAGTGAGTTATTACTTTGACTGACAAGATTTACAGGAAATAGGCACCATCACTGGATGCAACAAATATGCAACATATTTGTATAATACACAATGAAACAGTGATTATATGCTTCCGGTGGGATGTTGAATATAATATACAAATCCTAAATGGTCAATTTTTCGAACAAAATTGCAGAAACATATGAGGCTTGCCCCTGTGTTATCTGTTATCTATCACTGCAGCGATCCACAACCCTGTGCACTGGACTCAGTGAAAAAGACTGCATGGGTGGTTGGCACTTCATATTGAGAACAAACTTTGCAAATGCAGCCTGATGGTGAAGACAGATAGGGGTGCAGAGGGCAAGAGGGGCACCATAAATCAACATCTATCTGAGCTGCCACATTTAGTTTGGACTGATGTCTCCTCAGCCTCCCAAAGGCACTGGTTGCGGACTTCATAGCGCTTCTCCTGCTCCATGACAGTGGACATGATTGCATGTTTCACAACAACATTGCTTGGAGAAAACATTATTTCATTTCTCTCTGTCAAGTTGTTCTTTCTTTTTTTAGAGGAGACATTGTATTAAATTGACTCATACTGACTTTTTGGACTTAATAACCGGAGCACAAATTAAGTATGTCAACATTTTTACTGAGTTGAACTACTTTATATGAGTATATAAGTAATTGTTAAAAGAAAACTAAATTCCCTAATTCAATAATTCAAATCATTGGATGCAATGTGTGTATGAATAACATGGTAAAATTATCTGTAGTCCAATTGTGATTAAAAATCTAAGGAGAACATTTACCATGCTTTTGGATAATTTTGTGAAAGCAATGGGTTAGCTCATGATACTTGGACTCAAAGCGGTATTCTCCACCAAAAACCTTGTTTATCATTCACTTATTAGCCTTGAAGGTGACTCTGAAAAGTGTGCCACTTGTCCCTCAACAAACGGCAAGAAAAATGTATCAAACATTCCACAACTTTTCAAACTTTTCATGTATGTATGCATTTGTATACTTTGTCTGAACAAACTTTTGTTTTTTCAAAATGATACATACAAACAACTAATTTGCAACAGCAGATACATTTTTGAGGGCAGTGCAATGCCAACCAGTTTCGAAAATGGATGGATGGATGGACAATGAGGAAATGTTGTTAGTTAACATATCTGGCAATTTTTTTTAATGCTGAATATATCAGATAAATGTTAACTCAAAACATATTTATTTTCCACCAAATTGACTGATTTTGCAATATAATTTGTGAAATGTAGTAAATACATAAACTTTTTACGGTTATTTTTTGGTTAAGGTCAGATAAATCCTATGGTCTGGTCAATACTGAAAAAACCTCTCCAGTGATTATTAACAGTAAGTATTTTATATATGGAGTGTGTGATCTGTTTTTTCCGTATTTTCTTAGCTAGTAATTTTGTAGCTTTCGGACCTATTTCGTAATATGTTTGTTTTAAGAACTTGTATTTTTTCTCTGTTTCTTCTTTATAAATGTCAGGTTTTTAATTACCTTAACTTTGGTCAACATTTGAGTGTCCCGAGTCTCGTCGTGTTGTTTTTCCAGTTCTTTTAGGTTCTTTTCCAGGTGTTCGAGTTTCAATTCTTTTTCTTTTTTGAGAGCTGAGGTGAACGATATTAATTTACCCCTGATCACTGCTTTTAAGGTGTCCCATAATATATTTGGGTTCACTTCCCCATTATCATTCAGTTCAAGAAATGTTTTAATTTCCGATTTCACTTCCTGTATTGCCTTTTTATTATTAAGCACACTTGTATTCAATCTCCAGATTGTTTTTTTTTGGCCTACTATCCAAATGTAATGTTAGATATATTGGTGAATGATCTGAGATATCTCTAGTTCCTATATCACAGCTCTGAATCCTATGTCTGTCACTCTGAAACATAAAAACATAGTCTATTCTTGAAAAGACTGCATGGGGTGCTGAGTAAAAAGTATAATCTTTTTCAGATGGGTGTAGGTCCCTCCAAACGTCAAGTAAGCCCTCGTCCAAGCCTCTTCTCAGCAATTTAGACGGCGGGGACACTTTTCTCTTATTATTAGAGGTATCCCATTTATTGCTTATTACGGTGTTAAAGTCCCCTGCACATATTAGTGTGCCTTGTGATTCGGAAGAAATCAGTTCGAGTATTTTTTTCAGAGTACTTTGGTCACTTTGTGGGGGTAAATAAACACAGATAAGTGTGGTCAATTTGTTTTCAATTTTGCCCTACACAAGGACATATCTGCCTTCAGTGTCCCTGATCTCCCTAACCAAGTCAAAATTGATAGTTATGTAGTAATATCGCAACTCCTCTTTTCCCGGTTTTCGTTGAGCTATAGAACGTGTTCTTGTCGCCAAAGTTTTTTAATTTTTCGTGTTCGACTTGGGATAAATGAGTTTCCTGTAAAAAAATAATTTGGTGTTTTTCCCTTCTCATTTTGGATAATACTCTGCTTCTCTTAACCGGGTTATTTAAACCGTTCACATTCCAAGATGCTACCTTAAAGTTACTGTATCCCATAATAACAGTTTGATCTGTATGTGTTGGTTATATATGCACGAGTGTTGTGACGATGGTGAATAACAAAACAAAAAACAAAACCATTAACAAAATTAAAATTGACTTCCATCCTCAGGGTCTTACACTGCCCTGTCATGTTCTCGATCCTATTCTACTAGTGGAGAATTAATCCTATTTCAAGTAGGGGCTCCCTCTCTGCAAAAAACAAAGTCTCTTTTCCCTCTTGCGCCATGAATTTAGCTTCTCCCGGTCATTTGTACTCAATCCTTATATCGCGGAGCCCGAGAACAAGCAAAAGGGAAAAAAAAGAAGAAAAAAAAATAAATATATATATATATATTAAATCGAGGGGAGGGGGTCGGAATTGTCTTTATATCACGCTCATTACTACAAGTGGAGAAGGGAGGGCGGTGGGCGCACTCAGTATGTACGTGTTTATAATCTTGTTACCGGGAGGTGTTTCTTATTTTAAACACCTTTTTAGCGGTGTGTAACATCATACTGTCCATACCTGATGAATCTCAGTAGTTTATTGTTCATACTTTTTGGCGTTGGTCATCCTTGGGCCTCTCTCGGTTCTGGCCGGTGCCGCTCCTGGCCTTCCTTCTCCAGTGAGCGCCTTGTGTGAGTTGCTGGTCCCAGCTGATGTCGGGCGTCCGCGGCAGGTCCAGTGAGTAGCCTCTCCTCCTCATGTCCTCGGCGGCTTCTGTGGCGTTGTTATAGATGCTGGGGCCGTCTTTCCAGTGGATCCTTATCTTAGCAGGGTATGGTGTCTGGAAGCGTATTTGTTCCACCTTAAGGATCTTTTGTATGTCTTTGTACTCCTTAAGTTTATTGTTTACATCCGTGGGGTGATCCTGTGCAAACGCCACCGTTTTACCTTCGTAAGTGATCTTTTTAGCCCACGCTGCTTTAAGTATTTTGTCTTTAGTATGAAATCTCTGGAAGTTAACCAGGACAGACCTTGAGACTGTGTCATCCTGAGGTTTCGGGCCGAGTGACCGGTGGGCTCGCTGGAGCTGTAGGTCCGAGTTAGTGTCGAGGGCCAGCTGCGTCTTCAGAAAGTTATCCATGAATGTTATCATTGAGCTTCCCTCCGTGCCTTCTTTAATCCCATAGATGCGAATATTGTTCCTGCGTGATCTTGCTTCCAGATCAGTCACCTTGGCCTGGAGCCGTCCCTGCTGTTTGAGGCAGTAGAGCAGCGCATCTTTCAACTCTGACTTCACGGTCTCCGTTTCCTCGACTCGCTGCTCTGCTTCTGCTAACCGTTCACCTTGGTTGCGGATATCTGTGGCGACATGTTGTAGTTTTTGGTTTATCTCCATCTTAAAGTTGTTGAGTTCCTGTTTAATGTCATTCCTAAAATCATTTTTGAAGTCTTTTAGTTCCTGTTTGAGTTCCGTTTTCAGGCTTTGAATATCTTTTCCCAGGTTTTGGATGGCCTCAACCGTAGACATAACGCCCTCCTCTGCACGAGGCTCCATTTCCTCCTCCGTGGCTGTGTTGTCGTTCGCCGCTGTCTTCCCTCTTCCCCCGCTGCTCTTACTTTTGCTCATTGTCGTTTTCCTGCTTCTAGCCCCGCTCATTCTGGGTCATTTTTTTATTTGTATAAATTGTTCTCTTGCATTAGTGGGGCTATTTTTCTTATTTTGACCAGGAGAGTCTTAGATCTACGACGCCATCTTGAAACGCTCACCGGAAGTCGGTGTAATTTTTCTATCAGCACGGCTACCTTATGTGTCGCTCACTACCAGCAAGCAACATACATCACACTTTTACACAAAGACCATAATGCTTTGTTTGCTGAACTTTGTACAAGTCCAAAGGCCGCGATTCTGTGGCAGACGGTTTGTGTTCCTGCCCTCAGTGAATAACCTTTGCAACAAATGTGGCCTAAAATAAAACCACAGCTTATTGACTTTTAAACCAAACAACACAAAACTTGCTGCGTTTCTGAAATAGAGACTATACGCATCTGCGTTGTAATCTTCAAAACAATTTTTTTATGTTTGTTTCCTTTACACATCACTATTAGTTTTTTTAACTACACAGTTTTTGCAGTTTTATCATAATCAGTGTTTTGTTCCACATTTGAAACTACATTCATATCTTTGTTCATTTGACATCACCACCTGGCATGTTGTGCAGTTATGTTACTCGTTTCCACACTGAAGACTTAGAGAGGATACATTTTGAATAACAAGAAGCATGTGTTAAAATAAACATACTTGAAATTCTAACTCTTTGGGAGACTGAATGGTGTCTGTACTGCTTTAAGCTATATACAGTATGTCTAAATCCCAGCTGTGAACTATGGTCTGTGGTACAGGATTCTGCTAAATGATTGTCCATGGCCAGCTTGGTGTGTGCCAACTCATCCAGAGAGAGAGAGAGAGAGAGGCTCATCCTATAGTTCCTCTTTCTAGTTTCCGTCATACTAAGGTTTTATTAAGACAATTATCTTACATTAGAGTACAGCTCCACCCCTTCATTGCAGAGTTTGATCACTTTGAATATACTTTTACCTCAGGGGAGAGATTATTGAAAGAATGTTGAAGGTTAAGTAATCAATATGTGGACTATGGCTCAAAAAGAAAGAAAGAAATCCAAACTCTGCATTGCTGCTTCCCAACAGGCAATTAGCAATCTCCCCAACCACCATTCAAAAATACATTTGGGCTAATCTTTCATTTTGAGTCGAAGTCAACCTCCCTCAATATAAAAAAAAGCAAATAATGCAACCATCTGTTTTGCAATTTCAAATTGTATTGAATTGATCAACTACGTTGAGATTTTTGCTGATTGGCACAAAACATGTACATTTTTTTCTTCAAATTAGAGTTTGTCAAAATGACCACTGATTAAATTACAGTATTTCTTTTTTTTGTATCTGAATCGTAATAGCCAGGGTAAAAGGTCTGTCAGTTCATCGTGCCAACCTCATTTAGGACCTGAGCAAGCAATTTTTTTTTTTTTAAAGCAACAGAGTGCATTCGGTGAATGTGCCCGAGCTCTTTGTCATGAGGAATTAGCAGCAGCTTGTTTAATGTATTTAGGATTATGATGATGTGAATGGTAATTACAATCATGGTAATGATGATGAAATGTGAAAGCCTCCAAGGTAAAACAAAGTGAGGGAGGAGAAATAGGATGTAAATGAATTGGTTTTTAAATGATCAACTGCTGACTATGAGAATATTAGGTATGCTGAAGAGTGACTAGCTTCGTTTGATCAACACAAGATTCCACCTGTTTGAAATGAGTGCTGTATCCCCCCAGTCCTACACTCTGCTCTTTTCAATTGTCAGAGAAGGTTTCAACTTCCTTTCTCTAATGCTGGTTTCCATTTTCTTTAAGAGAACGAAAAGCATTAATATTATTGTGTTCACATATTCAGTTGGTGACCTAAACAGAATTGAGGTTGACTTTCAATTATACTTTAACACCAGGAAAGACCAAAAATGGATAACAAAATGCATCACTGTAACACATACTGCCAATTTTTTAAAACTGCTTGAAAATTAAGAAAATCTGAAAAGTCTATCGGAGCCATATTGTCGGACCCTTTTTCATTTCATGGGCCCACTTTGATGGCTATACTCTGGCGGCCTGCCAAAATATATTTTGTACCACCACAGTTTCATAATGAACCAAAAATATCTTTGAACTTACTGTGTGGGCTGGCGGGCCTGCTCCGTGTGCATTTCCTCTGCAGTGGTACACAGTGAATGGTTCTAGTTTGGCTCAGAGAATGAAAGTGAAAGTGAATCACAGCTCCAGCCGTTTCAGCTTTACAGCCACCCTCACCTGGACCTCTGCTTCCCAGGGCCGTGAACTATAGTGCTTGTTGTGCCCTCTCTCCATGCGGAGAGTGACGGAGCCACCTGTTCCGGGCGTGACTGTTAATATGTGTGTAATATGCTATGCTACGTTGAGTAGTTGATGCGTGTTGCACTTAAGACTATAGGTGATATCATGTGGACTTGAATTGAGGCCTCTTTCCTTATGGACACCTGTTGAACTGATATTATTTACCAGCATAAAGACTATTTCAAATCAATAAAGTTTCAGTTCACAAATGGGGTGCAGACAAAGGACTGACATTGACAGCATACAGCATCTGGAAAATAATCATAGGGGAATGGCCCCAACATCACCCTGGCTCATTTACAGGAGTTGTAATGAAATCTTGTGAGAATAATTGTATGTTTATCTGTTAAGGCAGCTGGTAAAAACTGTTAACTCACCAACAGATGATACTGCACGGTACCAAAAGGTGATTTTATTTGTTTTAGTTTAAGGCTAAACTAGAGCTCACCCTATGTCACTCTTCTTCTTCATGTCTATTGGCCAGGATACTAGCGGATCACTGACATCTTTGGGGCCCAGCAGCAGCTTTTATTACAGTTAATATGGGTCACTCAGTGGGCATATTTTGCCCCAGATAAAAGGGACGAGATGTGTTTGGCTGTTGTAACAGTTGGGAATGCTTTAGTCAATCTTGAACACACATCAGGAACACCACAACCAACATGGCAGTAACGTGTGCCGTTAACAGGGTATTCCAGGAGTTTAGCAGATCACCGTCAGTCAGACTTGAGGAGATACAGGTGGATCAGGGAATACCCCATCATTTGGGAAATTAAAGGAAGCGGTACATGCAGCAGATTTAGCCACACCTGGCCAGAAGGAGATTAAACCACCACTCAATGGGATTTTTGTGATCCGATCATGCCAGGACGCTGTCAATTCCAAACGCTCTGAGATTGGATCCTCATCACATTGGGTTTCCATCAGCCAGACCACATGTCGACATGGCCTGGCTCGCAATGAGTTTGGTTATCAGTGGGGTGTAGATAGAATGTGTGCACAATCCTCACAATTCATCAAACATAGGACTTTGTAACATATCTGCGTTACCCCCGTGAGTCTCGGGTGGCACAAAGGCAACCCGCTTCGGATTTGCGAGTTCGTAATATTTTTTTCACCAAATTGACTGATTTTGCAATATAATTTGTGAATTGTAGTAAATACATAAACATTTTAAGGTTATTTTTTGGTTAAGGTCAGATAAATCCTATGGTCTGGTCAATACTGAAAAAACCTCTCCAGTGATTATTAACAGTAACCCAAAATTATTATATTCCCCTTTACTTACCCTAAACGCATGCTGTGTACACTGTATGCCCACTGACTACTTCTCTGCAGTACATAAATGAAGCACTTCATTCACACACAAACACACAAGCTACGTCGCCTCTGCTCACCGCTCTCTCCCCGTTCATCAGACATACACACATAATTGCCCCTAGCTGAGGCTGATTATACCTCATCCTGGCTCCTATTCCCTGAACCACACCCTCGCTCAGTTCCCTCTGCAGCTGAGCGCAACGCCGCCCTGCCCCGCCACATACCTCCACTGCCCGACTTAGGCCAGAGAGCCATCCTAACCTACTTCAGCTTCCGGCTGATGTAAAGGACAGTACCCCCTGCACCTGCTGGGACAAAACGGCCCAGCCCTCTGTTCGAAGCCTCAGTCTGCAGAGTTACAGGGAAGAGAGAAGTTAGGTGTATGAAGGAGTGGCTCCCCACAGAGCCTGTTTTACCTCCTCAGCTCCGTCCACTGGACCGGATCTGAGGCACCTTTCCGGGTCAGGTCAGTCAAGGGGCTGGTCAGATCCATGAAGTTCAGTATGAACCGCCTTTAATAGCCCACCAGCTCCAAAAACTGCCTTGCCTCTTTTTTTTGTCTTGGGCCACAGGCAGGCCACAATCGCGGCGGTCTTGTCCACCTGAGGGCGAACCTGCCCTCCGCCAAATACCGTACCTCCCTCCGTCCAACTGCATACTTCCCCGGGTTGGCGGTAAGCCCCGCCTGCCTTAGGGACTCCAGCACCGCGCCCACCCGCTGCACATGCTCCGCCCAGGTGGTGCTGTGGATGATTATATCATCCAAGTAGGCGGCAGCATATGCTGCGTGCGGACGCAGCAACCGGTCCATGAGGCACTGAACAACCCGAAGGGAAGTGTGGTGAATTGGTACAAACCAAACGGAGTGGACAAGGCCGTCTCTTCCTTGGACTCTGGCGACAGAGGAATCTGCTAGTAGTCCTTGGTTAAATCCAGCGTCGTAAAGAAATGCGCAGTGCCCAGTCGGTCCAGGAGCTCGTCGACCCGGGGCATCGGGTACGCATCAAAACGTGACACATCATTTACCCTGCGATAGTCCACGCAGAACCGTATAGACCCATCCTTCTTGACGACAAGAACAATGGGGCTACACCAGGCACTGTTGGATTCTTATATTACCCCCATCTCCAGCATAGCAGCCAATTCCCTCTGAACCACTTTTCTTTTGTGTTCAGGTAACCTCTAGGGTCGTAACCACACCGTCACGCCTCAATCTGGTGCATAATGAGGTTTGTGCGTCCAGGCAGGAGGGAGAACATGTCAGCAAACTGCTCCTGCAACTGGGCAATGTCTGTTCTCTGGGTCCCGGAGAGATGGGCTTCACAAAGGAACGAGGCCGGATTGGTGTTTTTTTGGACCTCAGGCCCCAGCTCCTCTCTCTCAGATACCGCGGACACAAGAGAAACCGACTCCGCCTCTCTCCACGCTTTCAGGAGATTGAGGTGGTAGATCTGTGTAGCGCCGCCCCTGTCAGAACGCACCACCTCATAGTCAACATCCCCCACTCGTCGTGTGACCACAAAGGGTCCTTGCCACTTGGCGAGGAGTTTAGAGCTGGAAGAAGGTACCTTTTCTCCCTGTGTGAATTGTCTCAGTCTGGCTCCTCTGTTGTCCTCACAGTTTTCCTTAATCAGGTCGAGTCCGAATGGCCGGTCCTCGGCCCCCAGCCCTGGCCTTGCGGAACCTCCGCCGGTGGTCCTCCTCCCAGTCGGTCGATGACGGTTTTATGCTCGTCCGCATAAACCTGCCTGGCTGTCGGGGGCAGCCCCAGAGACCCGTCTGTGCCTCTCCGGCCAGAAGAGGCAGGAGCCGGAACGCCCACTCGTCCGCAGGCCAGCCGCACGCCCATGCCGTTGCCTCGAATGAGTCCAGGAATGACTGCGTGTCGTCCGCTGCAGTCATCCTGTGTAGGGCCACTCCTGCCAGCATAGAGGGGGCCGGCGCCCACCATTCAGTCACAAGGCTAACAGGTAATTACGCAAATAAACTAGTTGTTAACTATCATTATTATGCATATCTGAAATTGAGCACATTTTGTGATTCCTCAATTGGTGGAATAAAATATTAATCACCATTCCATTGCAAAATTTGACAATCCTGGCTCCTATTTCTAAAACTTCTCATCAATTGTCTCTTCGAGATGGTATGCATAGTGTAATTGTGGCAATTAAACCATCTGCCTGTTTATTAATATACACATCTGTTGATATTGCCACATTGTGACTGTTTGCATCATGGCCTAAAGCCTTCCTTCTCTCCCTTCCTTCCTTGTCACTTTTGCCATCCATCTCTCACATTCTCTGTCTTGGTTTCCTGAGGCATTGCACTCACCACAACACAGGCGTCTCTTCCTTACAGCTGGTGTATTGAATTACTCCCAGTTTGGACATCATGGGGATAATGTATTTATTGTCAATGAAGGATTTGAGTTGGACAAAAAAACATTCTGCTTCCCAGTCAAACTGAACCAATCATCGTATTGTATTGTGTTGTATATGCCCTCATGCAAATTATTTAATGTGTGTAATATTAAAATGTTTGGTTGAAGGGTTCCATTTAGGAGATTAATTGGCATACTGTCAGCTGACTATTAATTGTGGGTTCAAACATGTTACTCATCAGATTTCTGAAGCTGTCATTTTAATCGATCAAACAATTTAGCTGTGCATTTTAGGATTGCACAGTGGAAGCAGTGCAATCCAGATGTATCTGCATTGCCTTTAGTTGCCATTTATTTTCCATCGTAACACTGTTATTTTCTTCTTCTTTTTAACTACACAAATTGCTGAGCCTGTGCTATTTTTCTAATAATGAAAAATAGGACTGGGTGATATGGAGCAAATCTAATATCTTTTTTTACCAAAACCTTAATATCGTTATTGTGAGGATATTGTAGGACCTTCACTAAAATATTTACACAATGATATTTTTTAATACATAAATAGGCATAGGACAATTATAGAGCAGCTAGAGCAGTCTGGTAAGTTCTGAAGTCTATAAAACTAGGTGTAACAGGAGGGCACCGAGGACACCAGAGTTAGGGCAGCGCAGCAATCACAGGCAGAGTCAGTTCTGCAGGTTTCAAAAGGACTTTAATTAAACAAACATAAAACAACTCCAAAACGTAGCTCGGTTCAGAGCTCTATCAGTGATCCACTGAACTACAGTCTTGTAGCCGGGCCGCTAGCCGACTTACCGGCTCAATCCTCCACCGTCACACAGAGGAGAAGTCTCTCTTCTCCTCTCCTCGCATGTCCTCCCGCTCTGTTCCCCTGCTTGGCTTTTGTAAGCCTCCCTGACGAGGGGGATCCGGATCAGGTGTGTCTCGTCCCACACCTGATCCCAATGCTCTCCTGACGAGTGGGTGGAGCCTTGTGGCTGGAATGTAGATTCCATCCACCACACCTCCCCTCAGGCCCTTACATAGGAAACAACACTTTTGCCATATTACGTTATACAAAATCTAAAACAATATGTAGGCTCATAACAAGATATCAATATAATATTGGCCAGTCTTAATGAAAAATATAATCAGATGATGGGAAATGATGTTATAAAAAACTGCTGTTATTATTGGCAATCTCTTTCACTGTGCCATCTGACATAAAATGCCACAGTGCCTCTCTCTTGGCATTATGGTCAATCACCAAAGCAAACATTGATGTTGTCTGGCCCAGGGGGGAGTGCAAGCAGATGTTGGGAAACTGTGTGCCAGTTGGATCATGAGGGTGTGACAAAAAGGTGTATCTACAAGATGGCAGCAGGCAATGGACCAAGAGATCTCTTGAGTGGAGCTCTAGCAGGCAAACAAAGGCATCACAGTGCATGGAATACTACAA
The DNA here is from genome assembly GCA_038501785.1 of Myoxocephalus aenaeus. Classification (NCBI taxonomy): domain Eukaryota; kingdom Metazoa; phylum Chordata; class Actinopteri; order Perciformes; family Cottidae; genus Myoxocephalus; species Myoxocephalus aenaeus. The sequence goes on along the minus strand of JBAMJR010000350.1, from coordinate 7,344,006 downwards.
GATATTTTAATCTTTTAAATATGAAGACTAAGAAAACCATGTAATGATTGAGAGGTGATGTGTCTACACAGGACGCGTATCAGCTGGGTTTTTCAGCCATTTGTTTCACACTTTAAGTGTCTACTTTCTTCTATTTTAAGTGCCTGTCCACAGTGAGTGTGTGTCGGGCTCTGACTGCTGCCAAAATGTACGTGTCCTACAGCATAATGCTGTGCTTGTGGCATTCATTTTGACAAGAATTATACATTTAGTTTGTGTTTGTCGCTGACAAAAAAAATTGTAGTTGGTGTATTATTTTTGTGGTCTTTTTGTTTTAGTCAAGATTTAGTTTTTAATCTTAGCCAACGTTTTATTCAGTAAACAGGGCCTGAGCGTGTCCTGTATAGACACAGTGCACAGAAGCTGCTGCTGCTCTGCTAATGCACTGCTCACGCCACCTGTGTGGACACAGACTTACAGCTATGGTCCAAGACAAAGTCTTGAATCATAATTATCCACAGCATAGTTTAGAAGTTTTAAATTGTTTGTTTTGTGTCACTTTGTAAGTGTTTTTGGTCTTTTTTTAATTATTTTTTGTCTGTGGTTGTTTCCCCCTTTTAGTAGTACTGTAGTCACTTTTTTTTTTACGTGCCTTAGTAGTTGTTGTGTTTTGTTTCATTTCATAGTCATTGTGATTCAGTGTGTCTTTACAGCTGCTTTGCATTATTTGAAGTATTTTTTTTATCTCTTTATAGTTGTTTTATGTTTCCTTGTGGTCATTTTCAGTCACTTTAAGCTCCTGGGTCTGTGCCCATTCAGTAATCCATCGATGGTTGAGGATGTTTGAACATTGTGAGACTTGGTATCTCAGTTTGCCTCTTAGTTACTATTTCATGATGAGCCCCTACATATTTCCATATAACATGTGCAAATCTTTATAATGCTCAGCTAATTACATGCCAAGCCCTGTGTACAATCCAACTTGCAATTATGAGGCGTTACCAATGTCCTGAAAAATGTCTCACCTTATGAACCAGCTGTTCAAGGCTCATTCCCAGGCTCACAGTAGAAATCAAACCCAGCTAATGTGAAGTGGATAGAAGCCTGTAATTGTGAGCCACGTTCCAGCTGGCATCTTGCCCTCGAATAAGACACATCCTCCGCCCCTGTTTGGGTCTTTAACCAAATCTGCCTGTTTCCCCTCTGCACATAGCTAAACGTTTAACCTCTTCAATGACTTTTCTGTGAGAAGAGAAAATCCAGGCATTGCTAGCACTGCAGTGGCACCACTCCAGGCAGCATCGGTGGCTGTCGCTCATGCTCACATATCAGTAGGAACTAAGGCCTGCCACTGTGATGGCACAAGAGCTCCAGGGGACAGAGGGCAGGTTAATTAATTTTTTTGTCCCACAAACCAAATCATGTTTTCTGCATGTATCCTCATGAAGACACAGAATGGTACCGTATTTTAGAAGTATTTTAAGGAGCAGTGGGCTGCCCCAGTGAAGCGCCCAGGGAGCAATTTAGGGTTAAGTGTCTTGCTCAGGGACACTTCAACATGTGAACTATGGGGAGTCTGGGGATCGAACCGGCCACCCATCCCCATGAGCTACAGCCGCTACTGATTTAGATGTTTTGAGGTCTAGTTTATTATGTGATCCACTGTAGCTTTCACGACTGAATTGGTGCGAGTGCATTGGGCTACATTTCCAATAACAGCATTTGTGCTGTTTCTTATGTATTGTTTTGAGTTATGTTCAAAATGCACTTTGATTTGTATTCCATTGGTGTTATATACGTACAAAAGGTATGAATTCAGAACAGTGGTTTGATGTATGTATATGTGGACTATATTTTAGCTGGGTGTAACAAAATGCGGTAATTCTTGTCATTAGCCATGTGCCATATATGTTTTTTATACTTTAATATATATTGCAAATATTTTGTCTCGGCATTGTGTCTCCATACTCAGGTGAACTGGCACGATAAGATGATATTGGCTGCAACTCAGGTTTCCTCAATTTAGGAACAACAGTGCCTCCTAGGGTAACACACAATCTGCCTTCCTCTCTGCCCCCTCCTTCTCCATCTTTATTCATTTGTTTCTATTATTTTGGGGCAGAGCCTTCAGGCATTCTGGGATAGACGTGATGCAGCTCAGGTCTTGCAAATGTGTGGGAGGCTATCAAAGAACTGCACAAAGTGGTTGCATTGTTGAAAACTACACAAACAAAAAACTGAAATAAGTCTTGAGTAAGAAAGGAGTATTATGAGATAAAAAGAGAAAAAAAAATCATCCAAAGAATTAAGAATTTCTCTTTTTTTCTTCTTTTTTCTTCTTTTTAATTGCTAAAAGTTTGTCAGGCAATGCAAGCAAACATAGATGAGTCGCTGAAAGGTTTTTCGGAATATCTTATTCTGACTGCAAACTTTACGATTGACTTTCCAAACTCCTCCCTTAGCGGGGTTTTCAAACCTGCAGAGAAGACCGCTTCCCTCACCCAAATATTAACGAGCAGCCTCTTCCACCTTGGCCAGCACTGACTGTCAGTTTTCACAGCATGTTCATATGACCCTATTTCTTATTATATGAGTTATATAAAATACTGGCTCATATTTCTGATCTTGTTTTTGGTAAAACAGCACTTTCCATCAACAGTTTTTATTGTAGGTAAGTGAGACGGATGACTCACAGCTCAAACGCTGTGGTTGTATGACTTTTGGAAAAGCTCAAATGTATTATATATTTGGATTTTATTGTTTTAATTAGGGCTGGGCAAAGTTGAAAAATTTAACTGATTAATCGCATAATCTCAGAAAAATTATGCATTATGCGCCAAATTCAATAATGAAGTAAAAACTAGTGTATTGCACGCTTTTATTCTAAAGTAATGTTATCAGAACAATATAGCAAGTTAACAACAGTATATAAATCAAAAATATATGCTAGGGAAGACTGGTCATTCAATTAAATATTGTATTTATTTTCAGATGTAGACTATTTTATTCTAATGTGAAACAGCTTAATATCATGCTGAAGAAGAAACATTTGTCTTTTTATCAGGGAACAACATAAACAGTCTGTTCTGTAGTAAGGGTCCCTGTGAGGGACAAGCCACTCCTTCTTTTGTCATGTTCAGTTTGTTGCTTACCTTAAAGATGTATGTTAAAGACCAGCAATTGATTAACTTTATACAAAAGCAATCAGTGCTTTTGATCTTGTTCAGTTCAGTTTTTCTTACTCAGTGAGAAAAGTCCAGTTTGTGTTGGCTTCAACAAGAGCACTGAAGTTTGGTTGAATGAGGTGGAGATGAAGGACAGGTATCTCAGCGGCGTCTTTGCGCATGCGCGATTAATGCTCTGTGAGGCGGAGCGGCTCGCGGCAGCACCCGCTGCTCGCTGAGGACAGAAACTACAGAACAATACGTGCTTTCCCGTCAGTCTGTTGGCAACAAGCCGGTCGCTGAGGTTGCGCACGCATACGTAAATCGCCTTCAAAGTAAAAGCAGTGCGGTTGTATTGCATTTATGGCGTGCATCTTATTTCTTTCTTTTTCTTTTTTGATTGACCTCACATGGGCCGGACTGGGAGAGCCGTAAGATGCCCAGGTCTGAACTTCGCCATCTGGGAGAGATTTAAAGTGCAGCACCTGTCTGCGGCAGCATTAAGCCCCTCCCAATGCAAAAACAAATAAAAACAAGTTAATGCATGATCAAATAATTAACACCGTTAATAGTTTGCTGCCCTGCCCTAGTTTTAATGTATCATACATTATTTTATCTCAGACCCAGTTGCCGTAAAAAATAATAATGCAGAAACACTATTAAAAAAATGTTGCTCTCTTGTGAGTTCTATCATAATCCCAACAGTCAGTCAGTCAGTTATTTGTACTTTCTACAAATAAGACCAAAGCAAAAGCATCACAGGCCAAATAAAGAATCTTAAATATCTCAAGACAAACATGCCTTACATGTCTGCTACTAGATCAGGGGTGGGCAAACTTTTTGGCTCAGGGGCCACATTGAATTAAAAAATTTGACAGACGGGCCGGGCCAGTATCAGATGGATGGAGAGTGTTTGACAAAGGGGGCGTGGCTTATCGCCGTCGGGTCTCTCCGTGAAAAAGAGCTGTCTTTTCCGGTATCGATTATGGAATAAATAACCACTAGTTTTGCTTTATACTTGTTGTGGAAGTCCCAAACATGTCGGAACATGAAACGCCCTTGTGTTTGGGTTCATAATATTATCCGTAGCCGCACACAGCTCGGTGAATTTCTCCGACTCGTCCAGGAACTGCGCCGGTCTTATCTCCGTAAAACGGATACCGATTCTGCCATCCACCTTGGAAATAACCACCAGTTCTGCTTTATACTTGTTGTGTAAACTCCACATACGTCGGAACATCAAACTCCGTGGTGTCTGGGTTCATAATATTATCCGTAGTCCCACAACAGCGTCTGAATGACAGCCGCTGCACACACGAAAAGCCTAAAAGAGCGCTGTGCAATAAATAAGCATGAAGAAACATCAACGCTGGTCTGTTGTGGTCATCGTGCTTCGGGTAATCTATTTTATATCTACTTTATATGGTAATCTACACATACATGTACGTATATGATACATACAGTACATATATCCTCACAAGTATATATTAATTTGTATACTATACTGCCAGCAGGCACATTTAAATAAATACAATCTGATTGATTTGGGTGATGAGGCACTTCAAATTAGCCGATACATTTTCCCACCACTGACGCATTTAACTTGATATATTTTGCGATGCTTATGTGACTCCGTTATGCTGCGTTCACAAACAGGAAGTGTGCGAATATTCGCTACGCTTTGGATGTGAATGCACCATTAGACTTTGCCTTGATTACGGTCTTAAATTCATCATTCATCATTGTTCTGACAATTTGGACAGACATGGGTGTAAACTGCATCCTGATTGGTTGGTGGAGGCACAGAACAGCAAGGTGGTATAGTTCGGGTTGTTGTTGTTTGTTGTTATTTCTTGCAAGATAATGCCAAATGCCAGGAACACATGGACAACGTTGTAAAATCATGTCGACATTGGCCATCACCACCACAAAAAGCTGGTTTGGCCAACATACAGGCAGCCACCAGTGTTGCTATTGTAGGGGAGATAAGGATGGAGGGAAGTCGACAGAGTGTTGTGTTTGAACTTCAGATAGCTATAGTGATGACTTAATTCTCTTTTCTGTCTCAGTCTTGCACTCGCTGACCTTTATTTCTAATTCCTTTTTCCAACGACAGTATTTGTTAAAGGCCTGGGCGGTGTGACCTGCTTTCCAGGGTGATAAAATCAAATTAATTCCATTCATGGCTACTCTCACTGCCTGTATTCTGATGCATGCCCTCACAAGCATGTTCAATAAAGTTTATGTGCAGTAATAAAGAAACATCCACTATGACTTCATTTTATCTGGTCCATTTGTCTGCATGTTATTTTAGCAATAGTATTTTTTCTCACCCAGTCATGCTGTATAACTTGCAGAATGGTTAATGAATTAAAAGATTTTAATGAGTTCTACAAAGAAATGTGCATAAGATGTATGTGTGTTTATATGTAACGTGCACTGAAGTGTTTCTGGCCCCAGTGTCCTTTGGGTCCCCCATAAACACATGAAGGCAGATGGAAGGAAGTGCATGTATAGAGAGGGGAGGGAGATGGGGAGGGAAATGTACGCTGCATTATTTATCGGTTCATATCCATGTCAATGCTTTGTGCTCATTTCCCTGTGACATTTTGGAGGTTGAGGGAAAAAGCAACAAAACAATGTAATGGAGAGAAAGACCTTCAACAGAGCACAATAGAGCTGAAAGAAGCGTGACAGATGAAGCAAACGCCTAGATTACCTCTCACAATTCCCTCTCTTGCCTATCTGTGCAGCCCAGTGTGTAGATCACATGTAGAAGAGACTGGGAGCATAACAGCGTACCAGGGCTACATACGCTCTTCATAATTACATGGGCGATATGTTGGATCCACTTACATCTCATCTTCACTGGCCTCTCTTTCATCTGTCAAGTCTAATGAACAGATGTTGCTCAGCTGTTGGAGTCAACATGATGGACTGAGTCGCTGGCAGGCACATCCTTCTGCTGAGAGAAAGTGAGAGGGGTCATCTGGACAGTGAACAGCGTGCCTCGACTCTTCTGTGTTTCTCACCTTCTTTCTTCCTCATCACTGCCCTCATCTCTGACATTCAGGAGTCTTTCCATCTCACGCTTCGCCCCAACACTCTACCACCCACTGTCCTGTCCATCTGACCCCTTGTCAGCCATTCTGTTCAACTGATCACTTGCCTGTAATGTGCCCTTGTCCGCAACTGGAGAAGCCAGCCAGTGAAAAGGTCAAAATAATTATTATAAGGTCAACAAGGCCTCTGAGGCGAGTAAGGAGAGGAGCAGCAGTAGGTAGGATATGAAAGATTGAAGGGTATATAAAAAGTCACTCAATATTTTTGATACAGTAAATATTGTTGTCCATTCCTTTAATCCAAAGAAATATCACACATTTAATTTCATCCAAAATCTGCTTTGCATTGTTAATATTATAATGCCCTAAAAGCTTAAGGAAAACATGCCATAGGTGAACATTATTTTATTATTTACACATATTACAGGCCTTTGTCTGAAAAGTTCTTCTGGAAATATGTGGCCTTTAAAATCATATTCTTTAAATCAAAAGATCTGAATATTAAGAGCACTTTGAAATATTTTCTTTGAAATGTTTGTCAACAAATAAGAATAATAATTACTTTATTTATATCACACCTTAACAAACTGAGTTGACAAAGCAGAAAAAGCAAGGCAATAATAACAGAAAGCTCAGCAGTGAGGCCCAACAAAGCAAGACAAACTAAGGTAAGAGTTAAACCCTGATAAAACAGTTAAATAGATGAAACGATACGATACAAATTAACAAAAGAATACATTAAATTAAATAAAATCAACAAGGAATTAAAGCAGTAAAGTGACGGCATAACATATCAGCCAGTCTATAAAAATGGGTTTTAAGAAGTGATTTAAAAGAGATTACTGATTCTGCAAGCCTCATCTCCTGAAGCAGGTCGTTCCGCAGTCGAGGGGCCCTGATGGTCACCTTTAGTTTTCAGCCTCGACTTTGGAACAGCCAGAAGGGCCCTGAGGGTCTAAGGCTACGAGCTAGCTCATAAGGAGTCAGCATTTCCACTATATATTTTGGGGCCAGACCCATACATGCTTTAACCAGTCACTATGCCTCTCTGAAAGTCATTGCAGAAGCTATACGTTGCATTTTAAGGGTGGATTACTCAAAAACATTTGGGATTTTTTTCCCAATTTAAGTGTTAGTTGTTGAACGTAAATGTAATCATATTTAATAATGATTTGATTAAGAACACCCCTGTATGCTCACAAGCCAATATACGAGAGCGATATATATATATATATATATATATATATATATATATCGCTCTCGTGGTGAGTTTCTTTTTCACAATCTAATCATATTCTTGAACATGTGCACTCGCTGCTCTTATTATGCATTCAAATTGTCATATGCTACTCATACAACTAACTGAAGTGTGCTAATAATATTGGACAGTGTTAGTAGATCCACTGATTCTCCCAACTCTTTTCACGCATCACTCTATGAGCGTGTGTGGCCCCTTCTGACCCTTTCCTCGACCACCTATTCACTCCAGGTCTCTTTATCTCACACAGCTAATGTGACATTTATCTGTAATTAGACTCTTACATATTTTAATAGAAAATTATATCCCTTAAGGTCTCCCTGTCATTTGCATTGGCAGCTCTGATGATAATCAGGTCCTAGAAAAAACATTCTCGATGACATGAGCTGTCAACCCAAATTAGCTGGCACAAAATCCTTACCAGTGGAGTGACCTTCCAGAGCATTACTCAAACTTGGGCAGCATGTGGGAAGAGAATGGTTCATCCATTTGCAAAGATACATTTTTATTCACAATTATATGGCCACTGAAGTCGTAGTTCATGGTTGCATTGTCTTGGATGGCATTATATTGAGTCCCATATATGGGCTCCACATTTTAGATAGGGACTTTTTTATTGGTGCTCTTTTCTCTTGTGGAAATTTGCAGCAGCCAATCTCTCTTTGTTGACACAATGGCCGATTAATATTCTTTGTGAATGAGTGGGTTTGCTCAGTCTTCTCATTCCATTAAACTCCTCCTGTGAGGGTTACCATCTTATGAATAACTCAGAGTGAGCTACACTATTTGGTAATGAGTGATGTGCAATGAAAAACTGTGAAACTTGAAACTGCATAGTACAGCAGTGGCGGGCCGTGGATTTTCTACCTGCGCTAGCTGTTCGTGGCGCGGTGCGAACAGCTGGCGCCCCCCCCTTGCGAGCTAACAGCGAGCGCTAGTTAGCTCGCGAGCTAACAGCGAGCGCCTCAGGTGGCCAAGCAGGCTGAGATGCGCCGCGGGGCGGGGAGGACAACAGGTCCAAGTGTTATACAGTGTCCATAGGAAAAGTCTGCAGCTGCTGCTTCTTCTTCTGCAGTTTAATGGCAGATTGCAAACAATGTGACTAGTGCATAGCGCCACCTGCTGTACCGAGGTGTGAGAACCCATCTAGCTGGCTGTCACCATGTATTTAACCGGCTTCTCTACCATAAAGAGAAACAGAGGTGAAATGTAATTGCACAAGAGCTATAAGCAGAGCGCTTAAACAGTGTCAAGCTGCACCAGAAGCTGAGGAACAGACAAGACAAGAGCTGGTCAATGAGAAAATAAGCTAATAGGAAAAAAATATTATAATACATGTAGTGTATTTGTGAAAAACAATTACATTATAAGCTTTAACTTTGTGATTCTGTTCAGACCAGTAGAGAAGGCTTAGCAATGCCCTGACGGCCCGCCACTGTAGTACAGTAGCTATATGTTGAGTGTGTTGTGCTGTGTAGATTGAGGTATGAGTAAGTGCAAGGGAATGCTTCGGTCAATGTGAAACTGAGTGATATTCATCCAAACATGTATATTAACTGGTTTTTTTCCGTTCAGGATTCATCATAACCGTTCGGTCTCAGATGTTTTTAGTAGTTTATTTCCCCCACATGCAGTCAAAGTGGGGATGTTGATTGTGGAGGGACATATGATGCAGTCAGATAGCTATTATCTTTTTTTCATCTAGTGATAGCATATGAGATGAACAATTTTTTAACTAAGCTGATTGGAAGTTATGTTTAGATCTACCAGTGGTCCAATACATCTGTAGTTCAAACCTGCATTTTCTTTATGTAGATCTTATCTTAGCTTTTTGGGAGCAAAACAAAGAATATAATTGTCTGATTTATTCTGTATAAGAAGAGTATTGTGGTTAACGAATAACTTATAGATATTATTATTATAAAATAAATGTGCAGTCACAATTTGGTGAGTCATACTTATGAAAAAAAGTGATTTATCAATGTGGGCACACATATTGGATGTTACATAGCATATTCTATCTATTTATTAGAAACTAAGGCATTTAGTTTTACATAAACCTTTTTTTTAACATATTTAAAATGTTTTAAAATATGTGCATCTGTTTTGCTACATTTAAACATGAGTTCAAAATGTTAGATGAAGAGTTAGTTGATCCTGAAATTTTAACTTGACATGTTAAGTGACGTTATTTAATTAAAACAGCGATCAGTTTTGGCTTGAATAGTGCTGGAGCATCCAAAATTAGGACCATTAGCCTGTACAGTGTTTTACAGAGACCTTACTGTATGCCCACATCTATTTTATTTACCCTTGTCTGCCTTTAACAAAGTGCTATCTCTTCAGCCGTATCTTCAATCTGTCTTTCTCCATATCAAGGGAGCTCTTGGCTCAGGAATGAGATTAGATGAATAAGGTGTGTCAGATTGGGAGTAAAATGTGAGACAAAGCAATTGCATTTCATATTAAATTGGGAATAAGGGACAACATGGACAATGCTGCACACCCTCATCGTTTAGACTTCCTGTAGAGACCGTTGAAGGTCCAGAGGCCTTTGGTTGGATGCGTATTATATCAGCTAGACCAGGGGTGGGCAAACTTTTTGACTTGCGGGCCACAATGGGTTCTAAAATTTGACAGAGGGACCGGACCAGGAACCAGGAACAGATGGGTGTGTTTGTGTGTTTGTGTGAACTAATATAAATGACATGTAAAATACATTACATGAAAGGATTTGGCCTTCAACAGGTAGCAAAGCATTTATTTGCAAGGCAATTTAACAAATTGCACGGATTGCAACTAACGATTATTTTAATAATATTTAATCGGTTGATTATTTTTTCGATTAATCGGATAAAAACATAAAAAAAGCATTAATTTCCAACCCTTTATTCAAAAACTGAACTGACAGTTCACAGTGCAAAACATCTTCAGAAAGCATAAACAGGTTGCTCCTTGAACATCCCTGAGCTGTTAATTAAAAAAATTAAACACTACCACTAAAAACATACACATGTATGCTTTACATTTGCCAAATTTGAGCCCCTTTTACTGTAACTGATCTCCTTGGAGCAGAGGCTGCATTACATACCCTGCTTTATCAATATGTATGAAACACTGGACAGAGGGAAGCTGTACTGCTCCTCTCACGTCTGTTTTGACCTCTTCATCTCAGCCCTGCATCAAGCTGCGCTGCATATAGAGCGTCCTCTTCCTTAAACTATTTCATTCTGGGTCTCTTATGACCACGACATCACGTTGTTGGCTAAGCCCAACTACGTGATTTGATTCATTCTACTTTGAGTAAAAAAAAAACCTGCAGCCAGATCCTCCGGTGTGCCGGTTTAACGTTAACGAGTGACTGCGTGAACTGAACCAGACCGGGTGTTACGGCATGTTTCATCACGTTACAGTTTTTTACAAGCAAGACTGAACTGTAACGGAACATACAGTAACTTTAACAACAACACACAACCCAAACACGTTAGCTAACGTGATAGCAAGCTGACTAGCTTCCATTAAAAACAAGTTTGAGGGAAATGAGACGCTGGAGACATCTTAACGCTGATTGGCCAAGACTCGACACGTCACATCCAAGATGTTCTATTTTGTCTCAGTGTCTCACTCCAATCTCAGAAACGCTGCCGGCCAGTTGATCCGCTCTTCTTTTTTTTCTCCGTGACTTATTGACTGGCGTAATAATCGCGAGACACAATGAATCGATAATGAAATTCGTTGCCAACACTTTTGATAATCGATTTGTTGTTGCAGCCCTAATAATAATATTTGGACAAGTTCGACGGGCCGGATTAAAAAGCCCAACGGGCTGTATACTACATCCGGCGTGGTGCTCGCGAGAAAAAAATTGAAAAATTAAAATGCGTTAACGCCGTTAATAAAATTGACGGCGTTAAAATTGGTTTGCGTTAATGCCGTTAATAACACGCTAATATGACAGCACTAATATATATATATATATATATATATATATATATATATATATATATATATATATATATATATATATATATATATATTATTTGGAATCTCAGACAAGAATGATTTAACAATCAATTATCTAACTTCATTTAGGTAAAATGTAGTACTTCAATCTGACTCTTAATTAGAAAATTGTGCAAAGAGTGATCTTAAAGGAAGTAATACAGATAATATATCCAGAAATTATGCAGAATGTCCAGTCGGTTATTGTGGGCTACATCTATAACCATGTTACGCTAAAATGGAAATATCAGGAAAAGCCACTCCTCTGTTGTTCTGTTGCCTTCTAAAGTCTGATGTGATCCAGTTGTATTTCCCAAAGCACAATCTCTATGTGGCTCCTCTTTCCGAATCACATCGGTCATGGGTGGCCAGAGACTGACAGAGAAAGGGAGAGGGGCAGAAAGAGAGAAGGTGAGAGCGTTGTGAGCTCCTCGGTGTGACATCTGTCTTTACGCCGGGAATCCTCTTGCTACATGCAAACTACATGTTTGATGTGCAGGGCAAAGAATGCCGGCTCTGTGGTCTGTGCGTCACATTTTTACTTCTATCTTGGTTAGTCTCATTACTATGCAAAATAAACTCTGTATTTTCATCATTTATGAGTGGATAATAACAAGTAGCCTATACATCTGTATGCATAGTCCCACTGCACTGTTGGAGCAAAGAGCAGGATCATTGCAATGGAACTATTGATAATATAAGGCTATATAGCGGTAAATGGACTGCACTTATATAGCGTGTTTCTACCTTAATGGATACAGTGCTTTTACCATTTACAAGATGTTCGCCAAATTTGACATGTTCTGTGCTTGAACAAATGCTGGAGCAAGGGAGTGACGTCTAATCAAAACTACAGTTGGAAGGATGAGCGCTTCTTGGATGTTACCCTAACATAATGAGAAAGGGTTGAGGACATTGCAAATGTGCTGAAACCAATAACGACAAACAAGACATGGCCTATAGTTACACTGACTGAGCACACACAAAGTGCTGTAAGCAGCAGTGAGTCTTGCTGAAGACAACAACACAAGGAAATGCACCAGAAAAAAAGATGTATGACAGATTGGCTCGGGTGCGGTCGACTAAACTGGAAGATTGTGAGCCTGCCAAGGCCGTCATGTACTCAGAGGAGGTGGTCCAGTAAGGAAAAGTGTAGTACAGGATAAAGTTACAGCTATCACTCACTTTCTGCCACTCACAACAAAAAAGGAACTCAGTCGTTAAATCGGTATTATCACCCATTGTGGAAAATAATTTCTCTTCAGTTGTATTGCCCTTGACAGATTTGATAAAAGCCTAGGCTAAGTATGTCTGGAGGGCTTTTTGCCAAATGCCAAAAGGTGTTTCAAAGAGTGCAGATACTGACTGCTTCATGAGTAGAGAAACCATTTTCTCTGCAGGTGGACACTTTAGTGTGTGAGCAGGTGCTAGAATAGGAGATAGACCTGTCACTTTCTTCTCCACTAAGTTTAAAATGCACCAACTCAATTATTGTATTAGGTGAAAGCGCCAGCATTAAATATGATCACCGCAGCACTTTTGGCTGATAAAACATAATGCCTTATGATAGCTTTGCTGTTCAGGTGCCAGGTGGTTTAGGCAATCCTTTTGCTGCCCTTGGTAGTTTGTCTGTGACCTATTCATGTGGCATCCTTACCAACAAGTCTCTCTCTCTCGCTTACTGTTGAACAGGGTGTCAAGATTCTCTAAATCCACAATTCAATTTGACCTCAGTTATAAGGTCACAATTCAATTACATTTTTTAAAATTTAAACTCTTTAACCTGTTACCATTCCTGTAAAATTCGCCTAAAACGCCTATCCAAGGCATACCCAGAGTACATTGAAAGCTGTTCGTGAACCATTTTGACTACATGCATGGTTTGGGTCTCATTTGAAAGGTAACACTCTGAGGTTTCAGAATCACTGTAAGGGCTACTGACATTGAGTAATAGAAGTTTGAACACACTGAAGTAGAAGGTTTTTATTTCCGCCTGAATATTTATTTGCAAACAGATCAAACCAATTCTCTCTCCCCCTGACCTGGAAAAAGTCATTCATGCATTTATCTTTTCAAGACTCGACTACTGTTGACGCCCTCTCCTCTGGCATCAACCAAAAGGCAGTCTCTCGCCTCTAACTACTTCAGAATGCAGCAGCTAGGTTTCTCTCTAGGTTTTAACAGACAACAACACATCACCCCAATCCTGGCTTCTCTTCACTGGCTCCCCATTAGTTTTAGAATTGATTTTACTGATCACTTTTAAGGTTTTATTTCTGGTCCTGAATTAGGCCTCTCAGACAGCACTTATTCCAAGGCCGTATTCCTTGCCCAACATCCACCACTCAAATGGTAACGTGAAGTTAGAGTAGAGGTGGTTAAAGCTGCTGTCAAGCCTGTAATTGGCAGGGCACAATTAAATCTAACGCTGGGGTGAAAAACAAGCAGGAGGAAACAGGAGGAAACGGGCAGCGTTATAACCATAACCTTTTAGAACTAGCATGACAACCATCAATATTTCACAAATTAAACATTTATCTTCACGTTCTCTGTACTGTGCTTGCACTTTGTCAGCCATGCCTTATATGTATGAGTGCATAGCATGATAACAATGATGGTGTTATGATGTTGGTGTTGGGTGTCCTGTCTTATTGTGAAGTCCTTGAAGTCTTGTGTGTCCTCTGTGTTCCTGCACTTCCTCCCCTGTGATTGTCCGTGATTGTGTGTCTGCCCTGTTCCCTGATTGTGTATTCCTTTCACCTGTGCTGCCCTCAGTGTTTTCCACCTGTTCCTCGTTACCCTCCTCTTGTATTTAAACCCTGTCTGTCTCCTGTCCCCTTGTCGGATTGTACTGTTTTTCCCCCCGTCTGACGTGTCATGAGTAGTCTTGTCCCTGTCTTTTTGAGCCCTGTTTTTGTTTGTTCCACGTCCGTCCTAAGTTTTGTTTATTAGAATAAATTTACTTTCAACTGTTGCTCGTGCGTTTGGGTCAGAACAGAACAACCCGACCAGGATGACGGACCCAGCCGCCGCAGCAGCATCTCTTCCTGCAGACCATCTGCAGAGGGCGGTCTCCACACAGGGCGTTCTCCTTGGCCAACACCAGCAGGTGTTGCAGGACTTACTAGACTCCCAGCGTGCCATCGGGTCCCAGATGGCGGAGATAGGAGGCCTGTTGCACAACCTCACACTGTGCCGCTGCCAGCCCCAGACCCGGCTCCCGCCTCTGTGCCGCTGCCAGCCCCAGACCCGGCTCCCGCCTCTGTGCCGCTGCCAGCCCCAGACCCGGCTCCCGCCTCTGTGCCGCTGCCAGCCCCAGACCCGGCTCCCGCCTCTGTGCCGCTGCCAGCCCCAGACCCGGCTCCCGCCTCTGTGCCGCTGCCAGCCCCAGACCCGGCTCCCGCCTCTGTGCCGCTGCCAGCCCCAGACCCGGCTCCCGCCTCTGTGCCTCTGCCAGCCCCAGACCCCGCTGACGCAGCCGACCCCTGCCTATTCTGGCCCCCCGTGTCCTGCCGGCTCCCCGGCCTACTCTGGCCCCGCGTGTCCTGCCGGCTCCCCGGCCTGTTCCCGGCACCCCCGAGGCTAGTGTCCCCGCTGCCGCCTTGCAGCCGTCCCCAGTCCCGGCTGCCGCCTTCAAGCTGCTGCCGACAACGGGTTCCCCATCTAAGTCCCCGCAGCCTTCAGCCCGCCCCTCTGAGCGCTTCCGCCTGCCTGGTCCCTGCCTCTCCTTACCCCACACCTGACAGATGGACCTTTCTGTATAGGTGTGCTAGTAAGAATATAGTGACATTAGGGGGTTGTCCAACTAAATTGCCTTGCACTCAGCCCAGAAGGGAAAGGATGTGGACTTGATTTATGTAATGTGGGGCAGAACAATCATCAACTGGAAACAGTCCACGAGCGTGAAGCTGCGGTTTGTTGTCTGGTACTGTAATATTCTACAAAATCGAGGGGATGACACACCACTAGAATATGGTGAAATGTCTTCTATGTTTTCACACAGTCTATCACTGTTCTTATCACAAACAATACAACGCAACTTTGTTAGTTGTATGGGCTTCAGTTGAAGTGAATAGGCACATATTGGTAGAAAGCAACCATGTGCCAAACCAGGGCCTGGACACTGACACACCCAAAGCTGGGTTGACACTGTGTATCTTTATTGATCTTTTTGTATTTATACGCACTACATGTTTTAATCCGCTTTTCCCAACGGACAAAACCTGCATCTTGTCCACTCACACTCTGCCGATTGATTGACCAGCCATGACGCGCTTCCTTACACTGAATGTAAGCACGGAATGGTTTTATTCAGTGACAATTCCAATAAAATCGATTCAAACAAGACGATATGTTGAAGAAAAAAAAAAGAGTGAATCAATGTTATTTATGCAATTCTATGAACGTAGAGTAAGAAGTAAAGGAATAATGTAATAGAGCCATAGATGCATGGAAGACTCAGATAATATGGTCTGTCTGTTCTGCAGTGAAGTTCATTTCTATATCAGAGCAGTCCCAACCGTTAAGCCAAAATAAAAAAAATATATAACTAATAATAGTAAAACAAGCTCACTACAGTTATTTTGACAGCAGCCATTTGTGAAATCGAAACATAGAACTGCTGAACTTTTAAGACAGCCCAACTCAACTATGCAGCTATAAGGAGGTTTTAGCCATTTTTAGCTAATTGTCTTTAAATTATAGTCCACAGACAAACTACTCCAACAGTTTGCGGACCAAACCTTTTGCTAAAAGTCGAGGGAATATTAAACTTAATTCATTAGGTGGGTGAAGTACACAATTTTAATGGGATGCTCATGTTCAATTATTAATAATTGTGAACTGAATGAAAGCAGCCCCCAATGCAATGCAAATGTTTTTGTGAGGGGACACACTTTAATCAGGTTTTGGTTTCAGCTGCAAATGTGTTCAAAAATCTTGTTTCAGCAAACTGAAGCTACTAAAAACAGTTATGAAATACAGAGAATAAACTATATATAAAAAAATATATATAGCAATGATTCCTTAACTGTTGGATCTCTTCTCTTTTTTTGTTTTGATTGATTGTGTGTGCAATTTCCAAGGAAGGAGAAAAAGGGGAGACTGTGAATGTTACAATTGGGAGGTTTGACTAATATCACCGTCATTATATTTTCTTTGTCTGTATGAAATTCTGTCTGCATTTATGAGGACGTTTTTCAACTTTTAATGAATAAACTCATTAAAATGGGGGTTATTTTCATAAATATCTCTAGTGGCTTCTATGCACTAAATTGAAACCTATTTTCAATTACCATGCAGCCCCAAAGAGACAAACCACTTCTAAGGACCACTCTGAAGCCACATCATTAAAATGTAATGAGAGACTGTCCAATAGAACTCCTGTATTGTACACTCATCCAATGTCCCTGTCATGGATAATGATCATTAGCCATTCATGCACAAAATGAAGATATATTTGCTCTTCTATAATTCTATCATATTTGTGTTGATTTCAGAAAACATTGGCATCCACCAACACATTTGGAAAATAGACTGAGTTAAAATTTTAATCAGCTGTTCTAGATTGAGGTATGTTATTCCAAAGTCAATAAAAACGACCGTAGGGGTGAAATACCATACACATCTTTTGTCTCTGATTATGCTTCAAAGTAAGTGGTTAAACACATCTTAAAGAATGGGTTTCTACAATACTTACATACCAACAAGTCCTCCAAAATTAATGACAAAATACTTGTAACTGGTCTTCAGAGCGGTAGAGAGAAACATTTCCTGATCCTATAACGTTGATTCACATCATTATTGAAAAATGTATGTATTGTATGATATAATACAGTGTTAAGGTTTGTTTAGATTACAGCAAAACAAATTGGTTAGGTTTCGGAAGAGATTTGGGTTAGGGTTACGGTTTGGATTAAAGATTCTGTAGGGAAACATTGTGGTTTGGGCTCAAACAACTACTTTGGTATAGTTACTGTTACAGGAGCTTCATCATCATGGTAACAATAATATACACAATATTATTTTAATTGCATTGACGGTTTAAACGGTAAATTAACAGCTTTTTGTCCCAAGTTTTGTTGTTGTCCAAGCATCCACCCTGACCTTTGTTGCTCCCGACTTCCTTCTTTGCTCCGGTTATAACATCTACAGCCGCTAGAGGGCTTTGTCATTTTAATGTAAACATATAACATGTATTGGTCATTTGCATACTAATAACTGATGTCTTCTCAACATATGTTTGAGGCAGGCTGGGTAAGAACATTTGCATGGAAGTCTGACGAAGGCGTGTGACGCAGTCTAAGAAACCTCCCACCTTCACAGAAGCAGGCAGAGACAAAAACGCAACAAGGAAGTAGGAAAAAACAGTCCGGGTGCACTCTGATTTTTCAGGGACTAATATACAGAAAATGACGGCGATGTTACGGGGTTTATGTAATTACATGAACTTAACGGTAAGTTTCATTTTTTCTGTTCGTCAATAACTCTTCCCACAAGGCTTTACTGTATTTCAGCAAGTTAAATGAAGTTAATCAACGTTGTGGTTCCGGAGATACTTTAGGAAACGTCACTCTGGACAAAAAGTGACTTAATGACTGCAAATGAGCCTATTGACGGTTTCATTTTGAGAGTTTATATTATTATTTATTGATTCCTGTCATCTGTGTCCTTTGATAATAGCGGAAAAGAGAGATTGCAATAGCAGACTCAAGGACAGGTAAATTGTGCTGTGTCCAAAAACTGAAAAAAGATCCCACACAATCCCGAAATTAAGTTCACAGGTGACTGAATACGCTCTATAACCAGTAAAAACACATTCTGTGGCATATCCTCTAAGGATCAACTAATGCTTACACAATGCTTCAGCAGCATGATCTAGCCAAATGAAGTGAACACAAGTTAGTCTTATTTGTAAAAAAATCCAAAAACACTCTATCCACAGAAATATTAAGGTTAATTATATGTTAAGACTATAGGGCCAGTAGTAAAAATACAAAAAGGACTTGAGAATGAGGGAAATGAGGGCGATTTCACACTCCTGGGCATGAATGTCTGCTGGATACATTAACGATGCAAGAAATGGCCTCGAAAAATAATCTGGGATTCTGTTCTTTGGCTGAGATCAGGTCAGAATAGTATGCGTTTCATTTTAATACCTTGCCCTCTGTAGGCAACAGGGAGAGTTTTGATGTGAGACTTTCTCTCTGCAAATTTGCACTGCAACTTGAGGCTTATAATTATACTTTTATCTATGAAGATTCTCTGACTGGTTTTAGGTAGAACAATAAGGATGTCTAGGATTCCCCCCCCCCCCCCCCCCCCCCCATTACCACCCTCCAGCATTCAGGCTCTTCAGTATGAGACAACTGAATACCACACCTTGCCTTCTCAAATGTGTAAAAGTAAGAGTGGATGACTGTCTACTGACTTATATCTGTTCCTCTTTGCCATTCTGTGGCCACAGATGGGCTGAAAAATACAACAGTATGTGGACACAGAACACAGAGAGAAGCTCTCAAATCCTATAACAGCCTCCTTCGACACCACTGAAGCTGCGCTGCAAGATATTCTTATCGTGGCCACTTCAGTTCTTCATGATTGCATGCTGGTCCTTCAGCTCCTTCTTGACAATATAGCAACAGATGAACACAAATTGCCAGTTCATTGAACAATTGTGAAGTTGTGAGAAAACGTAATTATTTTTAGCTTAATTCAATTACATCAATTTAAAATACAATTCATTTATAACATTGTGGCAGATTAAGTTACTGTTATTATTGAACCTATAATTTCAGTGTTTTATATCTGCATTTACTAGTCTTCTGTGATGTTTAATGAAGAGGTAATAAAAAAGGACAAGACCTCGAAAATACTTTGCTAGTGATTTACCTTGATGAAGCTATACTGCACCATAGCACCGAGATCAATATGTTCACTGCCCAGTTACTAGGCATTAGAAATAAACTGTCACGGGAGACTCGGAGAGAGGACCCAAATGCAGATGCATGGTGAAAACAAAGTAGCTTTGCAGAACAGGCAGGATTCTCAAAAACACTGAAAAGCAGGCACAAAAAGCAGGAACAGGGGCGCACACACACAGTACGACCAGACAAGGGAACAGAAGACACACAGGGCTTAAGTACAAGGGGAAGGTGTGGGTGATTAGACACAGGAGGAAACAATCAGCAGACAATCAACAGACAGGAAGTGCAGAGGAACAGAGGACACACGAGACAGGACTTCAGAATAAAACACAGAAAAACCTAAACCGTGACATAAACACAATGCTGCCGCTAATGCCCCTTTCAACCGGAGTTACATCTACTGTATGTAAAAAATATTTTGTCATTTAAATGTCTTCTGTTGGAAACACCCTTTAGAAGAGCAGACTCCTTTTTTTTAAATTAATCATCTGAAGAAGATCTAGACATTTTACAATCTGACCGCAGTTGTGGCCTGTAATCAATCAGATCAAGTAGGCCAGACCCAAGGCCAAATCTGCCCACCAGTATATGGGGTACTGTGTATCTAAGCCCGAGCGGCCCTCAATTAGGGGGCTCTAACGATTCCCTCAAATTGAACAATTCTTTGCTGAGATACAGGCTCGCGTAAAGACATGGGGCTGACTGAGAAAAAAGAAGAAGCTTAGTTTGGTTTGGATCCTGCATGTTACTGTTGTATTTGGATGTATTGAACACCATATAGTTTGGTATTGAACACATTATAGTTTGGTACATTATATAATTGAAATGGCACAGCTTGTGCCAAAGTGGACATTTTGGAGAGCTCTCCGGAACTATCTGTACAACATTGTCTCTAATTATGTTCTGCTTCACTTTATCAAAGTCAAACTTTGTAGAGAGACTGATCACATATTCTGTTATGATTTGGTAGAGGTTTAAACTTGAAGCTGCATCATTCCAGACAGAGAATCATCCTGAAAGTGCCTTTGTTTTGTTTTGGCGAACCTGGAACCTTTTAGATTTTGCTGTATGCATCTTCATTTACTCTTAACCAGTAACATACATACACTGATATCTACACATTTGAACAAATCTCAAAGGGTTCCCTTTATTATAACACCAACATTATTAAAATAGTCATTGTGGTTGCAGAGATATACTATTTTTAGTATGGGTATGCAATTTTTGAGCGGAGGCCTACAAAATATGTTCGTTTTTAAAATGATTTCTGATGGATCTATTCCTCCCCTATCCTCAGCACAGATGGATAGTTGGAATGGAGAGTTGCATTACTTCTCTAAAGGTTGTGGCTCAGGGACAGGGTCCCTCAAAAACGACAAGAAGGGGAATAATACAAAACATTCAAAAGATGGGTCATAAAAAGTAGAAATAGCAGGGTAAGGAAGATAACGAGGGTGCGAAAACCAGACATGGCACACACCACACAATGTCCATCAGCTGGAAAAGCTCCCTAGCTTGGAACGACAACAGGGGTCGGGATTTGGCCATCAGGAGTACAAGCTGTCAGTGTCCTCCCTTATCCTTTCCCTCGGTTCCCTTCACTAAATCCCTGAGTTAGACATCAAGGCCATTGTGATCTGATTTCTTCCTATTTATCTAGTTCAGCATACACCAGTTTTTTCTCTCTTGCCTTGTTGGAAAATACTTGTGATGTTGCCCAATTGCTGAGAAATGCAAGGCGACAGAGGACGCAAAAAAAGTGAGCATTTGTGCATTTGTTTAACACATCATAAGGAACAATAATGTATGTTCTTGCTTCATGGTTTGCATACAAACATATTTGATGCTGCACTTTTGTCAGAGGAAATCTTTTTTGTGATTTCACTGAATATTTCACAACTGCCTCATATCAATGCAAATATGCAACTAAGACAATAGCCCACCAGATGGGATGTGAGGTGTAAGTACTAAAACAGGATGGGGGGGAAAGCTATTTGAAATATGGTCCTGTTTTTCTGTGAGCTGAGCTCCAGATGAGGGCCATTGAAGATTTAAGTATAACCATGTCGGACAGGACACCAGAAAGTCACAGCTGTCCCTAAACAACATAAAAAAGAGGAAAAGAGATTAGTGTCTGTGCTGACACCAGGCATGAAAACATGTATACATAAACAGCAACATTAGATTGTATGGATGAAAGACTACAATGTATGAAATACGATCACATTCAAATATTCTACATAATATTGTCTCCAATTTTAAATACAATTTGGTAGAATGCAGTAGTCCTTCATTGGTTTCACTAAATTAACTTTGCTTTTGAATTTCAGTAGTTATGCCAGTACAACACAATATTTGTCATATGTTGTTCAGTATAATGATTGTGGAATAAATATGAATCAATGCTATCCATTCAGCGTAAAGGTTGTAATTTAGTTTAAGCAAAAAAACTCTGCCTCGGTCTGGTAGCTTAATCGCTCACAGCAACATTGCATAGCCGTAACTAAACTCACATAAACCTCTTATATGCAAGTTATGGATGCTTGTTTCATTTTGATATACATTCAGTGACTGGAAAAATATAAGGCCTGCCCTCGAAGAAGAAATGTCTATCTCAAACCATTTGCATGTGTATTTTTACACTGAGTTACTTGCAACATTTGCATACTTGTTTTACATTTACATAAATGACAGGGAACGGTTTTAAGTAGGTGTGGGCGTTAGACCTGTTTCATCTATGTCACCGGTGTCACGTTCGGCCAAGACAGCAAATTTTGCAATATCATCTTTAACTTGATAAATAAACACCCGTTTTGCTGTATCACACACACAAGGACGAGGGAGACACAACACCTGATTAATACATCCCTTCCACACAGTCTATAATGGCTGTGGTTATGGACACCCTACTGTTGTTCCGTTTCGACATTGAAGCTCTTGCTTTTCATTACATCCATGTTAACATGTTAGAGCAGCCACATAGAGCACCGCAGCTGCTGCCACTGAACTACCCAGAAGGAACTACTACATTTTCACTGTCTATTTTTGCTGAGAAACAATTGGCAACACGTCAAATCTCCAGATGAGCCGGCAGAAGCCGAACCCCGCTGCTCACTGTCTGTGTATCTTTTGTACAACACTGGTCCAATAGCGTTTTTATTTTTTTATTTCATGGGTTAATAAGCTGTAAAAGTATGCCCTTTTTTCAAATATGAAAATGATTTGAAGTTTAATGTAATTCCCTTTTGGCTGTGGGGAAATGAGGTGCAAAGAAGGAATAGCTGAGATCCAGGTTGCTCAGCAATACTGTTAACTCACAACAGCATAGTTGTTACTAGGCCACTGAATACATCACAGGCAGGCTACTGCACCCCAAACATACGGTTTATACCTAACTGTGATTTGTATTTGGAGCCAATAAACACATCCATTTGTATCAGTTTTTTTTTCTTAAGATGTGTTCATTGACATTGCCAATAGAGTAAAAACTGGTAGAAACAAGTTTTAAGTGGAGTATCTTTTTTAATTGCGTTTTATCATAATATAATACAGCCAATGCCAAACCCCCCTTAAATACCATGATATAAATTGGAGGTCAAACTATCCACCCCTAGTTTTAAGTGTGACCTATCGGCCTTTGTAAAATGATTGTGCCAAGATCACATTTTTGAAAGTTGCATGTTTTTTTATAGAAAACACTGATTAGACTTTAGCACAACTAACAGGATGCACAACCCTCTTCACCAGCTTGCTGTTTGTCCCTAAACTCCTTTTGCCAACTGCCCATGACGGAGCCATCAGAGAGTCTGTAAGTATGCCTTTTCTCTTGGCTGGTAATTAGTAAGCTTTAAGAGTAAAAGCTATGGTGACCTATATCCATGAAGTGGTCCCAGCTCAATCAGTCACAGACATTGAATGGCACTCCTCCATTGCTCAGAACCATTTCTCATCTAATTTTCAGTGGTTTTTGATCTACAGAGCAACAATTCCCCAAAGGATAAAAAGTGTCATCACAGTAATGACAACATGTAGTTTTCAGTGCATGAACCAGCAACAGCTCAAAATAACATGGGAAGATGGTGAACTTTAACAAGAGGGAAAGAAAGACAGAAACGTAGTGAACAAGAAAGTCTCTATAAATCTTTGTCAGTTATCAGTGAGATCATGTTTTAATTGGGAAAACGGGTAGCTTTTGTAAGAAAGAAAGACTTCTTCTTAGAACCAGTTTTTACAGTCAATATCATATTTTCACACGTACATCATATTATTCATAATGTGCGAATAATTCTTAGAAAATTAGAAAATAATAGACAGTTGTACAGTTAATCTTCAGGCTGAATTTAATAAAGAAGCATTAATCAATTGTAAATGAGATAACACACTAATTCACCATGTCAAAATAATTATTAAAATCCTCTTCAAAGAAAACCCTTTTCAGACTTTGTGTGGCTTGGTTAAGGACGATGACCTTGCCAGAGTCTCGCAAACACATTGTTGCTCTGCATGCTGGCTCCTTTGACATCTGTGTGTCAGTAGTGTGAAAGCAGAGCAGCATGCCTCTTTGTAGTCTAAGGTCATCAGCAAATACTATTTTGCTGTACACTAGCTGCAGCTATGCACTCCAAAACATATCTTAATGAATTATTTAGAATTATCTTGATTTGACTAAGCATGAGGAAATCCTATATTTGTCTAAGGGTCCGGACACACCAAGCTGATTTGCACCAACTAAATCAACTAAAGTCTGACTTTGTATTTCATCTCAGTCAGAGCCACCAACTATTTGAACAGTCTTCATAATGAGCTAAGATATGGCACTCATTATTGTTTTTATAATAAGTGCCATATAAACTAAAAAGATGGCTTGAAGCAAACCAAATCTGCAATCATGAGTAATCATACTACCTCATCTCTGGCATTGCCATTATATATGTTTTCCCCCAAATCTTCTACTTTTGTAATGTGTTTATGTATTTTATTGTGTTGTACAGTATTTTGTTTGCTGTTGAATTGTACTGATAATATAAGGCCACTGAATTGTAATAACCTGCCCAGACTACAACCAAAAATGTCTTCTCGAAAAAAAAGTAGTTGCTTTCAACTCAAGTATCATTCACTTCACCTGGTTCACTTTCTCACAGCAGCCAATCAGCTCACACTTTATCTGCCTGTAGTTGGAGGACCTCAGCCCGACAGAGAGAGAAGAGCAAATGCTCGCTGCAGCGTGATAATAAATTACATAAAAACATAAAAAAGCACTAATAAAAACCACAAGTATTGTCAGGACTTATCAATACTTCGGTAATTTAGCGCTGGGGCCTGTTTAATATTGGGTTTCAAAACGCATCCCTACCTTCAGATAAGGTAAAACGCAAATTGCACCCGGGTGAGCCAGTGTCCGTTCTGCGCTGCTGTAGAAACCTGCTGGTGCAAGATGACGGACTCCATGGAAGACTCCCTACAAAGCTATAAATGGCTCTTTTAAGAAAATCATACAGATTCTTAGTTTCAGGTAATTATACACTGATTGAAACGTAGTTATGAATATCATATTTAATACATGCCAATAAAACCCTGTAAATGTCACACACTATCCCTTTAAGTTTTGCTCTGCTTTACAATACGATTTCAGCCTTTGGTAGTTTTGCTAGTTTGATGCCACACATCAACAGCGCTTGATAGCCCAATGACAGCTGAGTGTGTTTACAAGAGAAAACAAGTGTCATGTGAGAGTGTATGGGTAAATATTGCAACATTGGGTAACATTGTTCATGAAATAATATCAATAATGCATTAAATGTAGCTACATAATGCATTAACACATGAATAAGCCATTGTATACAATGCATTATTGAATGTTACTATAACAGTCCATAAAGCATTATTACTGTATGACTTAAAAATAGATAAGGATCATTATCCGATAAGCAGGTCAAGTAGCAAGCAGCATGCATTAAAACCCCTATCTCAGCTCACTGTCTGCTTCAAGGAAAATACAAATCTAGTGGAAATACCAGAGCTCTGACAGAAGCAAGATAGGACCTTCATTTGATTTGTTGGTCATGACTCTTCTAGGCTTAGGCAATATGAAGAGATTATTGTTCAACAGGATATTGGTTGGTCATGATAATGGCCCTCACATGTCTATGATAACAGAACAATATTAAATTAATCAATTAATTAATCATTAATCAATTAATCAAGACTTGTAATGAATTTTTGGCCAAATCCAGTCTCTCTCTGTCTCTATTTTTTTGTCTATGCTTTCTTCATGCTTCATTGAATTGTTGTAGTGTATCAAACCGATACAGGAAAAATACCTCAATACCCTGCTGTTAAAACCGGTACAAAATTTTATTTTAGGAGTATCGACACTTTAAGAATGACAGTGTTTTAGTGGTTTCAGTGGGACTCTGCTTCCACTCGATGGAGGCGCAGTGAGCGTGTTTTTCTCTCATATGAACACTGCAAATACAAGCGCTCTTTCCAACCGTCCACAGCTCGCCAACAAAGCAGACTCTCAAAGAGAAATATGCCACTGAGGTACAGTTCAATCAGGAGAGACAGTGGGTGATTAGTAGTTAATGTTTATTATGCCAGATAATGAGTCCATGGTTACACAGAATTTATTTGGCGCATGAACTACGCGAGGAGATTGAGATCGCACTGTGTTTGCCCTGAGCGGCAGCAATCTGTAGATCCCCCCCGGGGAGTCCAGACACTGGTGGTGGTGGCTGAGGTTCTGCTGGAGTTGCTGGAGATGCCGATGGGGTGCTGAATCTGAGAAGGTGGATGGTGCTGGGGAGGCGGCGGGTCGCATGAGACGGCAGCAGGACGCTAGAGGCGGAGAAGGAGAACATTTAAAGGAGATAGCAGCGAGCTGATAGGATAGCGAGGCGGGCGTGACTCTGCGCTAATGGCTGGGCGCACCCGGCTGCTGAACAGCTGGTAGAGTCTGACACTTCTGACGCTCCTGACAGGGACATCCGGTATGACGTGCGTGCTGCTGGTGAGGGACGGTATGAGTGAGGGCCCGCCTGGTGTGAGGGGGTTGTCTTCCTGTCTGAACTTACGCTATAGCTTCATTAGCTGAGGATTATGAGTTACGCCTATACTCTTGAATACAATAATAATACGGAGGCTCCATGGTCTGAACCAATATGTGAGGGTTTTTGCTGTGGTATTGTTTCAGTACTGATATCAACATACGTTAAGCAGTAATCATATCAAAGTCATATTTTTGATATCATGAAAACACTTATTATTCTATAAATGTAATTTGCGGTGACGTTGTGAGATTGCTGTAAGAGCAACCCGGTTATACAGCTATGTGGGAAAATAAACAGTTTTTGACCGCATGGAAAATTTAGTTTTTGAAAAGGCAAAACACCAACAAACATGATTTGAAGCAGACTATTTCGTGAGATAAAAATAGGTGGACTAATAGGTGGTGCATTATATGAAAAATCTGTCCTTTTTTAAATACATTTTGATTTCTGTACCAAGGACTGTGCAAATTACAGAGTGCTGTGTTGCTGAAGAGATGGTGGAAGCCAGTGGACTATTGCACGCAATGTTTTTGTGAGTTATTAATAATAATGATAATTAAATACCAATGTTGTGAATTTAGCTTTGAAATATTTAGGACAGTCCTAGTAATTACACATGTTGCCCTAACTCAAACAGGAAATATTTCCACTCTCTTTAGAAAAAGGAATGCAATAGGCCTACTTGGCAATTCTTCTTGTGTTTCTTTTGGTTTTAATACCTAATGACAAAGGTGAGGCAGAGAACGTTGACAAAGTGATTTGTAAGCTGTGTGGTAAACCATTCAGGAGTAAAGATGGATACACCACAAATCACCTCTATCATTTCCCATTCACAAAGAGCAGCTGGAAAGCTGCAAAGGCAACGAAATATGAACTTGACAGTGGAGTGATTGTACCATTGGAGTGATTGGAGTGATTGTACCAGGGCAGGCACTACTAGTTGATTGATCTGATTTATTGATCTCAACATGAGCTTGTGTAAACAAAAAAGCTCCTACTGACAATACATTGTGGCCACATGGTCACTAATGAGTATTGCAACATGTGTCTCCAGTAAATAGATAATTGTCGATAGTATATAATTTTTCTCAAAGCAATATCGTCAGTCGGGGAATTTCAATAAGCCATATTTTTACACATTGTGATATCAAATATATCATGATGAATATCTGTGATTCCTTGATCTGCTCCTGTTGACTCTTCTCTTCCACTCTTGAAGTGTCAGAGTTAAATCACACAACAAACACAAATAAATGATTTACATTATGCAGATTTTAAGTAGTGCTACAGTATTCTTGGGCCACCTTTTAGGGGTTAAATGAGTTCAACTCAGTTACAGTAATTTGACTGGGGATGAATTTTTGGGGACAAAATTGGTGTTTCCATCTTGGTTTCACTGTAGATGGATTTAGAATGAGCATACATGGGGTGAGCTTAAGGTTGGGGTTTGCCTCCAGGCAATCAATGTAAGACAACAGTGTCCTCAAAACTGACCTAACTCCTCATTTTACGTGTTAATTGGTTGGTTCGTACTTATTACCTGCTATATAAAAAAGAGAGACATATAACCCAAAAAATAGGCTGAACATTTCAAGGGCTTCTAAAATATCACAGTGGACATTATATCCACACCTTCCCATTAGCTGCTTTCTGTCTGCTTACGTTGCATACATTTGTTTTTACTTTGGGAAATTTCATATGAAGTAGTTTTTTTTATCAGTCACTGTATCAGTATAATTACATTTTACGATAACAACTATAAAGTAAGTAGATTTGTTGGATACTATTGTAACAAACAAACACGGTATACTATCAAGATAAGTATACAGTACATATTATAGACAGCTATGTAGTGTTATTGGGACAGAGCAATTTGCGGAAGGGCTGCAGCCGATCCCAGCTGATATTGGGCGAAGGCAGGGT
Organism: Myoxocephalus aenaeus; assembly: GCA_038501785.1. Lineage (NCBI taxonomy): Eukaryota > Metazoa > Chordata > Actinopteri > Perciformes > Cottidae > Myoxocephalus > Myoxocephalus aenaeus. Next base: position 7,315,644 of record JBAMJR010000350.1, on the reverse strand, counting down.
ACACTCTGGACAGGTTGCCAGTTTATCACAGGGTACACATACTGTAAAGAGTCAGACAACCATTCACGCTCACATTCACAATCTACGGGCCATTTAGAGTCTCCAATTAACCTGAGCTGCATGTCTTTGGACTGTGGGAGGAAGATGGAGAACCCGGAGGAGGGGAGAATGTGCAAACTCCACGCAGAAAGACGCCCGGGGAAACAAATCTGGGCCCATCTTGCTGTGAGGTGTCGGTGCTAGACACGACACAACTGCGCACCCCTTAAACATGATTATTTTAAAGTAAATGATTCTGGATACATCTGTGGATTTATGCCTTTTGAAAATTGATCAGTTCTTGTCACCTGAGGGAGATTTGGGTATGGATGTTAAAGTACTGTTACAGTAGAAGAGAACAGCAAGTCTTACGATGTACCAAATAAACAAAAGGACAATTTCCTCCTTTAACAGGTTCACATATGCACACACACACACACACACACACACACACACACACACACACACACACACACACACACACACACACACACACACACACACACACATTGAAGTTACTTAAGTTTAATTTCAGTTGTTCTGTTATCAGGAACTGCAAAGCAAAATATATCTTATGGTTTGCTTTCTCTTGGTGTGGGTGATCATTTTCATATCTTGAGGTTACAGACGAAATGTATGCAGCAGGCCTTTGGTTTGGTTGAGTAATGTACAACCAGCCTAGTCTTCACTCTGCTGTGTTCCATTTCTTATTAAGGGCAGCAATTTGATGGAAGAATGTTCCAAATCCAGTTGCCAAGTCAGCTCTCGGGGGAGTCGCACAAATATGGGGGTAAGCTCATGTCTTTGATGTCATAACATACTAAGTAAACTCAGTCAAACTCAATTATTTCTCTGATCAGGTTGGGTGTCAAAACGATGTTAGAATGCCTCTTTTACTGTAGTATCTCAAGAACACAGACGGAGACACCCACTCGCCAGGCTCTGCTCACCTCCCTCATATCATTAAGCCCTTCAAGCAATGTAGAACACTGGAAATTGATTACGACTCTCCAGCAACTGAAGACTGGCAGGTCAGAGGAGGTGCATTTCAAGTTAGGGAGAAATCCACTGTCCCATCTCTCTCACTCCTCTTTTAATAATAGTAAAAATAATAATAAATAATAGATTTTATTTGTATAGCGCTTTAAAGGTACTCAAACATTAGAAGCAATCACAATGCACACAAGAGAGATGACATAACATAACAGTAAGAAACAAAACAAATACTTTTTACTTTAAAGGAATACTTCAACTTCAAAATGACCATTGGTATATCAATTATTCACCCCGTTTAACTTTGAAGAAACGCATTTCAAACACGCACAGATGAGTCCGCGCCTGTGCAAGGGTGTGACCGGTTAAAATAGGGTTAAAATATTAAGGTTTTATGAAAGCTGTGTTTGGGAAGTTGTGAGAATACAACTGGATAATTAAGACTTTTATATACATTATACTGCACAAGCTGTGGGAGAGTTTGCAAACTACTGTAATGTTTTGCTGTTAAATGCAGTCAGCATTTACTTCATCATGTTTTTCAATTATTTGTTTGCCATTGAGGGATGAGAGAGAAAATATGTTTTCTTGAAGAATTCAACGTAACACAGGGTGTGTAATAAATAAATGGGTGATTTAGATGTCAAAGCAGAAACACATAACATTTTAAGCATTGACCCAAATGACTGACCTCATCTTTTTTTTGCGGATTCAAAAAATATTCCTTAATGTGTTTCTCACCTGTGCAGGCATTAGAAAGCCTGTGTTTGTATAGAGCGAAGGTTGAAAGGGTGATACACTAACACTCAAAACTGGATATTTGCTCTTGTGACACTAAGACTGACATAGGACAGAAGCTTTTTGAGGTAAGTCACTTCTTTTGCTTCTTTTCCCCCTCCAGTGTAGCCCGCGTCTTACAGAAGTCAAGTCATATTTTTCAGGACATACCAGACATATGTGACACACTCAAACATCACAAAGACATATAGGCCTATACACGCTCAAACAGACACTTGAATGAGCACACACATAAACACACATACTGTATATTCACACATCCCTCTTGGGTATGTTGAACTGCTTAGCTAACCTATAAACCCCCAGTTTATCGCCTCCATGGGCCTCCTATTTCTGCAGTTCCCCAATCCATCCCAAGGCTCCTCTGATATCAGCCGTCTGTGTTTGGCCTAAAGTCTGGGTGAGTATTCCCTAGGTCCAGAGATATGCGATCCAAGCCCAGGCTGCAAGGTCCCAGTATGCAAATACAATGCGGCTAGTGGGAAAAGATGAGCAGATCCGCTAAAGAGCATGTATGAAAACACATCCAGAAGTACACTTTGTTTACTGCAAATGTAATGAGTGGCATTGGACCTTATAAAAGACTAAAAGGCCCTGATTCGGAGATCAGAGGCACGCAGGGTATCATTTGTCTTGGTCTAACATCACATGCTGGCTCACTGCTGTGGCTTAACGTCCCCCCTGTTGTGAAAGACCAAAGGAGAGACGGATGGAGAGCATGTTGAAGTGAGGAAAATGAGGAGTGGAGGGTAAAGAGAAAGCAAATGAAAAGATAAGCCATATCAAGTGCAGGCTTATCCAACATCCTGCTATAATTGAGGCAGCTAATGCATTACAAAGACAGTGTAATCCGAGGTGTCAAAAAGCAATTACATGTAGCTAATTACTAAATAATGAATGCAGACAGTTTAACTGGACAGAACAATCTCAAACTTGAGTTGAACTCGGTTTTATGTTTGTGTCTCTTTAGGGTTAAGCGAGATGCCTCTGGGCCTCATGATACTGGAGATGGCACGGAATTACACCCTTATGTCCTTAATAGCTGTCAAAATGAACATTCAAGTAAAAGACCTTTTCATCATTTGCTGCAAACTGGGATTGCACAATTAATAACAACACGCACATTAAGCATTAGTATTACAAATAAAGTTGTTATTTTTATATGTTATGGCAATGTATGAACAAAATGCTACAAGTACAAGTAGTTACATTTGGGTACTTGCCAGATACAGACTACCAATATTAGTACAGTGCTAGCAATTACATTGAACAAATGTCTTATTTTCATCAAATATTCCTCACTTTCTGACTGTAACAGTGAAAATACAACATGATGCTGTTGTTGACATTTGAAATAACAATGTAATGCCATCTGTTAGGTTAAAAGAATGATAAAAAATGAAGAAAGAAAATTACAGGAAAAAAACCCCAGAGGAGTTGCTTGTCACTTAGAGGAGAACAGTTGGTCCAACTTAAAGGTCAGCCAACCTTCAGTGAACTGTTAAATATGTCAAAGAATCCTGGGTGGTCCTGCGAAAAGAAGTCAAAAATCCAATGCGTTATAATAAAAAATATTTAATAAAAGTTGATGACAATTAGCAAATACAATACTCAATCGAGGACTTCTTATTCTCCGCAAATTCACAGACTGCACACAGTTAACTGTCGCCTTCACGTCCTAAAAGAAGTCCCTTACGGTCTTGCGCGTGGGTTAATATACAGCTTCAGTCACAGAGCTTAGAGCTCTCTCATTGGTTAATTCTCTCCCATTGGTTAATTCTTTTACCCATTCTCAGTCTCTCCGTTGGTCCTGCGTTGTCAGAAAGAGGCGAAGATATTTCCTTCACTGGTCACAAAAAAGTAGATCCAGCCACCAAAACAGTCTGCGCACCCGAAGCTCTTCTACTTCCGATGTCTTAATGTCTCACTCCGCCTCTTGATCACTGAAGAATAGTCCCTCTTAAAGCAACAGTCCCACAATCCTAACCACATGTAGTATTCATCTTGTTTTTACCTCCATTTTAAAATCCATTCACACCGGAATCATTATACAGTAATACAAAACATACAGTGGCCTTCTTACGAATACAATTACACATCCTCCATAATATTCTTCATAATATCCCTTATTAATGATCATATCCCTCTTATGCATTGTAATGTACACGTTAAACATGTCTTTATTATACATGTGCAAGGCCAAATTAGACAAACTAAACTATTACAATTCTACAGAACCTAGACCGTTGTTGTTGCTAGCTTTGAGGCTAACAGCCCTCCAGACTTCTGTATCATGTCAACTGTTCAAAATCCTCTTAATACTTAATATTTGTCTAGAAACATTCATCCAGTCATAAATGAGACATCATCAGCCTTCACTGGCGTATTTGTTCTTCCTACATTTTTTTCAGATGTATACATTTCTACAATGTGAGTTTCTGGGCTTCCTGGACTCACTACTCCATTGCCAAGTTGTCAGTACATTAGAGTGGGACAGCGCTGCGTTTGAGGAGGTGACAGGAACCAATGTGTAGGGTGACCAGACGTCCTCTTTTTCCCGGACATGTCCTCTTTTCGAGACCTAAAAAAAGCGTCCGGCAGGGATTCCAAAAACGTCCGGGATTTTGCTACGTCGGGGAAAATAGTTATTACCCCCTTACAAGTTTTGGAAATGGTATCTCCCTCATGTTCCACCTTCTTGCGCAAGCTCTGACTGTAGAGAGAACTGTCATTGGTCGACCGATCTCAACGTAAATGTAATTCCCCGGCATGCTATACACTACTGCTACTATCAACCGTGGTCACTGTTGAAACTCCAACTCATTCCTAATAATAGCTCTTGAGCTTAACTCCACCCAGCTAGAATGTCAGAATCAAAACACTGTGACACAGTATGTGTAATTTGTACGTTCCTGGCAACCTTTGTGGTAACCCTTCCTTCTTCTGGGAGATTCTGCTGGTAGAACATACCCCTTAGCATAAAGTCCGTACTGTTCTTTATGTTAATATTATGAGAACAGTCATCCCCTTACCCCACAGTTCAAGGAAAATACTATATTTGATCACCCAACATGGTTTTTTTCATGCTTATAATTGTATTTTTCTCTCATTTGTAATTCTCTACTCTCCTGTATGTTTCGCCATCTAGGTCAAGGGTATGGGAGGTAGGGCAATTGCTGTGACTGCTCCATGCAGCTTGCTTCACAGAAAAGATACTTCCAAAGACACAGTGACTTTCTCTCATATTTTGGTTTCCATATTAATAATCTAAGGAAAACTGTAGAAGACAATTATTTAAACTAATACAAATATACATAACAATGCCTCGAGAGATGTATACTCCATTTTACTATTACAAAACCCATTGAAATACAGTACTATGAAGATGAAAGAATAAATGACCAGACCAATGACAAAAGAATGTAAACAACCAGCCCCCGGAGTCACTCATGCAAGCCCTATACTGTTGCTCTGGCCATATAAATGTGGCACTAACGGCCTCTGATCAAGCTCTAATGGTATTCATAGTTGCCATGGGTCCTTTCACCGCAATATTATTAAGAGAATTTTTATTCATGATCTCCCCCAAATTGTCCTTGGAAGAAACAGCAGATTATAGGAGGCTACTGACCCGTGGGTTGTGAATAAACATGAAAAACAATCAGTGTTCCATTTAAAGGCAGAATGGTGTTTAGTCCTGAGCCTCTGGGGTACGATTGGAGAAAGGGGGCATCAAAAGAATAATGAAATCATTAGAAATTAATTGAAGTGAGAATGAATGATCCTGTTCCCTCACACTTCATCCAGTTTTTCAACCCCTATATTATGTACATTGAAAATTACAGGGGGTCATTTAACTGTACGATGGAAGATGCAGTAATGCCTCACTACATTTTGGTTCTCATAGATTTTTAATGATCATAATTAGAAGCACAACTCATTTTGTGCTTCCCCAGTAACCAGCTGCTGATATTTCAGCATTTCAAATGTGACCCACTTCTTTCATTCAATTTGAAGCATTTTTCACAAGGTAGTTTTGCCAAAATGCTTCCTTTGCGTCTTGTGCATTTCACATTTAAAAGAAACATATTCCAATATTTTAAAAAGCACAGAGACAAAAATAGCACACTCTACCATTGGAACATTGCAAACCATATGTTCATATATGGAAACAAGTGTGTTCAAAATGCATTCATGATTTGAAATAATGGCCAACAATTCACAATAATTTAAAGTCATGACAGAGGTGAGACACCAACTTGTCTCTCTGCCGTGCAGATGTGACCTGAACAAAAGTCTTATGTTTAAATTACATTAATATCCGAAATCAATTTGGGAAAATTTGGGGTGTGTTTGAAATACTTGAGGCCAGCTGGTTGGCCATTTGCTCAGGCCAACATACTGTCCTAAGAGGCTAGTGGATACAGTCTTAAAGCTAGAGTAAAACTATTGGTATCATGGAACAAAAAAAAACATTAATCCATTGGTACCAAACATGCCATGCTTGTGGGGAAAAGGGTTGAAAATACAAAGTTAGGCCACATTTTGGCGAGGGAAAACTGGCATGTTGATTTTCAAAGTGCACCCTTGACATCTCACCTCAAAATTTGGGAATTAAAATGTGTTCCGTAGATACTCATGAGTCACCCCTGACAGTCATGCCATGCCCACTTTGCCTATAAATTTGTGGCAAAAAACATGCATTTTTTTGTATGCAGTGTACATTTTTCTATGGCGATATTTGTGTTTATTGTGGTATTTTGGAAGCAATTATAATGCCATGAACTCGGCCCGTGGATGCAAACGTGTCTAACGGTTTCAGTGCAGTGTCTCCTCTTTGGAGCTCTTCTCTCCTGCAACAATAAACATAGTGCAATAATAGATACATATAGGAAACAACACACAGATAACAGTACTTTAGAACAAGTATATATTATGAAATAAAAGTGGCAAGTGTATTTTAATAAAAAAAGAAAAGATGTTTGAAATTGTCATGAGAGTCAGAGTCAGTGGGGGTCCTGGGCTTTGTTGATGAACCCGACTGCAGCTGGAAAGAAACTGTTCTTGTGGCATGAGGTCTTGGTCTTGATGGACCGCAGCCTCCTAGCAGAGGGGCGGGGCTTGAACAGTTGTTGTCCAGGGTGAGAGCGGTCGGCTACAATCTTACCTGCCCGCTTCAGGGTCCTGGAGGCAAACAAGTCTTGGAGGGAAGGCCTATTGCAGCCAATCACCCTCTCAGCAGAGCGGATACAGTCTGCCCTTGTCCCCGTTGATTATTCTTAACATTTGTTGTCTATTATTTGTCAATTGTCTTAAAGTCAATGTGTGTGTGTAAGTGTGTGTCTGCTTTCAGCACTTTAGTGATTGTTATGTAATGTGTTATGAGTGTACCCTGTTGCATTATGGAGATAAATTGGCAAGCAGTTTGTCTTTATTGGCATTTATCATTGTGTGTTAACCCTGTCGTTCAAAGTCTGTATACTTTTGGTTTAAAATAAATAGAGAGGCACAGACTTGTTTGCCTGATGGAATCAAGAAAAGAGTGGGGTTGGCTGTATTGTCAACAAGAGTTTGAATCTGTCCCCCACATTCTCTTATTGAAAGAGAAAGGGATAAACAAGTGGAACGGTTGCCTGTGGGCACAAACCGTTCAGGAATATCCATAGAGACACAAAGGCAAAACTTGCAGGAGGAGGGGGAAAGAAGTTGAGTGACAATTCAGAGAAAGAGCAAACAGAGCAAAGAGATGCAGGCAGGTGACTCCCCTTTTGAAAGTCTGTCTCCCGCAAACAAATTGAGCTGTAGCCATGCACCTAGGCACAGTAACAGCAGCCTTTTTGTCTTTTAGATCTTGACAGTTGAGTTGAGAGCGAGGCTCAGGGCACAGAGTTGGCAGTTACCGTGTCAAGCTGTTGTATATTTCCCATCAGAGCTTTCCAATAACATGGGAGAGACAGGAAAGAGCCCGATGTCAGAAGATACAGGGAAACACTGGCTGCTGGAACGACCAACAATCAGTGATAAAGGCACTGCTTTCGCACCAACCATTCATGCTCACTCAGGCATTCAACTGTTTATCCCCCACATGCTTGACGTGGAAGTTAAAGGCAGGGGGTCAAACTGCAGCTGAGGTTGACATCTTACACAGTTAACTGCGTATGTCTCAGTAGATTTACTTTTCCATTATGGTCTTTTTTACACAATGATGTGTGCTCAGTAATGTATGCACACCCCATGGCACTTGATTGAAACACAATAGAATGTAAAAGAAAAGGCCGGCAAAATATAAAATGCTGTGAGAACATTAGAGAAAAGTGCGTTCTTATCATGATGAGAAGTCTATTAGTCTTTTACTTATACAAAAGTACTATAAATATAACGTAGGTAGGTTTGCATGAGTAGACAGGCTGCAGAGGTACAGATAGTTAATCAGCCGGCAGTTAAGTCTCACCGAACCATGTGCAATCATTGATAAAAATGCATTTTCATTTGCATAAACACAATTGCAATATTCATTTTGACAATAACCTGCTACCTGCTCTGCCCTCTTGCGAAACAGCTATTTAAACAGGTATTATTTTGCATGTGAGTGGGTGAATGGGTTTGCGTGGGTTTTTGTATGTGTGCAGGTGTTGATGGAAGTTATTGGTGACTGCATGTGCTGTCTGTATTTGCATGTGTAACTCAGAATCTGCATGCAATCCTGAGGATTTCAAATGCATGCCCAATATGCCTTTTTATTTCCGGTCCTGCTAGTAATATGAGAATAACGACAGCTCGGGGGCCTGATGAAAGTGACCTTGGTGTTAATGAGCTTCTCACAGACAGACAGCGGCCCTCTATGCACCTTAATTGACACGGCACCCCTGCTTGCGCAATACCACTTACCTGTGTCAATCTTAAGAAGACTTCTAAGCCCATATCTGCCATAGCCATTTGTTCCAGCCACCCTCTCAAGGGATGCAGCAGCATTATCATCATCCTCTCTTAAGTGCTTTTCCAATTATTATATCATGGGATGGTTCCCTATTTTTTATTTCTGTTTTTGCACAGTTGTGTGGCTAGGGTAATTTAATGCACTTTGTGGATTGTATTCAACAATGAGCACAACAATTGTAAGTAATCATTTGGAGCTGGTGAATGGATAAAACTTTACTAGTTGTTTTCGAACAAAAAAGAACATCTCGTAGAAAAATCCCATTTGGGTGTTCAGCTAAGTATACCTTTAGGTAACCCTTTTCCAACCCCGAGGCTTGTTAATTCCATTATGCTCCATATTTGTATACAAATTCTCCTCTGGATATTCACTACATAATTGTTCTGAATGCCATCATAAAATGTCCCTATAAACATCACAGAGGCGCTCACAATGAGAACAAGTGCACATGTGGGGGTCTGCGCTTGTGTGCAATCACATGTGTGCATGTAGATAAACAAGGAGGTCTTGTGAAGCCAGTGAGGATAATTCATATTTTATGGACAGAACAAGTCAAGTGTGTAAAGTTCAACAGAAACATCAAAGAAAATGAACAGAGGCAATGACATTTTAATCGAAACGACCACCCATGTAAAAATAGCATTGTTGACAGAGGCATTTCATTTATCCATAACATTTATATTTTGTGTGACCCCAACTGCTCATTGTACCAGAGAAGACAAATGGATATTTGTTTTTACATGAAGGTCAAACAGCAAAAAGAACATGGAGAACAAATGTCCTCATGTATCTGACACAAAAACTACTCAAATTAGCCTATTTTGATTTTAATATATAAATTGGAGCATGCATTTCTATATTATTAAACATTATATAGTGCTTACGTGCAGCCATACGAGTATCCATTGCTTCATGATAGGGTAGCACTTTATAATAAGTACACACTTTTAGCATTAGTAAAGCATGAATGGTCACAGAACATGCTTAACTAATGAGTAGTAACTACTTAATTAATGAGTAGTAACTACCTGATTTCATCATGAATTGCAGCATTTTTTTTATCATTTACTAACGCTTTACAAATGATTGTATTAATCGTCTATAAGTCATGATTACTTCATTTACAAATGGTGAATTCATCATTTATAAAGTATTAAACCATAGCTTATTAATAAAGAATGAAACATGTATAACTGTGTTTATGAATGAGTTACTAATGAGTATTCATGTTGGAATAATGCTTTATAAATGATGAATTCATTGTTTATTCATGCTTTACTAATGCTAAAAAGTGTGTACTTATTATAAAGTGCTACCCATGATAGTTTACATATTCATACTTATCCAGAGCACAAGTCAAATAACAGAGGACAGCAATTCTGATAAATGTAATAACCAAATGCAAATATTCCTCAAATGTCAGGATTACAATGGCAAGGTGGACTGTAATATTTCTCAATGATGCATTTTATTAATTCTATTCAAATACATATGGACCTTCATTTCCCATCAGAGATATTTGAACATATCTGCGTATAATAATTATTTCATATCCCTGAAAATATCACTTTCATTTGGGGGGAAAGAGTACGGTGCCTCTGGCTGTGAGGTGAGTTGGTCATGGGTTTTTGGACCTTTCTTTGAACATCAATCACTGCCTGACACTGGGGGGGAGCGGTGCCGCTCTACACATCAGTCACTGCCTCCCCCCTGCCCCAACACTTGGGCACAGGATGTGTTCATGCACTATCAAAGTCAGAGCGCTCCCGTCTGATGACAGTTATGGTTGAAGATCGGAGTGTAAATGGTAAAAATAGATATTCTGTTCCTTTACAACATCTTAATGTCCAGTAGTTAGCCTAATTGGGGGAAGACACTCATTGTATATTCAACAAGTTTTATCCAAACTGGGTTTATTCTAACATTTTTGTTAAATACAATCTGTTAAAAATACAGCATAGCCAACTACTGTTAATGTACAAGTCAGTTTGTGTAACACAACAATTCTATTTGTATCTGTATCTGTATTTGTCATACAAATATTGGTATTGGTATCTGGCTTAAACTGAGAGTTGTTAGGAATAGTCTAGTCTGCTTGATTTCATTTCCTATATACACTCACCTAAAGGATTATTAGGAACACCTGTTCAATTTCTCATTAATGCAATTATCTAATCAACCAATCACATGGCAGTTGCTTCAATGCATTTAGGGGTGTGGTCCTGGTCAAGACAATCTCCTGAACTCCAAACTGAATGTCAGAATGGGAAAGAAAGGTGATTTAAGCAATTTTGAGCGTGGCATGGTTGTTGGTGCCAGACGGGCCGGTCTGAGTATTTCACAATCTGCTCAGTTACTGGGATTTTCACGCACAACCATTTCTAGGGTTTACAAAGGATGGTGTGAAAAGGGAAAAACATCCAGTATGCGGCAGTCCTGTGGGCGAAAATGCCTGGTTGATGCTAGAGGTCAGAGGAGAATGGGCCGACTGATTCAAGCTGATAGAGCAACTTTGACTGAAATAACCACTCGTTACAACCGAGGTATGCAGCAAAGCATTTGTGAAGCCACAACACGCACAACCTTGAGGCGGATGGGCTACAACAGCAGAAGACCCCACCGGGTACCACTCATCTCCACTACAAATAGGAAAAAGAGGCTACAATTTGCAAGAGCTCTCCAAAATTTGACAGTTGAAGACTGGAAAAATGTTGCCTGGTCTGATGAGTCTCGATTTCTGTTGAGACATTCAGATGGTAGAGTCAGAATTTGGCGTAAACAGAATGAGAACATGGATCCATCATGCCTTGTTACCACTGTGCAGGCTGGTGGTGGTGGTGTAATGGTGTGGGGGATGTTTTCTTGGCACACTTTAGGCCCCTTAGTGCCAATTGGGCATCGTTTAAATGCCACGGCCTACCTGAGCATTGTTTCTGACCATGTCCATCCCTTTATGGCCACCATGTACCCATCCTCTGATGGCTACTTCCAGCAGGATAATGCACCATGTCACAAAGCTCGAATCATTTCAAATTGGTTTCTTGAACATGACAATGAGTTCACTGTACTAAAATGGCCCCCACAGTCACCAGATCTCAACCCAATAGAGCATCTTTGGGATGTGGTGGAACGGGAGCTTCGTGCCCTGGATGTGCATCTCACAAATCTCCATCAACCGCAAGATGCTATCCTATCAATATGGGCCAACATTTCTAAAGAATGCTTTCAGCACCTTGTTGAATCAATGCCACGTAGAATTAAAGCAGTTCTGAAGGCGAAAGGGGGTCAAACACAGTATTAGTATGGTGTTCCTAATAATCCTTTAGGTGAGTGTATATATAAATATAAGTTTAGCTGCCAACAAGATGTTGTAATATTTTGACTATGTACCTGAATAAATCAAATGAGAAAAATAAAGCATGTTTTTTTAAACATTATATTCCTTGCACATTATATGCACATGTTGTGTACATGCCACAGTATCCTGGTTTCTGTCACAGCACTTCATCTATGTTTCTCAAAACCAGGATAACAGCTCATTCAGATTCCTCAAACCAGAATATGATGTTTATGTGACACTATTGCACAAAAATGCACTCACTGGGTTCTGTGATAATGTAAAAATGAATAAAAGACACAAGGATTGGTAGACAAGAGAATGGGTCTGTGTGTATTTTACGGTGTTAGAGATATATGCGCATGCTTGTGCATGTATATTAGCATTGCGGATGCCGTGATATCAACAGCACTATGTTAGATTTCAATAATGCATCCTGAGGGTCACGGGATCTGTTACCCAGCACAAGGGTAAGGGTTAGTCCGTGTATATCACAACCAATGTTCCCTCTAATTTTTTCCGGCACTGAGCAATTTCTTTTATTTCTGAGCGCACATTTCAGCACTGTGAGCAATTCGCAACCACGCGACCTGCCGAAAATGACCACAAGCCTGCGTTAGCCATAGGGGATTCAAAGAGATGACAGCAAATGCATCAATATGTATACAAGGTTGATATTTATTCAATATCCTTTATAATGGCTGGACTTTGGGAACATTTTAATGACGGTGTTTTACCAAGTCAGTTTAGTTGAACTTAAAGGATCTTTGTTGAACTTCAATAAGGGGAGGTTATGACTGGTTCACTGGTTATGACTGATAATGATATATATAAAAAATAAAAGTATCAAAGGTGTTTAGTCATTTCTCAGCAGGTACAACATTTAAGTGGAACTTCATTGAAAGAAAAATGCTAATGCAGTGCTTAACAATAATTATAGGCCTATTAAATTGACATGGTGTCATTTTTCCTAAAGGTAGCCCATATAAACAATTTAATAACTGGAGTGGTTTGCAACAAACTAGGCTACAAAACATGTAATTTGAATGTCATTGAGGGAGATAGGCCTATCTGGCTATGTGGCTCATCTTGTCTGCAGGCCTATGGAAGACACATGTCTCTGAAGAACAGCATCTGAAAAACAGGTTAACCAAAAGAGAAACACGTTTTCCCACGAGCGAACTCTCCTTTCGCTTTTGCCTCCGAGCAGAATTTGCTTTCTTCATATTTAAATATGTCTGAAAGTTTCATCCTACCTGTGTCAGTTTGGACTATTTCATCTAGCCACTCATGTTTAAACGTTAGGCAGACCTTTTTCTGGGGCACCTGCTCTGCCTTTCTTTTCACCATGGTATCTATAACTGCTGGAGCAGGGCCCACCAAGAGTAGCCTAAACAGCGCCGGCCCGAGCTCATGTGGCGCTCTAGCCGAGCTTCACTCCTGGCGCCCGGAGGAGGACAGCGGGGGTGGGGGGTGCCTACGGAGGCAGAGCGCTAGCAGAGGTACAGAGCGCTAGCGGATGTACAGAGAGCGCATGTCGAGAAACGGGACGCTGATTGGCCAAGAAGACTCGACACGTCACATCAAAGATCTTCTATTGTGGAGATGGCTCACTCCTATCTCAGAAACACTGGCGCAAAAAAGATTTTTAACCCCTGAAAAAAAATCGTTTGCGCGGTCTGAAAAATCTATTGCGCGGCCACTTCGACTGGCCTGCGCGGCCGCGCACGCGCGCAGCTTAGAGGGAACACTGATCACAACACTAACCTATATCAACATTTCACATTTATAGTCATAGTTTTCAGTTCACCTAACCTGTACAGTGCTATCATAGATAATACATTATGTGTTGATTCCTCCAGATCATGTAATAATGCAAAGGGATAAAGGCCCTTGTCATTTTAGTTAATATTATAATTTAGTGATGCACATGATGACAGTGATCTGCAATTTAACACATGTCAACAAACCCATTAACACACTGGGATCCTGGGTCAGTTGCCCACTTTGCTGGTTAGCAATCCAATCTGGCATAAAGAGGCATCAAGGTGCTTTCACATAAATCTAATTGGAGACAATTCAGATTCCACGAATAAAGCACACATACAATGCTTGTGGATTATATAAATTAAATATAATATTTTAGAACACCCAGCACTTCCAAATGAACCAGTGACAATGTCGGTGTTCCACTGAATTCAATCCAACCTAAATGTCAAGCCATTTACACAACGAGGGCCTCTCAAAAAAGTGAGAGAGGAAGCCTGGCCAGAACTGCCTTTCAAAGGTGGGAGGGGCAAAATAGTATAATAGCATTAATGTTCTTTCATATATTCAGGATTAGAGGTTACCCAGTCACTCTGAGACATCACCTCTTTCATCAATCCCCAAGTGCTCTGCGGAAGAGCAGTAAATGTGGCATTTGAGCTGTCACTAACACAGGCGGATGGATGGCTGGCTCACGTACCAGGGTTCTTCTGCTCAGTGATAAACAGTGTCAAAGCGTCATTGTGAGTGATAAAATCACCACGAGACTTACTCACTGCAGAGAACTAATTCCTACTTGTTATGGGATCTCGACATGTGGAGGCACGCATAAGGGGTTTCAGTTGGTTATAATGTCATAGTTTAATAACTTGGCTCACCTTCAAAGTGTCATACAATGCAATATTTCAAGACGATAGCAAGGTTTTCATTTTGTATTTATTTATTGACTTTATTGACTTACTACACAGCAAGGATAATAATTTTATCCACTCAAGCATGCGGTAATATAATGGAGGTGTGAGCAGATCGGTTTTCTTTCTCCACCTGAAGGTAAAGCCGATGCTCTGACATCGTATCAATACTAGTTAATCTTGTGTAAAGTTACAATCAATCAAAACAGTATTAAAAAACAGTGTCTTCTCTAATACATAAAAGATCATGTTCATTCTGTAGCTCACAATTGCATTGTGGAATGTGCTTTACTTTAGCCAATCTTATGTCAAAAAAATTAGTAGTAAAATGCTAAGTTAGGTTTTCATCATACACCGTGTTGCAATATTAAAAGAGACAATATTATTCGACGGCTCAGGAAGGGAAAGCAGAGTCTACCCCAGGCTGTTCTCAGCGTGGGGGGGGGGGAACTGCTGACCCGGACTGTGGACATCGTCGGGCGGTGGAAAGAGCACTTTGAGGAACTCCTAAACCCGGCCAACATGTCCCCTGGAGAGGGGGCAGCGCCTGAAGTCATTGGGGTGGTTGCACCCATATCCCTGGCAGAGGTCACTAAGGTAGTCAAAAAGCTCCTTGGTGGCAAGGCGCCGGGGGTGGATGAGATTCGCACTGAGATGCTGAAGGCGCTGGACATTGTTGGACTGTCTTGGCTGACACGCCTTTGCAGTGTCGTATGGGGGTCGGGAACAGTGCCCATGGACTGGCAGACCGGGGTGGTGGTTCCCATCTTCAAGAAGGGGGACCGGAGAGTGTGCTCGAACTATCGTGGTATCACACTGCTCAGCCTCCCGGGAAAAGCTTATGCCAGGGTGCTGGAAAGGAGGCTCCGACCGCTTGTCGAACCTCAGATTCAAGACGAACAGTGTGGATTCCGTCCCGGCCGTGGAACAGTGGACCAGCTCTTTACCCTCGCAAGACTACTGGAGGGGTCCTGGGAGTTTGCCCAACCAGTCTACATGTGCTTTGTGGACTTGGAAAAGGCTTTCGACCGGGTCCCTCGGGGGGTTTTGTGGGGGGTGCTGCGGGAGTATGGGGTGCCGGACTCGTTGGCACGGGCCATCCGGTCTCTGTACGCCCTTTATCACCGGTCCTGTTCGTGACTTTCACGGACAGGATATCTAGGCGCAGCCAGGGGGCGGAGAAGATCCGGTTCGGGAATCTCGGGATCGCATCTCTGCTGTTCGTGGATGATGTGGTCCTGTTTGCCTCCTCGGACCGTGACCTCCAGCATTCACTGGGGCGTTTTGCAGCCGAGTGTGAAGCGGCAGGGATGAGAGTTAGCACCTCCAAATCTGAGGCCATGGTGCTCTGCCGGAAACCGGTGGACTGCTCCCTCCAGGTGGGGACAAACTGCCTACCCCAAGCGAAGGAGTTCAAGTATCTCGGGGTCTTGTTCACAAGTGAGGGTAAGGTGGAGCGTGAGATCGATAGGCGGATCGGTGCGGCTGCAGCAGTAAAACAGGCGCTGTACCGGTCCGTCTTGGTGAAGAGGGAGCTGAGCCGGAAGGCGAAGCTCTCCATTTACTGGTCGGTCTACGTTCCAACCCTCACCTATGGTCACGAACTCTGGGTCGTAACCGAAAGAACGAGGTCTCGGATACAAGCGGCCGAAATGAGCTTCCTCCGTAGGGTGGCCGGGCTCAGCCTTAGAGATAGGGTAAGGAGCTCGGACATCAGGGGGAGCTTGGAGTCGAGTCGCTGCTCCTTCGTGTCGAAAGGAGTCAGCTGAGGTGGTTCGGGCATCTAGTCAGGATGCCTCCTGGACGCCTCCCATTAGAGGTTTTCCAGGCACGTCCAACTGGTAGGAGACCCCGGGGAAGACCGAGGACACGCTGGAGGGATTATATCTCCCGGCTGGCCTTGGAACGCCTCGGGGTCCCCCAGGATGAGCTGGAAAGTGTTGCGGGTGAGATGGAAGCCTGGGTCGGCCTGCTGAACCTGCTGCCACCACGACCCGACCCTGGATAAGCGGCCGAAAATGGATGGATGGGAATATTATTTTTGTTGTCTTAATTGTGTCTGGAGGGGATGTTTAAACAAACTATTCCTTCACTCTGTTTTGGCAGCAATTCCTGTAAACAAAACCAAGTCGAATTAAATGCAAACTTATTAATCGCTTCAGTAAAAAAATGTTTTTTAAATAAAGCCAATAAGCTAAATGTTACATGTTTCTTTATTTATATTACATAAAGTGCACATTACAGTTATGTATAAATTAGTCAATTGCAAAACATTACTCTATAAAATTACTCTGCTTTTGATATTTCACACAGGCAAGCAAATCATATTTTTTTTAGCATACAGCCCATTGCACCTCCTGCCTATGAACTTGAAAAGCAGGTACACTGGATGCTCCCTCGTTGTCCTTGGATTTGTCACCTGGCGCTTTATGCTGGGCTTTGTGATTGTGTCATTGAAATAGAGCTCCAAGTCTCTGTCCTCCCGCCGGCTCAGCTGCCCATCAAATACCGACAAGAGCCCACACCTTAAAGGCTTGGTTCTTCTTCTTCTGGATACAAAAAAAAGAAGAGAAAAATGATTTACCTCACCCTGAAACACGACACGTACAAGATGTATATTCTTGAAATTACTTTCACCGGATTTTTGGGGTTATGCTTATTAATTATTGTTGGAACCTCAAGACATCGGCTCAGCCAATGGCCCCCTCAGTTTCATTTTGGTTAATTTTTTGCCAACTTCCCATGCATTCACTTTTGTCTCTGTTGCATATATTTTAAACAGTCCTTACCCCACGTGCAAGGAATAATTTTTTTCAGCTCAAACTAGGATAAAGCTATGGAGTGAAGAAATGGCAAATAATCTTTATGCACACTTAAATCTACAAAGTAGTGATAATCGCTCAAAATATTTCTATGGAAGATTTCAAGATTATAATATTTCCACGTTTTATACAATCAAGACAGCAAAAAATATTTACATGCAATTTTATGTTGGTGTCTTTATGAACTTCAACAGAATGTTGTTCTAATGTGTCATGTGAATCACTGAAAATATTATGAATTCAAAATAAAAATATAGAAATAAAAACAAACATGTTCTATAGCAGGGGTGCCCACACTTTCTTGGCTCGCGAGCTACTTTTAAAATGACCAAGTCAAAAAGATCTACCTACATTAATAATGGTAAATACCTACATATTTAATATTGTACTTGGACTTATATTGTATTGGACTTAATATTTTTGTAATATTTTTTTATGGCATGCGATCTACCCGCGATCTACCTGCACTACGTTCAGGTACGCGATCGACCTATTGGGCACCCCTGTTCTATAGATATAAGTGGGTAAACTATTTGAAAGCCTAACATCATTACTTTCAGCTGATTTTCTCAGCTGGTCTCTAAATGATATCTGAATAAAGTTATATTACTATAAATAAAACATGATTAGCACTGACTAGACTCTTGTCTAAAATCCTTTAACAAAACCCATGCAGTGGGTCTGTTGCAATTCCTATGGAACATACACGGACACATAGTACAACACTGGCATCTAAAAGAGGAGTCATTAGTGGCTTTGTTAAGCTGTTGCAATTACACAGCATCATATTATTTCACCTTTTGAAGGTGATTACTGTTCAAGTGTCACTTTTGTAACACAACAGTTTGATGGGCCACAGTGGATCAATGCTCTCCAGTGCAATGGACTAAACACTCATTTGTAACCTTTTTTATAATGCCCCCTAATGTCAGCTTTGGAAAATCATCGTATTGATCCAAGGAAAAAGGCCGTGGAGGCACAGTAATTCTGTTTTACCCACATAAGGGATCTGCGATTTTCGTCTAAAAAGGAAAGGTTCTGAGTATATACACACACAGGGAGAAAGAGAAAACAAATGTGTACCTCCGAGCAAAGCCAAAGGGACACCTATGCTGGCCATCCATTGTGAAGCACAAACTGCTGCGAGCCATTACAGGTGCAAATGAGCCATTGTTCTGTCTTTGAGCTAGCTTGTGTTCCAAACAGTACCTGCAGATGCTCAAACTCAATGGAGGAGAAAATGTAACTCTTGGGTTCTGGCATATTTCACTCTGTTTGCACAGCAACAGTGCTACTTCATAAGATTTAACATTTGTCCTTTCCTGTTTGTTTTAATACCTTTATATAATTTTTTTACCCACTTGCTCTCTGGCTATCTCCCTGTGGTTGTATTTATAAAGGTGGGAGAGCATTGGAGAAGTGATTGAAAAGCTGTCCTGTAGATCAGGGTGGTTTGTGGGGCCTGTCCATGCTCTAATCCATCCTGCCGCCCCGCCACACAAGTAGAATATCAAACAGGCAATCCCTGAGGAAAGGACGAGAAAAAGACTTGGAAGAGAGAAAGGGAGACAGGAAAATAAACAGAAAAAGAGGAGAAAGCCTGAGAGAGGACAAAAATCAGGACAAAAAATTGACAGTAGAAAACAAAGGGGAGGCTTATAGGGATAAAATAAAATAAGTGACAAGCAGGTTGGAAAAGTTTAACACAGGTTTGCCAGTATGACAGCACTGCAAGAGAGGGGAAAAAGGTCATTCCTGCAGTCTCACTTCACTACTTTTTTTCAGTTCACTCTGATTAGCTCTGATAATGTATTTGTGCCATAATGCTACCAATACAAATAGGGATGTGTAGCACAAAGTCAGTTGGGTAATGGGGTCTTAATCCACCTTCTAAAATAAACTGAACAGTGACAGGGAGCTGTAAAGTAATGGGACAACTATGGCTCAATGGTTAGCATGGCTCAGTGGTTAGCATGCCCGTCTTTCAATCAGAGGATCGGTGGTTTGAGCCCCGGCTCCACTATTCCATGTTGATGTGTCCTTGAGCAAGACACTTAACCCTGAATTGTTCCCCGTTGCTGTGTTTACGGTGTATAGAGCAAAAATGTAAGTCGCTTTGGATAAAAGCGTCCGCTAAATGAAATGTAATGCTCCACCTCGGAAGACAGCAAACCACTGGGGATCAAATGTGATTACAAATGTGGGAACAAATAATCACATAATTTTCTTCCATGTGGGGCAGTTAACATACTGGTGAAAAGTTGGCAGCGTTAAAGTCTCCAGTAATTGCCAAAAATGCACCAGGATGCTGAATCAGTAGTTTAGACACAATGGAGTGGATGGTGTCCACTGCTGCCTCTGCATCAGCTGATGGAGGAACATACACGGCAACAACAATAGCGGACAAGAACTCCCTCTACAAATAATACGGACGCATCCCCACGGCTAGAAGTTCAATGTCCAAGCTACAGAAACGTTCCTTCACACTCACATTGCTGGGATTGCACCGCCTCTCGTTCACATACATTGCAATCCCACCACCTTTCTTTTTACCGCTCCGTACAACGTCTCTATCCGTCCGTACAGTCCTGAAGCCGGCCGCACTGTGGTCCGGGAAATCCAGTCCACTGTGCGTGGCTCTCTATTGCAAAAAGAGAAAAAGGTAACAGAAAAGCCACTAGAAAGATTGAAAAAAGTTATGTGCCATTACCTGACCGTCATTTAAACAAAACGTTAAAGAAAAAAACAAACAGAAGAGACGAATATTTTAAAAAGATTAAAACTTAAAACACACACGGAAGCTGCTGCAACAGTCTGCCACTAGCACAACACCATCTTGCATCCCTACCCTAATAATAGGATGACCTTGAGTTATTTCGTTCATCGTAATTAACTTCCACGAATATGATCTACCAGCTCCAAAACAGAAAGGAATCAATAAAGTAGTAAAGCTTGATTGGCTGTCTTGGCCAAGCGTGACTTTGATTAGCGCTGTGACTCCAAGTCTTGTGCATCTTAAAAAACGCTTGAAAGACGAGACACACAACGCAAGAGAGAGCTTGTCGTACCGTGTAGGAAAACAATGGTTTTATGTGCTGGCCCTTTGTGGAGTTGCTCACCATGTCCTGTCACTGACTGTACAATTCTCTACTAGCACCAATCTGTTATACACACGGCTTAGGCCTCATCTAGACCTTCATCACATGTCACTGAAGTGAAGCTAAGGTCAGTTTTACACATTCTAGACTGCAGCAAGAAGTTTACAGAGGAAACTGCACTTATAGACTGGGGATGTGTCCTCTCTAAGTTCATGCTTTTAACGGAAGTGGTGATAGTGAGATTATTGTGTGTAGATGGCGTAGTACAGCAAGAACCCAAAATAACAGTGGTAATGAAAGTCAGGCTGAGGTTGGTCTGTGTAGTGACAGGTTTATTAATGGCTTTCCAATGTGATGTATGTTCACTGAACTTTAGGGCAGTCTACTGCTTTGTGCTTTGTAGCGAAACGCATGAGATTTTTTAGCTTTGATTCCTTTCTTGTACTTTCAGATTTAGTCTCATCCCTGTGTGTAATTTAAAAGGCAATACACTTTACACTTGATCCAGAGTTCATTTCACACGGGGTGTGGCTGGCGATGTGCACAAGCAGCAGCAGGAATTTCAGTCTGCCGGCGGACTAGAACACCAACTCAAAATGTCTACATTTTCTAATAGTTTTTCCATTATAGACATTACGGTGCAGTCATTTAATTTAGCTTGTTATTTACCCCCACCACGTTTCCCTTTCCTATATGCCTGAAATCAATGTTATTCAGACCAAAGCTGCTCCTTAAGTCTTGTTTAGTCAATGCAGAAGTGTTTCCTTCGTAGGATGTTCATTCTCAACTTTAACTATATCCATTATGCAACACCATTGTAATAAAATACTGTAAAAGATACATGTTGCAGAAAGCTCTGCAATCAAATATCATATATATTGCAATTTAAAATGTTTACTAATTTAGAAAGAAATGTTAATATTTTAATACTACATACTGTGTAGACACCAACTGTATCATAAAAGAAACATTGCAGCACGATGTTGATGTTGATGTTGCTGTTTCCTTTTACTTTGTCAAAGAAAAGTTGACATGACTAAAAAAGAGTTTGATTATTATCCTGCGTCTTCAGAAATGATTTGATTATTTGATTATCTGAAATTATTTAAATTTTTAATTTGGAAATATTGACAAACACATAATACAGTACACATGTACACATGTACCGTAACTAATATTTCCATTGTTTTTCAGCTTTTTGTTAATATATACAAACAAAAAACAAACCTATCCCACCCACCCCATGGTAACCTCTCAAACGAGAGCAAAAGCAGATAAAAAGCTGCAAAAATCTAGGGGTGTACATCCCATAACCCTATACCACTCACAGACAAAACACTATTTCTAAAAAATTCTGGTAGTTTCTGAAATTATAAAATAATACTGATACATGAATTATAATTTCTTACTTTCCCAAAATAATTTTATATTATATTATTGTTGAAAAACTGATGATGGATAAGATTGTGTTTTCAAACCTTTCCAGGACATTTTGCGGAGAGCAATGTTCTATGATGCTCACACTCACACATGTGTGCACAATTAAACCTGCAAACATCCCTCTGCAACTACAGTCTGATGATCTGATAGCAGAGCAGCCTCACTGGAGCAGTTAGAGGTTTAATGCCTTGCTCAAGGGTCTCTTTAGCTCTTCAGTGAATCTGTTTGTAGGAAAATAACATGGCTAGTTACCAGGGTCTACAAGATCACTGACAAATGTTCAACCATCAAAAATATGTGTTCCCCTTGCTGTTGAACAATAAATGACAGACCACATATATGGGTTTGATGTTTTTCCTGTGTGTTGTGCCAATGCTCTGCAGAGAATCTTTAGAATATCAAAAATACAATGCTTTTTACATCTAAATAGTTTAAGTAGTTCTTCATATTATGTAAAAGGACATGTATGTTTTCAATGGTGGGATATTCCCTCCCCAGAATCTTCAGTATTTCAAGGCTCACACATCCTTTGGCAAAGCATTACATTTTTTTGTGGCGCTCATTGTGTCTTGCAACATCCCTAGTGAATGTATTTTGGCCTTTAGCACACAGTGTAATGCGACACTCCTCTCACCTGGCCTTGTCTGGCATCAGTTGGAACTGCTGTGCAAACCAGTTTATATTAAGGCTTTCAATGAAATGCTCTCACGCACTGTTTTGTTCTATTTTTACCACCTTCTGTAACTGACAAATAGATCTGAGACTTGGGTGTATTGATGTTACCTTGCTCCCTGATGTGCCACCTGGGACAAAAAAAGGGCTACAAAGGCAGCTTCTCACTGTCTAGTTCTTATTGTTGGACTTTAGGGTATTTTACTTTATATTTTGGCATTCTTCTGATCTTGTACAGGCACCTGTTACAGAGAATAAGCAGCAAGTTGTGCCAATACACAGAAGACTCCTACTCGTCAGCATCCATCTTCCTCTGCAAGTAAAACAGCATACATCAAACCTCCATCTTAGGACAGGCTTGAATCAATACAACATATGTATCAGAACTCACAGAACACAACTTTTAGATGGAGAGGGGATTGTAATAGCAAGTCACTGAGGATGAACATATCTCTAGTAGGGATGGTACCAATTTTAGTATCACTGATGCCTGTCTGCCACGGTGTATTTTCTAAACTAACCATTAGGATGCTAGAGTTGTATAAAAAATCGACATCGAAGCATTATTGTTTGTTTGAATTTAGTTTATCCCAATGAATGCTCAGTTTCACTAATGACACATCACAAAACAAGTATTGTTGCTATGGTTCAGTAGATAAATATACTTTGTGCTCCCATTTTAAACACTGTTGACTAGAATTGTTACTGTGGCTTACACACATAATGTTAATCGAAACTGCCAGTCAATTTATGTTCCTATGGTATATAATATAACTAAATTTGTAGCAATTAGATTTAAGTGAAATGTCTATCACAATTATAACGAAAGTGATTTATGCTCAGCTTTAACAAAATGAATAGAAAAGGCAATTTTACTATCAGGCCACAAAAAACTGCCTATGAGCACTTTACTGGTGAGCTTGACATGATGTTGACTCTGAGTTTGCGAATGTCGACTGTAGAGTTTGTTGGGGACATGTAAAATGGAGGCACTGTCACTTATGAATGAGCTACACTGACAGCTTTGTGTGTGTGTGTGTGTTTGTGCATGACTGACATTCTGATGTATAGCAGTGAAAATAATTTCTATCAACTAGCTGTACTATGCTGACAGGCAATGAAATATTGCATCTTGAATCTATTCACCTGAGACAAATACTCAGCTGATGGATTGGGTCGGATTGTCTTCCTCATGCTTATCTCGTTCTTCTGGGCCCAACTACAACAGAACTTCAGAACTACTGTCTATTCCATTAAAAACTGTAGTTGTCAGATGTGGTACCTCGGTTGACCCATATGTCTCTTCTTTTCTGCAGCTTTTCTGCTGCCTGCAGCATCACCGTAATCCTAAAAATCATTCAGAAACAAGACACGGGCCAAAAGCCCAAACTCTAAATAGCCCAAGTTGACAATGACATTGGTTCCATTTCGAAAGTGCCTTTGTTCACATGTCAAATATGGAGTCCTACATCTCAAGTAGTTTTTGCAAGCTAATACCAACCTGAAATTCAAAAATGATATGCATTAATATGCTTTTCAGAGGCTGTGTCATAGATTATTAGCTATACTTTAAGGCCAGTGGTTCTGATGTTATTAAATACAAGAAAGCTGTTGATGTTCTCTTTCATTGGTTACGCATATGTTAATGCACAGACACACTCTTATGCACACTCGCTTACCAGTCTACCACGTAAAGCTTACAAAAAAAAGCCTCTTGATTCAATAAAGGATCATTATAATAGGTCACACATGCACTACAGAGGAGGACGGTAATAAAATAATTATATTTTGAAAGTACAAATTTACAATTGTTAAGTGAAAGTCTTTGTCTGCAGGCCGTGTCTGGAGGGACAGGAAATCAATAGATATAAGAAGTATTTTTCTGCTCAATGACAGCAGACTGAGCCTTGCTTTCACATGATCATTCAAACTGACACAAAATCTCGTATTGTAGATCAATACGTTCCTGTAGATATTCAGTGATGTGTGTAGTTAAGTCACCATGCCGTCATAATACTCCAATCAGGCCCCTAACAGCACATTTCATCCGATGGAGGCATCAGATAAAAATAGCAATAATAGGAGTGGAGAGATATGCTTGACATATCAAGGAGGTAAAATGATTGCACTGTCCTCATGTTGGGCATTAGAATTAGATGTAAATAGTTACATAAACTGTTTTATTGCCAAATCATTCGTTTCTTATTATTCACAACAGGGCTTTGGGAAATTTCTGCTCAGTTTATGCTTTTCCATGTGTAGGTGTAATTTCTGTTGTCAAGAGTCTGGGTGAGTTTTTTCCTTCTAACATTCTTCTAAGGCTTGTTTCCTTGTGTCCTTGGGGTCCAGCAACAATCTGTCAGTGTTGTATTTATGTTCTCTTTCACATGGCCCACATGATCCACACAGGCACTGTCCTCCACTGTTTGAATGCCAGTATAATTCATATCATGTTTGACCTGTGTGCTTGGCTTGTTCTTGTGAGGGTTGCAACAGTAAATGGTGAACTAATGCTTAGCGGGTCATGGTCGGCTTAGCGGCCAAGAAGAGGTGAACTGAATTGTTGAAGGCGGGTCGTGGAGCACTGTAGGAGCTTGCCAGATAAAAGGTTGTTATAGGGGACATATAATACAAAACCTCACTTTTTTCTGTGTTTATGCACATACATCTGGCTATCTATTAAAGAGACTTTGGGGTTTTCAGGTATATTCATACAGTAAAATAAAAAGAATGTGTTTTTGAACATTAATAAAACATACAAAATACAACGTGAAAATGAAAAAGATATGTCCCCTTTAAATAATCTCCACCAGATTACTGTAATTTTAGCTCACTCTAAATCAGGTTACAGAATATCAGCAACACAAAATCAATCCCCAATCACACTTATCTTATACTGTTGCTTGTTTGAATCCCATCTTCTTAGAAGATTTCAATCTTCAAAGGGATTTTCCTTCCTGCTTCAGGTGTTCAATGTTGATAAGCGATCCATTTGTGGACGGATCAAAAACCTCCTGTAGTACCTGAAAGATAAATTCCTTTTGTGGATGGATTTTTATCACATATGGGGTTACAATTATGATCTCACATGCCAAAAAGTTATGAGCATGTTGGATAAACGTGTTTCAATAGTGCTAAAATTGGAATTTTCACTTGTGATTAAACAATATTCGCTGAGTGTCATTACACTACAATTCATCAAAGTCTAGAACTGAAGGAACCAACAAGAGTTAGCAGACAACACAGCTTAACAAACAGGATTTGTATCAATAGAAGACCATCTGATTTATATATTCTAAATTGACACAATACCATTAGTGAAAACCCAGACTGCCTCTGTGTCTGTGCCTCTTTTTTGTCTAGTTCCGCTGATAGAGAAGCTTGAGTCTTTATTTTGGTTTTCTTGGTGACTAAGCAACTAGAGTTAATCTTGTGGGATTTCAACCTACCGTAATGAACCTCATTGATTTGTTCATTAATTTGTGATGAGTTGTTGCAACACGATTGAATGAGGTGTTTTGACACTGGAAAAATGTGTGTTATTGCAGAAGATTGGTGTGTCGGCTGTAAATGGTGTGTACAGTGTTGCATAGCCTGAATGGTGTCTTCTTATCACTTGGTTTAGACTCTATTCAACTAAAATATATATTGTGTAAATGTTGACCAGATTGGTGTAATGCACCCTTTATTTGAACACAATAAAAATGTTATCACTACAGCTCAACCAGCTGTTGGATATCACACAACCAGGATGTCTTCCCAGGAAGTGTTTATTTATTTAGATTTTATAATGCTGTCAGAGCACCTTTATGTGCCAAAGTCCGCTGCTGAGAAAATACAACAAATAGAGGCAGCAGCTCAGACTGCCAATGTTTTTGGCCAACCAGCAGCACTGCTAGCCGGTACAATAAACTCAGTGCTGCTGAGGGAGTCAGTATGCTCAAGTTTCACTTGACTGTTTTTGTTGGATTGTGGTGCTTATACTTGTGCAGAGGGAGTCCACTGTTTGTGTGTTCCAAGGGGGAGCTTGAAACTGTCTTAAAAATATGCCACAAAATAAACAATGAACAGCAACAGGAACAAGAGAAGAGGGCAGTTGGCTAATGAGTCTGTGTTTCTGTAATGCAGACTTTGTGGCCTGAAATAGATATCGTTGGTTGCTAAACCTAGTTTGTTCAGCTAATACGGGGATGGTCAGCGTCTTTCTGTCCACTTATCAACTACACAGGAAGTGGTACAAGCAAGTCATATTCATACTGCTCTATATCACAATGTCTCAGCATAACAGGTCCAAAAAGGCAATAGCTGTTCACCCAGCCCAAGCACGCTAAGATAAGGATAAACACACAGCATGTCCTTGTTGGGAAAGCTTCCATCCTGCTTTAATTAAGCAATAAGGTACGAGAGGCAGTACTGTATCGTCAATCATGTACTGTTCAAGGGTGTTGTTAGGCCCGACGCGCAGCCCTTGAACATCATTACCATTAATGTGCGCATCCACATTTAGAAATACAGTCAATATGTGAGAATCGCTGTACCTTTACAATCAATTAAAAGTGAATTGGTGAGACAAGAAAGACTGAAAAAGAAATCTCTGGGCAATTACCGTAAGTGTCTTTTTCAAGCTGGCAGGTTTCTCTAACCACCAATGGGAAGAGGCCGGATTGGACCTATACCTCACACTCCTCTTCTGATAAATGCAATGGATGTGATTTGGTCAGCCATGCAGCACTGATATCAGAGGTCTCTTTTAGTTTTGACCGCAGTGGCTTGTATAAATCATGCTCTTGGTCTGCCAGACCCAAAAATGTACAATGTTTCATTGTGTTTCACATTACATCCTGAAGCAGTAAATGTCTTATCTTGCTCGGCAGCTGGACTCACGTAATGTTTCAAGATCACAGGAGAATCGCGGGACACATATCAAACAAGTAATGGGTTTGTGGCCATTAAATCAGAGTATGGACCAATCAGCGTCCTGTGATGAGCTACTGGCAGCTTGGGGCGTGGCTTAGATGTGTGCGAGATGACACAGAGAGGCGACTGTTCATTCTAAGCAACAATGGCGGCTCCCAAAGAGGTCAGAGGATATGCTGTAACTGCATCGATTATAAGACTTTTCTCGATAGTAAAGATTTGTTTTTGCTAATCTCCCAGACTCACAGAGTTTGATATGATGGCATATTGTTCATCCAACAACATGTTAGATCAGGGGTGGGCAAACTTTTTGGCTCAGGGGCCACATTGAATTAAAAAATTTGACAGACGGGCCGGGCCAGTATCAGATGGATGGAGAGTGTTTGACAAAGGGGGCGTGGCTTATCGCCGTTGGGTCTCTCCGTGAAAAAGAGCTGTCTTTTCCGGTATCGATTATGGAATAAATAACCACTAGTTTTGCTTTATACTTGTTGTGGAAGTCCCAAACATGTCGGAACATGAAACACCCTTGTGTTTGGGTTCATAATATTATCCGTAGCCGCACACAGCTCGGTGAATTTCTCCGACTCCTCCAGGAACTGTGCCGGTCTTATCTCCGTAAAACGGATACCGATTCTGCCATCCACCTTGGAAATAACCACCAGTTCTGCTTTATACTTGTTGTGTAAACTCCACATACGTCGGAACATCAAACTCCGTGGTGTCTGGGTTCATAATATTATCCGTAGTCACACAACAGCGTCTGAATGACAGCCGCTGCACACACGAAAAGCCTAAAAGAGCGCTGTGCAATAAATAAGCATGAAGAAACATCAACGCTGGTCTGTTGTGGTCATCGTGCTTCGGGAAACTGAACTTGGGAACGGAGAAGCGCTACAGCGGTCTTTACTATAACTTATAATTATTTAAAATAAAAAACTTTTTTTTAATATTTTTTTTAATAACTTTTTTTTAATATTTTTTTTTAATGTTATAATAATTATAATACTCGGCGGGCCGTATATTAATACTCGGCGGGCCGTATCCGGCCCGCGGGCCGTAGTTTGCCCACCTCTGTGTTAGATGTAAGTAGTTTTAGTTTTCATGATTTGGGGAGATTAAACACCTCAGACTCCACTAGCTGCCTTCAGATGATCTGACACAATATTTAATTGGGAAATTGTCTTTTGGGCTATTAACAGTATATTTTATTTACACATTTGGCATAGGAAAGGGTGCTACACATTAATGAACAAAGGCATAAAAGGCACACAATCAGCCACCATTAGCAATGGTAAATAACCTCCTTAAGTCCCCATACTGGTGTGTAGGAGGGCATTCAGTGATATAATTCTAACAGAGAGAGGAATGCAGCAGCCACGATCCTAAATATGGAATCACTCAAAAGGAACACTGGGCATAAGCACAGAGCTCAGTGCGACACGGGCTGACTGCAGCCGAAAATTGGCAAGTGACCCTTGAGACAGGTCAGTCCCAATTCACAGACAGCAAATTGTGCAGAAGGCATTGATTAATGGCCAAGACACAACTCTTTATAGCCTTGTGTTGTCATCCTCTGCTTCCTCCTCTGTAGCCCCAACCCTCTCAATTCAATACAATTCAATGTATTTTTTATAGCCGAAATCACAAATTACAAATTTGCTTCAGAGGGCTTTACAATCTGTACACATATGACATCCTCTGTCCCGGGACCTCACATCTCAGTCCCTCTCTCATTTTGATGAAAGTAGTGACAGACAACGCTTCTACTAAAATGATAAAACAAAATTTGGTATTAGATATTTATTTACATGTATCTTCCATTGTATTCATATATTCCTCTTCTTTTGTGAACCTAAGACCTTTGGCAAACCAATTTCAACCACCAAAACAGTTTGTCCACATGAGTAAAGTTATGTTTACTCTTCATATCTTTATGAAATTCTTCATAAAGATATGAAGAATTTCCAAAATCAAGATCCATTTTTCAGCTTTACACTTGTACCTTAGGACAATGGTGCCTCGTTATATAGAGAGCTGAGATTGTTCTGCAATTTTTGATGTAACACATGGGTATCTTATATGCAAGTGCCTTTAAAAGGTAATTTAAGAAATTATGTAAAATCGAGAAAATGACCTCTCGAGAAAATGACCTCTTGATAAAAACTCTGAACATTTAGATAGAAATTCAGAATACGAACTTGGGCTCCGTACACTACAGGGTTTATTAATAGGTTTGAGTCTTGCTGAAATTAGACTAGTGGCTAAAATAAGAGTTTAACAATTGATCTCGGCCCAGAATGAATGGCACCACTGAACAAGTATCAGCTCATAACATAATTGGTGGAGGAGAGTTAATGACAAGCCAGTTTTCACAGAGCTTACCACATAAATTATGTCTATGTTGTATTATAATTTGAAAGGGATCCTGTTTGCAAATTAGTTACTGGAAAAAAGTTAACTGATATATTGTACCAAATATGTCTATGCTGTAGTTCACAAATATAATTACTTGTATAGAGTGTAATAAATAGAGGCACGACTACATGTGTTGTCCCTTAATTAGTTGCTGCCATAGTTATATCACAGAAAGTATACACTAAATGTCAGCACTGCAACACACCTACGTATTAAAGCAGAAAGATTAGATTAATTTCATTAAAGTTACAGTAAATCTATTATGATCTGTAACTATGATTAGTGGGTTTATTAATTGCTGTTTAAATTTAATTGCACCAAAAATATTCACAGACAATTGAAGATTTCACAATGGATGTATTAAAGCACAACACATGAATTGTGAAATAATCTATAATCAGCCAAATATAAATACCAGTCATTTATCCTTTCACTTGTTGAGGTGAAAGCTGACATACATGTAACACTTGTTGTTTAACCTGCAACTAGCCCGCTGTGTCACAATAAAGAGACAGAAGAGGAAGTGTTCAAAAAGGAAAATGACAGATTGCAGTGCAATCCATAATTTTTGGTGGATCTATGAGAGGCTGGCCCCTGTGAGGGTTTATTTTCCAGGAAACAATAGCAGGAAAGATCCTACAACTTTTTAACTTTAGCAGTACAACTAATACAGGGGCTTGGCCTCTGGATATGCATTTAATAAGTCAAGTGTGAATTACACTACTAAACTTAGGCTGGAGTTGAGCTAATAGACAACTGTCTTTAGTTAGTCAATTTTAAGCATGTCCACTGAAGTCTCAATGGTCTGAAATGCTGAACCTTTTCTGCTAGATATTAAACAACTTGGCTTTTTTAACTTAGCAGTGATGCCAAATATCAACCAACAGTTCTCCGGGTAAATATACAATTATATTAGCATAATAACCTCCCATAAATTGGAATTGGTCCGAATTACTATGGTTTGAGAAAACAAAAGAAATGCATTGCAAGATGATTAATACACTCGTGCCTGCAGGTTCTTTCTCTCAGGCTGCAGTCATAACCACCAATCAGAAGGTAAAGCAGCAGCCTTGTATGAAGCCTGAGTCGAGAAACTTGGATCAAAAAGGCCTGCTAATCACACTCTGGTAATTATAAAACTAATTACTATGAATTCCGGTAATAATTGAAAGCCACCTAGATGGACCACCTAGATTTTTTATCAGCATCTCTCGTCTGTCTTCAGGATTTTGGCAGCTGGACAGTACAAACATTCTGTTTAGAGAGAATTTAGTGAGTAAATCCAACTGAAGCCATAAAAGATAGAAGAAAGTTGGGAAATTCCAGGAAACCACATTTTCTCTGGAGGGTCCCCAGCCTCAGTAATGATGGTATGGCTGTTTGCAGGCCTCCTGGCATGATGGTGAAGTCTTGAAAGCTCCTGTAGTTTTTAGATTACTTGAACACTTGATAAAAAAGCACTTTTCTATCCTCCAATCATACCTGCAGAAGTGTTTCAGAGAAAAGACCATTTGTTTTTCCCACCGTGGAACCTAAACAACTAATTAATTAAATTGCTTTTGTCTTTATGTAATAAGTCAACACTTCACTCTTTTCTTCGATTTCAAATCTGGATGGTATCATCCAAAGGTTGTTTAATTTGTATTGCCATCAACTTGGAAATTGGTCTGCAAACAACCATTTTCAATCTGTATTCTTTAGTAATATAACGCTCCACATGCTGTTTCCCAAAATGTTCAACACACACTACATACATTTATTACTGTGCTTTAAAATGTTCAGCAAGTTTATTCATACACAATCTCATGCATGGATGCCATTGTAAAATGTTTCTGCCCTGCTGTCCACAGTGGCAGGACTGAGCTGAAGACAACTCTCTTTCTTTATTAGGTTATTTTATCAGCCCTCTCAACAGCTGTCACAGCTCCAGCCGTGATCGAGTTTGGCTTGTTTTCACTACATCCCCTGCAAACTTTGACACCTGATTTCATTGAGGGAGATGGGATTTGAAAGGTGGGGGACACGGGTCGCCAAGCCCTCTTCTGCACGTTGTCTAATATACTGTACCTGAGCAGCAGGTTGTGAAAAAAGTGTCTATGTTCTGGTCCTCCTCTCCTCTCTGATGCCATCTTTATCTGTCTTTCAGGTCAACAAAATTGACTTGTTTTTTTCATTCATCTTTTCAGGTATCCCTCTGCTTTTATAGATTTATTGTTACCTGCAGAATTGTACACAAAATATACAAAATAAATGTATACATGTTGGCTCTAGTTTTGTGATCACATAAGCCCTCTTTAATGTTCTTTTGACTTAACCCGCTTTGGCTTTTGCATACTGATCATACTGACCCCCTTTCATAGTTAATCATTTAAAGATAATTTAAAGGATATGGCGAGGAGATTGCTGTAATACTAATTGGAGCCAGTGTCAACAGTATTCACTTTCCGTCTTCCACTGAAGATGGACAACTGTACTGTTGAATGCATTCATAATATAGCATTGTAACAGTATCATGCTAACAATACTATGTGCACAATAATAACTAGTAGTCATGTGTAGACATGTGCAGTAGCTTTGCATGTGTGGTTATTAGTAAAATAATCTGTTTCTTGTTGGAGGGGGGGAAATCCAAGAGGTGTAACAGCAGTAAGGTAAAGTGGGCGTATAAAACATAAACAAGGCAGATGCTGCTATGATGTCTTATTGAACACCAACATAGTGAATACACTACAGTGAAGAGTGCATCTCTGTATGAACAGCTCATTCTACCATGCTGATACATCCTGACTGACTGAATTTAAAATATAGGGGGAAAAAAAGCTTAAATTGGCTTTAAGATCCAATATTAACACCTAGTTCACACCAGGTCAGTTGAGGACAGCATGCATTCTCCAAAGGACTAGCATCTTACTTTTCATTCACTGAGCTCAAAGGCTTACGTCCCCTTAGGAGCTTGCTATACTCAAGACACTCTTTGACCAGTGGGCTCAAAGAGGTGTGGCTAACCTGCCATTCAATTCTCTATAAGGATACAGGGGAGTCCAACAATACCCTGAGGATCAATCCACAGAGGGAACTGTCTGTGCTCAATGCAAAAACCTGTTTACCCAGTGGAACATGGGCTCTGAAAGGGGCAGTTTACCTGCTGCTCATCGCCGTCTCTGGGGTGAAGACATGACACAGTGAGAAATTAGTCTTACAGACCCGGGCTGGCAACCCTGCTGGCGCTGCCATATAACACCCAGAGCATTGCAGCACAGCACAGCACAGTGTCCTCACAAGTTCAACAGCTTTGAGACTGGATCATGTCAGCCAAACTTACTAAGGGCCCATGATGTGACTATGGAAGCCATTTCTCAAAGGTGGTGGAATATATCATTAGTCAATATGTATCAGGAAATATTCTGAAGAATGCTGCCTTATCCTAACTGTTCAACTCTGCACATGTACTTTTGCTCAGGCAATTCCAACCACCTGTCTGGTGTGGTTCCAGCACTGCCAGCATCGTATGGCAGAAAAAAGCTTGTAGGCATACCAGCTGTTTTTTCCGATAAATTAAATGATGACATTGATCAAACTGTGACAGGCCAGGCATTATTTAGCTAGAACGCTTTTAGACCTCACCATTCTTGATAACATTGTCCTCTTAAGAAAAGTGGATGCAGAGTACAACTATGCATGTAATGAGCACAGAATGATAGAGAAGGCTTATGGTGACGACAAACAAAACCCCATTGTCGACAAAAGCATGTGCGAAATTGAACCTTATTTTTGCCTTGCCTTTACTCTTTACTCTTTACTGATGCAAGCTTACAGACAAACACAGTGCTTTACAATCCTCCTATATACAAAGCAGAGCAGTTATATTTGTAACTTAAAAATGCTGAATCTGATGTCCATTTGAGTGTAAAACTTGACTGTACAATTTGTACAGTTGTTGTACAATTTGTACAGTCGTTGCTGGGTAGTTGTGGTAAAATATTGTTTTGCTGACAAACATTTGGGTTAATTGTCAATATGTTGACAGCTCATAGGTTGTAGATGAGACATTAAACATCTAATGGTTTATTCTCTAACATATGTGTTATGTTTCTATAGTTTAACATTAAATGTAAGATCAATGAGAAACTATCACCGAAGCCCTAATGACAGTTACTCTGAAGTTTGAATGCATAATGCTTTGTGGTTATGTGTCATAAACTCATCTCTTCAGCTCTTTAATGTATTTCTCATATACTTTTTTTTTTGACACACAAACACTATTTCTTAATCACTTTATGGAAAAAAGGGTGCTTTCGTAAAAATTTCTCCTGAAGTTGATTGATGCAGTCTTATTGACCTGGGATCCTAGGGAGATACTTGTGGTGGGAACAAGGTGTGACCAAGCATACAGCATGGTTGTGAGTAGATTGAAGGTTGTTGTAGATGTAGGTGTTGCAGAGATGCTGTTGCAGTAATGCACTACAGAGACCAGTTTCAGCAGCACACAAAAGAAGGAGACTGCGGACATCAAGTGCCTTTGAGGAATCGTTAGTAAATCATGACAAACAAAGATAAAAATCAATCCAATCTATCAGAAAGCTGATAATCTACTAGATAAACAACACTTGCTTTTTGTATAACCCTTATTGTATGACCCTGTTTTAACATGGCTGGCAGTTCTCAGATTTATATTACAAATCCTGTCTGAGCCTGTCCATTCCCTGCAGGCTAGCCTTTTCCAGATCTGAATTGTTTTAACTTAAGATCTCTATAAACCTCAATCATCAAGCAGAGATCTGCAGATAGTATTTTATGGTGGGTAAGGTTTCACAGTGGGGAAATGTTGGAAGTTCCACTTAGTCCATCAAAGAAAAAGCTGTTCTGATGAAGCAAGCCTGCCGTTTATATATGTGGGAAACAAGTGACAGTTTAGCCATGAAAACCAAGCATGTATTATTGAACTCAATATAATGTGATTAAGTACAGAGTAACAGGGAACTGAACTTTTCATTTGGTGCTGTAGATAGTTCAACACTCACCAAGAGTGCAAATTCAAGTTTGTTTTTGTGCAACGTCTTGAAGTCACTTGTATTTTTTTTTGATTGTGTTTCTTGATTTAATTCACTTAAAAAAGGAACATCCCTGCAATCCCAGCATCTGGACTTTCTTCAGAAAATAGAGACTAAATAATGTTGACTTGACTTATTTAACAGCTCAATAGTTGAAGGCGCTAAATGCGTAATACACAGCATATCTAGAGTGCAAACAATGATTATCCTTCAAGTCTAGCACCAATGTAAAATGTGAATGTCAGGATGACATACTGACCCTTCATTCTTTCATAGGTTCGTTGAGTTGCCCAGTATTTCTGGCTGTCCGTCAGCCATCTTGGTTATGAGAAAGTTGTGTTGCATATACGTACAACGACTGGCCAAATGGGTGGCAGTGTATGGGATGCTGCATTGTAGCGTCCACTGTAGTGGCTGGTGTGCAACTCTACCATCAAATCCCATGCAAGCAATAGCTGTAAACTGTAGAGACCTTGCTGCCTCATCTCTGAATCTCAAGAGACAACCAATACAGTCATATTCACTGAATTCACCTTTGCATCACTTAACATTGGACTCAAGACATTGAGACTTATATTTTTTTTAAAGATTGAAAAATTACACTTTTTTATCAAATTAATGGAATGGCATATTTTGGCCTAGCTTCTGACTGACCTGTTACATTAACACTGCAGTTCAACAACAAATACCTCAAATTTGCATTGTTCTGTTTAACTTCCTTCTTAAGCTGATAAACAATTTGTTGATTCTTGAAGAACCTTCCTCAACACCTACTGTCTTCACTGAAATAGATGGCGGAAATGTTTACTCTTCCTTTATCACACTCTGAAGGAATCTAGGCCATTGTGCTGCTAACCAATTACTCTCTCACAGCATAATTATAAATATTCACTGAAAACATTAAATATTGATTGCTGTGTGTTAACTCAAATTAAATTAAAACAAATATTAATCACATGCTGGCACGTCAGCAAACTTTATTAGATCCGTAATGAGTGCAAACAGATAGCTCACCATTTTGGATAACCCTCACCCATATTTATCCACATCAATTTAAATTTTAAATGGGGTGGCCTAAATTGCTTAATTTCATCAGTTCTGATTTTGTATACGCACACATCACCTATTTGCTGCCTGAGGAAAGTGGAGTTAGACCCACCACTAGCTGTGTAATTGTTGACCTTCCACACTTTGCCCGATAAAACTAGATGGCTTTTCATCTTAGAGCATTTAAAACCCATCTCAGCTTCTCTCTCTGGACATTGTTAATGGACCTCTTCATAGGCCATCTGTGAATCACGAGAGGGGAGAAAATCCAAATGTGAGAAAATGCCATTAAGTGTGAAAAAGCTGTGCCTTTTATGGAAATTACATAATATGTCAATCCAATCGGCACAAAACACCCTTTAGTCTATAGGTTACTTTTGCATGGCAGATGCATTTAATCTAACTGCTGAAATTGTATTTTACTTTTTGGTCTATAAATTGTTTATGATGACCAGCTTATAAGCAGGTAACACTAATGCAACAGGCATTTTAATACACATTAACCCCTCAATAGGCATCTCCAAGCTCATCAAGTGAGGCAATTATCATAGAAGGTGAACACTGATGTCTCTTGCATGGAGGCCGTCAATTGTTCCTTTGCCTCATCTGTATGAGTCACTCTTTTAGCCAAATATCTGAGTTACAAAGACATAAAAGTGGACATAACAATGTGATAAAAATGGGTGCAAGAAACAAAGTTAATGTGGAGTTACCAGTTGTACAAAAAATAATTACAATAAAGAGAAACATGTGTTGCACTCTGCAGCTTATATACACTTATATACACTGTACCGAATGGAAGAAATGGACGGAGTCACCGTGACGTCACAAATAATGCAATTTCAAGGAACTTTCTCATTGGCTTCACTTTTCAGAATGGGGAGTTTACAGTTAGATGTGACTTTGTTTCAGTTAAGTATGAGGTTAACAAAACCTTCTTACCAGCACTTTGAAGTTCACTAATTCACATATTATATCTTGTTTGTCTAGTAAGTGTAAAGAGGGCAAATCACCATTTTACGGGGGGATATATGCGTGGCTATATCTTGGTTGGGACCAGTTACGTCCTGGATTTTGTACAGATGAACAAGATATGATGTGTTAATTGCTTTAGAGGAGGAGAGCAGGCTAGGAATCAGAAAGAATCAGAATCAGAAACTGTTTATTAGCCAGGAATGTTTTCACACAAACGAGGAATTTTTTGAGGCGGAAGGTGCATACATCGGACATGGACATGGGACGTTAGACGAGACAAACAACAATCAACAATCAACGATAACAACAGTGCAATTGGTATTAAAATAAGTGTAAGATAAGAAGTGCTCAGACAACAGATACGTTAATGTGAGTGTACGTTAAAGTGACATGTGTGTTTAAGTTAAAGTGTATGTTAAAGTGACGAGTGTTTAAATATGAGGTGTGCAGAGGAGTGAACGGTAAAGAGAAAGAAAGAAGAGAAAAAAAATAAAAATGAAAAGAATAAAGAGAAAAATTTAAAATAAGATAAAAATAAAAATAGCTGGGGGTGACAGAGTCAGTCAGTGGGGGACCCGAGCCCTGTTGATGAGCCCGACTGCCGACGGGAAGAAACTGTTTGTGTGGCGTGAGGTCTTGGTCCTGATGGACCTCAGCCTCCTGCCAGAGGGGAGGGACTCGAACAGGATATGTCCAGGGTGAGAGGGGTCAGCTGCAATCTTCCTAGCTCGCCTCAGAGTCCTGGAGGCGAACAAGTCCTGGAGGGATGGCAGATTATAGCCAATCACCCTCTCAGCAGAGCGGATGATGCGCTGCAGCCTGGCCTTGTCCTTGGCAGTGGCTGCGGTGTGCCAGACGGTGATGGAGGAGCAGAGGATGGACTCAACGATGGCAGTGTAGAAGTGCACCATAATTTTCTTCGGCAGGTTGAATTTCTTCAGCTGCCTCAGGAAGAACATCCTCTGCTGGGCCTTCTTGGCGATGGAGCTGATGTTCAGTTCCCACTTGAGGTCCTGGGAAATGATGGAGCCCAGGAAGCGGAAGGACTCCACAGCGTCGACGGGGGAGTCACACAGGATGAGAGGGGCGGGTGGGGCTACGTTCTTTCTGAAGTCCACAACCATCTCCACTGTCTTCAGAGCGTTGAGCTCCAGGTTGTTCTGGCTGCACCAGGTCTCCAGGTGGTCAGTCTCCCACCTGTAGGCGGACTCGTCCCCACCAGAGATAAGTCCAATGAGGGTGGTGTCATCCGCGAACTTCAGGAGCTTGACGGACTGGTGACTGGAGGTGCAGCTGTTGGTGTACAGCGAGAAGAGCAGAGGGGAAAGAACGCAGCCTTGGGGGGGAACTGGTGCTGGTGGTCCGAGAGCCTGAGACGTGTTTCCCCAGCCTCACATGCTGCTTCCTGTCAGTCAGGAAGTCTGTGATCCACCTGCAGGTGGAGTCGGGCACGTGCAGCTGGGAGAGCTTGTCCTGCAGCAGAGACGGGATGATTGTATTGAAAGCAGAGCTGAAGTCCACGAACAGGATCCTGGCGTAGGTTCCTGGGGAGTCCAGATGCTGGAGGATGTAGTGGAGGGCCATGTTGACAGCATCGTCTACAGACCTGTTGGCCCTGTAGGCGAACTGCAGAGGGTCCAGGAGTGGGTCAGTCAGGGTTTTGAGGTGGGACAGGACCAGGCGCTCAAAAGACTTCATGACCACAGAGGTCAGGGCGACGGGCCTGTAGTCATTGAGTCCTGTGATCCTGGGTTTCTTGGGGACGGGGATGATGGTGGAGGCCTTGAAGCAGGCTGGCACGTGGCATGTCTCCAGGGAGGTGTTGAAGATCTCAGTGAACACCGGAGACAGCTGATCAGCACAATGCTTCAGGGTGGAGGAGTCAGGCTAGCTAAGTATACAATTGGTATCAATCTTGGAAAAAATGCAAATGGGAATATTTCATAAAACATCAAACTTTTCCTTTCACCAGGATCTTCAGCCTATATATCAGAGTAACTAAAATACATTATCTTTCCTACTTATTGACATATTGTACACGCCTTCTGTTTTCTCCAGGTTCTGAAGACCACATTGCAGTCACAGTTGTCTGAGCTCAGCCTGGAGGGCAATTGTTTGTTTGGACTGTTAATCATCATCAAGCTGTAAATGGTCACTCTGTTGTGTTGAGGGGAATCTCGGAGAGTAATCTCACCATGCAGGACATAATCAGACACAAGGTTAATGAGAGTTTGATGGAAGCATATGCCTCACACACGGCAATAGTATTGCACCATAATAACAGGGACAATGAGTTAATGGTGCAGGTCCAAAGGCAAACATAAACAAAACACAATCAAGAAAAATGTTGGGACAATATCAATTTAGTTTAACTCACTCAGTTGTCGAGAACATCAGCCTGAAATGCCTGCCCAACTGCCTATTCCAGTCAAACTGCATCAGATGAGAGCGATACTTAAGGGCAAGCACACGCTATTGTGCTGTCTCACAGCCAGCCTTGATTACTATTTTCTGTCACCTAGTCTGATACATGCATATCTGGTAGAATAAGTGGCATTACCTATCTCTACAAAAGGATGACAGTTGATGGTAAATCAAGCTTGACAGGAAAGGGCCCTTCAGCTGAATGTGATGTGAGTCACTTCACTTCACTGCCTCACAGTTTCCCGTCATTCAGTGGGCTGTAGCCGACCTAAAACCCAGCTGCGAGGATGCTCTGCGCATCCAAGCAGAAATTTAACAACATAATGACCAAACACTCCAGACGGATTCCGTACAACAGTGTGCAACACAGAGGTACGCAAATGCATTCAAATGATTATTTACCAGGGCAGCAGTGCTGAATGTTGTTTCAGACACATTATCTATATCACATAGCATATATTATTTTAATACTAGGTCTTGTTAATCGGTGTGTATCAACAGCTACATGGCAACACCTGTGTCCTCAAGGGGCCAATACTGCAAGCGACTCATCAAACTAGGCAGCCATGACACTGAGAGACAGATCTGAAGCACAAATTACTGTAAAGAAGACAGCTTCATCTTGTGGCCTACCACGCTGTGCTTAACAGTGAAACTTGTGACACAGTGAAACTGCAGCTCACATCAGTGCCATCCTGAGTATTTCAGGTGACACACTTTTGAATGCTGCAAATATAAAAAAAATCAACATATTGCTCAAAGCATCCACATTTGTGAACTCACAAATGTCTTTACTGGATTTATTAGAGTAGTATTGGATCTGTTGGTCATGTTCTGACGGGATGAATTGTGATGTTGGTTTTATTGTCTTCCCTGTTTTTAAGTCTCTTTTATTCTTTTGTATGTAACCATCTACATTTTTCTTTTAACGCTAAGTCGGTCAGCCACTTTGGTATGAACTGCAAAAACTGTTGGGTGGATTGTCTTAAAGCAGGGGAGGGTGTGACTCAGGAGGATAGAGCGGCTCCTCCAGTCCACATGTCGAAGTGTCCTTGGGCAAGATAGCGAGCCCCAAATAGTTCCCCAAGGCTGTGCCATTAGTGTGTGAGTGTGCATGAAGGATTAGCTTTGATCCAATGAGCAGTTTGGCCCCTTATATAGGGTGACCAGACGTCCTCTTTTTCCCGGACATGTCCTCTTTTCGAGACCTAAAAAAAGCGTCCGGCAGGGATTCCAAAAACGTCCGGGATTTTGCTACGTTCGGGAAAATAGTTATTACCCCCTTACAAGTTTTGGAAATGGTATCTCCCTCACGTTCCACCTTCTTGCGCAATCTCTGACTGTAGAGAGAACTGTCATTGGTCGACCGATCTCAACGTAATTGTAAGTTCACGGCATGCTACACACTACTGCTACCCCCCCCCCCCCCCCCCCCCCCCCCCTCCGCGACGACGTGTCCTCCTCCTCTCTCTCTCTCTTTCTCTCTCTGTCCTTCACCCCCCCCCCCCGGAACGTAGTGTCCTCTTTTTCACAAACTCAAATCTGGTCACCCTACCTTATATATATGGCAGCTTCTGCCATCAGTCTAAATGTGTGTGTGTGGTCAAATGTTGACATGAAGTGTAAAGCACTTTCAGTCGTCAGAAAACAAGAAGCGCGGTATATAAAGTGCAATACCCAAAATGTTGTACAAACGGCCGTGGTTACCAGTGGTTACTAATGGTTTTAGTGATTCACTGACTATAGTTCCAACATTTGGTGAAATTTTTACTTTGTCCAGTGTCTTGATTCAGACCAATTAATTGCAAAAACAAATTATGTTAGCTGCTGTGTTTAGGCTCATACTCAAATGTTAGCATACTAACATGCTTAATATGCTACAACATGTTAAACATGATTCTGACTACACTTTAGAATGTTAGGATTGGCATTGTGAACTCATGATCATTACGAGCTGTTTCAGCTCAAAGCATCACTGTGTTTAATACAGCACATTTGTGTGACCTGTTTCCTGAGCTTATTTGTGCAAATATTATATTTCTCTGTCCATTGTGGAGAATGTGATTAGAAACTGGGAAATATGGAAAAGGTTTACAGCCTAGATCTATACTTGGTAGCACTTTATAATAAGTGCACACTATTTGGTATTAGTAAAGCATGAATAAACCCGGATTTCATCATTTATAAAGCATTATTCCAACATGAACACTCATTAGTAACTCATTAGTATGCAATTCATGAACACATATATAAATGTTGCATTCTTGAATAATAAGCTTTGGTTTTCATACTTTATAAATGATGGATTCCCCATTTGTAAATGAAGTATTAAGGACTTCTAGATGATTAATAAGATCATTTGTAAAGTGTTAGTAAATGATTTAAATGCAATTCATGAATAATTCAGTTAGTTACTCCTCGTTAGTTATATGTTCTGTGACCTCATCTAAAGTGAGGACTATTTATGCCTTACAAAGCATTAATAAATGTTATGATTAATTCAATAGTTACTTGTTTGTAAAGTATTAGTTAAGTATGTTCTGTGACCTCATCTATAGTGAAGACTATCTATGCTTTACAAAACATTTATAAGCAGTGCCTCAAAGCTAACACAAGTCTCAGTTATCTTCTCAACAGAAAAGGGAAATAAACACAACACAAAGTGATGAAGAACATTAATATGATGGTGCTGGGGGGGCCATGCCCGTCAGTGGCACGAGTGTTCCATAGCTTGTTGGTACATAGCTACATATTATTGATTATGCTAGCTATGGCTAGCTCACTAGCTCGCTAGCTAGCAAGCTCGTCACTTGTCCAGAGATAGGCACTGGCATGTGCCACCTCAGTTGTAAGTAGACCAATCCAGGTGAAAGCGAGATACTCATAATCAATCATTTGTACCAGCAAACTGAAAAACATGCCACCACTCGTGCTACTCACGTGCATCGGTTAACATCAACTAAGTCATAAGTCCTGAATACGTCATTTACAAATGGAGAATCCATCATTTATAAAGTATGAAAACCCAAGCTTATTAATCAAGAATGAAACATTTATAACTGTGTTTATGAATTGCATACTAATGAGTTACTGTTGGAATAATGCTTTATAAATGATGAATTCAGAGTTTATTCATCCTTTACTAATGCTAAATAGTGTGTACTTATTATAAAGTGCTACAAAATACTTCTCTAATGTATGTGTCATTATCAAATAAAGATGCTGATATACTAAGGAAAGCATCTCCTGAAATCAACCCTGAGATCAGTTTTTTTAAGATCTCAGGGAGAACATAGAAAAATAGAAGAAAAATGATAATTAGAAATAAACAAATACTGATTTATCAATGTGATCAATAGAAATAGTCACTCTTGATCTATCCATTTATTGACTTGTACTTGTGACAAGTTCAGATGGAGTTTCTACTGACAACCAGTGTGGACAGAGTATAATTATGTTTTGTTTATTTTCTGTACATCTCTTTTAATGTTCTTGTTGTTTAACCAAAATGGTCTTTTTTTCTACTGTTGTATAATTGTTGAGAAAAGACCAATACCCCCCAGGAACCCTTTCATGGCTTACCTTTAAAGTAATGTCAATAGTAATTACTGTGAAGGCTTATCTTTAGCCACTGCATCATTGTCCTTC
The DNA here is from genome assembly GCA_038501785.1 of Myoxocephalus aenaeus. NCBI lineage: Eukaryota > Metazoa > Chordata > Actinopteri > Perciformes > Cottidae > Myoxocephalus > Myoxocephalus aenaeus. The sequence continues at coordinate 7,272,350 of JBAMJR010000350.1, read as the reverse complement.
ACAGGAATCAGTGTTAGCTGCCCCTCTGCCAATTAATAGAAGCAAACACCAACATCAATTATTCAAATGTAGCTCGAGCGAGAGTTCAGTCACAAAGACTATTCTTTTGCATGCTTTAGGCAGCCCGCTCTCTTTTCCAGGTCCCGTAGTGTCTGTATAAGACACACCAGGTTTCCAAGTTACTACAATGCAAACTCATCCGTGTCATTATTAGAAGCTCAGAGAAAATGCTCCATGAATATGAAGATACAACTGGTTCTCACTTCCAATCCCCGAAGCAACGCAGGTTGGTCAGTGCCTTTGGCATCTGACACCGACACACGGAGGCCTCTTTAACGTGTGTATGGGACGTGCAATCTAACATGCAAAACTGATGCTAGATGATTTGAAGTTATGTTAGTGATGTTTGTGATACATTTTCTGTACTGACGTTACGTTGTTTACGTTTTACTCAGTTTAAGTGGCCCAACCATGATGTTTTCCACAACATTAATCACATGTTTACTGCGACTGGGCGACCCAGTGCAAGAGAAAGTTACACCAAGGGGTCCGACAAAGTGTCAGTATGTGACGAGTTGGAATGAGAATGTGTCATTCAATCCTCTCCCGCATGCACACACATAAATGTCCTGCTGTCATTGTTTGTGTCCGTCAATCGTGATATCAACTCTTCTCATCCGGTGGTCAAATCTATCCAAGATTCTCTCCCAGACTTTAGTACTTTAATGAAGTTGCTACGCATGCCCCTCCAACTACCCATCACTGCCTGGTAGCTTCCTAAGCTTCATCATTTCATCAGCCTCATCAGCCCAGTCTCAGCAGCATCATCAGCCACCACCTGTGTCTGAACTCCATGAGGGGATTTATCTTACTGCTCAGGACAGACTCCCCTTGATTACAAATCTCCCTGTCGAGTCTAAGCACCAAAAGACTTTCTGTCAAGACTTTATTATCACATATTATCTGTTGTAACAAACACTTACCTTTACTTGTCTCTCCTAACTGAACTGGTACATCATGTGCAACAGTTCTGCTGCATTCAGACTGCACCAAATGGTCCTCATTTTAATTGATTTAAAAATCTGTGGCACATTCATGCTCAAGGACTCATCATACATACCGAAGAACACAATTATTTGCTGTAGTTTAATTACAGTTTCTATATGAATATATTAAGATTACTAGTACACAGAGACAACTAAAGTGTATGTTTCTGCTATTTTCTAAAGAGACAGCCAGTGAGAAACTGTTATTTTTCCAAAAATTCTGTTTGCCAAATTATTCTTTATGCCCATGTGAGGATCTGAAGCCACAGAGTACCCACATCTTCATCCTCCCCTCAGAGGAAGGATGAAGGCACCTGCTCTACACTGATTACAAACTCTCCTCGACTGATCTATGCATTCACTCCAGACAAACCCAGCATTATTATATTTGGCTTGCGAGAACCATCTCTTTGATCCCAGTGCTTGCTGTTGCAATGGCCAAGCAGTCATGTGCCTTAAATCTTTCAGGCTGTAGTTGGAACATGAAGGACAATGTGACAAATGTATGCATTAATTCAGGTAGGTCAGCCTGAATAACAAGGTGCTGAATTTCAAACTGAGCACATCCATTTTGACTATACAATAGTGACTGGGTGTTGCATCTCGGCTGCCAGCGTAGTGCTGAGTTTTAACCTGGGATCGTAAATTGTATGTGATTGCATTGTACAAAGAGATTTATTCAATCTTTTAGAAATATCTTAAATCATTGTATTTGGGAAGAATTAATTTTCTTCTGGGGGCTATTCTTTTCCCACTTGAGTAGATGTGCAACATTTAAAGTGAGCGCGTCAGCACCTTTCGAGATAGTAGCCCCATGTAAATGTATAATTACAGAAACAGTATTTGACTGCCATCAACTCCTCTGGGGCCAGCATTAATCCCAGAGATCAATGTTTTCTATCCCATATATGCAGAGCACAGCAATCCATCTGTCAGCTCAGCCACCTTATCAGTCTTCAGGAAGAGGAGCCATCGATAATTACCTCTTCCCACAAACATAATACAGACATTTTCAGGGAAAATTCACACTCGGTTGTACTTATCTTGACATCTGTTAGTGACTTGTCTGACAAAGAAATAGCTGTTGTAATTAATTTCTTCATATGAGACTCAAACTGAGATCATTTTTATCACCGTAGCCATGGTTCGGACTGATTGTATTGAGGCCATTACGTTTATGTGCATTTGGCCTGTGTCCAACATCTGGTAGTATTGTGTTTTTTCCTACCCGAAAGCTGAATTCTAGCTCTAAAGAAAAGACAAATGAAGAAGGTGACATCTAATTAGCAAACAAAAGCAAACACAATATTCACATTTGACCCAACACATATGTTTATATTTCTGCATTAACATTTATATCACACATCAGTTACTTTTTTATTTTTTATTTTTTTGCATAGTGAGATTTCCGAGCCAAAGGGTGCTGGGGACTTGTTAGAGGAAGGAGACAATCACGGTTAACTAATGGGCAAGGGTGAACCAAAGCGTGAAGGGGCTCCATTTGGCACTGATTGCCCTCTGACAAACTAAGCCCCTTCATATCCTGGGCCATTGTGAAACTGATGAGCTATGTCTGTAATCGCCTCCAGTGATTGGTGAAAACTGCGTTGAGGGAAAGTGAGGCCTTGATTTGGATAGCTGGTGGCAGCTGGACAGAACTCAAAGTATCCACTGTTGGTGCGCTAAGAAAGGTGGTCTACTTGTGTTTCCCTTGGCGGCAGCAGCCCTTTGTGGGTTGGGTTTACAGAGGTGCAACTGAGCCTCACACAATGACCAAGCTGGAAAAACACATTTCTGCTGGAACCGAACGCTGAAATACAATGCCAAAATGGGACTAAAAATTGTCTTGTTCAGATGCCTCTTAGGGAAGAGATTACCATGGTTAAATCCAAAATCATTGTTCTGCAGCAACTATAAGTACACAAGGACATGAACACAACTGGGGAAGGAGAATATTGTTTAAGTAACAGGAACAAAGTTCAGTTAAATAAAACAGCTAATCGTGTGAGAAATGTTGTGGATTTACGGTTTAAAGCCAAATAACAGTATTTGATATGTGATAAGCAGAATAAGAAGAGAAACACTGTAATTTGGCCAGAAACAGAGACAAAGAGTCTGCTAGGTTCAGTGACTATAAGGTTGTGTTACGCTGTTTCATGTCAAGGTTATCTTTGCTGCTAAACAACCACAAATATATTTGTTGAACATATTTTTGGAGTCACGTTAACCCTCAAGTCACCAAACGGAGTATAATCTTAATCAAGTATAGTCCTCAGTAAATGAGTTGTTTCTTAATTTCTATCATTTCTGCTAATTTTAGCATAGCTATCATGCACATGACTGGATAAACCACTACCTGTGGCTCTTGCTGTCCAGATCTTCACTGGCAGGTAAGGACTTCTTTACAGGGTGTGTGTGTGTGTGTGTGTGTGTGTGTGTGTGTGTGTGTGTGTGTGTGTGTGTGTGTGTGTGTGTGTGTGTGTGTGTGTAATGCCAATAATGGCATCCAGGGTCACATTCTGCTGAAATATTGAGAGAAAACAGAGTCAATGCTGCCTTTTGAGCAGATGTTGGTTGAAGCAAACAATTGAACATCACTCCAGGGCTCAGACCAAAGACAAGACTTCCACTGATAACTGGGGACTTAATGCTTTTGGAAATACAAGTTTCCTGTCACCCAGAAACCTAATTGTCACAGCCATGTCCACAGCTTGTCTATGTGATGCCACATCTGACCGCAGTTCAGATTGACCATGAACTGAGAGAGCAGGGTTTTCCAATGTAGCCAACTGATGCTGTGTCTTGGTAGTGAAGCTGGACTTTACTAAGGTTGAGGTCTGGATGGTTGACAGTAGTGCAGTCACTGTCAACAGTACATAAGCGCAAAGCAGGGAAATGTCAGTTATTGCACAAATGTTATTAGAATTAAAAAAAAACAGGGACAAGAGACAATACTGATTAACATGTATTTCCATCAGAGGAGGTGTTCCAACAAGGTTATGAAAGAATGAGTAATCAAATAAGCACCACTAACTCACTTTATTAATGCATTTATTTAAATACAGCATTTATGATATGATTCAGGGAGTATGCAGTGGTAGCAGTGAGGTGTGTAATAGTTGAATGAATTTTGCTATGTTCTGTGTCTACAATGCAAGAAATCCCTCCATGGCCTCATTTATTCCCCCCTCTCAACAACAACAAAATATTTAAATCTCACTAACACATTGTCATAATGCCAACGTGTATCTCTCAGTAAAGAATATGAACTCTTTATGAAACTGTTTACCTTCAGCTTTTCTTTGGCTCAATTTCAACATGAGCATAGCCATAGTAGATGGGAACTCAGGTAGTTCTGCCTATAATCCACCTCCTGCTACTGCAGATGCCTGCAGTGTTTAACAACTTTTGCTCTGCTGACTTTACCCTTGATAGAAAAAGTAATTCTGTAGAACCTTCAGCACATTATGGCAATAATGGCTCTTCATTGCAATGCCTTTTGTTCTTGCTGTCATTATTATAATGGCAGCAGATAGCAGTCATTTTGATTGCCCAAAGTGCTACATAGTTATTTCTTGAGAAGTTGGTGTCTTATCTCTCCCCACATTGTCTTAAGCACACTGTAGAAGAATGAGGATCTGAACGTTAAAATCAGAAACATAAAAAATGTGGTTGATCAAGTGATTGCAACAACAACTTGTTACAAAAGGATAAAGGTCGAGGTCCCTTCATTTTTGTTCCATTCAACTGGTAGCTCTCAAATCTTGCACAAACGTCCACCGACTCACGGTTGTAGGCCTCCGCCAGACAGTAATATTGCAGTGTCTATCCAAAATGTTGTACTTTTATAAATTGATCCTGTAGAAAAAGCTCAAAAATCCTGGGAGATGGTGCGAGGAAATAAGGTCCTGGGTCCAAGAAAGTTGTAATAAAAGAATATTTAATAAAAGTGATAGACAGACAGCTTATGCTTTCGATCGAGCTCTTTTGCTCCACCAGCGAACTCCACGGGCACGCAGGTCCGATTCGCTTGCTAGTAGCCGGAAAAGAGAACGCTTCTCCTTCATACAGTTAATTTATATCATTCATGGAGCCTAGAGCCCTTCCTACTCATTAACAGTCCCGCGCCCACACCTCTGGTTGCCGCTTCACTAGCCCGTCCACTTCTTCTTCTGCTTCCTCTGCTGACCGGTAAAGTCTCAAAAGTCAATCTTCAGCTCCGCCACCTCAGGCGAACAAGAGAACTACAATTCCTTAAAGCGGCAGTACATGCAGCATGCAGGATCTAACATTCATTCACACATTACTCATTTCACAGTAAATAAAAGTGAACTTCATATGCATACAATTACAAATCCTTCATAATAATATCCCTTATTAATTATCATATTCCATGCATTGTAATGTACACATAAACAATTTCTCATTTTACATTGTGCAAAGTCCAAATGTGACAAACTAGGCTCTAAAAACCCTACAATCCCATTAGACATTTTTGTGACATTGTCATCACTAGCATATGAATGATTTAGTTATGGATAAAAACTTGAACTTTGCCATGCGAATTCTAATCAGTTGATATTTGAGTCCAAGTGGTTATAGGTGGCAAATGTTGAAGAAAATCCCATCAAGGTGTATCTGAGATGCAATGGAGATTAGGCAACAAGGCATTTGGTTAGGGTTATATTACTTATTAAAGATAGCAAAAAACATACATTTAAGGACTGTGATGGGCCAACAACTACAATCTTCTGCATGAATGTCAGTGCTAAACAACCATAAGCTGGTATAAAACGTGTATTTATAATACTATTATCAAAATGTCTGCCACACTTTTTTTGGCCACTTGGATACAGTGAAATAAGGTGTAAATACAGCACTGACTAACCTGAGCTCTAACTATAACCCCAACCTGTATCAACGGATACAGAGCGACATTAGCATTTATTATGAGTTACGTTTCAAATCAGCCTCCTTTTAGTCCGGTCTGCTAGCTTTCGGGAAATATCTTGCTTTTATAGCAGCAAAGTACTCCACTGTGTTCACCAGCTGGTCACTAATTCTGCTAATTGATGCTGGACAGGAAGATGAAAACAAATGAGTTGACAAATACACTTTTAGAAGCAGTTGAGGGAAGCAGTTGAGGGATGATTCTCTGTGGATTTGTCACTATGAGTGACCCCTTTCACATTACACATTTTCATTTGATCCATCATCAATATATCATTACATATTGATTAGGAAAGCTTTGAATTTCTAACTTAACATGAATGAGAGAGAGATTCTAAATTACGGACATGTGATGAAACAAAGCAGGTTAAATCCCTTTTTTTTCCGGCTGTTGTATTAAAGAAAGTAATGTTTTGAAAGTCATTACAGAAATGGCACTGGGACAATTTGAATTACACAAACCTTTATTTAATTCTAGAGGTGATGTACATTCATGTGTTTGAGAGGTTACAACAGCGCACAGTGCTAGAGGGTCTCTGTCTGTGACCCAGTCCCTCCAGAGTGCACTGGCCTGGCCTCGTCCTCCTGTCCTTTATAACAATAGGAAGGGTAATGGCCTCCCCAAGGCCTCCTCATTCAGCCTGATTGCACTGCCAGCATCAGGCCAGCCATGCCATAAAACAATTAGCTCCATTTATCAACCTTACATCCGCTATCTACAGGAGGGGGAAGTGAAGGTAGGAAACAGAGGTGGAGAGAGAGGGGGCCAGTTGGGCAGAAGATATGTGGAACCGGAGGAGAGTTCAATCAGGAAGGAAAGCATCAGTTCTCATTTAATTGATTTTTTTCTAGCTGTTTAATTCAGCCTCAAAATGTCCTTATGTCTGCTTTGATGAAAAACATATATATTGAAATGTGTTCATTGTGCCTGATTGGATTATATTCAAAGTGTGCCACAGAAACATGCTTTCACCTTTCAAAAAAAATCAAGATTTGAACAAAACCTTTCAGCATTAACAGCCCCTTTCTCCCTCAAATAAAAACATTTAATAGACTGGATCTCCACTGCTGGAGCTCCACGAAATTAAAATTGTAAAACCCAACAAGCAAATGACAAACTGAGACATCAGTGAGATGAAAAAAAGTGAAATTGTATACCCAAAAGCATCTCAGTAGAATCAAACAGCAGGGTATAATTCACTACATTTTCGAACATATTTTCTTCCTACGACTACTACTACTTATATTAATTATTAATGCAGCACTGTGTAATACATAAACATGTCAGCAATTCATTTTACAATTCAGACTGAATATCAATACAAATTCCCCCCTAAGCTTTGATGACTTCACTCAGAGATCGTGGCCAACCGCAAACAGGTTGAGGAAACTCAAATGGCTCCCAATATCAGTCATTAGATGAGGTCAAATGATGATCATAGGCTCCACACACACCGTGGCAACACTTGCGGTTGCCAATAAAATGATGCTCTAATAGCCCCAGCGTAAGTGTAAATAAAAATAAACATGTCATCAAAGACAAATAGCAGCCTGAGCCACCTTTTCACGGGCCCCACCCCCCAGAGAGATGTACGATGCAGCTGCTAAAAGTGGAGGGAGAGTAGTAGAGTTTTTATTTCCCTTTCTTTCATTTCTCTTTTGTGATAGATTGTACCTGTAGTTTCTCTCCGCAATTGTCTGGTTCACCCCAACATTTGTCATGTGTAGTGCATCTCTATTAAATAGCTACTGTACAACAAGACAGATGTTCTACTAAGAAAGATTCTGGTACTTGCACATAATTAAATGAAAAAATAAACCCAAATTAATTTTGTTTAGTTCCTTTTAAGAGGTCCATGGTTTTAACAACAGAGATCTGTGTGAGTTGAAAGGAACCTCACTGGCAACACATGTATTATTAGAAAGCCGACTCTTCTCCACACATTTACATCATGTTAACTCGTGGAGGATGGTAATAATCCCACAGCAGAAATAGCAACTCATTGTGAGAGTCATAAGAGGGCACAAGGTCTCTCCAAACACACCCAGTTGCCGTACCCCCATAATCCTTAGCTCATCGTTGATGTCGGCAGGAAAGTAGTATATCTCTGGCCTTAAATCATGCCCTGTTCTCTTCAATGTCTTTAATTAAGTCCTGATCGTCCTGTCCTCGGCTCCAAGTATTCGTGTGTTTAATTTCCTGCTGGCATATTGCCTTCCCTTTTGGATATATTATTCATCAAGCCTCTCCACTTCTCAGTATTTCTAGGAGCAGCAAGGCTGCTGCTCCAGGATGAGCGCTGACGTCAATCTATCGGCTCGACCATTAACGACGGCTTAAAACCATAATTCCTGGAGATATTACTCTCAGGTTCAAATGTCAACATTTAGATAAGAGCCCGCTTGGTTCGGCTCTCATGGTGGATGAGGTATGAAGTCCTAAATGCCTGCTGTCCGGTGTTTGTATTTTCATTATTCTCGACTTCAATGTGTTCTCAAAACAAACACCAGCAGAAAATAAAACATGTTGCAAGTTTTAAAATAGCAAATATGTGTCCAGAATTTCACAGATGATTCAGCCTAAAGTAGAATTGACTATTCATCTACTCCCTGTACCCAATAGTCTGTCTACAGTGGCACGAGTCCACATTCATCACTTGTGTGCTCGGGTGATGAGTCAAAGTAGAAGTAGAGCAGCCTATCTGCTGAAGTCACTGTCTTACATGGATTGCTGTTGCTGTGTGAATCGCAACAATTTTTCTTCTTCCATTTTCACTGCAACAACACTGCAGAAGCATCTCTGTCCGCTCAGAGACCCAATCAAGTGAGGCAACTGGCCACCCACTACAGTGACAAGCACAGAATGAAAAACACTGTAGACCGTGACACATAGAGTTAGGTGCCACACATCAACAGGTTGTCTTATCGCTGCGCTGCGGACCGTGAGCACTTGAGTGAAATGGGCAGAGAGGCTCTCTACTATGAGATGAGTGGAGGAGACGGTGTTGCCTCTGATCTGGTTGGGTGGCTGAATACTGAGGCGCTGCGACTAGAGCGGAAGCTCGTGGGTCAACATGCCCGCCCAATTTTACAGTTGATGTGTGTTCGTCGCCATAGATGCTGGTGGCCACCGTTATTCTCCAAATAGAGCGTCACATGAGTGGCACTCGAAGCCACAGAACGTGGCGGAATGTGGGTGCTGGAGTAAGTGTTTTTTTTTTTCTTTCTTTCTTTTCCTTTGTTGTTATCGCCCAGGAATTCGTTCAGTCATCAGAGCAACATGACTTGACACAGGAATTCTATTGTAATGTCTCACTGTGACAGGTTTATAGATGAAAAATGGGATGAAGAAAATGAGGAATCTAGAGAGAGACGGCACCCTTGAAAAATATCACTGATCGTAACTTGCTAAGATAAATTTGTTTTGCTTATATAACATTCATCTGATTAGTATGCTTATTTAAATATCTGGGTAGAATGTGTTTTACAGCTGGTGGTCTTAGAAGATTTATTCCCATTTAATTATATCATAGTCAGGAGCTTCTCCCTCTGTTTGTCTGTGTGTGGATGTGCTTGATTACAGGAGTGGGATCAGGTGTGCAGGTGTCATGGCATGCTGCTTATCATCTTCAATCAACCCTGCTTTAAAGATTGGGCTCAGTTCATAGATTCTGCTATTGAGTTAGTCTCAGTCCAGCTTAAAGAAGCCCTTTAACGTACCTGCGTGCTAATTATTGTCTCTTGTGCCGACAGCATCTCGACCCGCTCCTGTTTGCGCAATCTGGACCAAAGACTTGGATTCTGGACTCACTCTGCCTGGCTGAAATTTGGTTTAGTCAGATTGCTTTGCCCTACCATTTAGCACATATTGTGGTCTCCCCTTTGACTTTAGGTCCATTATGAAGTACATTTGGAGTCAGAAAGCAGTGTAAAAATAATAAGAGCAACAGAAACTTAAAACCCCTGGCATGTGATAATCAGTAGCCTATAGCGCTTACAGAACCTGCTCCATGTCGTGTTGGTGCCAGAATCCCATGTGCAAAGTGCTTAGATGTCTGCAGTTGAAAAAATTGGGACAAATGGTAGCAGGGACTTAAGACATCAGCCTTATGTCTCATATTATGCTCTTTTACTGCGGCTAGACATGCAGAGGTGGCAGATGTGACTCAAAAAGGTTCTTTAGTTGCTTTTGTTTTAAACTTACAATCTGACAAGTATGGTTATTTTTATATATATATATATATATATATATATATATATATATCTATATTAGCCAATAATCTGAAAAGTGTGGGTATACATTTTGGATGGACTTTAGTTCATTCATAATGAATAACATCAGTCAAAATGTCAGACTTTACCTACTTCATTCAGTGGATATTATTTTGAACTGCAAATGTCATTCATGCTCCAGCCTGCAAAACATGAATTAATTATTGAAACACCTGCACGCTTTTACAAACAGATTTAATTTGTCTCTGGTTAAATCTAAATTTTTTACCATTTTTACAAATTTTTACAAATTAAGAAATAATCATCACTATTAATTATACAGGGTTTTAGCTCAAGGCAAAGTGATAGATTGGCAGCAAAAAGAATCCCCACATGACTAAGGATTCAGATGGTGACAAATGCACAAGTAAAAATCATCAGGCCTATTATCCCTGCGTTTGTATTGAATTTGTTGGCTGCATGGGCTGACAGTGTCAGCAGTGATTCTCATAATAAGTGGATGTTGGGTCATGGTGTATTCCTCTATTTACCCACAAGATCAAAGTAGCCTGCAGTCTGCAGAGTAGCAGTAAACGAAGCCAAGCAGGAAAATACATACTGTGGGCTTTTTAATTATTTTTTTTAATCCTCCATAAGCTATGATCTTGAATTTTGAAGCAATGTAAAAATCACACCCAACTCAACTTCTGGAGAATGTATATGCTACATTATACCATACATATTATAACCCTCACCCTAAGCATCATCTTAAATAATATTAAATAGGCTGAAATGCTTTATAGCACTATTAGGTAAATATAGGATATATGAAACAACCAAACATGAAAAATGTTCCCTCTTATGTTTAAAACACTTATAATAAATACCTGGACTTTGACATTTTGGGAAATATGCTATTCAATCTCTGGTGGTGAGTTAAATCAGAAGATCAATATCACTCTTAATTCAAAGAATGATATCGACCTTTTCTGGCTCGGACGCTTCCGTCGACAGAACCGTGTGCAGGCGAGGATATGGAGAACGGCTGGGACCCGTTCTGGAGCTATGGCGTATGGCACATGCACTGTGTAACAGGGATGGCGTCCGCCCAGGTGCTCTTTGGGCGCGCTTGACCTGCCAGAACCTTTTGGGTACGCTTGATATTGTCAAGACCCGGGTGTGATAACGGAGACTCAGGCACAGAGGAAGGAGACTGGAGGCAGGTTTGAGGTAAAAAAAAATAATCCAAAACGTACTTTACTAATCCAACAAAACAAAACTAGGCACTGGTAAAATTCAACAGGCTCACAGAGGTGACGAACAACAAGGACCGGAAACAAAGACAGACTGACAAGGGAAAGCGGGGGATATATATATATATATATATATATATATATATATATATATATATATGAATGAATGAGAGCGGGGAAACACAGGTGGAGGGAATCACAATCAAGGGACACATGGGAGTGGCTGAGGGCAGGCGCAGGGAGTCACAATCAAGATACAAACACACACAATTAACCGGCCCTTACAGTACCCCCCCCCCCCCCCCTAGAGCCGGCTCCAGACGGCCCAGGCTGGTCCGGGTGGCGCCGGTAGAAATCCCTGATGAGGGATTTAGCCAGAATGTTCTCGGAGGGAACCCAGGACCTCTCCTCCGGTCCATATCCCTCCCAGTCGACCAAGAACTGGTGACCTCAACCCCTGGGGCGGACTGCCAATAGCCGCTTCACAGTGAAGACTGGACCGCCGTCAACGATCTTTGGGGGTGGAGGGGGTCTAGAGGCGGGAACCAGTGGGCTGGTCCTTACTGGCTTGACCCTGGAGACGTGGAAGGTAGGGTGGGCCCGCATGGCTCTAGGGAGTTGTAACCGGACTGCCGCAGGATTGATTACCCTGGAGATGGGAAAGGGACCGATGAACCTGGGCATAAGCTTGCGAGACTCGCCACGAAGGGGAAGATCCTTCGTGGACAGCCAGACCCTCTGTCCCACCCGGTAGCGAGGAGCTGGGGTACGGTGTCTATCAGCTGCCCTCTTGTAGTTGTCCGACGTCCGAAGCAGCGCCGCTCTCGCCCTCCTCCACGTAAGGTGACATCACCGCACCAGCGCCTGTGCGGATGGAACCGCAATCTCTCCCTCGAGGTCTGGAAACAAGGGAGGTAAGTACCCGTAAACACATTGAAAGGGGAGAGACCTGTGGCAGAGACTGGAAGAGAATTATGGGCGTACTCCACCCAGCCTAGTTGTTGGCTCCAGGAGGTGGGGTTCTGAGAGGCCATACAACGGAGCCCTGTCTCCATCTCCTGGTTGTACCGCTCTGTCTGACCATTAGACTGGGGATGGAACCCGGAAGAGAGGCTGGCAGTAGCCCCCATCTGGCGGCAGAATTCCATCCAGAACCCGGCCGAGAACTGGGGCCCATGGTCGGAGACTACATCCTGTGGGAGACCATGAAGGCGAAAAACCTAGGAGAGCATGATCTCCGCTGTTTGTTTAGCAGAAGGGAGCTTGGGCAGGGGAACAAAGTGAGCCATCTTGGAGAACCGGTCAACAATGGTGAGAATGACAGAGTTACCTTCGGACAGGGGCAGGCCGGTGACGAAGTCCAGAGATACGTGGGACCAGGGTCGCCGTGGCACCGGAAGAGGGTGTAAGAGCCCCGATGGGCGCTGGCGGGAGGTCTTATTCTGGGCGCAGACCCGACAGGCGGCCACAAACTCCCCTGTATCCTCCACCAGTGATGGCCACCAGAACCGTTGCCTGAGGAAGCTGACCGTCCGCCTTACCCCAGGGTGGCAGCTGAGTCTGGAGGAATGTCCCCACTGCAGGACCTTAGAGCGGAGGCTTGCAGGGACAAAGAGGCGGTTCGGGGGGAAGCCGTTAGGAGGCTGTGCCCCGTTGGTGGCTCGTCTTACCTCACTCTCAATGCCCCAGGTCACCGCACCCACCACACAGGAAGACGGCAGGATGGAAGTGGGATCCCTGGGGGCATCCTCGGGCTCGAACTGGCGGGAGAGAGCATCCGGTTTCACGTTCCTAGATCCTGGACGATAAGACAAGGTGAAGTCAAAACGGTTAAAGAACAACGCCCACCTGGCCTGCCTGGAGTTCAGCCTCCTTGCCGTCCTGATGTATTCCAGGTTCTTGAGGGCCAACAGCTCACGGTTGCCCACATCATAGTTCCTCTCTGCTGGAGACAACCTCCTTGAGAAGAAGGCACATGGGTGGACCTTGTTGTCCTTGGGGGAGCGCTGCGGGAGAACCCCTCCTACCCCCACATCGGAGGCGTCGACCTCGACGATAAACTGGAGTTCCGGGTCAGGCAGTGTGAGGATGGGGCAGAGGTGAACCGTTTCTTGAGGGCTTGGAACGCTCCCCGGCACCAGGTTCCACAGGAACCTGGTGCCTGGGGAGGTGAGAGCATGGAGGGGGGCTGCCACAGAACTATAGCTCCTAATAAAGCGTCTGTAGAAGTTAGCAAATCCCAAAAATCTTTGTAGCTGCTTTCGGTCAGACGGGACCGGCCAGTCAGAAACCGCACTGACCTTGGCCTCCTCCATCTGGATACTCCCTGGTGCCACAATGAAGCCCAGGAAGGAGACGGAGCGTTGGTGGAACTCACACTTCTCCGCCTTGACAAACAACTTATTCTCTAGCAGCCGCTGTAGGACCCTCCGGACATGCTGCTCGTGTTCCTTCTCATCCTTGGGGAAAAAATAATAATTCATCCAGGTACACAAACACATTCAACATGTCCCTAAGGACATCATTAACCAGGGCCTGAAACAAGGCTGGGGCGTTAGTGAGACCAAAAGGCATGACAAGATACTCATAATGACCACTGGGGGTATTGAACGCTGTCTTCCACTCGTCCCCCTCCCTGATTGGTGATAGGCGTTGATTGGTGATAGGCGTTTCTTAAATCGAGCTTCGTGAAGATGGTGGCTCCTTGCAAAAGTTCGAAAGCAGAGGAAATTAGTGGGAGGGGGTACCTATTCTTGACGGTTATATCGTAGCAACTTGTCTTTCTTGCTCACAAAGAAGAAACCAGCTCCTGCTGGGGAAGAGGAGGGACGAATGATACCCGCAGCCATGGAGCTCTTGATGTACTGGCTCATCGCCTCCGTCTCCGGGGCAGATAGAGAGTAGAGGCGTCCCTTGGGGGGGGGGGGGGAAGGCCCCTGCGAGAAGGTCAATGGCGCAGTCATAGGGACGGTGAGGAGGGAGGTGGGTGGCAAGGGTCTTGTCAAACACCTCCCTGAGATCCTGGTATATGGGGGGAACCCCAGAGACGTCTGCTACATCTGTAACCGGGCCCGAAGGCTTGGAAGAAATATTAGGAGCGGCAGATCGGAGACAAGATGAGTGACACTGGGTACTCCACCCCACTATGGACCCTGTAAGCCAGTTAATGTTTGGGTTATGTTCCACTAACCAGGGGTAACCAAGAATGATGGGTGACAAAGGTGAGTCAATGACATGGAAGATGTGCTGTTCAGAGTGGTTACCTGACATGAGGAGGTCAAGGGGTGGAGTACCAGAATCAGAAACTGTTTATTAGCCAGGAATGTTTTCACACAAACGAGGAATTTTTTGAGGCGGAAGGTCATGGACATGGACATGGGACACGAGACAATCAACAATCAACGATAACAACAGTGCAATTGGTGAGTCACACGACAAAGCAGACTGCCGTCCAAGGCGTTGGCATGCAGGGGAGCCTCGAGGAGTTCCAACCGTAGCTGGAGCTGTTCTGCCAGCCCCCGATCCATGAAACTCTCGTCTGCTCCGGAATCAATAAATACCGCCAGTTCCAGGGAAAAAGCAGGAGAAGACAGGAGAGCGTGGGTCCGGGGTCTGGAGGTACGTGAGGAGGGAGGGGTTTGGCTCACCAGTAATCCTCCTTCTACTAGCGAGCCCGGTCTTTTGCTGGACACCTTAACCAGGAGGTGTCCCAACCTCCCGCAGAAGAAGCACCTCCCCTCCACTAGTCGGCGCTGGCGCTCCTCTGGGGAGAGGTGAGTACAGGCCAACTGCATGGGTTCCTCCCCTCCACTATGGGATGCTGAGGAGCTGGCGTGACGGTTCCAACCCGAGCTTGGGTGTAGGTCTGGCTGGGGTGGTGGAGAAAACTGCCTCCAGGAACTGGGAGGTCCCCTCTTGGCCTGGCGTCTCTCTCTCCTTCTCTCGTGCAGCCGGTTATCAATTTTGGTCGCCAAAGCAACCAAAGCCTCGAGATCCGTGGGTAGGTCGAGAGGTGCCAGTTGGTCCTTAATCTCCTCAGAAAGCCCACCAAAAAAGGCATCTGAGAGAGAGGGGTCCCTCCACTGACTGTCCACTGCTAGGGTGCGGAAGCGGATTGCATAATCAGCCACCCGACTGTTCCCCTGCCGGAGAGTCAGAAGCTCCCGAGCCGCCTCTCTGCCCAGGGTCCGGTGGTCGAACACCCTTCTTAGAGCCCCGGAAAAGTCCACAACAGAGTGGCAAATAACAGACTGGTGATCCCACTCAGCTGTGGCCCACTCCCGTGCCCTCCCTGTGAGGTTGGTAATGATGAACGCCACCCTGGACCGTTCAGTGGGGTAGGACGAGGGTTGGAGGTCAAAGGTGAGGGAACACAGTGAAAGAAAGGAGCGACACGTCGCAGCGTCACCATCGTACCTCTCAATGTGTGGGACTCTGGGCTCAGGGTGCGGGTTGTGTGAGGGCCCCAGAGCCAACGGGACCGGTGGACCATCTGGTTCCACTGGAGGTCGAGAACCGAGGCTGGAGAGCACCTGCTGCGTCTGGAGGCTTAGAGCCTGCAGCTGGTCTGTCATGGCGTCTTGAAATGCATTCTGGCGAGTGTGAAGTGCCTGGAGCCCACTCTCCAAATCAGCGAGCAACTGTTCGTGGTTGTACAATCTCTCTCCTTGCTTCCGGAGAGCTGAATGTACGGGGCTCTCCTCCGCTAAGTCAGTCATGGTCAGTCTGTCCTGTCAAGACCCGGGTGTGATAACGGAGACTCAGGCGCAGAGGAAGGAGACCGGAGGCAGGTTTAAGGTGAAAAAAATCCAAAACGTACTTTACTAATCCAACAAAACAAAACTAGGCACTGGCAAAATTCAACAGGCTCACAGAGGTGACGAACAACAAGGACCGGAAACAAAGACAGACTGACAGGGGACAAGGGAAAGCGGGGGAGTATATATAGGAGAGGGGAAACACAGGTGGAGGGAATCAGAATCAAGGGACACACACAATTAACCGGCCCTTACAGATATACAATAGAATGTTTTCAAATAGAAAACCAATGACTTTTCAAATAGAAAATAAATTACTCTAATTAAGGTGATAATATGAAATGCATAAAAAGTGATGAATACAGGATTCTAAATGAACTTACTTTGTGTAAGGGCGTTTGTAATGTTCCAGTGCTTCGGGTCAGTGATGTTCACGATTCCCTCCCTGACCCCTACTCAGTCGACATTACTCCCCACACCAGACAGCTCACGAGACCTGTGCCCTGGACGTCCTGGCACCTGCCCCACGAGTGGCCTGTGGATGACAGCGAATGCTTGGAGATGTCAGATAGAAATCACAGTACACAGTGTACACTCGCCCCTATTTTGGAGTGCCAACTTATTGTCACACAATCAGGGGTCAGTGTTTCCTTTGTTCGCTCTCTCACGCCCAACCCCAGGCCGCCTACAGAGGCGGCAGCTCTGTTAGCGGAAGCCCTAGTGACATCAGCTGGTATTTTTTGCCCACCCCGAGGCACCCTCAGGTCGCCCTGCAATCTTTCACATTCCTGCAGGTTTGACACCTTCTTATATAAAGGCAATACATCAAGGGGAGGAAATACCTGTCCAGTAAAAAGTTGGGCAGAGTGGCGAAGTGAAACACAAGATAGTGATGAATGTGAAAGGACATGCAATGCTGATCAACAAACAGATGAGGACATATTTCCATTCGATCTGAGTAGACTTACCAAAAAGTCAGTCATATGGAATGAAGAGGGTATACACCCAGTTCTAAAGAGCTTATTTTGCCAGACCATCATGTTATTGTAATATATTCATACATACAGTACTGTAGTTAGATTTGTAGTTGCCTTTGATCATTAACTTAATTGATGTAGTGACTTTTCAATAGGGAGGGAGAAAGGACAGATTTTCCATATCATCTCTGTAGTCTTTAAACCTTAACAGACAGAAAGATTCTGCTCCATTCACAACACTGAGAAATCCAGAAATGAACCAAAAATTAAATTGCTCAAAACTTGGAAATGCTTGACAGTGATTGAGCTGGCTGAAATGGGCTTACACGGCACATTTGGTAATTTGCACACCTACCTGCTCTTCAGAGCAGTACAATTACAGAGTGTCTCGGGGGGTGTTAGTGGCCCGGCTGCACCCAAGCCGCTTCCCTTTCCTAGTGCCCTGCTCGGCGACCGAGATGCTAGCGTGAAATGGTTGTTAATTCTGTCTGCTATCTGTCCCGCACAGAGCCTGTTTTAAGCCTTCGTATGAATCTTTTGCCTGCCGAAAAAATATAAGAAATAAGGAAATCAGGAAGTGAAAAAAAAAGAATGAGCCACTAGAAATGAAAACATCAAACAAGTAGAGAATGCAAAATAGCATTTCCCCACCCCCACCCTCCATCAATGAGATTTAATGAGTATTCCACCTTCTGGCACCAAACACAGAGAAACAAACAGAATGAAGAAATAACAGTTCAGAAAGAACTGATAAAAGACCATCACGGCTAAGAAGAGTTTGTCCGTAATGCTGTATGTTTGACTTACTTTCCCAACGCTGCTTTTGTTTCAAGGTTTCATCAGGATCCTTGAGCTATGCCTTGTCAACTTGTAAAGACTATATATGATGTGACTGTTTGTGTAGATTCAGTCGTGAACATAGTCCAACTAGATCCACCTTGATCATTGCAAAGCTGTCTTAAATCTTATGACACTGAATGCATCTTTGATGTTGACATTATCAGAAGACTGTTCAAAGTTGTAACTGTATTTATTTGGAACCGAGCCACTCTGTCTATCCTGCTGAAAAAAAACTGTTTTAGACAGTCAACGCTGAGTGATTGGTCAGCTGTAGAGGGGCTGCGATGGAAGCCTGGGCCTGACATGTTGGCTTGCAGCAGCAGCATGCATCTCAACACAGTGATATGATGGACATTGGCACCTGTCGTAACGTATTAGTCCATCTCCTGAAACTCTTCACTACACTTTTTGGGTTTAAGGTGCAAAGTACTAAGACTTTCTCTGGAATCCGGGTCGAGGTAGTATTTTACATTCTGCGCCTCACTTTTGAGCCAGATGGGAAGAGCATCAAATGATGCAAATAAAAAGATGGGTGGACAAAGTAAAGAGAACACCTATCAGTCCTGGGATTACTTTCAAAAAGCTTTCCCGCTGTGGGTTTTGTTGATCTCCATCGGATTCTATCATAATGCTGCTATTTTATTCTCTGCCTTGATATTCGCATCACCTCTTACTTTCTGTGAATCTATCTAGTTGTTAGTATTGTCACTCACTGCTCAGCTGGAAGTGAATGGAAAGAAGGCATCAAAATGAGCAGAGTAAGAACAGCCATTCCCCAGATGATGTTCCGTAAAAGATGATTAGCACGTTGATTGTATGAATAATGTATTCCGATGATGTGCAATATTTAAATGAAGTCGGGGACCAGCGGGAACATTAAGCAAGCTTCCTCTTCTATTGCTGCCCAAATCACAAGGGCACAGGTCAAGACACGTCAACTCACAGTGTTCCATTTTAGTTAGCTTGCAAAGTATGTTCAGCGGTGAATACGAAAAAATAAAAGAAACACTAGAGGAAAATGATAAGGGTGAAAGAAAAATCATTTTTTTCTAGTATTGTGCAGATAACTGTAATGAATGGGTCTCTCCATCGAACATATTCTGGTCTGATTCATTTTTAATGCATTGCAGAATAAGCTTTTAGACTGGATAATGATCACCTGTACCCGTATACTGCTTAGTGGGCATGAATGGAGGATGTGGAGGGTAGCTTCTCCCCTCCACATCATCTGTAGTTTGAAACTGCTGGGCAAGATAATACTCCTTCATTGAGTTTAATATTGTCTGACAAAACATATTTTTTTCTTCATGTTAAACAGGATTTCTCTATAATAATTGATGTGTTTTGCAGATTGTAAATATACAAGTATTCTGTGTTTGTTGCAGCTCATTTTGCTTGAAATTATTAACAAGCTCCCAAAACATACCTCTGAGGGCGGAAGATGACAAGACTTTGAATGGTACTCTCATATGCAGCATGACAGCAGCAGATGAGGGCCACCATGACAGCAGCTACACTGGGGGAAACTACAGCCCTTTGTTTCCCTCTACTGGCTATGAGCGCACCCACCATCTGCACCAGACAATTTGATATTTGCATATCTTTGTACAAATCTGGGCACACACTCTATGTGCACGTGTTTGCGTTGTGTTATTGTAGAGCGGGAAAGAAATGCTACGGGAAATAAAGAATAAGACAGACAGAGAGATAGAAATTGAATAGCAACGAGAGGGGAGTGATAGAGACAGCAGCAAAGGGAAAGAAGCAAATGGTTTGTAAATGTTTTACTCACCGGCAGTTCATCTCAGCTGGTGATGGATGTATGGCATTTGCCTTAAATAGAGTTGTTGGCAGCAGAGCGCAAGGGCTCAGTGCAATGGATCAATTGTGACAGAAATCATATGCTGCTAGGTCACATTATCTTGGCAAGATTTTTTTTTTAAAAGCATTCATTTCAGTCCTCTTACCTGTTTTCTAGCACGCACTGAATTGTCAGTTTGGGATGTGTTTTCCCAAGGTAGCACTACAGTGCGGCTTTGAAGGCTTGCTATGAAGCTCCTGCAGGGCTGTCAACTTCCATGGGGCCGTTTTGTTGTTAATTGATAGGTTGATAGAGACAGACCAAAAGATAGAATACGACATCCTGCTGAGTACTCTGAGATGCAATTCCCCATTTCCTATTGTCTCCCTTGGAATTTCAGCTCCTCCTGGGGAGAATGTCAGTGTCTCAGAGCGCAGTGAGGTGAGCTTTTATATTATTTTCAGATCCCAGTAGTTGTCCTGTTTGACTTGATACCAAAGAGAGCACACGGGTCTTGGAGAATAGGTGGTCCATGCTGCTGCCCTTGAAGGAAGTGTTTATGTGTGAACCTGTCTCTATTTTTGAACATACACACAAAACACCGAGCTGCAGACAAACACATCCCAATGTGGTGCGAGTGAATGTGTGAGGCCAAGGTCATGCAGTCTCATTCCTTTATTCCCATAATCCCCTGTATTAGCTGGGTGAGAGGCCTGCTAATGGCTAGCACTCTCCGAAAGGAAACTACAGTGTTAACATAGACTCTAGAGACTCTCACAGCCCACAACCCACCACCCTGCGTAAGGGCCATAGCACGCGGTCTATACAATCCATCAACATGGCTAATTAGGCCCCAACAAAATCCCCCAAAGAAGCATTAAGAGAGAAACCAGAGGTCTGTTACTGGCACTAAGGTTGAAATAATAAGAATACGATACAGTTAGACTGCTGGCTCGTTTTAATCTATAATGGAAGCAGTTTGGGTAACACACTTAATCCTACAGAATTGCAGAAGGATCATGACAGGGAATCCTCTGAGAAAGGTGACCAATAGAGAAGGATGGTGGCAGGGGATTGAGATTCAAGAAAAAAATAATGCATGGACATTGACATTGAATTTTCACACATCATTTATCTTCTGATAGGCTTTTCTTTTTTTTTCTTTAAAAAAATAAAAAAATACTCAATGACAAATAAATACATTTTCAAACATGAAGAATAAATGAGGCACAGGAGACAGGAGACGTTGCACCGTGAAAAGATCGGGAGATGTGGTCGGGATGTTTTTTGTGGTCGGGACTGTGCATTTGCCTTTAGCTCTGATAACCACAATCCGGTTCCCAATGTTCATCAAATAGCAAAAGCCTGTGTTCAGATGCACTGCTGTATCCGTGGACAATGTAGATAGCCAATGCTGCGTCAAAACCTTGCAAGATTGCATTTTAAACTTTTGCCAGACACTGTAGACATACTGCATATGTTTTAAGGCTAATCCTTAAAACATATGGATCTGTCACTCAAACTGGACTTCCTGGATCTTCTATCATGTTCTGTTGGTACCTGAAGCAACACCTTCCCACTCCCAATATTTTAACACAAGGTTGTTTACAGTGTGAACGTCAACACACCTAACCAGTTGCCCAAATGTATTATTAGCTGTCTATGAAATGTAAGGGGAGTAAATCTCCACATTGTTAGTGCACATAATCTGTATTTGAGAAAGTCTAATTTCACAAAATTATGCCTTTTAAGGTCGAAGCATTTGCCAAAGCACAGGAATTCTACTGTTATTTTGCGACCGGAATTACATTATCATATGCTCTTCTCCCTTTTTGGTATTTAAAAAAAAAAAGTCGCTGTGTCATCCTAATATAACAGCATATTGTGCTCTATTGTGCTAGGTAGCTCAATGTGATAGGGCAAATAGAAAAGCAAAAGCCATCTCTTAGATTCATATGAACTCCAGATTTGTTAATGTGATATCAGCAGTGATACAATCAACAATCATCCACATCTTAATCATCAACACTGGAACGTTGTGAGCCAAGCTTTGTGCAGATCCTCGTGTCCCTGCATGCTTATTGACAGCTCATCTCCCAGATGTTGTTGCATTTTTGATAAAAGACACAATCTGCATCAGTTGATGGATGTCCTTAAATTGAGGTGAGAGAGGAATTCAAGACTCTCAAATAGGATTGTCTCTGTTCCCTATTTTGATCCCTCAGAGCAACAATCTGTTCCCTAGGTTTGTGAGAGCAGGGAGGCAGCCGAGGAAATGGTTCAGATTAAAATGAGGTAATGGCACATTTGCTAGGCCCTTTGTGTGAGCCCTGCATGCAATTTAAGGGGCTGCCATACAGGACGAGTTAATATTTCATTGCACGCCAGGGAATAGGAATAGAGAGGAGAAAAAATGCATATGTCTCATTTTCCAATCTGATTCGTCTCAGCAAATCAGCCTGAGTCAATGTCATTCCATAATGAACTCTCCTCCACCATTCGGAGCATTCTGCTGCCATGCGGCTGCTTGCTTTCACACCCACTGAATGTGGAATATATTTTGAGCTATGGCAAAGGGTTCTGTCTCTCTTTCTCTCTCTCTCCCTCTCTGTCTCCCTTGTCAACTCGTAGACAACTGTTCCCCCCCCCCCCCCCTCCTCCTTCTCACTTTCCTCTTCTTTCTCTTCCTCTGTCACCATCTCAAAAAAAAACTGTTACTCCTCCCCCCACTTCCCCCCTGTGCTGGGTTAGAGATCGAGATGATGGAGGGAATGGGAGGCTTTGATTGACTAAGATGCTGAGATGTAATCTTGCGCAGGCTGAAATGTGAAGTGTGTGTATGTGTGTGTAAAAGGAGGCAAGAGCAGGGGCAATGTGTAATGCTCGGTTTATTGCATTGCAAGCTCATTTGTTTGTATTTTATACCTCATTTCAGCTCAGACGAGCTGGCTCCACATCCCTGCTGCGGGTGACCCAGTTTCACAACACTGTGTGACTCTCTCTCTCTCTCTCTCTAATAATGTAACATTTCACTTTTAATACATTACTTTTAGCAAATACGCTGCACTTTGTGGATGTGATTAAATGCAATATACCTACAAACTAGTTCAGTGAGAGGAAAATACTCTAGCTATTCTGTGATAGTTTCTCCTCCGTCCCCTCTGGCACAGCTATGGCGTACGTTAGCATGTTAGTGCAGTGCGTGACTCCACTCTGACAGCACTCTAAACATCAGAAGGACTAAAGCTCATTTGTGAGGGATATAAACATGGGGTACTTAAACTTAGAGGATGACCTGTTTATGGGTACAGAGGCGCCTACAAGGAAGCTAACATATGTGTAACGCTAGGTTTACGTAACACTGCCCTGGTTCTACAGTAGATGGCTGTTTGGGACTATTTTTAGAATTGCAACATGGAGACATTGGCGATGAAAACGGAGGCTACATCTAGAAGAGATGAACTTTCCTAATGCCAGTCAGGAAACGGCACGATAACAAGGATCCTTCTCTGAGAGGGAGCTGTGAAACACAGTTTAGTGAAGAGACTATCAGTAATTCACTGGCTCTATTCTGGTATTGTCGAACCACAAAACACACCGTTCTGCATTATCTTGGAGGTCCTGAAGAGATAGTGCGCGAGTCGGCCTGCCGTTCCAGTCCAGGTGCAGGCAGGGCAGGTGGACAGGGCCCCGACTGCCAGAGCACCACAGGGGACAGGGAGGCTTAGTGGGTCACAGTGGGAAGGGTTGAGCAGCTCAATCATTCTCCTACCCTAAGGGCACCCCGGAGCTACGCAGCTGGGAAAAGACTGTCATCCTGGAATATTCAGTCATATACATACAGCAAAGCATTGTGATAAAGTATGCAGTGCACACATGACACACAAATAGTATCCATACAGGCAACCAAGATATGCACATAACAAGAGCTCACATACTTAATAAACTAAACACAAATCCTCACTCTGCCCTCGCTTCTCCCGGCCCTCGCTTTGTTCGCTCCACTCTCTGTCCACTGTCCATACATGTCCTCCATATATTCTCCCCCTAGCTCCCATTCATTTCCCCATCACTCCCAGTGCCTGCAGCAGGGCTAGGTAGTAGCTGGCCTGTGCCATCCATTATTCCCAGGCAGGAGTGCATTAAAGATTCATCTCTGCAGCTCAACCTCAAAGGAAACACTGTGACCCCTGGTATAGCTGATGAATTATGGAGACCGCCAATAAAGTTGTTTGCCTTTGATCTCATTCTCAGCTTTCTCCCTCCCAGGTGAACGTGGACGAGTGAACGCATAGACACAAGAAGACACACACAAACAATGTGCTGTCATACACTGTAGATTCCATTTCCTCTCTCCCTCTCTCTTACAAATACAAATTTGCACTTGTATGTTCTCTGCATTCCAGTTTTACACTGTACTCCTCTTTTCTGTCCCTCACAAGCACACACAGATGCACACAAGAACAAAAACCAAAACCCCTACAAAAAAAAAGAATATCTCTGAGAAGAGGATGATGGAACAATTATGTGAAAATAGAATTGTCGGTCCCTTCCCTGCATACCAAGTGACTGTCTGGTGCTACAAATTCCCCCCTGCTATCAAGCACAATCTCTGCCTTCCTCTCCCAGGCTAAAAGTAGCTTCCAGCTCCAGTGGCAGTGGCACTGGTAGAAACAAATTTACTCACACATGCTCGTTGTTTATATTTAATCGATGTTGAGTGGAAGGTCCTGTGCAAAATGGCTGTCATTTGTCAAGTATTAATAATTCAGTCACACAAGCGCAAACACACGGGAGAGGAATGCGCAGGAAAGCACACACCTTCCCACGCTGCATTGTATGAAGTGCCACCTCACCTGAAGGTGAATACTCGCACTCAGCTTTCATTCTCTCCTTCAGACAGCTCCTGTTGTTTATGGCCTCGTGCTTATGGCAGAGTCAGGAATAGAGGACTGTTCAGCAGCAGAGAGAAACCAGGATATAAGATGGCTGTATGAACAGCTTCACGGAAACCACACGTGAACACATGTCGGGGCCTTGAACCAAGCTATCAGTCACGACACAGTCAAAGTTCATTTTAGCATGCGTTACGGCTAATAGGTGGTTGTACCGGTGAGGATAATGGGACATTAGTTTTCTTCTTAATAGGTTTACGGGACACACACGCACAAAAAGGTTGCGTGTAGCCTTGAAGAGAGAGAACAGATGATGGGTGAAGGTGGGGTTGTATGTCTGTGTGATGGGGGTGTGCCATTATCTACGTGCCTTGTGTCCCACCCTGGACCCAATTATAAATCTGGGCTGACCTGGACTGTAGTGACAAGGAGAACACGGGGAAGGACAGAGAGGTGGAAGCTGTGGTTAAACCAGGCTTGTTTCACCGTACTTCTGCACTGTGTGTGTGTGTGTGTGTGTGTGTGTGTGTGTGTGTGTGTGTGTGTGTGTGTGTGTGTGTGTGTGTGTGGAGATACCAGACAGACCAGTCCTTGTATCTTCTTTATGTGTTGATAGATTTGTGGAGATTGTTACAAAGGATACAGGTGTATGGCAGCAAAAAACAAGGATTCCTGGTTGATTAATGAGGTGTGACCAGCCCTCAGTGTTGTGTTCTTGGATAGAGCGAATGGTTTTTCTCAGGGGATTTACAGGGAAAGAACACACACACACACACACACACACACACACACACACACACACACACACACACACACACACACACACACACACACATACACACACACCGAGAGTGCATAACTCCCTGTGGAGTTCCTTGCCAGCCTTGTGAAGTGCACATGTTGACTGGAGACCACTAATGGTGTGTTGTTGCCATACATGGGTGTTGCACCAATGATTTGGGAAATGGAAGACTACATTTCCTACATAAGATAGATTGTGAGTGGCAACTTTGCTGGTCAAGGGCAGGTGTATGTTTGAGGGCACCGGATGGAGGAATAGGTGTCTGCAGTGGGAGTGACGGAAAAGGGGCGACGAAGAAGGGGTGTAGAGGGGGACAAAGAAAGAGTGCAAAGTAAGTGATGGCCAAGTAATGCTGCGTTTGCACATCAGGAAAAACAAGGTGAGAAAAAGAGCAGTGTTTCTAAAAGAGAGGTAGCTTCAGAATGCCAGGGGAATCAGAAACTGTTTTCACACCGATGTTGACTTTCTCTTCTTGAAGGTCCCTTTTAAAAGCTGAATATTAGAAAGAGCACACTCTCTCAAAGTTAACTTCTATAATCGCATAATGAGTAACCGCATGGCCTCAAATAAAGTCTAGTATATTCAATAAAATGTGATTTATTCATTGTATTCCCCCAGAGAGCGCCACGAAGACGATGTGTTACAATCACTTATCTCAGCCTAATGCACATTACCTATAAAAACTGACAAAGATGCATTTTTCCACAGCATGTAGATGGGATGCAGGACCTGAAATGACATACTCTTCTCCAGTCTTGATACTATAATAGGCAAATCATATTTCATGTGCAGCCAATTGTGCACTGCGCTTTTATCTGTGAGTATTATAATATATCAATCATCCAAAAAGCATTCATGTCATGCCTGTAATACTAAAGGCATAGAGGCCGCTGATGTGTGACATAAAGGACAGCTTGTCAGCACTTGAGCCGTCCCGTACGATCCATGCACAATCGTCCACATTAGCAGACAATGGATTTGTCCGTGAGAATAAAAATGCAATACATCACACAGTCTTCAAAGCCACACAAAGAGACAAAAGATAATACATCATTCAAGACTTGTGACTCCTTCACATAATGTCTTTTATGAGTTTGCAAATGTATGTTACTATTGTAACCCTTGTAACCCTCAGTTGGCCCTAACATGTTTTAGCTGCTGTCAGATATGGACGAAATGTTAGCTTAATAATTGATTGTATTGGGACAACTGAATGTTCATAGCTGACAAATTATATATCATGCGCTGTAGGTTACAATCTAATGTGTTTATATCAGATGACAGATTTTTATATGCAGCAGACATGAAACATACTCACCAACATTCATATTTATTAAATGCAAATGAATCACTCGGTCAATGATCATCATCACTGAGTCAACAGAAACGGACACATGGCATGATTTAATCATGTGGCATCAGAGAGTTGCTGTATCACATCTTGTCCTTTGCTACTCGGCGCTCAATCTGGCTTACTACCACTATTGTTTATAGTCTGGTAAAAGTCTGTAGTTTGAATCAGCAGTTTACTTAAAGTAATTGGGGTCACACTGAAGTGCAAGTGAATAGGGACCAGCAGTGTTTAATGTTTCATATGAATGTACCCTTTCAAAGATTTACAAGAAGTCTGTTGAATGTGGCTTGATGTTTTATTTTTACACTACCGTGTTATATGTGTGTGTGTGTGTGTGTGTGTGTGTGTGTGTGTGTGTGTGTGTGTGTGTGTGTGTGTGTGTGTGTGTGTGTGTGTGTGTGTGTGTGTGAGCAGATGTGTGAGCAAGTTGTCAAGGACTGCAGAAGATGTACCTCCAGGGTGCCGTTTTATCTCACACCTGTTCCTATCGCCCTCATAGTTCTCCCTTTATTCAGCCGCCTAATCAGCAGAGATGCTACTCGGCACACACATGTTATTTGATTTCTGCCGGGTAAAGCTCCCTCATTTGCGCCTTTTGATAGAACCATCTCCTTGGCAATCAGATAAGTGCTGCTGTACAGTCAGCTGAGCCAAACCCAGCCAATCAGCCACAACCTGCAGTCTCTGGCTAATGACCGCCATTGAGAGAAAGACTCGGGTTGAAGATCCTTGTCATCACATTAATTTTGTTTTAGTTTGTTTTGTTGTGATCCAAATATTGTTGTTATTTCCAGATTGTTAACACAGTCCAAGATAATGGCTTGCTATTAGGCAAGAAGACAAAAACGAGCTTGTGATTAAACATTGTCAGGTCAGTGTGCAAACAGTGGCCAATCCTTCCATAGTATTCATAATGTATATCTTCTGACTAGATTATATTTTAATAATTTTACCAAACTAGGTAACCTTTTACTATAACAACATATACGTTCTCCAGAATCAGCCCACTGCTTAGGCATGGACTAAATTAGAGTTACCACATTACTTGGTGGATAGAGAGCTACACTGAAAAAAATGATACTTTGGACTAACCTAAAAAAATCACTCTAATTTGTTACAAGTAAATTTATTAGTTTTTCTCAAATTATATTTTTGATTTGTTTGAAACCTAAATTTTTGATTAAATATAAAGTAAAAGAATTACATTCATACAAAGTAAAAGTATTATGTATCATTAAGTCAATTCTTTCACTTTGGTACAACTTATTTTTTTAATTTGGAAAAACCTAATATTTTGTATTACATGAAAGCAAATATTTTACTTTACACTTAAGTATTCAAAACACTCTAATTTTGTTACAAGTAAATTTATTAGTTTTTCTCAAATTATATTTTTGATTTGGTTGAAACCTAAATTTTTGATTAATATAAAGTAAAAACATTACATTCAACCAAAGTAAAAGTATTATGTATCATAAAGTCAATTATTTCACTTTGGTACAACTTAATTTTTTAATTTGGAAAAACCTAATATTTTGTATTACATGAAAGCAAATATTTTACTTTACACTTAAGTATTCAAAACACTCTAATTTTGTTACAAGTAAATTTATTAGTTTTTCTCAAATTATATTTTTGATTTGGTTGAAACCTAAATTTTTGATTAATATAAAGTAAAAACATTACATTCATACAAAGTAAAAGTATTATGTATGATAAAGACAATTCTTTCACTTTGGTACAACTTAATTTTTTTATTTGGAAAAACCTAATATTTTGTATTACATGAAAGCAAATATTTTACTTTACACTTAAGTATTTAAAACACTCTAATTTTGTTACAAGTAAATTTATTAGTTTTTCTCAAATTATATATTTGATTTGGTTGAAACCTAAGATTTTGATTAAATATAAAGTAAAAAAAAAAAAATTACAGTCACACCAAGTAAAATAATTAATTATAAAGACCATAAACCATGTTTGTTTGTTTTACATTAAAACAACTTTATTTTCCAATTTGAAAAAAGAACCCTTATATAAACATTTACCATAAACAAAATATGCTAGAATAGAAAACATTTCGTTACAATCAGTGTGTAATTGAGTTTAAACAAATTAAATAAAAAATTATGAAAAAAAAATGGTACTCCCTGTAACACACACACACACACACGCACACACACACACACACACACACACACACACACACACACACACACACACACACACACACACCAGATAAGTAGCACAAAATAAGAGTGCAAGGAATTTAACATAAATCTTAACATGAAATATGGTTACATCGCTCCATTTAACATGACAATTTAAACGCCATTACGGTGTTTTTTTACATCCGTCCTTTAACATGTGAGACAATGTAATAACACAGAACAACCCCGTCTCCTAAAAATTACGTTCTCCCAGAACTAATATGCATTCCCAATTACGTTTATCAGAAACGTATCTCCACCCTGATTATGTTTGTGTTTGACGTATTACACATACGTTGATTATACACGTATATGTTGATTAAACACACATGTTGATTAGACACGTATTTTTGTTTGACGTATCGCAAATACGTTTATAATCGTGCGTTTGTGTTATTGTTTTCTTGCTTTATTGAAGCATATTTTAATTTCTAAACTCTGCGGAGAAAAAAAAAAAAAAAAAAAAAGATTCCCTCAGTAGCTGTAAGCGAAGAGGGGCGGGGTGAAGCCGGTAACGGGAACGTCGCACCGGGAGCCGGTCACACCGGGAGCAGGAGGCCGGGATCCGGTCTGAAGACCGCTTCCCGCCGGTGTGAGACCGGTAACAGCCTCTGTCGTGCTGGCTCTGGTCTTCTCTGATTCGGGTTGTTTGTGAGTGCAGCCCAAAGTGTGTGATAAACTCCATCTAGTGCCGTACATCACTGCGGTCAACTCAGCAGACACTCGGATCTCTGTGGTCAAATCAGCTGCAGCATCTGACGTGAAACATTCAAACGGGCGGAAGAGCCACGGGACACAACATCCGGTTTTCAAAATACTAACTGATATGGATGTGTTGAACATTTCTGACCACATCCACACATCTTAACTGTACCAGTACGTTTGTACTGGTCATACAATTTTTTTGTAATATGTCAAACACAAACGTACTGGTACAGTTAAGATGTTTGGATGTGGTCAGAAATGTTCAACACATCCATATCAGTTAGTATTTTGAAAACCGGATGTTGTGGCTCTTCCGCCCGTTTGAATCTGTTTCACGTCAGATGCTGCAGCTGATTTGACCACAGAGATCCGAGTGTCTGCTGAGTTGACCGCAGTGATGTACGGCACTAGATGGAGTTTATCACACACTTTGGGCTGCATTCACAAACAACCCGAATCAGAGAAGACCAGAGCCAGCACGACAGAGGCTGTTACCGGTCTCACACCGGCGGGAAGCGGTCTTCAGACCGGATCCCGGCCTCCTGCTCCCGGCTTGACCCCGCCCCTCTTCGCTTGCAGCTACTGAGGGAATCCTTTTTTTTCTTCCCCCCGCAGAGTTTAGAAATTAAAATATGCTTAAATAAAGTAAGAAAACAATAACACAAACACACGATTATAAACGTATTTGCAATACATAAAAACAATAAAACAAAAATACGTGTCTAATCAACATACGTGTTTAATCAACGTATGTGTAATACGTCAAACACAAACATAATCAGGGTGGAGATACGTTTCTGATAAAACGTAATTGGGAATGTGTGTTAGTTCTGGGGGAACGTAATTTATAGGGTTAGGGGGTTACAACAAGGGTTTAACCCTTTGTTATGCATAACAAGGGTTAAACATGCATAACATGCTGAACAATACTCAGAGTTTGAGACTCAGAGTGCACACTCGGCGCGTCATCTTTTTGGGTTCGATTTCCATGAAAATTTTTTGCACAGCATCAAAAGTGTGTTTAAGGTCAGTGGGATAGCTCAAATTTAGAGCATAAATGAGCCCAAATAACATGGCACATGCATGCGCTACTGATGGCAAACCATTAAGGACCTCCACACCATCAATAACAACTCCAATGTCTAGTGGCGGCTGGAGGCAATCATCCTCCTCCCTGATGACAAAAATTGCCATTTTGCACTTCTCAAGCTCAGACTGAGCTTCATCTTTCTGAACAACCTAATAAAAGACAAGACAGTTACTAAAAAAGTTATTCTGATGAAACCAGTTTCTGATGTACCAATATTAAAAAAAAAAAAAAAAAAAAAAAAAAAAAGAAATACACAATTCTCTAATTCAAATCTCAAACAAATCAAGATTTCCTAAAATGTTAAAAGAATGAAACTGCTTAGTGTTTTCTGTTTTTCATAAATTGGCACTGACACTTAACCTCAATTCAATATTTGGATATAATATCCATTTTATGTCCAGGCTAAATATTTAGCACTATAATTAAAATATTTCAATATGGTCCAGCGACACTAGGGTTTTACAAATATAAACCAGCACAGACACCTTAGTAAACCACTGTGGGACCGATACCTCCACAATAATTGTATCAATGCATATAAAATAATGTACAATAAGCCTAATAATAGGACTAAAGAACATGTATGATCATGACAGTTTGAGTATTTAATGTAGGGCAAAAAATGTTTATCATGGTATTTTGTAAGATTCTGGCGGTGTCATGGTATTTTTGTGTGTGCGTCAACCGGCCAATGAGTTTGTGTGGCGTGTCTTCCGTTCCGCCACTTCCTGTTTCCTTCAGTGTTACAAACTGTTATGTCGTGTTATAACAACTATTAATAACTCACAACTAACGTTCTTTAAAAGGTTAAAACCTTTTAAAGAACGTTAATTTAATGTTTTCTTTTGTCTGAAGCGTATGTAATTAAAGCAAAACTACTTACCAGATAGTCCTTGATAAGGTTGTCCCCATCTTCCCCAAGGTACACAATCAGGCACTTAAGCAGACACACTCTTTTTAGATTCACCTCAAGGCTCTAGGTGAAAGCACAAACACACAAAATTATAAAAATGCAAAATGATGCTGTCCGATTTTAACAATTCACTGTAGGCACAACACTATACAATGGATAAAATGGGCACTCGGAGTTAGAGTAATAGTGATTTAGGGCTGTTGCGATTAAGGAATTTCCCCTGATTATCGACTCAATAGTGAAAATGGAGAATTATTATTTTATTTTAAATTACTCAGAAGATCCAGATTTAAGTGTTATGTAAATAAACTATTTTGTAAGGCTAGTATTAGGTACATTGTTGGCTTTTAAATGACAGACAACAGTTTTAATAGTAACTAAATACCTAATTATTGTTAAATGCAGAACACAGAAGGGAAATGAGATTCAGACTTTGATTATTTTACTCTCGATAATGAAAAAAAAACAAAAAAAAAACATGAAATGTGCCGCACTCACTTGACATTCGGTCGGATGGTCAATAGCAATATTTACCTTTTTGCAAGACCCTAATGTACACACACGTCGAGCAAACCATTCAAAAAAACGTTGAAACTAAAACGATTAAGGTAGTGCATCGGTCAACAGCTAATCTCCGACTCCAAAGTCGTAAGCAAAGAAAGTACATACGTGATCTAGAACTTTGAGTATATTCCGGGTTTTCTCTCCGCTAACTCCTCCCTTTTTTTTGATGATCTCCATCAGTTTGCCGTAGTGCTTGTCCAAGGAAGCGAGGAAGCGCGGTTCAAGTGGCACAGTTGTAATTCTTGTGAATTCAGCATTGATCTTAAAAAAAAAAAAAAAGGTCAGTGTGTGTGTGTGTGTGTGTGTGTGTGTGTGTGTCTGGATATGTCTGTGGGTGCACCTGTGTGCGGTTGTAGTACAACAGATCCTACAGCCTTTGGAGCTCTGCGCTTTTGGCAGCAATCTGTTCATCCAGTTTGATGAGTTCAGCCAACTTGTCCTTGTGGCTCCTTCTAAAGGCATTAGACTTTGCTATTAGCTCTGCCATCTTGCTGCCTGCTTGCTTGGCTTCAGCCTGGTCTGCCAACGCCACATGCCCCATCGTCCCGAGTTTAAATGTCTTTCTGCACAAAGTGCACCGTGCCTCCCACACATTCCCCGGCACTGACTGAACCCAGTCATACTTTGGGTCGTGGACCCACAGCGGATTAAAACGGCATTTGCCCATCACTCACTGCCTAGTGCTAGCCATAGCAAACGACGACGATGTCCGTTGCGCGCGCAAAGACTGTACTGCAGTCTTTAAAAAAATAAAAATAAAAACACGCTCTTTGACCAATCACATGTCAGCTCTGTCTTTCTCTATGTCTCTTTTTCTTCTCTATGGGTCAATTCCAATCTCCACCCTAAACCCTCAAGCCCTGAACCCTCAGGGACTCACTGACGTCAGCTGCTAAGTGGCTGAGTGTGAGAGGCTGTGAGGGCTTGAACTTGTGTGAATATGAATGACAGCACTTTGCTGCAACATATCACGTGACTACATAAAAAATATTGTGTATTTATTTTATACTTTTTATTCACTGATTTGAACGTCTTCCTCACGAGATGAGAAGTCATTTTAGATGATATATTTACTTGTTTTTGTCAAAACGAAATGTTTGATGAATGTAAACAAAATATTTATAAATATATTTTCTGCTTGCATTCCTCTGATTTCATGTGTTTTTATGTTCCATCTTTAATCCGTAATGTTGTAGTGTAACGTCTCCATGCTTCCATTGGGAACTGCGTGTTTAACGTCACATTGCTATGAACTGTGGGTAATTCCCTTAGGCAAAGTCAGCATCTAATGCTGACTTACGGAAAGGGATCATAAAGGGCTCAAAATGTCTGCCAGAGCCTCGAGCACTCTACGATGTGACAGTGGGACACCCCTAAACCCTCACGGACTTCGCGGGAGCGCGCCTCAAAGTCCGTGAGTCCGTAAGGGTGGAGATTGGAATTGACCCTATGTCTTCTCTCTCCAGGGCTCTCAAGTGTCACGCATTGAGCGTGACTGTCACTCATTTCGGTCTTAAGTCACGCCCTCCCGCCACAGATCGTATTTCTCACGCTGAAAAAAAAACTCTAGGCGAAATGTGCCGCAGCGGCAAACATGACCTGGTCGCGCTGCCCTCACCATGGAACTGTTATTTTAACAGTTAAGTGACTTAACTGTTATATTTTTCTCTTTTCACGGATACAAATAAAAAAGGCTGTGAATACGGGACAGGCGGGACTGGTTCTGTCCTACTCACAGACAGGCAATACCCTGCACCACACACTCCGGTACTTTAGGTTGGCGCTGTATACACCTATTCAAGTTGGTCCCCTTCCATAACGTGTAGAAGAAGAACCCTTTAATTTACAGAGAAGAAAAATCTTTAGCTGGAGGACTGTGGACTCTGTAACACTACTGGCAAGTGCATCTGACCCTGCTTGTGAGACACGCGATGGAAACGGGAAAGAAGGTTCGCATAGCTCGATGCAAACCTGCGAGCGCGCTAGTTAGCTAGTTAGCGCGCTCGCAGCGATCAGCGCGCGATCAGCTGTTAAACTCTACAGGTCTCAGCAGTTCAGAGCCATATACAGGTTGCCTGATATTTCGGATGCGACGTTTGGGTGTACTAAGATCCGTTGTAACAACGAACAATAAACAAATGTTGTGGCGCCGTATCAAATAAGGAAGAGGGTAAAAATTAAGACTTGATGAACGAAATTTAAGACCTGTTGACCAAATTTAATACCTTTTTAAGGCCTTAAATTCTGAATACTAAATTTAAGACTTTTTCAAGTTTTTAAGACCTCGCGGGTACCCTGTTTACAAGACACCACTGACATATAGAAAAAATCACATACCTCATCCACTGAGAACAATGCAGGCCATCTCTCTTTCAACTCTTCCACGCCCAAGTCCTTTTCCACAATGTCCTGTCTTCGCACTGAAAAAGTCTTGTCCATTTTCGACTTTATCACTGTACGGTTGTTTCTCTTCTTCACCTCACTTAAAAGTGACAGTCTCTCATTTTCCAATTTGTCTGAGGTCTCTCCAGTAGGAATGTCAGGAATGTGGTTGGCCTCTCCTCTCTTAGGTTTCTTGACATTCTTTGCTGGCAATGCATCTCCTGGGGCTTTGGACTTGAATGAATTTACAAGCAGTTCAGAACACCCGATGCCCTTCAGCTGAGTACGGTAGTTGCCCATTTTAGTCTTCAGGCGCTGCTTCCACCCATTGCAACCGTTGAACGAACCAGTCTCAGAGAGGCATGGGTGCTTCTTAATTAGTGCTTGGGCCACGTCACTGAAGTCAGCATCTGTTGGGTAGGCTTTGAACTTAAACATCTCTTCAGCTAATTTTTCCAGGATATCTGACTTTAATTTAAAACCCATTGACAATCTTGTCATGTTTGACCTATGCACTGCATTTCCTGTTTCTAACTGTAATTCCGTTTCGTAAGAGAATGTTGGTATCGGAAACACTCTTGGCCACAACTGAGTTCTTGTCGAGACAGAGCTGGAGGGTGAGGACAGGAGCTCTGTGTCATCTGATGTGTGGGTACACACTGACTCATTAGAGGCAGTGATATTAAATTCTTCACTGCAAGCATCAGATATTGGGATGACCTTGATAGTTGTGAAATCCTCAAGTTCTGCAGTAGATGTCAAGTTCACGAGTGCATCTCCAAAGTCTCTGTCTTTGTACTGCAGTCTAAAAGTTCCATTTAACTCACACACTTTCCTGACTTCATGCAATAGCTGCTCAATTGTCTCTGGAATGCCATCAGGCAGAATTAGCTTCCTGGTGTTGTCAGAATTCAGGATAACTAGCAACTTGGCTGGCCTTTTCCCTGCCATGTCAGCCCATCCAAAAGGATCTATTAAAAACAAGAAGAAAAAAAAACAGTAATATTAGTGTCATAACATTGGCCATATCATCCAATTCATATTCACAAATTCATTAGTATACAACCTTAGGCATGAATGTATCTCTTCAGCGAGATGAGGCGCTGTCCACCAACTATGTAGTGAGCCAAAGGATAAGGATCTGTCAGTTCATCCACCCCAACAAGCCGTAGTTCTTTAGGACTAGATATGACCAAGCCATAGGCTCGATAATGTTCCAGGTACCAGGCATCCACTTTTTTGAGAATGAAAATGAGTTCCTCTTGTAGAACAATCATCTGAACAATTTCCCAAAAGGCTGGAAGTCCACCCAGCGACCCATGGGCTACCACCATTCCAATCCTATAGTTGAAGCCGCTGTAGGATACATTTTTTGCCAGGTTCACATTGTCCAGATGTGGGTGTTTCTGTTTCACTGCAAGTGCAATATCTTCATTGATGACATCAAGGGGAAGTGTTGAAACATCAGTAACCTCCAAAGATGGCTTTGCAAATCTACACATGTACAGATTATATGCAGTCTGAAATTGGTGCCTTTGCGCTAATGAGTACAGTACATTTTTGTAACAATTTGAATGACGGATTACCCTTTTGAAGAAGCTATGTTTTGATTCAAATCTCATAGTCCATAGTGCAACAAGGGGGCCAAACTGGCGTATCAACTGTGGATAATGCTCCAAGTAATGATGTTTGGGACGAATTTTTTCATGGGGGAAAACTTCTTTGAATACTGTCCTGTGTTCAGAAATCTTGAAGTCAAGATAAGAAATAGAGTCCTCAGTGTGAAAAGGTGCAACAACAAGTTCCACAATGTCCTTCAATTCACAAAGGACCTGCCACGCTGGTTCGTTTGAAGGAACTCTGCTTCCGACCAAGAGAGGAAGAAATCTCAGTAGGCTCCAATTCTCGTGTGCATTTCCTCCAATTGTTCTTTTTGTGGCATAGGTGATTGGCACACAATGAGGACGATTTGTCTTATCAGTCCACTTGAATGCAAATGTTGTTATGGCTTCATTTAAATCACCCAATGTAAAATATTTTTGGGAAATTAACACAGTGAGACAAAGAGCGAGCTCAACAGAGATAATGCCTTCAAAGAGATCATGAGCTATATCAGGGGGAAAACTCTGCGTCACATTAAAATATGACAGATGTTCCGACAGCACACACTTCCTTTTTACACCGAAATGATTAACCAAGGATTTTTCTTCAATAGCTTTCAGATGAGAAACATGAATGTCCTCAGTTCTCACACAAAATGCTCCTGAATTGACTTCTTTTGATTGAATGTCTACATTTTCTGCTGTACAAAATCTGCAAACATATTGACCTGAAAAGTTTTCCAAGAAACCGGCAATACTGTGGGCCCCAAGATTGTCGGCTACGACACAATGAACAAAGCCTTTCAAAGTTTTCCCCAACTTTGCAATAAATAGTCCTTGTTGTTCTAATATAGTAAGATCATCTAATAAGGGCTTTAATACACTGTCATAACCATAGTTCTTAACATCCTCACTATGAATAAGTGCAGCTAAATATATATTAGACAGTGATGAGTGAAAACTACTAGGTAAGTTCCCCAATACCCAATACACCCCAAAGATTTTGTGTTTTTTTCTGGAGGTGCCCAGTGGATTACAGATTTCAAAATCATCTACATATAAAATAAGTGAAATAGCACACTCCTTTGACAATTGCAAATTATATTTGTAATTAATACTATCATAAAAGGATTTGTACTGAATTTCATCAGATTGAACTTGATGGGGAGATTTCAAATTGATTGCTTTATCCAGAACAGTTTGACAACTTAGGATCTGCTGTAATGACTTAAGTATGGAAATGTACTGAAAGGATTTTCTGTTTTTGGAATCAAGTACAAATTCTATAGGTTCTACAACATTAAAATGTTTTTTGTAGTAATTTTTTCGCTTCCAAGCAGTGGAAAGTGGGCCGTGACCAGTAAAACAGGCTGCAACAGGATTTGACTTACAAAGGGTTAATGCTAGTTCTTGCAGAACCGTTTTATCTACTTGACAGTTACCATTTTCTAAGTGCTGAGCTATGGTTTGATGGACAAGAGGGACAGAAGCGGTCCTTATTAAATAGTCAAACTCTTGCAAAAGGTCATCAACAGCCACTCTAGACACAAGATAACTATGTTCTAGCTTCAGTAAGAGAGAAGCAACTTTGAGCTCAACATTATATGACAAGTCGTTTAAATCCTGAACATTGAAACTAGAGTCACCTAAATCATTTGTACTTAAATCATCTGAAGGCTCAGTACCAACACTATCAATCTGAATACTGTCAGAATTATCACCTTCAACAGAAAGACTTAAACTTGACTCCTGTTTTTCAAGTATTCCTGGCTTTAAGTCATTTACTGAACAATCATTATGATTTCTGCTTCTGTGAGTTCGAAACGAACCATAAATATTTGTTTCGTAGGAACACCCCTGAAAAACACAAACAACTGTTTCACTGTTTTTTAGATGCTGTGCTATATGTTGAAAATAGTCTTTTAAATTACAAAGTTCACAGTAATTGCATAAGAGACATTTAAAGGTGGTCAGTTCCGTTTGTGAGGATCGCTGATGACATCTTGACAAGTGGCTCAAAAGTGCATTCCAGGTCTTGCAGGTACATGGACAGTTCAAATGGATGCACGGATAGGAATGGCGGCGGCCATAATGTCGGTGTTCTAGCTTATAATGTTTAAGAAGCTCCGATCTTCGTGAAACAGAAGTACCACAGTCTTTGCATTTCCACATTCATTGAAGACTAGGAAAGAAGAAAAAGGACCCGTTTATGTTTGTTGTCAGTTACTTCAGCAGGAAAGAAAGATTTTAAATCCAGTAGACATACATGTCCTTTTTAGTTCATAGAGTAAATTTGACTAGAGTTATTGTTATTAGTCTGATCACACCATCCTGAACATCTTCACATACTCTTCAATAATTCAAAAGATGGAATAGGCAAATAGGTT
Organism: Myoxocephalus aenaeus; assembly: GCA_038501785.1. Lineage (NCBI taxonomy): Eukaryota > Metazoa > Chordata > Actinopteri > Perciformes > Cottidae > Myoxocephalus > Myoxocephalus aenaeus. The sequence goes on along the minus strand of JBAMJR010000350.1, from coordinate 7,233,611 downwards.
TCTACAGTTTGAAACAAAAAGAAACAGTGATTTCCTGTATTGCATGATTATCTACAATTCAGTCATGCAATGAATATCTTTTAACTATAGTATTTTTTTAAGGATATATAAAACTATAGTAAATGACTTAACATTGCATGTATTTGTTTATCGTTTGGTGAAATCTATTCACATTACATTGGGTGGGTAACTTCTTGATATTTGTTTTGACTGCAAGTTATTTGTGTTTAAAATTCTACAAATATGTTAATAAATAAATATTGCAAAAATAGAAATGTAAAATGAACCTGCAATTAAAATGTCATATAATGTCCACTACATTACAATTTTAATTTAAATGTTTGAAATTACAGGCTACATTCGTAAGTATACGTTTGTGGTAAATTCAAGGTATTCTCTGAAGTGCTGCAATTATATTTTGGGTTTATCATTCCCATTTAAAAATACATGAAAATGTTTACAGTTGTCATATTGGCACTTACCGAATTCAGCAATATGATTACAATTTCGGACCGTACGGGACAGCAGCAAACCTATAAACACAAAGGAAAGAGAATGACTTTTGTGACAGTTAGAACTATCCATAATTGTCACTACAGACACATTTATTAATTAGGCTTTAGACATACTGAAGGTATTGTACTATACTGCAAAATACTGACAGCTGAAAGAATGAAATATTAATTTTGTTCCTCATCATCTCGTACTAATAGAGGTGTACTGAGACATAATTATCTGCATCTGTTCAATCAAACAAAATCCTGTCTCTTTATTTGTATCTAGATAGAAGACCAGAAGTGGGCAAGGTTTATACCTGGAGTTGCCTTAAATCAGGCAAATGTTGTATTTAAAGAAAACAGAAAAAAAGAAACATGCACTTTTATTAATCCCCTTGGGGAAATTCTTCTCTGCATTTGACCCATCCCTGGATAGGGAGCAGTGGGCAGCCCTGTGGGGCGCCCGGGGAGCAGTTAAGGGTTAAGTGTCTTGCTCAGGGACATGAGACATGTGAGCTATGGGGGGACTGGGGATCGAGCCGGCTACCTTGTGGTTGCGGGACGACCACTCATCCCCCTGAGCTACAGCCGTAACCTAATATTCATTGGCAATTAAATATATGGCTTAAAAGTATACAGTTAATTTAATAATGGCATATAATAATTTATGGAACATATTTTCATATCCTCATAGTGTACTTTTCATATACCAAGTTTCTACCCCCACCACCCCAATGGATAAAGATAGGGTTGTTGTTTATTTATCATGTCGTTATTTTAATTATTAACAAAAAAACCACAGGCTCCAAGCTTCATTTTGGTGTATAATGTGTGGTATTATGGTACGTTAGCTAAAGGTACCGTTAGCGCGTGTTCGCCGTTAGCTAACGGTACCGTTAGCGAACACGTGCGAAATATATAGACAGTTGTACATTCTGCCACTAACAATCAATATGCTTGGAAAACACAGGAGAACATAGCGATTGCTGTGGCTCTGTAACCATGTGGGCTGTGGATGCCAAGTGGCAGGCAAACAGTTTCTAAACTATGATTTTTTTAGCGAGCGAGCAAGCGTTGGCTAACGTTAGTTTAAGTTACGTTAGCTAACGTTACGTTACATCAGCCAACGTTACGTTACGCTAGCGAACACGCACAAAATATATAGACAGCTGTACATTCTGCCACTAACAATAAATATACATGGAAAACACACGTTCCTTATAAAACAAACACAATTTAGAATTATTACCTTGTTTAAGAGTTGCCTTGACGGTTCAGGCGAAGGGGAGTAATGGCGGACATCAGAACCCACCAAGCGACCAAATGCGACGTCATATGGTGACGTGGTGGTCACGTGACCTGTACACCTCTGGTCTAAAGTGAAAATATGACGTTTACTGAAAGTATTGCTTTTAATTTTGTCTATGGGGAGTTCTATTTGCTTTTAGGCAAAGTGAAAACAGCATGTTTAAACCGGAAACCATGATTTTCGATGAGACCAAATAAAAAAATGCACTTTACATGAATGACACAGTTGTTTCACTTTTTTCAGTGTATGCATTTATCCTGTCAACACACACACACACACACACACACACACACACACACACACACACACACACACACACACACACACACACACACACACACAAACACACACACACACACACACACACACACACAAAATCAATGAAATAACTCTGTGAGGTCTGGCATTTGAGGAAAGAGAAATGAAAGCAAGAGTTTAGTCCATAATGATTGGAAGAAAGGATGATATTTTGCTTGTCAAGGAGAATGTCATGCTATGTACATCCTCATTACATGAATACAGCACATTATACAGATACATAGCACTGAAATGTTCTGAGAAGTCACAAAAGTTGCACATTGTGTTAAAACAATCAGTAACAGAAAAAGTGCTTCACCTTCTGAAACAAATGTCACTTTATGGTAGTGAGGGTATTGTGGTGTCAAATACAAAGTTTAAATTGTTTTTGAGTTCTGCAAATGGATTCTGCAACATGGAAATAATACAGACTAACAGAAGATGAATTGAGCACAAATCCATTGTATACTCAAACAGCTATGGCTAAAAATGACCACATCTCAGAACACAACTATAAAACTACAAAGCCAAGAGAGGAGTAGAAAAAAATAATGTTCCTGACACCAGATCACTTTTGTGACTCCATATAGGACCCTCAAACGAATGAGACTGAACCAAATTGCCACAGTTTAACAAAACTTCAACACTCTGGTGAACACAAAGCACAAAGCACACTGTAGTGCTTTGCGGCCCTAAAAAAACAGAACAGAATGGCAGATTACCTGACTATAGAGACTGGCATTAAACACAGCACCACTTTGACAAAGTACAGAGTCAGCAGGCACAGCCTGGCGGTGGAGCCTGATATAAGAAAACATGGCTCACTACAGCAGAGCAACTCAGCCAGCTGTAAAAAGAAAACAAGGCAAATTATTTTAGCTAATTCATACACAAACATCTCCAGCTGCACTCTCAAGGGTGGCATAATTCCTCCAGCCTGTTCTCGGTTGAATTTACATTCACATGCATCGGCAAAAAACATTTTGGGGGAGACATGATGCCTTTTCAGATAAAAAAATTCTTAATTCACTGAGCATATCGGCAAAATATATAATATGCTATAGTATTTATTGATGTAAAGTCTTCACATGGCTAATACAAAATGGTCAGGGAATGGTTCATTAAATGCAACTAAAATCATGTTAATCAAGAATAGGAACACTTACATACAATGTTAGATAGTAAAAATATGAATACTTACTCTCAGTATCAATAGGGATACAAACCTTATCAGTTTAACATCATTTCCTGTGCCAGAGGATGTTGTATGTACGTTGTAAAGCCCTCTGAGGTAAATTTGTGATTTTGGGCTGTGCCAAATACATTTGATTTAAATTGAATTGAATCCTTCTCTCAGACGTATTTACTGCACGATACTGTATGCCCATCACATACTTCCTGCACTGTAAAACCTACCAGCTCATCTTAATAAAAGAAGTAAGCTAACCCAACTTAAATGGCATAGAAAGTTGTAGTTACTTGAGTTATACACTAACATGAACTCATAAGTGAACTGCAGTCATAATGACTCAGTCATTTTGAGTTTGATCAACTTCTGGTAGACTTTCAAGTTATGTGTATCAATTCCAATGAGTTGTATTAACTCATTTGATCTAAATTGATTTTATAGACAGTGGATGTGTTCGAAAACTTAGCTGATCCTTGATCTGTCGTTAAGACAGGTGTCTGTAAATGTAATTTTTTCTGCGTTTTTTCGCTTAGTTTTTTCAAAAGTTACCGAGAAATATACACTGTACTATCCGATAACACCGTTATTGTAACTAGCAGACCGGAAGGGTCAGTCTCTTCCTGCGACGGAGTTTCTGCTTGTTGTGAAGTGGGCGAGTCTACCCAGCATGCAGTTCGGCACAATTATTACAATTATTAGTGTTACAAATAGTTTGTGTCACAAACTATTGTGTCGTGGTGTTTTACCCTGTTAAAGAGCGTTAGTTGTGGGTTATTGATTGTTGTTATAAAGTTTTAACCATGACTAAAGTTACAACCATGACTAAAGTTACAACCATGACACGTAAGTAGCTCCGACCGCTGTGCCCTCAGTGGTGAAAAAAATAAAGGTCGTTATGGCTAAAATGAAGGTCGTTATTGTATATGAAAAATTCATACTGGTTTCAAATTGAACCGGTATACCGCACAGCCCTATGTGTAATGTTCTGGTCAAGTAATCACATTGGTTCAAATAAATTCATTCCATCAGAGTTCATACAAAAAGTACAAATAAGTTTAAATAATAAATATGTTTTAAGTTCAATACAAAGAATGGAGTTAGTACTAGTCATTTATTTATTAAGTATACCTAACAATAAATACTTGAGTTAAGAGTACTCCATTTAAGCATTTTTTTCCACTAAAATTATTTGAGTTATTTAACTTAAATGGTTCAAGGCAATCGGTTTCCTTAAACTATTTGAGTTGACTTTACTCATCAGGTTTTACAGTGTGACTTTTAAATACATGCCTGGCATTTCATTTTACAGTGAATTTTGAATACCTAATGCAGATTAGTATGTAAATATGTAACTATTATGTTAAGATACAGGGTGGAATTTGGGGAGTTAAATGTGGAAATTTCTCATTCAAACTGAACATGAAAATGAAATACACAGGAACAAGTATGGCCCTTGTCTACTCCTATGCTAAAGTTATTTGTTGAGCATTCTGATTGTTTTAAAGTTGCTCTTTAAAAATGGAATAACAAAACTGCTTTGCGATGTCATATCGTGTTCTGTAACAGCTATTATACAAAGTCTGACTTAAGCACTTAATTCAATTATACATACACATTTACATGTGAGCACTAAACTCTTTGATTCCTTCAAAGAAAGAGGGACAATTTCACAATAAATAAAAAAGGCTGTCGATGCATACAAAGCCAAAGCCAAAGCCTTGCGTCATGCATGCAGCCCTTGGGTTAGGTAATGGCTTTACCGCCCTCACAATAGAAACATCACATCTAAATGTCATGGAACATGTGGCATGCAGGCTTTCATCTGACCTGGATGTTATCTTCTACACAACTGATGTTCTGCTCTCCATGGCGCATGCACATCAATGAGTAAATATGCGGCTTGCCAGAAAAGAGAACGCAATCCTTGAGTTTGACGCTGAAGAGGCCTGATTACTTTTGTTGCTGTGTGGATTCTTTGTGAGAGTGGGGGTTGTGAGTCTCCCCCTAGAGACACGAGGGGGACATCAGAAAGCACAGCGGCTGTCATCTTACATCCATCCCCTTCCCCTGTCATTGACGATCGGATCAGAGATAATGCCTGTCAGAGGGACCCTTTACAGGAAAGTGGTCATTAGGTATATGTGGGAAAAACCACAAATGCAAGCGTCCATGTAATGGTTAACAATACGCTACAATACGGCAGTTGAAAGATAACTAGATCTGCCACCAGTTGTGCAATGCAGTGCATCATTTTCTCACCCCTTTTCCCCTTTGCCATCACCATTACACATCATGGAAAAAGGAGATTTGAAGGGAAAAATAAGCGCATCAGTCATTCACCCTCTGCAGATACACAGAACACACAGCTCGTTAAATCCCTACACCAGGCATTTGACGGCATTTGCATTCATAAATCAATGGGAGGACTGTGAATAGCCTCCGTTCCCTTATTTATTATTTGCCCAGATACTTGAATGCTTCCGTTTGGATGCCAGGGTCAAGACATCAACTACATTATGTAAAAAATAACAATGACAACATATGCATAAAAGCACAGAAGCACTTCTTATGATGTTCTAGTTTTGGCAGATGGCTCTGGGCTATTCTTCTCCCTGGATCAAACTGCTGCACACACTTATGGCTGCTGGAAAACAAGCCTTTAAAAAAATATAAAGCAAGGCAGGCTATCTCTCCCTCAACACTGTGACCACAGCACACACCATTATTGACTGCGAGAATGGCCGAGTGCTCTGACTGTGGTGAAGCACAACCTTCGACTAAGTGAACCTCAAAGAGAGAAAATAGCTCAGTGGTTTGAGACTCATGATCAAGATTACTGAGGTTAAGGTCAACAGAATCAATCAGTGGTTCAAACCAAATTTTATTACAGATTTTTAAACGTCTTTTTAAATGCAAATCATGCCCATATCATACGATATTTTAATAATCTACCATACAGTAGTACCACCAGAGGTGAACAACAGGTCCAATGATAAAATATTAGCATGCATGAAGAATGTGCAGCGAATACATCAGTCTGACATTAATGCTGATTTACTGCCTTCATCTCTTAATGTCATAAAGCCCCTATTTCATTTCTCTCTCTCTCTCTCTCTCTCTCTCTCTCTCTCTCTCTCTCTCTCTCTCTCTCTCTCTCTCTCTCTCTCTCTCGCGACTAACAGCCTGCATTCTGCTGCTTCTCAAAAGTTGCAGCATGCGCCACAGGCAAGGCTGTGCCACTTACATTCAGGTTTATAGTCTTGGTTTTATTATACACCTCCCCACAAGGCAGCCCTCAGAGAAGATGACACCCCAGACACCTATTTAAAGGGCTTGGTGAGCTGCAGATGACGGAGCCCCGGCAGTGGCAGGTTGTCATCTGCAGGCCTTGTCTCTGTTTATGGGCTGTTAGAGCGTTTGAACCGCAGGGTCAGCCCTGCTGTGGAGTCACTATAATGCTCCATAGGCAGACCACAAAATGAACAAAAATAAATCCTAATGAACCTTTTAAGCCCTCTTGTCCATCCGTAGGCTAGGAGTGCCATGTGTAAAGAGATAATGCAAGGGGACAGGGGGAGAAGTGGGCTGCCAGCGGGGACAATGAGAACAGGCAGAGAGGGCTGTCACTGCTTTGGTAAACCTGGTGATCATCCTCTGAGGTGACAGATACTGAGGAGGTGATAGTTTACTGGTGCAGGAATCGCAGAGCAATGCTGTTTGTTTGTGTAAGCATGAACGTGTGGGTGGGTGTGTCTACATCTCTCAAACGTATGTCAAACCAACACGCCTATAGCTGTTATGTAATGGCAAGTCAATAGACTACAAAATAAATAGCACGAACAATGGTTTGAAGTCCCTTAATTTTTCTTGGGTTTCTGACTCTTCCTGTCAGCATAGAAGCTTCCTATTAGCAAACTTCCACACACTTCTTTTATCGAACCTCTCTGTGATCTTCTTTCAGACCTTTTACGTCTTTAGTCTCACTCTTCTTATTATTTCCTGAGCATCAGAGAGCCTCTGCTGAGAGGGAAGACAGCAACACACAATTCAAGGGGAATGAGGAAACACATCTTCGAGGAAGGAATAAGGAAGTTAAGATTTGCTGTAACTGTGGATCTGATGGATGCGATAAAGGTGAAATATTGCAGTGTTTTTACTGTCGGCATGAATTTGCTGACACCAAACCTTTATATTTAGGAGATCTATTTAGGCTCAATTATTTCCAAACTGTCATCCTTCTCTGGACATCCAACCCCAACCCAGAGGAGGTTGGGATCCATTTCCAGCTCTGCGCAGGCAGACACAACACCCACATAACCCAACTTAAGCCTAATTGAGGATTGAAGCAACTTCACATTTTACAACGTCATGTCATCATTTTGTGAGGAAATGTTGTATAAGAGTATTGGTGGGAGCACATTTTGTAAACTCATTGATATGTTGGTTGGAGCAACTGCCACTACCTTGACAACAAAGGTTTTTTTGTAATTATATTAAGTCTTAATCCCCCTTTATCGTAACCTTCATTTTTTCCATTGCGCTTCATCGTATTAAAGAGTAATTTCAGTCTTCTTGACTAAAGAGGGCAATAGTCGCAGCTCTATGACAGCATCTAAGCTGCAACCCCACCATCTCCCTCCGCCTTTATATCTGCACCTCCATCAGAGAACATGTGGACAGAGGCTCAATGAGAGAGGGCACAGAGAACAGGCAGGCTGAGGAGGGAGGTAATTTCTGCTGTCTCACCTCAGCGCTTTCCTCATTCGACTCTGATTAGCTCCAATAATATCTCAGACTTTTCAGCTGTTCAAAAGGACGGGGGCTGAAAGGAAGTGAGCGAGAGGGACTAGATGGTGAATAATACGTCCCCTCCCTTTTCCACACCATTAATCTTTTTCTTCTTGCTGTCGTCTCGAGAAAGTGATTATGGTCACTTAATTGTATTTGAGGAACTTCTCTACATTGTATATATATATATATATATATATATATATATATATATATATATATATATATATAAAGAGGACTTATTCAAACTTTAGAAAACTTTGGGAGTTTAGATCAAGAGCAATTACGTCCAGAATGACAATGAAAAGAAAATAAATGGCTAGATTTGGGTAACTGCATGGATTCAATAAAATGTCAACTGGAAACATTTGTCAGATGTTTTCAGTGTTTATCATTTTCAGCGAAACATTAAGGTTTGCTTATTTCTAGTGCTGTCAAACGATTAAAATATTTAATCACGATTAATCGCATTTATGTCATAGTTAACTCGCGATTAATCGCAATTAATTGCATTTTTTTTTTTCATTTTAATGCTCTTATCAACATGAAAAAGTGGATTGGCTTGCTTTATGCAAATGTTTTATTTTATTGAAAAACAACTGCCAAACAGGGCGGTACAAAATAAAATGATGAAGTGCACATTTCAGGTAAAGAAGGGCTAGAGAGAGAGAGAGAGAGAGAGAGAGAGAGAGAGAGAGAGAGAGAGAGAGAGAGAGAGAGAGAGCTGTGAACATAGCAGTCAAAGAAATGGGCTGTGACCCCGAGGTAGTTGTGATTACTGAGGGACGTCCAGTAATCACCAGTGAGCGCGACTGCTTTTGTCTTCTCCAATGCCTGCTGTACCTTAGCCTTCTCAGTTTCGTGCAACTTCTGAACGTGGCTTGTAATGGTGGCTCTCGAAGGCAATTCGTAGGTCCTGTCGTTGGATGCGATGCGTATTATATCAGCTAGACCAGGGGTGGGCATACTTTTTGACTCGCGGGCCACAATGGGTTCTAAAATTTGACAGAGGGGCCGGGCCAGGACCAGATGGATGGAGTGTTTGTGTGAACTAATATAAATGACATGTAAAATACATTACATGAAATGATTTGGCCTTTAACAGGTAGCAAAGCATTTATTTGCAAGGCAATTTAACAAATTGCACGGATTGCAACTAACGATTATTTTAATAATCGATTAATCGGTTGATAATTTTTTCGATTAATCGGATAAAAACATCAAAAAAGCATTAATTTCCAACCCTTTATTCAAAAACTGAACTGACAGTTCACAGTACAAAACATCTTCAGAAAGCACAAACAGGTTGCTCCTTGAACATCCCTGAGCTGTTAATTAAAAAAATTAAACACTACCACTAAAAACATACACATGTATGCTTTACATTTGCCAAATTTGAGCCCCTTTTACTGTAACTGATCTCCTTGGAGCAGAGGCTGCATTACATACCCTGCTTTATCAATATGTATGAAACACTGGACAGAGGGAAGCTGTACTGCTCCTCTCACGTCTGTTTTCACCTCTTCATCTCAGCTCTGCATCAAGCTGCGCTGCATATAGAGCGTCCTCTTCCTTAAACTATTTCATTCTGGGTCTCTTATGACCACGACGTCACGTTGTTGGCTAAGCCCAACTACGTGATTTGATTCATTCTACTTTGAGTAAAAAAAAAAAAATTATCCAGATCCTCCGGTGTGCCGGTTTAACGTTAACGAGTGACTGGAGAACTGAACCAGACCGGGGGATTACGGCATGTTTCATCACGTTACGTTTTTTTACAAGCAAGACTGAACTGTAACGGAACATAAAGTAACTTTAACAACAACACACAACCCAAACACGTTAGCTAACGTGATAGCAAGCCGACTAGCTTCCATTAAAAACAAGTTTGAGGGAAATGAGACGCTGGAGACATCTTAACGCTGATTGGCCAAGACTCGACACGTCACATCCAAGATGTTCTATTTTGTCTCAGTGTCTCACTCCAATCTCAGAAACGCTGCCGGCCAGTTGATCCGCTCTTCTTTTTTTTCTCCGTGACTTATTGACTGGCGTAATAATCGCGCGACACAACGAATCGATAATGAAATTCGTTGCCAACACTTTTGATAATCGATTCGTTGTTGCAGCCCTAATAATAATATTTGGACAAGTTCGGCGGGCCGGATTAAAAAGCCCAACTACATCCGTATACTACATCCGGCGTGGTGCTCGTGAGAAAAAAAATTGAAAAATTAAAATGCGTTAACGCCGTTAATAAAATTGACGGCGTTAAAATTGGTTTGCGTTAACGCCGTTAATAACGCGCTAATATGACAGCACTACTTATTTCTGTCCCTTATTCCAAGCAGGGAACTGTTGTAACTGTGAGCATAAAATAAATTGCTTGTAAATCATGAAAACCTGGGGGGAATGTAGATTTGGGTGACAATTGCTCCTTTGCTGATTTCCACCCCCTTGAAGGCAGACAGGCCAATCAAAACATAGCATGAGCTCTGACCACTGTCCAACAAGTAACTGGTTATGCTCCATAGACTCAAGTGTAATCATTTCAGACTGTCTTCATTATCAGCCAAGTTTTGCAGATGTTATGTTAGTGATGGTTAAAGGCAGGGTTGGTAATCTTAAAAAAAAATGTAAAAAAAGATTTCTGTTGAAATTCTCATAAAATCCTGACAGCAAACAAGTAATCAAATACGACAACAAAAAAAGGTATCTGTGGCTGTTGCAGGACTGTAATAAGCCAGCCCAATCATTTCATTTGTCACAAATGTCATCCTTTTCTGGACATTCTGTGTGCCTGTGCAATCATTGCAAGTCACCGGAGTCATCCACAAGCTGCTAGCATGACAGTTTTTAATGATTGTATCAGTAAATATAGACCTACTCACAGTAGGTTTCACAGTAACCAATGTAATCTCTCTTGCAACCTACAACTGAACAAATCATCAACATTTTCAAACACATTTGTGTATTGTGACACATTTTAACCGGTCTTAGACATTCAGACCGAATATCACCCAGTTTTCAACAAAAAATCCCGGTTGGTGCTCACTGGGATCGGGCAGCATTGCCTTCCCTAAAGCAATTGACACATTTTAACAATTCTGTTTTGTTTTCCTAGTTTTACAATCACTAAATGTTATGCAGGATTTCCCAGACATCAAATAACTGCTGACATCCTATACACTGATATTGTGCATGCACACACTGCAACCATTATTGATTAAGACAGAGCCAGTAAGAGGGGCTTTTGGAACAACAATGATTAACAATCATTTCTTATAAAGGTAAAGATTAGAAGTCTGAAAGTCTCTGCAGAATTCAAGATTTAGATCCATACACAGCAAATTACCTTCTATTTTTTCTATATATGTCAGATTTAAAAAGTTTTCATGGATCATTTTTTTGCATTTCAGTGATTGATACTCATAGATTGTCAAGAGAGAAACTGATTTATGTAAAGCTACATTAATCTAAAATACTACGAACATACTGTATATAACTATGGAACATTCAAGCAATATGGTGAATGGTAATAATGTGAATGCAGGAGAGATTGTCAGAATGTCTCTACAGTAGCTCCCGTAGATAATAATCTCCAAGGCGTGTATACACATAATGGGACACAACATACAAAAACACATGCAAACCGCTCAACATCTGCAGGAGACCTACTGGTCATCAAGCATTGTCTCCTTCCTTCAGCTCAGGCAAAAGCTGGTGACGTGTTCATTAAGCAGCAGGCATGCCATTACTGCATGCACTCATCCTCCCTGTCACAAAGCTCACACATAATTAGTTACACTCAGCTTCAGGAATGCTAGCCTAATTGTTGCTCTCCTCCCCTAACTTGCTCATTTATTTCTATACCATTTTTCACATTTTCCTTCTTCCTCGCCATTTGTGCCCTATTGCAGGTGGCATAATGTGCCACTTTTAGACTGTCAAAGTTGTTCAGAAAAGCTTTCAAATTACAATCCAAATTTCCCCGCTGAGAACCTATTAACTTCATAATGGAGACAGAGAGACAGAAAGGGAGAGGTAGACAAAAAGAAAGGGAAAGGCATTACAATGGCAGGCTGGAGGGCTTAGGCATTACTCACTTTTACAAATCCGATGTGTTATGTCCTGGAACAACACTTCTTTTTATTCCTCCCCTCATCACTTTCTGTCTGTCTCTTACTCTATCATCCAGCGTTGACTGCCTGTGTCAGGGAATAGGTCAGCCAAAAGTGTATACTGAGGAGGTGATGGTCAGTGTAAGTGGTCACTGTAATTGCATAGCTCCTCAGTCTTTGCAGTCTTTGCAGTTAATAATGGAAACTAAGTCCAGCCCTGTATGGAAATGATCTTTTCTATTTTGTTTAGCCTGGATCATTAAGTCATAGTAAATGATGAACAATCCGTGGACTCATTTATTAATTTATTGTTTGTTCGTCTCTACAGAATCCCATTTGGTCCAGATTGTGAAGCACCTTGATATTTTAAATTTAAATGTAATTAAAATATATATTTTATATCTTTAGATCTAAGATATTTCCGTCCAAGATTATTGTATTACCTGATTTAAATGTATTTTGCCAAGAAACATCAAACTTATTCACATGGAAATTGTATTGTTTTCACCTGAAGGGTCTGACGGGCAGATGGGCGGTAAAGCTATACGAAGTGGCAGATGTTCCTCTGTGGACATCTGCATCTTGGTTCTAGTTGGATAATAGCATGTTGAAATCACATTCTTCCATTTCTCACTCTGTGGCAGCTGATTTTCCTTTTGCAGGTGTCCTCGTCTCCATCTCTCTCTCTTCCTCGACAGGTGCTGAATCATCTTATCCCCCCTCCCCCCTTTTTTTGTAGATGCGGGGGTCATTATGGCATTTTGTCAGCTTCTTTTTCAAGTTGCTGGAATAAATCTCCAGCATGTTGGTGCTTCTCAGATCTGAGCAGCATAGCACATGATGGCTGTAGTCGACGAGTCAGGAACACAAGGCCAGAGAAGAGGCCGATCCGGCATGGCACAAGGGAGAAATCTGGTGCTTAGGATTGAAAGTTATCAATCATGAGCCCTCCCCCTCCTACTGGGCTTGATGGCCAGGGGGGCGGGGATTCAGAGATCACCCTTCAGTGTCAAAGTCCAGCGCCAATGTGTCGAAGAGCAGAAGTGTCCTCTGACGTCTTCTTGCTTCATCTTCTTGAGAAAGGGGTTGCAGTTTAGGACGGGAACAGCACCACTTTTAATTTAACCTTTTTTTATTTATTAATGAATACTAGTTACTTACATCGTATATTTAATTCACTTCAGAGGAAACATCAGGCAGAACAATCAACATCCAGTTTATATGGCAGGAAACTAAAATAATTGTAAACAGGGTTGGATATCATGGATGTAATTTTCTTTTAATATATATATATATATATATATATATATATATATATATATATATATATATATATATATATAAAATAAAAAGACTAACTAAGACGAGGACTAACATATCAATTCAGGTACATGATATTTTGCACCAGTCATTATTCACAATTGGATGTGTCTCTGTGTCCCTCAAGAATGTAGATTCTCATAAAATCGGAAGGGTTGGGTCATAACACTTATAATAACCTTATACATTAACAAATGTCTTATAGTTCATACATTGGTTTGAGTGTCAAAATTGACCCCAAGTCTTATCTTGAGCCGGTCCAGTCAAATGGTAAATTGAGAGTCCAAGCACTCAGTGGCCCGAGAGGTATTGAGGGCAGTTCCTGGCAGAAATTTAGTAGTTAAGAGTTTGTCATTGTTGTATTTATTACATTCCAGTTTTATCATCTTTCCATTGATGGTCGCTACACAAACTGCAAATACTACACACTACCTCATTGTCATGAGAACCCCTTGCTTTTGGATGTCTACTATTTCACTGTGTTCATATTGAAAAGAGCTGCAAAACTAACTGCTAAATTATCCTAGAATATAACAGCAGCTTTGACTCAGCAGGAGAGGGTCAAACTTGATTAATCTGCCCTCCGACATGAGGCTTCCCTGAATTATCATACTACCAGAATCATATGCACGCAGCAAGGGGTCTTTAGTAATTTCAGGGAAAGGTTGACAGCTCTCAAGGCACTGCAGCTAATTTACTCGGCCAGCATATCAGCCCCCTGCGTACACAGGGGGTCAGCTGACAGTATGGCTCAACCTTCAGAGCTGGTACTCAAGTGATATCATGGGTCAACAACTGATTTGTCCAAATGCAGCTGCTCGTCACATTGCATTCAGTTCTTGATCGCCGACAACCTGCAACAAACAACGGTGTTATTTTCTGAGGGGTGGAAAAATTTGAGATGCATACTGGATGTTTCCATGTCAACAGGCCCGTTGACGCCCGACTAATTACACAATTAGACAGCTCATGTACTTTCATTTTGGAAACTCTGCCACTCTTCTTTTCAGCACTGATTTCACCCAAATGTTGGCCAGTATACTATTGTCACGGGAGTACAAGGTTCAGACCCAGATGCAGACCACAGGAGGACAGTTTCAGTTAAAGGTGTTTATTGGAGTCTCCACCAGACCGTGTGGAGCCCGAGGTCCGACACAAAAGCCACCAGTCGCAAACGTGAGCTCCGTGGCACGACGCAGGAGACTGGGGCGGTAGATTGCGGTGTAAGTCCCGTGGCTTGACACCGGGGAAGAGGGCGGACGAACAGGAACTCTGAAAGCAACAAGAGAAGGAGTTAGAGACAACCCAGACAACGGAGAACCTCACAGGGCGACAGTGATGGCTACCGGGGTTGAAGACGTAACAGACTGACAACCCAGGTCTGCAGGACCAGGGTTGATATGCAGCCGGTGATGAGTCGGATTGGCCGCAGCTGTCCACCGCTCGGGGGTGTGGTCATGGGCGTAGTCAAGAGGTAGGACCAAGAACACCCACAACAAGCACATGGCAAAACACAACAAACAGGGGGATGACAGACACATGAGGTAAGGAGACTTGGGGGAACAGAGGTAAGCACACAAAGGGTCAGACAGGGATCCTGACAGTACCCCCCCCCCCTCAACGGGCGCCTCCAGGCGACCTGCCCATCTTGGCAGGATGCAGCCGGCGAAAATCCCGGACTAAAGTGGGGTCCATGATCCTTGACTGGGGCACCCATGAGCGTTCCTCAGGACCATACCCCTCCCAGTCCACAAGAAATTGGAAGCCCCGCCCCCGACGGCACGCATCCAACAGCCTGCTGACCGTGTAAACTGGGCCCCCGTCGATGAGTCGGGCGGGCGGCGGGGGTTTGGCCGGAGGGCACAGGGCACTGGTGGACACCGGTTTGATCAGCGACACGTGGAACGTCGGATGGACCTTCAAGGCAGAGGGGAGTTTCAGCCGAACCGCGGACGGACTGATAACATCCTGGATCTCATACGGCCCGATGAACCGGGGGGACAACTTCCGGGATGTGGTCTTTAGCGGAATGTCCTTGGCCGAGAGCCACACCCTTTGACCGACCTGGTAGCAAGGAGCAGGAATGCGGCGGCGATCTGCAACGCGCTTGTTCTGTTCCGTCGTCCGGAGCAGAGCGGCCCGGGCCTCCTTCCACACCTTCCTACAGCGACGGATGTGGAGCTGCACTGAGGGAATGGCTACCTCTACCTCCTGAGTGGGGAACAGGGGAGGCTGGTACCCCAGGGAGACCTCGAATGGCGAGTGACCAGTGGCCGAGGAAGTATGGGAGTTGTGGGCGTATTCTATAAAAAAAACTGCTAATGAACTGATATGAGTCTTTGTGAATATGCGTGTTGTCAATCCTTTAGTCATGATGTTATAATTTTAGTTTGACCCTTTGCAATGATTTGTATGGGATGAGGTACTGAGGTTTTAATGCAGAGCCACTGCCAGTAACACTTAAAAGTAATAGTTCAACATTTTGTGAGTATATGCTTCTTAACTTTTTTAGCGGAGATTATTCCCAGTGAGGGTTTTTCCATTTAAAAGACATTTAACAAATAACTATGGCCACCGGTGAAAAGATATTACATTTATGCGTTCAAATAACACATTTCGCCAACCAGTCTAATATGACTTTGGAGAAATGTGTTCACAGTTACCAAGATCATCTCTCTTGCAACCTACAACTCAACAAATTATCAACATTTTCAAACAAACGTATTGTTTATTCATGTAAAAGAAAAAAGTGAGAAAAAAATTTCACCGACTATTTGAAAACGTTGATTGAATAATCAACGTTTTCAAATAGTCGGTGAAATTTTTTTCTCACTTTTTTCTTTTACATGAATAAACAATACGTTTGTTTGAAAATGTTGATAATTTGTTGACCATACATTTTTTTTTGTATGGTCTAAATCGTTCACATTTAGACCATATTTAAATATAATAAAGTTAGCCCACATAAAAAAATGTTTATGCATACTGTTGGTAAATGCTAACAACATGCTAACGCTACAAGATAGCAGCCTAACCCACATCGTGAGAAACATAAAATTATGTTAAGAATGCTATTTGTATTGTTGGAATCCAGTAGTTCAAGTATTTAGAAAGTATAGTTAGCGGGAAGCCTCACGTTTATTTGGTCAGCTCATTCATTTCGCTCCGCAAGTCCGGTGCCGAGACTCCGGACCGGTGCTACTTTCAGCTGTTGAAGCAGCCTTAACTAAAGTACCTGCACATGCATGTTCCAGCAGTAAATACACATTCTTATTTTACATTAATACATGTTCACTGTCCCCATTACGATGTCCTGGAAGCATCTTGTTGTCTATATAGCTCCATATTTATGACGTTTTATATGAAACATTAAATGCTTTCAAATCACGTTTTCATGTAGACCACATTTCACCGACCGGTGTAACATGACTTTGGAGAAGTAACCAACATCGTCTCAATATTGTCAACATTTTCAAACAAATTTCTGTTTTGTGACACGTTGATGTTGTAGCTGCATTTTAGCCGGTTAAAAAGACAATAGGTCGTTCCGACCGAATATCACCCGGTTCCTAATATCACCCGGTTTTCAACAAGAAATCAACGTTGAAATCCTGGTTGATTCTCACTGGGATAGAAGATATGAAGATTGATCCCCTTTCATATTAGGCCAGGCGCAGTGACTTCCTGGAATCTCTACTGGATAGCAGCAAAGCAATAGTCCGGCACAAACACCCATAACGTGTTGTTGTACTGAATTAAAAACAACACGATATAAATCGTATGATTTAGGGCCGCTAACCTCTGTTCAGACCCAGGCCAGCAGTTTCACCTGTCTCTAGTCTGCTATCATCATATTCAACACACAACAGAAGCTGCAGAGACAACATAGGTCTATTGTTATCTTTTAATGTCAATATGAACTTGTTTGTTACTTATTTACTCGTTCAACATGAGTATTTAATGGAAGTCAACTTTTCTGGCAACCTTACAAATAATTCAATAGTCACTCTTCTTTATGCTCTGGACCAATTCCTGGTTGAAATGTTTAGTGATAAATGCTCATCTATGTTCACTGGCAAGCTGTAAACTCGTTTTAAAAAGTAAACTCTAAAAATAGTTTTAGAGTTGGGTTTCTCTCTGAAAACAGCTGCCTGCAAATTTGACTGATGAGAGCGGTGAGAGGGAACCAAAACAGTCATGTTGGGGAATATAAAATCAAAACAATCAGTCACTGCTGATAACTCTGCTCTATAGAGCTGATGGGAACTGCAAAGTCAAGTGTTAATTATCTGTGGGTTTGTCATACACATAACCGATTTATATTTCTGTGGTCTGTTGTTAATACAAACATATGATTCAAATCAGCTTTAATCATTAATAATTACTGTATAACTTTGAGGGACAAAATGCATTCTTAGCAAATACATGATTTTAGTTAAGAACAGTTCTTATGTTCCTGTTATACTTAAGCAATAAGGTACGAGAGGCAGTACTGTGTCGTGCAATAATGTACTGTTCAAGGGAGTTGTTAGGCCCGACGCGCAGCGGAGGGCCGGCAAACCCTTGAACTGTACATTATTGTAGACACAGTACTGCCTCGAGTACCTTATTGCTTTTATAATACGGGTACCTGCGACTTTATAAATAGTAATGTAAGCTGCCTTTCAGCACAAAATAATTGTAGCCGGCAAAACGTTGTGTATCGCATTTCAGCGGCAGAGAAAATAGTCCCGGGACGCACGGGACGCACATACGGGACTATAAAACGGACGAGCTGGTCAGTAAATCTGCGATTTACTGACCAGCCCGGTTGAAAGCAGGGTGGAGGATGACGCTCAGCCACCGATGTAAAGAAGTGCTCTCGCTGCTTCTGTCCGTCTTTTCTCCGTAATTTTTCTCCTCCATGATGTTTAGAGAACTTGCCTCGCGTCGGGAAATTACCGACGTAATTATCTCTCACTGGAAATTATCAGGATTTTGTGATCAAACCCTTTTCATTCCTCATCTTTAGGTTAGGGAGGAAGTGACGTGTGTGTTGTCGTTATGCTAGTGTGGGGGATGCTACGTGAGCTTGTTAGCTGTTCCGTTTGAGCTAACTTACTGTCAGCGAAGAGCCCCGTTGCAATACTGTGGACACTCAAGCAATAAACCTGCAAGTTAAGGAAACCAACGTCTGCGAGTCGTTACTGCGGACGTGACAATATCAAAGTTTACACGAAACATGTTTGGTAACTGTCAAGCTTGAAATGACAACTAACGGTCGCGCAATTTAAATCTACCTGTTATTTTAAGTGTGCACTGATATGGAACGCTCTAAATGTAAACAGGCTGTACAGTACTTTATGGCTGAATAAACTACACCCCGTGACTCACTCTCAACCAATCAGAATGCTTGATTTGATCTACCCGTATTATAATACACTGTACATTCATGCTGTCATGAGGAACTGGACTGTGCTGGTGCTCCATCTCTGAGAGAAACACAAAGGGCTGCTGTGGCAAAGCCAAAGTACAGTATACATGAACCACAACAAAGCACTCTAGCACAACTCTCCTTCTTGTCTCTCTTCCTCTCTCATGCATCCTTCTTACACCTCTGTTATTTTTCCCTCAAGACTTGGGAGAGATAGAGTATGTAGGTCATTGTAACCTATATAGGTAGTGCCATCCATTGGCATGGTAGTCAGTAGCCGTCAGGAAGCACATTTCATCGCCTACATATTTTCATATCACATCTTCGTTGTTCACTCATCGCATAACCTTGCTTTCAGAGAATCCCAGCAGTATATGAGACAACAGTGTCACCTACGGGCGGAGTTGAGACCCACACTCTACCTCGTCAAGCGCAGTCAAGCTCCTGGACACTGTGCAGGTGAAAAGATATTTTTACGTCATTCATGCCATGCCCTCTATATAAATTGTGAGACGTGCACAACCTCTGTTCTCCATGCATAGTGATTAATACAGCCAGTCAGATGACAAGCAAATAGACATGGCGGAGTTCAGAAGAACAAGAAAGGGAGAGGATTGTGAATAATTCATTTTTCTGTTGCACATATCATACTGTAATTACACAGACATTGTTCTTTGACAGGGGAAAAAACGTGAAATTACAATTTAGGCAGTGAAATTGTCATTTGTAGCAGTAATTGACACTAATAAAATGATTTTTCCCTCTTTCCCCTTGGATCATATGCTAATCAAAATGTGAAGTATTAAAGAAGACACTAACGGCGTGATGAGCAGCTAATGAAAGAGGGTAGGCAAGTGGGACAGTAATAGACATACTCCCGCTAATACGTTCCTGTTCATTAGAGCATGCAAACTGTACCCTCCTCCTGTCTTGTCTGTTTCTTCTGACTGACAACTTTGACAAGCCTTTCCTATCAAAGGGAAAGTTTAGCCTGCATCCTCAAAATAAAGCATTTATATTTCAGAGGACCACTAGCAAGTTATAAGCCTCTTTATAAATGGATCAGTAGTGTACAATTATTGTCGGGTGACATAAGCCTCTGCTTGACTCTCTATTTAAAAATAGATGACACTGTCTAGAATGGCAACATTTTTATGACATTTTCTTGTGTCTGGGAGGATGTCTTCACTGCCTCTCATGATGTTGGTAGGCTGACTCACACAGATGATATGACAGACTTTGATCTCTCCCACTCTCTTTCTCCCTTTTGCTATTCCCCCAGTGGACTTCTGCATATGTCGACCGGCATCCACCCTGAAAAAGCAGAACGTAGATCCATGAAATGAGATGCCAAAAACCAGGCTCTCCTTGTGACATGGCGGGGGGAAAAAGGGTGATAGAGAAAGAACAAAAAAAAAAGGAGAAGTTGAGAAGCAGGTCAAACCAATGGCTATAATGAGAAATGTGTGACTTCAGTTCACTGCTGATGGGCGTATTAATCTTACTGCAATAAAATCTGGCCAGGCATTCACAGTAGGAAGGCACCAAGCTCGGCTTAGGTCCCAAATTACACCCTGGAGGCAATTTACCCTTTAAAAAGAGGTTGGGAAACTGTTGCAAAAAAAATCCTGAAAATAGCACCTGTGTTACAAATAGGCAGCAGACGGGCTGCATGGAGGGCTTGAGGCGACTTATCCGTATATATATATATATAGGAGGTGTCATTGAGTCGGTGGGTTTTACCATTAGGACTGTAGAGATCTGGCATGGGGGGATGAGGGGAACTCTCGGAGATAATCACGCTAACACTGAATTACCTCTGAGGCTGAGCTGTGTGAGAGAGAGAGAGAGAGAGAGAGAGAGAGAGAGAGAGAGAGAGAGAGGAATGTTGATCGCAGGGCTCAGTGGGTAGAGCGGCGTCCAAGGGTTGCGATTCGATCCCTGTCTACCATCTATGTGTCAGTGTCCTTGAGCAAGGCACTGAACCCCAATATGCTCCCCGTGTGCTACTTGGCTGCTCACTGCCTCTAAATACTTGGTTAAATAAAGAGGTCAAATTGCATGTTTGTAGATGACCATACGTTTTTTCTATGGAATGAGGAAAGGCCACATGCATAATAGTCTTCGCCATGCTTCAGCCTATTATGCAGTTCAACCCTCCTCAAAGTCTCTTCAATTATCAACATGATAATGTTAGTGCCTCTGGTCCCAAGAGGTATTGTAGTGGTACAAGGTTACAGATCAGATTTAGATCTAAGATCAACGATGTTACAATTTGCCCAAACCCTAATTGGCGTCAAGCAAAAATAGAATGTTTGAACTCCCTCTGATCGTTGTCAGTGTGGGGCAACAGCGACTGTGAAGGGTGACAAAGTTCAGTAAAAATGCCTTTTTTACATAGTTACTGCTATGTGGATACTGTATTTTTTACTCGGTTTTGATTTAACAGACGTGTTCTGCATTTGACTGGTGCAAACTGAAAAGAAAAAAAAACAGGACAAACATGTTTTGAGGAATTTGAAAAAAACGATCCCCTTCAAATAGAGCCATTGAATGTGCAGAGGCTGATTTGAATAGAAACATGATTTTATCTTTTGGACAGTTGAACAGCATTGGCATTGACTTAGCTCTATAACATGTCCTCTACAATGCTATATAATGTCCTCGAGTCATTTAGTATGGGTATGAAAACCTTCGCAATTTTCACGAAAACACGGCTCGTGGTTAAAGACAGCACAACCTGAAAGGAAATTTAGTTCAGCACATACTGTATGAACCCTGGCAAAGAATTCACACATAATGAAGCAACTCTCCACTTCTTTCATTGTTGTGGTATGCTTACGGGGATGTGTGGTACGCACACCAAAGCTAATTGTCATCTGTCATTCTCCACTCAGACGCCTGTGGCTCACTGCATGCCTGTGGAAGCTATTTTAAGAGTTAATCAAAGGCTGGGTGATTGTGATGAGGTGAGGTCATCCATAGCTTTAAGTGAAATTAAAATAAACGTCTCCTAAATTGTGATTATTTCTCAAACGAAACGTGTTCAAGTTCACTAACTAACTGATAACTGAAAGAGGCCACTGGGGTAGAAAACTAATTGAAGGCATTTGTAAATGTGTAACCTGACGAAGGCATTTCTCCACTGCATTCTTTTCAAGCACATAGACACTAATGTTTTTTCCAACATGCAGTTGCAGTGACTTTCAAAAAAGGAAAAGAAAAAAATTCTCTCAGGGCCTGTTACCTAAATTGTCAGCACCTCATTCATCATGATGAAATAAGTAAAACAAATGTAGTGCAACATAATAACACAGGGGAAATGTTCTCTGAAGGTTAAACACTATTTTAAGCAACTATAAGAACAATTACTTCATGGAATCGAACGTTCTCTCTATGGGCTCGTGAGTGTCTGGATCCATGCCTGCGTAGGTGTGCTTTCCTGCTAGAGTGTGCCCGTGTTTGTGAGAGGGAACAGTGCCAAAAAAAATGTTGCGTGAGGTGTGTGTGTGTGTGGGTGTGCATTATGCAAATACCTGCCTGGTATGACCCTGGACAGGTAGCCAATTGGTTCTGGATAAGGAAGTTAGGAGGATAATAAACGAAATGTGGGGCAGCACCTAGTGTGTCTGTGAGCTTTCATTTGGTAATTCAAAGATTTGGGAAGCAAAAGCACTCACCTCATCTCACTGTAAACACTAGTCCTCTAGATTATTGGAGTCTCCAGAAATAAGTATTGATCTTGAGTCAGCCGTATTGAGAGTGGATCTACGTCAGGCCTGATCCGACCCCACTCTATTTCCCTGGTAAGTTGCTATACCGGCGCTGGGTACCGAGCAGTGCTTTTCATAATGACTGAACACAGTATTAAACTGAGGTCTGGTGTAAATAGCTGAGTGTGTTTTAATACCATTTAATTAAGTTATTATGATTTGTTTTAACATGGTTTCATTTAACCTATTATATTCAAGTGCAGGTGTAGAAATAAAATATAAGGAGACATTTTTTAAATTGCTTAAATATTACTTTTATATTTGTTTTGGATCCCAGTGGGTTTTAACCTCCTCACGTGTGTATCTTGTGTTGTTGCAAGATGGTAACAGTTTGATGATCTCTGTAATCACACATAACAGCATCTGGCATTTTAAGGAAAATTAGAGAACATAAATAATGTCAATCTGAACCATTTACCCTCACTTGAATATGTATCTAGTGAATAACAATGACTCGAATAAGTTTGGTGTAATACCAGGCAAAATAATGCATTACCTTTGATATATTCTCCTGTACTCACACGCTTTTTAACACACTTTCACACTGTCAACAGTGCCCTTCCTTACTCTGTAATGCAATGGCATCCACCTCCGTTTTAATTTAAGCTTACTTTCATTACATTTACAGTTGAGAGGTCAAATTAATATAAAGCATATAACTGAGAGAATTCAAGCTGGAAATGGATTAATCTAGTTACATCCAATGCTATGATAAGGCAACAATCACTGACATGAAACCAGCGGTCTGACATGGGGATCTCCTCACATCAACCCCATGGCATGTGCAGGGGAGTGATTTTTCACTCTGGCTCAGCTAATGGGATATTGATCCATAACTGTGACTATGTCTTTGTCTCTGTTCTATGGTGCTGCTACATGACATACTTACTAGTTGATAAGATACCTGCTTGGCAGCGTAGACGGGGTTAACACACAGCATTAGGTGTTTGAGCAGACTTGGCAGATTGTCATCTGAGGAGCTGATCTACCTTTGCATGTTGGCATGTGTCACCTACCTCCCGGGGAAATCACTTTCAGGGCGCTTGACAATAGGTTGTTGGAAACAGGTTCGCCATATTTTTAAGTAGCTTGTCTGTATGTAACATTTATATTCGGCTAGCAGTACAGTATCTACTGTTAACATGTGCGACAGGACTTGGCGTAATTGTGTTTATAACATGCCATAAAAGTGTGACAAAGATCTTCCAGGGAACAGGTTCAGTGTGGGTCACTGTGTAAAGAATCAGTTTCATTGTGTAGCCATCTGAAACGGATGTTGACCTTTTGACAACTTGATGACTCCATAACATTTACAAATAAAAAAATGTCACATTTATCATCTTAGACAGATGATTAATTTCCAGTTTAAAACACATAAAGTTGACTTCTCGAAAGCATAAAGCTTTGTTCAGATGTTGACAAATGTTACCATTAAACACTAACCTAGTCTGGAATTGCATACCTCATGTCCCAAACATTTAGAATCAATATAAAACTGATCTTTGAAAGTGAACAGTGCCAGTCATGACTCAGCTATTGTGCATGTGCTACACTTCTCTTCCTCCCGCTGGTCAACACAGTGGAGCTGTTGTTAATTCTGAGTTTAGCTTTGGGATGCAAATGTTGTGGTTAAGACTGAAACATGCCTTTTTATAATGTATACATCACTAACTGCAAATGTGAAACGTGAAAAGGAGTACAGCCCATACTAAACACTAAATAAACTGACAGTGAAATAAGCAGCTGTAATATGTAAACTCAAATGATACGCAGGTTATGGTTGACTTCAGGACCTGAACAGTGGTGTCATGAGTGAAAGTCATCGTTTGTTTGACCATTCATCAACCTCATTATCCTCCCACCAATGACTTTATTTTATACTACGGTACTTGACTTCCTGCTTTGATCCCGTCATAATTACTACAGCCACTAAAATTCACCTGACAAAAAACGTAATATGGGATGTAATGAGCTTCTTGTACAAATTACCCATGAGGCTACTTTTTAGTGTCCATACATGGTATATTTAGCATGGCCATATAAATACATTAAATTAAGTTTGTTGCAATCCTGAGGAAACATTTAAAAATGATTGTTTGCATTAGCAGAAACGTAATACAACTATGATACAGTGTGAAGAGTAAACAATAAGGCCAATATCAATGAGAGATGTTTGACTGATAAGACTGGAGTACACATGCATGCATTGTTTCCTGTGAAGCTCTCCTGCTTACGTAGGGAATCTGAACCCAGCGTGTGAGTGGCAGACTCCGCCACTAGTAATCAAAACTACTATATCGGGGGATAATGAGTGAATGTAAATACATTAACAGTTTTAGAAATGGGGCTTGTTTCCCTGAAAATCAAATGAAACAATCTGCCCATTATAATATATTCTGTTAAATTGGAAGTGAAATCTAAATGTTGCCATTATAATATTTAAAGCACGTTATTTTGTGTCTCGTTGGATGCCAGAGAGCCGTAAATTTATTGTTTTATTTTCAATTGATCCATACAGTAAATTACTCCTCTGCGCCCTGAACCTCTGGGCCATGGTACATCAGAGCATATCAGCTACAATATGAGCGTAACTCCATCCAACACCCTGGACAGCCAGCTGACTGCTACCTGGAGCCCGAGGAACTCCTACCTTGATGGTGAGACTTGTTGTGACCGCCACCAACACACTCTTCATGAAGAACGCTCTCTGCCTTCACGGCGCAATACATGCACTCCAGTTAATCACTTAATACATTGTCTTTGTAAAATCTTAAAATGTCTCAAGGAAATATGCTTATTTGTTCTGCTGAAGGATTCTGATGGCTTTCTGTTCAGCAATCCAGTTCTCTCAAGAGTTATGGCACTGAAATACAAAATGAAAATCACTCAATAATTAACAACTGATGTATTGCTCACATGGTGAGCCCAGAACACACGGCGTGATTTACAGATTCCAGACCGAGAAGTAGCTCAACAGCTCTTTCAGCAAACTGCTCTGCAGATTAATTATTGACAAATAAGCAAAGTTAATTGACTGATGCAGACAAATGCTTTTCTCAGAATGTTTTCATACCCAAACATTGATATCTGCCTCCAGTTCCGATGGTGACGCCTGGTTACAGCAGTCGCCTGTGGCCTCGTGACTCCCCGCCTCAGTTCTGGAGTAAGTTCCAGGTGTGGGAGTGGCTGCAGCAGCTCATGGACATGCACCAGATCGATACCTCCACCATTCCCTTCCAAAACTTTGATATTGACGGCCATCAGCTCTGCAGCCTGAGCTACCAGGACTTCATCCACGCTGCCGGCAGCGTGGGACCCATCCTCTTCCACAGCATCACGGAGCTAAAGTGGAGCGGTGCGTCTGAGAGGCTGATCGGGGGACTGAAGGGAGGGGGATGATTAGTCACAATGAAAGAGATTCCAGTTGAGTCTGACTGAGGAGGGATTATAATTACAGATGCAGTCAGGGGTCGCACTGCGTGGTGCTGTAAGGGGGGGGCGAAAGACCAGTTAAAGCAGGGGTGTCAAACATACGGCCCGCGGGATCCGGCCCGCCAGGGGGTCCAGTCCGGCCCGCGGGATAATTGTTAAAATTTAAAAAAAGAAAAAGGAACTGGAAAAAGAAATTTAAAAAAAGAAAAAGAACTACCTCAGTCAGGATTTGAACCACTGACCCACTGATTGTAAGACAAGCATGTTAACCATTGAGCCACAGATACAATTGATTACTGTGCTAACTTTACTAATAATATTTCCTAACTGCGAGGGAATCTGCAGAGGAGAGCCCAGGCAGGTAAACAGTGGGCTGATGTCTGAATTGTTGGTCTTTATGTTTTTAGTTTATTGAAGAAAGACCTTAAAACAGGGTTTATCATCCAAAAACCTTCACCAATGATTTAAACATAGAGAAATATTGTCATTATGTATGCGTTATTACGCTGTGATTTTACTGGTCCGGCCCACTTGAGGTCAAAATGGGCAGCATGCGGCCCCTTAACTAAAATGAGTTTGACACCCCTGAGTTAAAGCGAGGTAGCTGATGGATTTGTTGTTTGCTCTTACCGGGTAGGTCTCCCAACAAAGCACAGAGGGGGTGTGAAGCTGAGACACTAGCCGACTCATCCACTGTTTTTAATTAGAGTTTGAGGCGTATTGTACAGAAACTGGAGTTCAAAGGCCTAAGGTTTCACCTTTGGGTTGTTAACTATAATTACGTGTGAATTATGGCTCATCATAGTTTGCCTAATGTCTAAAGTTAATGGAACTTCAAAACAACAGTGGCAGAACAGGTTTAACCTCCAGGGGACAGGGAAATTTAAAGTGAACCAAATGAGAGCACAATGCTGCTATTGTTGCTGCAAGCTAAGAGAAACTGTCTCAGCTTCTTGGTGCTACATGTGCTTGGTGCTTTATACATCAAATATCATTGTGAAACTGTTGGTGTTACCACTATCATTAGTGGTAAGGAATATTACAATATTTTTTTCACCCATAATTCACTTGTTTTACCATCTGCTATTGAAAAAGTAGTATTTGGCCCTGTTTGTGGTGAAAGTATCTGCATATGCCAGATACTGTTTTTCTACTAAATCTGATGAATAATGCAGACTACCTCACAGTGCAACTCACAGTATAGTGCCCTAAAAAGGTGATCAAGACTTTGAGCAAAGAGATGGTTCACAGCTCACCATGATGTCGAGTTAAATAATCAATCTTTACATATTACACAACACTGCCAAATTGAACTCTCTGATTTGTGCTGATAATTCTCTTCCTTATTCCTTCCCATCCCTGCAGGCCAGTACCATGTGGAATTAGGGCAACTGGAAGTCAAACCAGAACGTAAGAGTCACTCAAACAACTTGTTAGTCCAGAATGACAAAAACTAAAATGTCAACACAGAAAGGCGTGCTGATAGTCTATCTGTTTATCTAAATCTGATCTAATCTTTATGGCCTTCTTGCCGTCTTTTCCCCTTCATAGTAGACTTCTCCTGTTCATTTTCAGACATCAGCTATCTACCTGCAGGTACTGTGAATATATCAGTCGGCTGCCTTATTTAATGTCATGCTTCATTTGGAATGGATCATCAACAAATTAATGAAATCTATTTTCTCTGTTAACTTAGATATCTTCGATCCCTCGATTCCCCCTGCCGCCCCTCTTGCATCCCCGACTCCTTCCAGCCCTGGTGAGTAATCTACAAGATGTATACAATACAAAACGGTTTATAATGGAGCCGCAAAATACATTTTGCACATGCATGAAAAAAGAAAATAGATGAAAGGATTCAACAATATTTTAATAATTTTTTCTCAGATATCAAAAGGTCTTACAGTCGTCAGGTCAAAACACCCAGTAAGTCATATCAATACACCTTTACCAGTTATCTTTCGTATATGCGATGATATTTTTTTTACCATTAAACCTGCTTGCTTACCCCACAGACCCGAGGGGGACCCACTTGTGGGAGTTCATCAGGGACATTCTGCTAAACCCAGAGCGAAACCCAGGGCTGATCAAGTGGGAAGACCGGACGGAGGGGGTTTTCCGCTTCCTTAAGTCAGATGCAGTGGCACAGTTATGGGGGAAGAAGAAGAATAACAGCAGCATGACCTACGAGAAACTAAGTCGGGCAATGAGGTACACCTGCCGCTATCACACGTGTAGTTATACAAATACAAAACCAGACAATAAGTTATCAAATGTTGGTGGAGAAATTGATTTTGAATCTCCACTTTTCACTCTGAGGTGAAATTTGTCTGCAGAAATAAAGTTCTCACACTTTCAATACAATCAACATCCTACATGCACACAGGGGGATTCTTTACCAATAGTTTGAGAAATCTGTGATGAGGAAGACATTTCACACTGCATTGTTCCTAATCCAATGTACTTAAGCATCTTATAATGCACTTGCTATTTAAACAGTTATAAGACATTTACTTTGAAACCACTTCAGATGCGTATAAGTGAAGACATTAACAGTTACACATCTAAAACCAGTGAACTCAACCCTTTATTCCCCATTGCTGGTTACCTACAGTAGAATGGACTAATTTTTTAACGGCTCATGTTTTCACTTTGCTCTCAAATGAACTCCTCTGAGCTTCTCCTCTGAGAGTCTCCCCGGCTCCTGCA
Source organism: Myoxocephalus aenaeus (assembly GCA_038501785.1). Classification (NCBI taxonomy): domain Eukaryota; kingdom Metazoa; phylum Chordata; class Actinopteri; order Perciformes; family Cottidae; genus Myoxocephalus; species Myoxocephalus aenaeus. The sequence continues at coordinate 7,204,763 of JBAMJR010000350.1, read as the reverse complement.
ACAGTCACAGTTTTACATTCAAATGAGCTAATCTAATGAGCTTAATTTCATCATCGTGCAAACCACTGGCAACTTCATAATGTGCCCACAGGTATTGTCACTGTGACCACAAAGCTGATTTTCTATTTACCGTGGTGCAGAAGGATTTGCAACTTGATGGCATCACCAAACAGATTGGTGCTCTCTGATAACAAAAGCAAAGGAATAACAACCAAAGTAACTTTCCTTTCATTTGAATTCATGTGATTGAATTCAGAGCAAATTCCGTATGTATAGTATATATACAACAGTGAAAATCTGAACAGTGAACATCTCCTGACAAAGTGACCTATCATCCATTTCATGACAACATTAAATGCTAAATAAATTAAGCCAGGGCTAAGTGAAAGCTCTGTCTTCATACTTTCATTACATATTTGATTGAGTAGACATAATATGCTTAAAGTAATCTGAGGAACACAACTTTAATTAAATATGCTTGCTTAAAAAAAAAACGTCCTTTTGAACGTAAACTGAATGGAGAAAACAAATGATGTAAGTTGTTGTGGTGGAAGAGAGATATTATGTTACATAATGATGACAAGAGTGAAACATCAACGCTGGCAAAACTCTATATTTTGTATTGTCCACAAATCCCATAAAAAGAACAAAAGCAGCAATGTGTTTTTCTCTCAATACTTTTTTACTTCAACCGCATGTCTCCTCCTCTCAGTCCATTGATTCTGACTGAAGACACTGATGTTCAAAAATATTTAACAAATATATACTTTGATAATTAAAAAAGGCTAAGAAACTAGGAAACAGCTGTGTTTTTTAGGGAACATTACTCAAATCAAAGGAAATGGTCTAACTGTTAGGAACTATTTTAGTCGGGTATTGCTAGTTTTGATCACAGGACAGAGATGTCACCCAACTCAACTGTGTGGCTCATTGATGTGTTTTTCATAACAGTGGAGATCTGTGGCAGATTAATAAGTTACATCAGGCTTTAGATACACACAGTACTGGTTAGGATCGATTCATTGGTGGTTTCAGTTTTTCTCATCAATCAAAAGCTAAAAAAATGTCTGTTCATATCACACTATAAATAGTTCTAATTCATCTGGTTCAGATTTATCAGAAGTAAAAGTTTTATAAGTGAAAATAACCACAAGTTATTCAATTAATACTTTACTTTAAAGTATTACGCTGCATTTTTGTTTAACGATTCCAACCACATTTTAGGTGATCCGTGATGAATTATTTTTATCTGTCCTGTTACAGATATTACTACAAAAGAGAAATCCTAGAGCGAGTAGATGGACGCAGGCTGGTTTACAAGTTTGGAAGGAATGCAAAAGGATGGAGGGAGTCAGACAAGTGACAATTTCATTAATTTATGTTGTGTTTATGTTGTATGCAAATATGATGTTTTATTGTTGTTTTCACTGAGTGTGTTTGATAAAAATATGTTTGAACTGTTTACACTATGTTGATAATTGCATGTTTGCCTTGATTTTTTTTATCCTTTTCTTGTGATGCTGCACTGAGATGTTCTTTACTGTGCCTTTTTTTTGTAAACGTGCTTATTGTATCAGCGTGACAGCAGTCAAACCTCACACATCTGTGTTTATGTAACATAAAACATTGAGAATGCTATTTGTCTTACATCTTTTCAGATAATACAAAGTCCCAAAGGAGCATGTGTTGATAGCATTCAAAACACGTGGCAATCAAATGTATGTTTTGACAGATACTGTGAAGTGTCCTTTGGGAAGGATGCTTGATCACTGCTGAATAACAACAACTTAAATAAATAGCAAAACCACATCCCATAAGTGGAATGAAGTACAATAATGCATAAACAAGTGATACATATTTACATCTACATAACCAAATGGTCTTATTTTATATTTTTGCATTCATTGAGCTTTGAAGAAAGTGTGTAAATATTCGATGATGGTTGATAAAAAATAAAGCTCATCGTTATTTTTAATTCTATGGATGTCATTTTTTCAGGATTGCATGTATACTTTTTGTCACTGTTTACGCCAAGGAGAGGATCATTCCTGAAATCAGCACTTTGAGTTCCGCATGCCGCCCAAGTTGCTGCTATTGTTGCCTGTGACTTTGTTCAATATCGTGGAGCGTCCACATAGTGTGACTCAGATCCACAGCTGTCCGCCGTGTTCCCACTCAATCTGCTACATGCTCGGCTGTGAAAAGCCATGCACTCAGAGATAGTGCAGGTCAGTTCTGTGTTATCGCTGCAGTGTGAAGTGCCACACTGTCAATTGGAGGCTGGCGCGTGCCACAGCTTCCACGCTGGTTCCATGCAGGCAGACAGATAAAATGACCGGGTCTCGATGGCCAACCAGATAAAAGCAGGGGCAACATAAGACTCCATTATTTGGCCTGTGTTCACAAGCAAATTTGTTCTAATCTTCACTCTGATTTATCTGTCGTTTGTAGCCCTTCTCTGCATCGCGTGGCACTGATTGACTCCATGTTCGGTTGTTATCTTTCCTGACAGCTTCAAAATGTGCTCACTGCACCGCCGCCGCCGCTTCCCCTTTCGGTTGTGTCGCTCTGCTCTCACACACATCGGTGTCACTAACCGACACTGTCATGATGCGGGCTGGAAGAAATTCCACCATATGTCGCTATTAAGAAGTAATCTTCTAGTGTCAAGCCCGATTGAATTTCTGAATGATTGACATCAGGAAACCATCTCTGATTAGAGGAGTTTGCTAATGTTGTTTTCCATTGACGACTGAATGAAATGAAGAAAATTGCGGACGCAGGGACGATATAATCAGTGACTGCTCCTGATTAGATTGAGATAATGGCCATTGATTGCCATATTGTTATATAAGTGAACATGGAGCATGCAAGCAATGTAATTCAAACTGAAGTGCATATTCATTATATTCAATTGTTTAGATGCTGTGTTGTTACTTAAAATCCCTCAGGGTGGTTCCTCTGGAGCAGCACTCATCATGACCCATATTATGCACTTTTAATTTGAAATGCACACAATTTAACGTAGCTGTGTTTAAATGATCAAATAAAAGCCATGGTTATACGTTGCATACGTTTTAAAACCTCAAATAATGACAGGAAATGAGAGATTGACAGCTATGTAGCAAAGTTAAGCAGCCACAGACAGATGAGGTAAAGCAGTGCGAACAAGTTTTTGTGTATTATTTACCCCTTACCTCAAATGATTCATTGTATTCATCCACCATAGTGGTGTTGTGCATTGTACATGCCACAAAGAGGTGCACATCTAATCAGAGGCACAGACAGACGTCTGAAAGGTTGTCTCGGTTTCACGTTTCAATAATGTGGATGCTGCCGTGAGCTGTGGTATGGGGACATGTTGGATGTGACTGGGTGAAGATAAGTACACAGTTAGGCAAATTGTTTGGACTGATCTAACCCCGCAGCCCAAAGAGACAGGAGCTTGATTTTCCTAACCTGTGAATGCAAACCCAGGCTTTACATGCCATCAGTGTAAAGATCCCCGACAGCCATTGAGATCTGAATCAAATGACGTATCAGCTGCCTTTCATAAGCAGTGGAAGTTATGTGTGTGATTCACTGAGGCCGGCCTATGACTCTAATATTTCTTGAGAATCAACTGTACGTGGGAGATAATGAGATTTGGGAAAGCACAGTTAAACCAGCATAACAAGTATTTTTAACGCTGGGTTGTCGGCACTCATGGCAAGCACTGATGGCACTTAGGGAAACATGCACACAAACCGGTTGTAATTGATCTGGGTAGGAACAAAACACACTCATGCAGCTGTGAAGAGATATTTAATCCATGTGACTCACTTTGGCAATGACTGAGGTTGTTGCACATCAATTGATATGATAAGAATAGTGCAGACAACTGTCTAGAAAGATGACAACACAATGCATGTACAGGTAAAAATATATTTGCCTCCAGTACTGTGCGTCACACAGGGCTGCACAGATGGAATAATGGCTGCCTTTGTTTTGCTAAAAACAATATGCAATATCAGCTCAAAAGCGCCTTTATCTCTTAGTGTCAGACAAAAAATAATTCAGATTTGAATGAGCCATGCAAAGGGATATTTCATTATTAAAATGGGCTGCATTAATTGAATCAGATAGATGCTGGAGGAAGAACAGGAAAGTGATGGAAGATAGGCTGAACATGGGCATAAAGACAGCCAGCTGGGATTTTGTGTCAGTGTCTCAGTTGGGCTATTGTGTTCTCTCAGCAGATACACAGTGCCAGCTTATCGGGCCCCCTTATCATTTTCTCTTCACACTCAAATGGACCTGTGAGGCATTCAGCCCAATCTGTGAGTTGGGCGGATTAGAACTTTTTTTAGGGGGGCGGGGGGTGCCTGTGTTCACCGCCCAGTTAGAAGTAACACACTGCTTTATATAATGAACAAAAGTTCCTATCAACCTACTGATCTTTGCCTTCACATGAAACAAAAACCAGCACTGAAGTTAGTGGGCTCACATAAACAATTGATAATTGTGTGAGAGGTTTTTAGAGTCAGAAACATGAGGAAGTATTCATGACAATGCAAAGATATTTTCTTGCTCAATTTCCTGCTCTGACGTTGGACTTTCCATTGAATTTTATTTCCCCGTTCATTTTTGATCAATAACTCACTCATTAATTTCCTCGTTGCACTCATTGTCACGGAGAAACTCCCACCAGGCTCATGCTATCACTACGCCTTATTTATCAACACGCGTAAAGTTCAAACACATGGTTATGGTGCTGTATGGCAAAATATATTTGTGCAAATAAATTATTTTTCTCACATTTAACCCATGTTTGATGAGGAAAGATTTCTAATTAGAAACGTTATATTGTATCACAGTAATTTCACATCTTGACCTTGAGTCAAGATCTCCTTCCAGAGAAGACACAACAACAAATTAAGATACATTTTATTCTATTTTATTTTATTATTATTATTATTATTATTTTTACTATTATTGTATATATCTTTTATCTTTCGTCCTGCTGTTTTTGTTTATTTTGTTGTAAGTTGCTGCTACCCCCGACACCACATTTCCCCTTGGGGATTAATAAAGTATATATTCATTCATTCATTCATTCATTCATTAAATGGTCTCTCTCTCTCTCTCTCTCTCTCTCTCTCTCTCTCTCTCTCTCTCTCTCTCTCTCTCTCTCTCTCTCTCTCTTAATAATATTAACATTCAACTATATCAATAGTACACACTAATAACTTCAAAAAAAACAAACATTAAGCAGTCACAAGAACATTATTATAGCAGCAAACAAGTATTTGCTGTGTACACATTTAGATGAGAAATGTGTCACTGAGCAGAGAATGAAGTCGCTCTTCCTCTGAGTGTAATTGTGTCCGAGCTTCTCCTTGTATTGTTGACATAGCGGGACTGGCTGTGCGTGTTTTCAGTGTGAACGTGCCCCATGATTATGATCTCATGATCCAGATTGCCAACTATATGATGGCAATCTGGATCTAGGATCAGAGCTGTTAAGAGATAAGATACATGAGAACCCTCTATGGCATACTGTTGCCCTCAGGCAACAAACCACCTTTTTGGACCTTACATTGCCCCTTTAATTTTTTTAAATTAAAAACAATGTATATAATGTCACCAGATATGTCTGTGTCCAAACAAATGAGGGCCCAAAGTGGGTGTGACCTTTTCTCTTGGGGTAAAGCCTTCTTTTCAGGCTGCCAAGCTGCATGGGACACAGTGCCACAAATCAGTGAGATAAATCTAACTTTTTAACCTGTTTAAACACACACTGAACACACTGAACACAAGCACACACACACACTGAACACACTGAACACAAGCACACACACACACACTGAACACAAGCACACACACACACACTGAACACAAGCACACAAGCACACACTGAACACAATCACACACACACACACACACACTGAACACAAGCACACACACTGAACACAAGCACACACACACACACACACACACACACACACACACACACACACACACACACACACACACACTGAATACAAGCACACACTGAACACAATCACACACACACACACACACACACTGAACACACTGAACACAAGCACACACTGAACACAATCACACACACACACACTGAACACAAGCACACACACACTGAACACAAGCAACACACACACACACACACACACACACACACACACACACACACACACACACACACACACACACACACACACACACACACACACACACACTGAATACAAGCGTGCACACACACATACTGAACACACACGCACACTGAGCACACACACACTGAACACAAGCACACACACACACACGCGCATGTTTTGTATGTGGATTTTGTACATACAGTGTTGGTAATTTAATTTCTTTGTTTGATATTGTCATCGTTTGGATTCTCAAAATGAACTCTTTCTAAATGCATTCATTGCTTGTTTGACTTATTCCACGTATTATATATTACAAGAGAAAACCTTGGTGTTTCATTACCCTCGTAGCACAGTGTTGCCCTGAGGCAACAAACCCAAATTTGGTTGGAGGGGTGGGGCATACATTTTATGATTGATATTGTATCAGGGATCCCCAAGCTCCCCAAAAATGGGATGACATATTTTTTAGCCCCCAAAATAAAAAGTCATGCCATAGAGGGCTAATAGTATATTGTGTTTTATTTTTATTACAAGCATTAGCACCTTTTCCACATAAAATGTTCCGGAATTATTGTTTCTAACCATAGTCTGTATAAAAAGGTTTCTAAAATCTTCTTTGTACAGTTGTCCTTCATATTCTCCCCGGCAGAGGGCAGTAGATCAGTGAGCATGGGGGTTTCGACCGATTTAGAACGCAACAGAACAACAACGTAAAGGACCTCGGAGGGACCCATACGAGTTCCTATTTTTTAGCCAGCTCATTTATTCGTAAATAAATAAACAATGTATTTTCTGCGCAAATTAAATAGGCTGCAAATCAACGGACATTTAAAAAAATAAATCCGGAGCTCATGATTCTCCCAATTCATTTATATATAAAATGATGCCCTCGTTTCCCTCCCCGCTAATTTACGGTCAGGCATTTGTGAGGACACGTCTCATCGACGGAGGACGACAACATGGCGGCCTCCTTGCGTCTGGGTCGTCAAGGGATTTTATTTGGCCTTAGATTATCTAGTACTTTTGACAGATGTGTACGGGCCACGCACCCATGTCAGGAGAATGTCAGACACTTCTTCCGGTCCCCGTGGATCCTCGGTGAGTGGACATTGTGCTGTTGTCATCTTCTCTGCTGGCCACCGCTGACATTTGCTGTCATCGTTTTCTGCCTCCTTTAGTCGTGTAACATTAACGTTCTTTTGGAAACGGTGTTATTGTTTTTCCTCACACTATAACTAATAAAACATGTTTTTAATGGGCAGACTGGCATGTCGCATTCCTGCCCGATTAATGAGTGTTTCATTTGACCTCAGATTGCTGGAAATCAATACGGGTCCATACATTATGAGGAAATGTGCAATGCAGGCAATGAATAAGGACTCATTTCGGTCACGTAAATGTGCATAACAGTGTTGCAAACCTGAACCGAAAACAATCTTGAATTTGATAGAGGTTTTGACGAGTTTGAGTTTTGGGGTCCATTTATGTCAACTGTCAGTCTCCAAGATGGTTTCATCCCACCTGCGGTTACTCTCTCGTGCAATAGTGGACCCAGTTCCTTTATTGCAAAGTTAAATACAGTTTATTTAGAATATGTTTGAGCAACGACATAAACTCAAAGGCACTTTTAATTTGAGTTGTCTCTGTAGGAAATCACAGGTGTTACTAACAACATTAACCATGGCTCCATTCCATTCAAGTGTCCCAGTAATACCAGTAAGCCAACATGTACAAGACCAGCACCATCAATCCAAAGCAGCAAAAAAAAAGAGTCAGTTATTCCTTTTATTGTGATTTTTTTTATTGTGTAGGGCTGCCCCCTCATAGTTGATCAATAGACTAATCAGTCATTTTGGTTTTAGTCTTTTTTTAAATGCTGAATGACATATTTCCAAGAAACCAATGAGCACATTTCTGGTAAACACAAGATTTAAAGTGGTGCTTTTTGACGGAGAACATCAGTTCTACAGATTTGCTGATTAAATCAGCTATGATCTTTGTCTACTAACTCATATGAGTGTTATTAGACTAAGCATGTATCCAGGCGAGGACAGCCCTGGGAAGGTAAATGTCCACAGGTTTGGGAAGTAATAGACAGTTCCAAGAAAAATACAGTTTCGGCTCAGCACTTAATTATCAGTGTTCCAGAAATAATGTTGTATGTGACATTATTTAGCCGTTTATTCCTTCAGCTTTTCGTAGAGGACCAGTCGGTAACAACTTATGGCTTGGCATGTAGCCAGTATTCATCACCAGTAATAGGCACAGCGAAAGAATTCAGGTCAGAAATAATTGGTTGTTGGGAGAAACTAGAGGATAACGTCAGGGAGATGTTGACAACAAAGCGCTATGTGAATGTTTCTTGTTTTTTTCTTCTCTAAAATGTGTCATTTATTCATGACTTTTGGAGTGATAATGTGCTGCCCATAATTTCAGTATATTTTAGCTGCAGACAGTTTGACATGCAATAGCAGGCAAAACACTGGTGTAACTAATTGCATTACTGATGGCTCCATTCCACACTGTGTCAGCAAGCAAGCAAGCAAGCACAGTCACACGGTTGTTGAACTGGCACACATGAATGGAATGCAGCCATCATTAATGCTATTATGTGTACCTGTGTTTTTTTGCTATGAAATGACAAATGTCTGCTGGGAAAATAGTCTGTAACTTGTGAAGCAGTACACTTCTGTGACAAAGTATTATACACATTACACACATACGCACACAGAGGAGTAATTGATGCTAAGTATGACGTTTGATATTCTTTATTAGTAATATTAATGAGAAAATAGTCAGGCAGTTTGTTTTTTATACAGACACCACGCATAAATAAAATAAACAGGCAGATCAATATGTTTAACAGTTACTGGCATTCTTACATTTCAGATTCTGAATTAAATGTAAATATTTAAGCAAACAAAATATTAATTGGATAATACTTGTCTTTCTCATACACTTACGTACATTTTGTGACATCGTCAAATATCCAGCAGATGGCAGCAGCACGCAACACGACCAGAGACAACACAGGAGTTCACATTTTTATGGTTTATTGACATGATGGCAGCAAATCCGACATGGCCACTAAAACGCCTAATTTGAGAAAAACAACGCGTCTCAATTATTGCCTCTGACATACTTAACATTAATGCCAGCTTCAATTTGTATTTTCTTTTTTTTTTTTGATTTAAATTTTGCGTTCTTTCATTTCTGCTGGGTTGAGAGGACCACTTTTGAGGCAATTTTGTTTCTTCATTGAGGCGATTGGATTGATAATAACATGCACTGTCAAATTTGAAGTACTTTAAAGATTATGTTTATTTAACTCTTACGGTGAAACCTGTGCCAAGCAAGCACAAGTGTACTTAAGCAGCATCATATCTCAAGGACATGGTCTTATGTCTTCTGTTTGGGTCACATCCGATGAAAAAGCTACAAAATCCTTTCCTTCTCTCTGCCTCCTTTGTTTGCTCTTTCTGTCCCTTATTGTCTCTTCACCACATTCTCTTTCTATATATCATAAATGTCAGCATTATGTGAGCAGTTCACTGAGCATATCGTTTGACACTGAACAAAAGGATGTTCCTTTTGAGTCGTGCAATGTCTGAGCAATATGCCTGACTGTTCTTGTAAAGCACTGGACTATAGCTGTAGTAAAGCAGTGATGCCTCTGGCGTCCTGGAGAGCTAGTGTCCACCACAGTGCGTGAGCCGCCAGATGAACCCTGGCTTCTGAGTGACTGCAGCTGGTGACAGTGGGGGGGCTTTCATGACCGCTCAAAGGCCCGCAAGAGTACGAGTGTCTCTGCAGCCGCTGGTTTCAGCGAGGATCACAATTACACAAGCGACCTGGAGATGTTCTTCTGTCGTAGTGGCACGGGCTCTTCCTGACGTCCCATATTGAAAACCCAAAGGGTTCAACCAAACATTACTACTTCTAGCCATGCTACTTGATTTATTTTGACACATAGCCTAATTTATGCTGAAAGGCGTGGCTGAAGGAAAGCTCTGAATACAATTTTTATGGAAATATTTCCACTTTCCTTTTTTTTTCTTTTTTCTGCCTGATGATGTCAATTGTACTATTCTCTTTCTATCCTATAGGTGTCAGCCCAGTCAAAGTGGAAATGCCTGCACTCTCACCCACCATGGAGGAGGGAAGCATCATTAAATGGCTGAAGAAGGAAGGTAAAAGAAACACAAGACTTCATTTCCCAGCTCTCATTACTATTACATGTTTCTGCTTGACTTTCTCTAACAAACCTGCTAAATCTACAGTTTAGCAGGTTTGTAGATTTCACAGGTTATTCTACATTCATGTAATTTTCACAGTAACACCCTGTGCTCATCGGATGAATAAGCTCAGTATTTATTTTCCCCACGATGATGGACCAACTGTTGCACCAATCATTTACTCAGTGACATCACGCTGCTCTGTAAGGCAGAGGACTGAGCACTGGAAGCACCTGAGGGCCTTTCGTGGCTAATTGGCTCAAGGAAACACTGCAGTCACTATTCATCACTGCTTAGCAACTCAGCCAGGCGCCTCAGCCACACGATCATTTATCAGGAGGCAGCATACTGAATTGTGATTGGCTGCTCTGCTGTGTTGCCATGTGCTTCTGTGACTGCGTGTGTGTGCGTGTGCGTGTGCGTGTGCGTGTGTGTGTGTGAGAGAATGAGAAAGATATATTCTCAGGAACAAGAAAAACACATCCGGAAAGCGATCTTTCCAACTCCTAAAATGTACGACCCAGGTTTTAAGAAAGCCTACAAAAATAACTTATTTTGTTCATGCGATTAAACAAGAATCCGTTTTGGAAAACTAAAAGAGGTGTTTTTGTACTGGAGGACACCCATTGTACAGCTCTTGTGTCACATTCACAACATGGTCAAAATCATGTCAATATGTGTGTTCTCCAACACTACAAACTGACAACACCACACAACCCCCTCTCCACTGCCCACTCACATGTCCACCGTTGTATTCTTGCAACAAGTCACATGACGCAATAAAAAAACATCCAGATCAAATGAAAGGGAAAGAAAAACGTTTTATTTCTCTGTGGGGTCCGAACAATAATGTTGTCACGGATTTATGAGTCAGTGAAGAAAAATCCCTTTTAGTGAACGGAAATTGACTGCATAGCTGCCAAATTAATTGACATTGCAGCCCTTTCAGCATCTGCAGCTGTTTTTCCACAAAGTGGCCCATCGTGAGTTTTCTTCAAAACATCAAAACAATTTCAGCATCTTCCTTTTGTAGATATTTGCAGGTGATGCATGTCGCCCTGGCCCGCATACACATGTAGTCTGATTTTATTTGTTGTTGTTAATCGCCTTTCTGGGAGAGCAGAGGTGAAAGGCTTGAGGTCGCCTGTTTAATCTTTAATGTTGCACATCACACCTAAGCCCTGGGGTCATACAGTGTTAAAGCCTCGGATAAATTCATTTTTAACTCCATTACTGCTTGCTCTCATGGGCCTCCAACGTTAATGCTCCCTCTTTCAACCTTCCCCTCACCCATCCCCATCCCTGTCTTTCCTTGACCCGCCCAGCGCCTCCTTTTCCTTCCCACTCTCTCTACCTTAAACATAGCCAATAAACACTCTTTTTATTTTTGTTTTGTTTGCGCATTAATTCAAAGTTTTACAAGATTCCTTTTTCATAGTACTGTCCTTGCTTTTTCTATTATCTGCTCCATGCCCATAATGCAACTTTCTCATCCTATTCTGCCAAAAGATAGAAATGTGACCAGATGTCCGATCTGGATAGCCCGTGACCTTCATCTCTTATACCTCCCCTCCTCCTCGCTTTCTAACACATGGACATATGTCACAAAAACGATTCAATCACACCGCGCCTACTCTTGACTCCATGAGATAGATTGACTGCAACGGCTTAAGGCTAGACATGTCTGGGGCCTACAATATAACCAAAACACTCCTTGTCTTCAACATTGACATATTGATTTCTATCAAGCATTTCCTGTACAACAGATTTTTTTTTTTACTCTCCTTTTTGTCCAAGGAGAGAATACGGTCCATTTGTCTGTATTATTCCACTGGAAGCCCCATTTGAGTTGTTTCACAAAACAGGTGTAAGACAAAAATTATATAAGCATGGAAAGGTTGAACCGATGCCTCCTAATTGCCGTCCTCTTTCATTGCTAAGCAGATGGTAATGTATTCCAACTCTATCATGGGGTGAACCAGTGGGACTCTACAGGAATTCTAAGGATAGGCAAAGATCTTGGCTTCTTTCAGACACGCTGTGCTTCCGTATCTCATATTCTTTACCATGAAACATTGATTAGGCCCTTCATTTGATATGTAGGCCAAAGCCAGAGCAGATCATTTCTCGCATAACCTGTTTGCCCCATCAATGGAGTTTTTTTCATTTTTATGGCAACAAATGTGTCCACAAAGCCACGGTGAAAGAGCACTTGTTTTGAACATTCTGCTGCTGATCATGATTCATGCATTTGCAAGCTAAAATGAGTCATTTTCTCTCTAACTAAGAGCGATGACGAGATTGGTTTTGGGAATTAAGTGCTTCAAATGCCAAATAAATGTTGTTGTTTTTTGTTTGATATTGAAGTTCTTGGATGTGTTTTTTTTACCCTTTTTTTTCAGGTGAGGCAGTGGCAGCCGGTGATGCCCTCTGTGAGATTGAGACGGACAAGGCTGTTGTTACCATGGAGTCTAATGAGGATGGTATCATGGCAAAGATATTGGTGAGTGAGCAAAAACGCACACAAACCTCATGAGGAGACGATTAGATATAGGAATACAGTTCCAGTATACTTATCCATAAACGTGATGGGTTGAGGGAATATTAAAACGCAGTGTATTTAAGTGTTAGGACCAGGATTTTAAATGTTGCCTTTTGACAAGTGTCAACTTGTGTGAAGTCAGCAGTTTGCCGTAGTTATGTCTATGTTGTTTTAATTAGTTTATATTCACATGGACTATAACTCCTTGGTAAATTTGTGTGAATGTTTCAGGGTTTCCTCGTTGCCAATGCTAATTAGCTACGCTTGTTAAATCTGCTCTTCCTATACATGACAGCAAAGCTTTGACAAGGCGTCTTTGGTGACAAATATGTCACCCGCTCCCCCATTGTGCCGGTTGTCTGTGGGATTTTTAATAGACTGCCAAAGACGGAGAGATCCATTTTCTTTCATCGGTTCTCCACCACATGTCCGTCCCCCTGAACAGAAAGATGAAGACGTTTTCTCTTCTTTTGGTGTTTGACTGATCTGTGAGAGATCTGCATACAGTACGGGGAGTGAGAAGAAGGGGGAGGATTTCTTCGCAGTTTAAGCAGATTTTGAATCTTCCTCCTTTAAACGGCAGTGAGGTGTTGCTATCTTCGTTCCTGTGCATGCACAGAAGCACAAACACTTCCATGTCACAGAGAGCGCCTTAACTCTTAATAACGCAACATGTTCCCCTCGCCGTGTAATTTTGGACACGCTCACATTCTGGTGACGCTTGAGTGGTGCAGAGTTTAATTAGCGCATGTGTCTGTTTGTTTGTGAAACCTGAAAAAAAAAAAAGCCAGTCTGCACCAGCAATTGCACATCACAAATGGTCACACAGTTCATGAACAACACAAACATATTTCTTCCAAGATCAAGATGGCTAAATAAAACAATGCATTACAGGAGTGATTAGCGTCAATTATAAAATATATGATTGTTTCTTCCTGTTTTTCCTTTCTTTTGCCTCCATTTGTCCACATTCCCTTACCCCTTACTCCATCCTTGTCTTTGTGGCTGTGGGGATGAGGTAGTTTCCATAGCAACCACCCAAGAATTGGGGGTAGGGGCTTTTGAGCTGAAGCTGGCAGAGAAAGATGGTCTGCATTAGATAAGCCCCCTAGCTATCTCCCTCTCCCTTCCTATAATAGTATGAGTATAGTTAATAATAAAAACAGGAGCTCTTGGCAATATTTCAGAGATCTGTGCACCCGTATATGGCATGGGCAATGTGGCGTCCACTTTGTCTGGGTCAGAGAGTATCGGGTCTTAAAAGTCTAATTGGGGCTCGCCAAGCACCCAGTCGGTTTCTAATTTAGAGGCTACAATAATTACCTGCCCGTGGCCAAATACCCGGACATGCTGCCGTAGACATGGAGCTTCCAGTGCTCCACAGGGGTTATTTATGGGTGTCAAGTACTGCAGTGGCCCTCCATCAATTTCCAACCCTAGCTCTCGGGGGTGAGAGAACAGGGGATATATTCTGCTTGTATTGGGATGTGGATGTTGGGGGTAGGAGCAGCAGCATTGAGAACACCGATTACTGTATCTCATCATACACTCACTGTGCCGCTCTACCCCGACCCAGGGGCTTAATCTGAAAACCTGCCATGGGTGCAATCAATCATCGCCTGTGGAAAATGATACGCATATGTTGCAGATACATACTGAAGATGCAATAGCTTTTCTGGGTTCAGATGTCTATAAAGATGAATGCCACTGAATACTGATCTAGAATTGTATGTCAATGTATTGACAGGCACATCAGAAGGTAGTTGAGTGTGGATGAATTGGTGATTTAAATAATGAATTACATGGCAGAAAGGACGGATGGATAAATGAATAGACGGATAGATTGATGAAGATATCAACACATTCTGCAGAGTTAACCTCTCAGTTTGCCATTTATCATTTTCTTCCCCCACCTCTCTTTATCTTCACACACTGCCATATGAAGGATACAACAACAACAGTAGCAGCTCTAGTGTCCTCTAAATCAATTGTTAGTATAAAGTACTTAGTTAGTACTTTCTAACCATTCAGCATTCTTAGGTTGAAACAAAGTGGGTGAAAAGTCTAAAGTAAATAACCTGTAGCTTGTTAGACTGCACAAATGCTAAATTGATTCAGTTTACAGTCCATATCTTCCTTCATGTAAGGCCAGCAGGGCATTGAGGAAAGAGGTTGGGACTAAGGTGACACATTATCGAGGAAACCGAGTGGAGAGAAATAGAAATTATAGAATAGATGAAGGGAAATTACCTTTGATAAAAGCTCCTTGACAGTTCAAACCTGAAAGTGGTGGTTATATTGTGAGAAAGCTAAACAAACATGATGCTCAGAGGAATGAGTTGCAGCTTTAATTGTGTTTTTTTTTTTCTTTCTGTGAGATATTACATTGGCCTAGCAGACTGGCATTGCTAAAATGAAGGATGTCGCTGGAATCCTCTGTGTGCGATATCTGTCATGCTCTATTGATCAGAGACCGACCATGTCTTACTGCCTAAACAAGATCCCTCCCTCTCTTTTTCTGTCTATAAGCATGTTTAGGCTAAATACATATTCCTTTTGACAAGTAAACCTCCTCAAACACTATGCAATCAGGGTTTGATCTGTAGCCCGATTTGTATCACGGTCCGATGCCCATTGTAATGCCAACAAACCTGGAATAATCGCTCTTCATGGGATCTGCTGCACAAGCTTCACAGCTACATCAGCCAACACTCTTAATTGAAATGAAAAGGAATGTTGATACTCGTCCAGGCTAAGCTGTTTACACCCTCAGGGGGCTTGTATGGCTGGCTGTATAATAACAGTTTTGAGATAAGTAGGTTAAACCTCATAAATGGTCCAGTCTGACTTTGTTATATCATTAGCAGCATAGCTGATGGGCTCTGGATAGGTCCCTTAAGAGCCCTATTTGTGATCTGTTAGACTTTTCACAGTGAGAATGTTGCCATAGGAAAGGCTAAAGACTGAGTCTAGCACACTGACTGTTCTTCATGGTACAGGGCCCACTTTTGTTAAGCATGAGAGGAAGGATGGCTGTGAGGACAGGGACATGAAGCACGAACAGAAGAGAACTGAGTAGCACAAACTGAAGCTTTTAACTGAGACATGAGGGAAACGTATCTAGTGATTGATCAGGCAATTCAGACGAGACTAATAATCAGAATCGGCTTTAATGGCCATGTAAATTTGCACATACATGGAATTTTTTTCTTTTTTTCTTTTCCACACACAATATACAGTAAACAAAATAAATATAAAAAGGACATTTAAAGACAGTAGTAAAAAAAAGTGCAAGTAGTGCAGATGAAGAGTCTGATTAACTGTTCATCAGCGTGACGGCCAGTGGGAAGAAGCTGTTTCTGTGTCTGGTGGTTTTGGCGTACAGTGCTCTGTAGCGCCTTCCAGAGGGGAGGAGTTGGAACAGCTTGTGTCCAGGGTGTGAGGGGTCTGTGGTGATCTTTACAGCCCACTTCCTGACTCTGGCGGTGTGCAAGTCCAGGATGGAGGGCAGGCTGGAACCAATGGTTCTCTCTGCAGACCTGACGATCCGTTGGAGTCTGACTCTGTCCTGTTTGGTGGCCGATCCAAACCACACAGTGATGGAAGAGCAGAGGACAGACTGGATGATGGCGGAGTAAAACAGGATCAGCAGCTCCTGAGGCAGGTTGAACTTTCTGAGCTGGCGCAGGAAGTACAGCCTCTGCTGGGCCTTTTTGCGGATGGTGTTGATGTTGGAGGCCCACTTCAGGTCCCGGGAGATTGTGGATCCCAGAAACTTGAAAGTCTCCACCGCAGAAACAGTGCTGTTGTGTATTGTCAGGGGGGGTAGTGTTGGGGGGCTCCTCCTGAAGTCCACTGTCATCTCTACAGTTTTTGCCTTGTTCAGCTCCAGGTGGTTCTGACCACACCAGAGGACCAGCTGTTCAACCTCCCGTCTGTACGCAGACTCGTCGCCGTCGCTGATGAGGCCGATGACCGTTGTGTCGTCTGCGAACTTCAGGAGTTTAACAGATGGGTCCCCTGAGGTGCAGTCGTTGGTGTAGAGGGAGAAGAGCAGAGGGGAGAGCACACATCCCATGGGGGGCGCCAGTGCTTATAGTCCGGGTGCTGGATATGATTTTTCCCAGCCTCACATGTCTGACAGGAAGTTTGTGATCCACCGGCAGGTGGGGGCTGGCACGGTGAGCTGGGAGAGTTTGGGTTGAAGAACCTCCGGGATGATCGTGTTGAATGCAGAGCTGAAGTCCACAAACAGAACCCTTGCATATCTCCCTGGGGAGTTGAGGTGTTGCAGAATATGGTGCAGTCCCATATTGATTGCATCATCCACCGACCTGTTTGCGCGGTAGGCAAACTGCAGGGGGTCCAGCAGGGGCCCTGTGATGTCCTTCAGATGGGTCAACACCAGCCTCTCAAAGGACTTCATGACCACAGACGTCAGGGCGACGGGTCTGTAGTCATTTAATCCTGTGATGAAGGATTTCTTGGGGACCGGGATGATCAAGGAGCGCTTGAAGCAGGAAGGGACTTCACACAGCTCCAGTGATCGGTTGAAGATCTCCGTGAAGATGGGGGCCAGCTGGTCAGCACAGACTTTCAGGCAGGAGGGGGACACACCGTCTGGGCCCGGAGCCTTCCTGATCTTCTGTCTCTGAAAGAGCCGACTCACATCCCCTTCGCAGATCCTCAGTGCCGGTGGGGGTTGGATGGGTGAGGTGAGAAGGAGGCAGAGTATGGAGGTGGTGAAGGTGTTCGATGATGGAGCAGTTGGGCGTGGTGGAAGTGGGCTTTTCAAACCTGCAGTAGAACACATTCAGGTCGTCGGCCAGTCGGTGATTGTCCTCAATCATCTAAACAAACTACAACAAATCAATGTCTGCATAGCGCTACCTAATAACTAAGGCAAGATAATAAAACAATGATATCAAAAACACTGTTTGCCCAAAGAAATAACACAAATGTAACTGATCATAATCTGACTATACTTAATATTCACATAATATTAAACACCAATGTGTGTGGTTTAGTAATGCCTTGCTCTCGGTGATTCCAGACATTGTTTTAGAGGAGCTTCATGCTGAACATTGTGAAGGTTAATGTTTGTTCTAATTTGACATGCTCACAATGTAAATGAATGTAATACTGCTAGCTTTTCCAGAGACGCTCTTTGAGCATAAAGTGAAACCAGCTTTGCAACTCACCGCTTCATAATCCATCTCACAGGTTTCAGTGGGCTTTCTAACCATTTGATGGCAGTGTTGAGCCCCACACCACTGTGTGTGTGTGTGTGTGTGTGTGTGTGTGTGTGTGTGCGTGTGTGTGTGTGTGTGTGTGTGTGTGTGTGATAATGAAACCACTGATGCAGCTTGTGATTAAAATGCAGTTTATGCTGTATGTTATCATGGTTTTCAAAACTTCCACTTTTGTGAGAAATGCACTAGCCTGATCGTCACAATGTGTGCACTTCTTGGGAACCGTTTTCTTATATTGCTCTACTACACATTCTGTCAGTAAAGCCAACTGTAATGCTGTATGGTCTTCAACCTGATATGCCAATAAGACTGTTTATATGTAGACTGATCTAGAGTAGGGTCGGATAAATATTTGACAACATTTCCCTCAGGGTCAACCAGCCCATGGGCGGGTGGCGCTAAGGATAGTGTCAGCTGCAAAGCGGCATTACATTCTCAAGCTGACGGGCCGTGTATTGTGCACCATGCTATTAGGCTGCCAGTCACTCTGTATTTGCAAATCTATTTCCTCACAGATTTTACGAACACATTTTATTTTTATTTTTGGATAGGTGCAGATCCGTTTGGATGGGTTGTCGAAATATATTCAGTGTAATTTGTTATGTTGTGTTTTCCATATTGTGTTGATAAACTGGTATCAAGGTAATGTATCATTATCATTATTCTATACTTTCTGGCAGAACTTTTGCTAGTTTGTTGCTGTTAAATGATGTCACGGGTGTGTTTGTGTCGGCACTCGACGGTGCAATGAATAAATGTAGTATATTATGGATCTGGTTTTGGTTGGTCTTTTAGCCCCTTCTCCCCTTCTGTTACACACAGATATACTGATGGCTGTCGTAACAACATATCACAGGGTTGCTTGTGTCATGATGCCACGGCTATTGTGGGAAGTATATTGCTTCTCTAGCATCTCTACTAAGTGTTCCACTTTACTGCAAAGTCCAATGGGGCAAGAAAGTAGAATTATCAGATGCCTTTCAATGGTAATTATTTTTATTATGTAATAAATTAAGTAGTTGAACATTAAATCATAGTTCCCAAATACAACCGTGCTTTGCATTGCAGTGATAACGTCCCGCCTCAACCTTTACATTGAACTAAAGTAGACCAGACTAAGCATTAAAGTGCAGCTCTTTCTACAAGTGAGCGCAGGTGTTCATATATTCTGCTGTTGATTTTGATAGAGAGCGGGGGTTTGAGGTGGAGTATGTAGATAACTGGATTTACTAATTGCGTTTCAATTTGCACCAATTTATTGTGAAATTAAACCTTATTGTTTTCATTTGGTCAATTGTCAGACATTTACAGGTTATTACGTTTTGACGGATCAGTGGTGGTGTTTTTGAATTACAACATCTATTTTGCCATTTTTGGCTGTTCCTCCGTTTCTTCTTCCTTCTCTCATGATATCGAGCGACACCTTCAAGAGGCAGCTCACTAAGTGGATACCTTTTTGAAAAGAGATTAAGTGTAGCAGCCCGACCCTGTCCTGTCTCTTGTGCTTGGCCTTTCATTTAAGCTGATCATTATTGACTGAGGAACAACACCTAGCACAGCTTGTGGAGAGTAGCATGAGGCTTGCAGTGGATTACTCTGCAACAAGATAGTGAATCAATAGTTGACAGTTTGAAAACACATCCATTCCACTCCAATAATCTATTCCAGCACAGCTGGGTTGTGTATGATTTGTTAAAAAAGTTAAAGTTAAAAAAATAGGGGAGAAAATGGAAAAATGGAAATTGATGCGAAGGAGAAGGCAGTAGGATTTGTCAAGAGGTCGTCTAATAATGGCTGTCAAAATGTTTTCCTTTTTTAAAGACCACTGGTGAACTGATTAACTTCCGGATCACTTTCACATCATCTATTTATGTTTTGTATTATTTGCTTCACAATCATGCAATGAGACCTTCCCTACTATTCTAGTAAACTCAGTTGTACTTGCAGTGTTGCTAATGTTCCCCATTAACTGAATAAGTATGTCTCTCACACTCTTTATAGATGGAGGAGGGAAGTCGCAATGTGCCCCTGGGCACTCTAATTGCCCTCATGGTGGATGAAGGGCAGGACTGGAAGCAAGTGGAGATGCCTCCTGTAGAGGCTGCTACTCCACCTGCTGCAGCCGCTGCCCCGGTGGCGCCCCCTGTTGCTCCCTCTCCAGTCCCTCCACCAAAACCCGCCATGTCAGGACCGTAAGTGTCGCCGTCCTTCTGTTTTGCTGCTGAAATCATACACTGTATATAAATCCAATTCATAAAACCTCGACAGTGAATACAGGTCTGTACACATACCCCCTGGCTTAATGTGACCATAATGCTGGTTCACATCTTCTGGGCAGCCATGTTTACAATTTAGCACTCTTTTAAAGGATTTGTGTGCAGTATAATTTTATCCCTGAATAAGGTTGATTTTTGTTTATTTGTAATGCTTGTTGTTAAAGTACCCACAGTATGGGTCAGCTCATTGTCATTGAGTTGTTGTGAGTGACTAGTGCAATGTTAGCATTAACACCAGGTCATGCTCGTTTGGATACAGACATGAGCTGAACTAAACACCCTGATGTATTATGATGATGTATGTTTTGTCTTTGTAGTTATGTAGATATTATCAATGGATAGACAGTGGTCCTGTTGACCACCACAATTTCACTCATTGTGTGTCACTGAGTAGTCGATGGGACAGCAAAGCCAAGAACGTAGATAACAAGGACAAAGATACATGCAGTCATGCTAATTTCAGGTCTTACCCCAGTCACCCCCATCTAACTCTGTTCACATTCCAAAATGTGTGAGAGCCTACCTACGTACCCTTGTGTGTACACAATGAATACTCTTGTGGAACGCAAAAGAGCTGCCACAGAACAAACAGGCCCTTCATGCAAACATTTCACGCTGAGCCCGTCCACATTTTCAGATTTGCACCTTGCTGCATCCGCTTGACGGGTGAAAGCTGTGAGCGGTGGATGTGTTGTGCAGCAAGCCTGATTACCAGGCGATAGACACAGGAATGGGCTCTGTGAGGCAGTCAGGTCAACTAGATGCTATCTGAGCTAAGTAATAGGTCCTTTTATTTTTTTGTTTTGTGAGCACTCTGTCAGAGATGTCCTAAAGCTAGAATAAAATGCTTCAAATAACCTTTTTGCTGGACCAGATATATATATTTTTTTACAACTTATGATATAAATATAGGATTTGAAAATTCTGTAATTAAAAAAAACTCATCTGAAATCATTTTCGTCCTTAAAAGTAAAAAGTTCAACACTATAATGTAAATACGCTCTCTTCCTCTTCCAGGTTACGTCTGAGTCCAGCAGCAAGACATATCCTGGACTCCCATGGCGTCGACCCAAAATTGGCCACACCCACAGGACCAAGAGGACTGATCACCAAGGAGTGAGTATGGATGAATGGGTTTGCTTTATTTGTTTGCACAGGAAGTGATTTGTCAGCAGTCGGTGATCGTTTAGCGTTGTAATCGGTCTGAGGCACAGATTGGAAGGGTCCCCTCGTGGCCAACATCACACCCGAGTATCTCTGAGGAAAAGAGATGTCAGTCAGAGCAAGAGAGGTCACAGCAACAGTGTAGGCAGTGGGAATGACAATGTGGGAGAGACGAGATAAGTGAAAAAGAGATGTGACTAAGGAGGTTAAGATTGTAGGTACTTTAATCCTGTTATGTGGCAAGAAAACCTGTGAACACACACACACACACACACACACACACACACACACACACACACACACACACACACACACACACACACACACACACACACACAGCTCTAATGGTTACCTGCTGTCAATAGGGACCTGATTGAATACTCTCGTTACCCACTTAACACCCTGCTGGGGAATCTCTTAGCAACTCCGGTCGCCATAGCAACACAGTCTCCAGGACCTACTGGTGACCATAGAAACGCAGAACATATATTTTGTGAGTTGCGTGTCTTTGACAGTAAAAGGGACGTGAAGCTTCAGGAAACAAACGCAGTGAAGCCTTTTCCCCTCATACATACATTTTTGTAAATATTGTTTATAAACACCCATTTTATAAATCCCAGTTTTAAGTGTCTTTACCACTGAGAGAGCGTCTTATACGCCCTTATTCAAGCACATTTTTTATATATTTTCTTCTTTAATAGTAAGAAGGGAACACTGCCTGTTTTCGGCATTAAGCTGTAATTAATTGTCCATGTTAATGAACATGGGCATGTTCATGATTTCTACGTTTTTGAAGTTTAAATTGTTTAATTAGTAATGCAGTTTTAATTATCACCAAATAATTAGATTTGGCATGCTGGCTCCGTTGCCTCTCCTTAAACCATTTGTTGAACTCAAGATTTGCATGATCGGTTCGCCAAATCACTTCCTGAAACCGAGGCGATCTAATAAGCTCCGAAAGGAAGATAGTTGAGAGACTCTGCCGGCCGACAGGTTGAACAAAAAACTATGTGTCGGAGACCTTTCTGCATTTAATGATGTGCTGTTTGAAATAGTTTGCAGGCCAAGCCACAGACTAAAATAAGTAGACATAGCTTAACTTTTAAGGCATTACCTAGTTTGGAAATGAAAAGTGTACTATTTCCTGTGGCTTTTCCTTTTGGAAAGTGTATTTGAGGGTGTTGAAAACATAACATCAGGAATGGAAACCTGCTAATACATCAGTAATATGTAGGGTATCCAATGTAGGGTATCCAATATAATGACAAAAATAAAACATCCTTTAACATTTTCCCGAAACATCCAGACATAGGAGCACAGACCATTATGAATTATCAGTAATCTGTGATCTGGCGTGATGTTTTTCCCAAAGCTCTGCAGAAATTAGAGTGAGCTGTGTCATTCTCTCAGATACCTGCTTGCTCAAAAATGCATTTACTTTTACACAATGTCTTTTGGATATTTAGATATGTTCAATGTGATGTCCCAGAATAGTTGAACCTATAGAATATTTTCTACGTCGTGAGACAGAACAGTTCTGTTCTTGTTGGAAATCAAATCTCCTCGGTGAGAATAGTTTCACATAGGCTTAGCTCCTTCAAGAGAGGGGAGAAAAGACCCCACTTCCCTTCCTTTGTCCTTTGGCAGATCAGATAAAACTGAAACCAGGGAACGGTACCCCTCCCATTCCACCCTCTGCTCTGGTGAGGCCCCTCTATAGTGGGCATGAATAGCAGTAGGTCACGCAACCCAGGGATGAGATCATTGCATGTTACATAATCCACAGCAAGGTTTAAATACAGATTGGGGTTCAGAGAAACACATTTCTATGACCACCTTTTTATCCGTTTATCTTTCATCATTGTCATAAATAGAGATGTTATCGAAAAGGCAAGGCACGCAGGTAAAGGTTTCCATGATTTTTACCTCCGCATCATTATACTGTATGACTGTACCCTGTGTAAATAAATGCAGGCAAAACGCTACCACTTATGTAAAAAATGTATGTAAAAAAAAGAAAACTCCTGATTTCACATATTAAGCATAAAGTATTACATTAGTTAAAGCAGGGAAGCCCATTAACTATAAGCCGCAGCTGTTTTGGATGTGCCTGTTAGTTGGAAATATCCAAGTCTAGCATAAATGTAAATATTCAGTAATAACAAATATCAAAATTATGGCTTTCTTTGCAACAAGATTAAATAACTTCTTATTTAAATTTATTTTTTACTCTGCGCTTCCTACTGCATAAAAGTTTAATTCTTAGCAACACTCTCCAAAAGCAGGTTGAATATCAATGGGCTGGCCCAAAAGAGCAGTTTTGTTCGACCTCGACCAACACAGGTATTTATTAACAAAGTGAGGATTTCTTGATCGCTCACTCTGGCCTGTACAGCACCAGAGCTGCACTTTAGCTGAAGTTAAAACATAATCAGAATACACACAAAAAACCTTCATACAGTACTTTACAAGTAAAACACAATGTAACAGTAGTATCTTATGCCTCTTGCTGTTTAAAAGAAAGGACCGTTAGAAAGGAGGTACTGCTTTGTAGAGTCAGCCCTATTTGTCATATTGTGTTGCTAAATTGTCTTGGATTGTTTCAAAAGCACATCTTGCTGCAACACTTCCTTCCTGGTAAAGCGATGCTTTGGACCCATGTTCCTGTCTTTTTCTCATTTTCTCCTTTTTGCTATGCGAATGTATTGTAGATGTACTTACTGTGTATGGTTGATGTTTCTCCAGTGCTTTTACAAAAGTCTAAATCTTCTCTTCATGTTATTAAACAATACAGTGTAAGCCATAATGGGTTGTTTAAATTTCCCAAATTTGTATTTAAGATTGTTCATATGTTATATACTTTTTTAACGTGATTGAAAAAAGGCAGACCAAACACACCAGTCCAGTGGAGCAGCTCCCATGACGACGCCACTCTTTCCCCCCCCATTGTAGCCTGTCCTAGGTGGCCGTAGAAGACAAAGTTTATTCATGTGTGTGCTTTTGTGTGTGTGTGTGCGCTGCCTCGTTGCCTTTTTAATATTCTACTCGCACTCTCCCAGTCTTTCAGAAGCTCTTTTGCCTTGGCTGTCAGTAGGGGTGTAAATGGTCAGTGTGAAAAGTGCATGCCAACCAACTACACCAATGGTATCTATAGCATACTAGTCAAGTGTCCACTACAGGCTGCTAGTGACTTGACTTCTTCTAACTCAAGAATATGGTGGCATATACATTGCATATTAACAGTTTGCTCCCTTTTTATTACTTGTAATGTTGAACAATCTTGTCACAGATATTTTTTTTGTTAATTTGCTTGCTCTGCCCTCTTTTTAGAAGCCTTCCAAGTTTAAGTCACATATAACCTCTATGCTGCACTTTCTGTTTCCTATGTGGTGGGCAGTAATCATTAATATAGTCAATGTGGTTTTCACAGGTTAGATGGGGGATTTCCTAGTTGCCTCAGTCCCTCCACAAACAAATACTCCTATCAGTGAGAGAGAGGGAGGAGTTAGTGTGCTGGAGGAAATAAAAAGATACAGCTCAGAGAGGGGCAAAGCTGTGGGGCCCAGACTGTTCCCGGCTACATGTTGAGGTCAGAGGCAGCTGGTCCATACAAAAGGCTGGATGTGTGTGGGTAGGTGGACCCCAGTGCACTGAACTGGAACCAGATAGCTTCAAGCTTGCGCACCTGATACTTTCCCCTCCCAGCTCTTTCGCTGCTAAGAACAAAATGAATGGGTGAAAAAAAAATCCAGGGCAGATCTTTCAGTACATTTTGAATCCCTCCTCTTTTTTTTTTTTTTTTATAAACCTTTTCTCTTTTCCCTGCCTATCAATATTCAGTGTAGCGGTCTGCAGGATCCTGACCCAAATCGAATTGTCACTTCCTCTACTACATTTATGAAACCGCTGTGACCGGACGTATTACAAATATACTGTATCTGGAAATGTACAGTATCTGTACATTTTTAACTGGCCAATGTGATATCATTGATTACATTTAAAATGTTCTTTTTTCAAAGGGATGATCACCCTCATCTGAGATGTAAAATGTGTTTAACTATGCAGCATAAGACATCTGGACCAATAAATTGGTCCATGCTATTTTATTGTTGTCCTTCGGAAAAAGTTGTGATATCCATGGCTCATCATGGCAGTGAGAAGGATAATAAAGTCAACGTTTTGAATAACCGTGTCCCTTGCTGCACCTGACACCCGACCCTGCCTCGCCTTATCCTGATGGGGTTTGTTTGTGACTAGCAAATTATTCTCATGACGCCCAACCACAGGAGGATAACCGAAAGTTGCCTCTCTCTACAAGCCTGACACAAATACAAACCAGATAAAACTAGCATGATACTTATGAGCTTGCTAAATGGGAGCATGTGGTTAATAATATATGATTGTGCCGTCATAACTATACCAGTTTTTTTTGTTTTTTTTTCATACAATTGTAATTTAATTTAAAAAGGTCAAAGTAAAAGAAAATGACAGCACTTTGAATTCAGCAATACATTTGTTTGATTTAGTGTTTCACAGTAGAAATTAAATAAGCCATTATTAATAAATTGCAGAAAAAGTTTGCCAAAGGCTTGAAATAGCATAATATAGCTCATCTGTTTAACAGGGGCATACTGGGTGAGAATCAGTCAACAAAACAAAATGATTGTATAACAATTTTCAAATTACAGTGTAAAGTGACGCCTGCATACGTGCATTTGTTTTTTACTTCAACAGAGATGCATTGAATCTATTGAAGACACATCCTGTCCCCAAAGCAACCCCAGCCATGGCTGCCCCGAGTTCTGCCCCAACCCCGGCAGCTACCCCTCCGCCCCCAGGCAGCAGACCCAACATACCTCCTCTCTCTGTACCAGGGAAACCAGGAGCACCGGTGAGCACCCTGCCCACCCCTAACAAGTCATTAAATCATTGTAACAAGCTTATCAATGGCATCTCTGCCTTGTCAACCCCATCCATCCATCCATTTGAGTAATTGATGGCAGCTGAGATATGTCGGACAGTCACTCTTGTCCCCTTTCATTCCCAATTGTCTCTCTCAAAATGCCCTTATCACCCTGTTCATCTACCCTCCCTCCACTTGTCGTCTTTAGGGCACTTTCACAGAGATCCCAGCCTCAAATGTTCGCCGTGTGATTGCTCAAAGACTGACGCAATCGAAGACCACCATCCCCCATGCGTATGCCTCAGTTGACTGTGACATGGCTGCCGTCATGCACCTCCGCAAAAACTTGGCCAAAGGTAAAATCACACAACTATGAGGGGTGTTCGTACACGTTAGCAATGTTCTGTACATGTACATGTTAGTGTCATGTCCTGCAGTACATCTCTGACATGTATTTGGAAATAAATGTTTCTATGAAGATGTGGAT
Organism: Myoxocephalus aenaeus; assembly: GCA_038501785.1. Lineage (NCBI taxonomy): Eukaryota > Metazoa > Chordata > Actinopteri > Perciformes > Cottidae > Myoxocephalus > Myoxocephalus aenaeus. Next base: position 7,177,749 of record JBAMJR010000350.1, on the reverse strand, counting down.
TTCAGGGTTTTCACATGACTTGACAAAGAAAACAGTCTTATGCATTGAAAGAATGTCTGGTGTATGTCGTCTCAGGTGGATCATGTACCCCTGGTTCATACGAATAACCCCCCTCCCACCCGCCAAGAGTAACCCGTCATAGTGTGGGAGGATGAGTTCACATGTTGTATGGGTTATGAAGAGGGCATAAATGGCTGAATCTTTAAAACATCCATATTTGACATTGATCAGATCTGCTTTCTTCACACAGCATAGGCTGATAAGACACCCACAGTTAGTCATACACGTACACATAACTCTAATTTATAATTTCTTACATTTGACTCACTGAGTGGTTGCCTCTGCTAGCTTGAAATGTTTCACACCAATTCATGAAGATAAGATATTCCTTGATTAATCCCGCAGTGGGGAAATTGCAGGATTACAGCAGCAGATGGGTAAAGTGCACACAAGAGACACATAGTAAAATAAAAAATAACAAGTAATATAAATAAACAGGAATAAAAACAGTAAAGAATCCACAAAAGCAATATTATATATATATATATATATATACATATACAGACAGACAGACAGACTGAAATGTATTTAAAAATGTATCTATATTGCACCAGTTGAAGTGATTAAAGTGACCAAAGTGATTGAAGTGTGTTTGTGGTCTACTGTGAACTCAGCTGGTTGTGCAGCCTGACAGCAGCAGGAAGGAAGGACTTGCCTTTCCTTCACACACCGGGGATGAAGCAGCCTGTGTGTGAAGGAGCTATGCAGAGCTGCCAGGGCATCCTGCATGAGGTGGGAGGTGTTGTTCATCAGGGATGAGAGCTTAGCCATCATCCTCCTGTCTCCCACCACCTCCAGTGGACACCCCAGCACGCTGCGGGCCTTCCTTACCAGCTTGTCCAGTCTCTTCCTGTCAGCTGTCTTGATGCTGCTGCTCCAGAAGACCACTCCATAAAAGATGGCTGAGAGTCAAAGAAGGTCTTCAGTTGTGCTCCCTGCACTCCTTAAGACCTCAGTCTCCTCAGCAGAAAGTCTGCTCTGTCCCTTTTTTATATAGTGCATGTGTGGTCAATCCAGTTTATTGTTCAAATGAAGCAAATTATATCAACAAAAGGTTTAGAGGTGGTCAGAATGGACGCTGTTTTCATTCATATAGGTGTTCCTTTGTGCTTTAAGGAGTACTCTTCCAGAATAATCACTTCTTTTAGATTCAAAGTATTTCTAATTGATTCGTTAGTGTGTTTGGTGCATCCTGTGTTTATATAATGGCACTAATCAAGATGAAGAAGAACATTAAAAGACTCTGGGGGGGAAAAAGATATGTGTGAAATGTCAGGTGGTGGAAAAAAGTATGGTCCATCCACAGTATCAGCGAGGTAGGTAGTGTATGAATAGGTTGAGCGCTTGAGTATTTGGAGAGTAAACGAAATACTAGCAGCGTCTTCCCCGTGTTTTGGAAAGCTACTTTCTCAGACTCAAAGACTTCCCTAGCAACTGTCATGAGCTAACCGCAGCGTATTGTGCAACAGCCATCAGGATGTGTGTGTTGAAGGTGAAGTGAGCTGTACACCACAACCAGGGAAAGGGAACATTGTTTATTGGTCTCAACAGTCACTCTTCAGCATTTTGCTACATTCAGTCAAGAAAAAATGTATCCTTAACAGCTGCTTTTCACAGACTCCTAAAATGTAATCTATGCTTACTTTGGGACATTTTTTGTTGCTAAAGCAAGAGTTGTCAATTTCCTATTTTTAAACATTTAGTTCAACACGTAATTTGCTTTATTTAGCTTAACTTTGCCTCACTGTCAAACAACCAGTAAATCTCTCTGGGTCCTGTCTCTGTGGTGGAGGAAACGGGTCGGCCATTCCAGAGCTATTAGCTAGGTTGTGTGTGTACTCAGGGATTCTCTCCGCGGTTGTTTTTGCCGACTCTCATTGTTCAGGAGCAGAGCGATTTCACGGTTTGCTCGTTAATCATCCCGCTCACAGCATTCATAACCGTCTGCTACTGCACTAATGGACACGAGTACAAGTTGGCAGTGATGCCAGGCCGAGCCCGCCTGGCCCGCTGGTGTCCCACACGGAGAGGGGAGCAGAGCAAATGCCAGTGGCTGAGTCATATAGATCAGTGGTTCTCAACCTTTTTGCACTGTGAAATCATTTTTCAGCCGAGTACCAAGGCAGTTTTAGTTGAAAAAAATATGTGCTGTGCCATCAGTGTCAATATATTTTGTACAAATACCACGTACCCGCTGGAGTGCCTTCACGTACCCCCAGGGGTACACTTACCCACATTTGAGAACCACTGGTATAGAGGGATTGTTTCTGATCAGCTGGAGTAAAGGTCAAGCTATAGGAGAGTGTTCCTCCCACGGAGGAAATGTGTAGTAACAGTCATTTGCCAAATGCAAGAAAACAGTGTCACACTTCACAGGTCCTGTAAAAAATATGTGACGTTATTTCCATTTGTTGCTTGAATCAGGTTCTCAAACTGTTTCTTCTTTGTCTTTTCAGAACAGATCAAAGTATCAGTTAATGATTTCATTATCAAAGCAGCTGCTGTTACACTTAAAGTAAGTATTGTTCACCTGTTTATCATTACTTAGTTTCCTGGCGATGTGTATATTTACAGAACACAAGGTTATTCACCTTATATGCCAAGTATCTGTTCTTTTGGTGCTTAACACAGCCTGGACACGCACACACAATGATCTGAAGTTCATGCTTCAATTGATTTCCAAGGTTGTATCATTTGATCCCTCCATTTATATTTTTTCTGCAGCAAGTTCCCTCTGTTGTGCTCGTTGCTAGCTTATTCAGATGGTGAATTAACTGGTAGCTTCGCCTATAAGACGAGACTAAATGTTTACTCAAAGACTGTGTTCATTTTGATGGAAAAAAAATATGCATTTAATTTAGCACACTGTAGGAAGATATGTATAAAATATTGCTCTAATAAGCAGCAGCTGAGAAATCTGCCTGTTTGCTGCATGTCACAGGAAATGTGAGGACTGTGTAACACAATTGTGTAAATGTTCTAGGTAATGTTAGTATAAAATGCTAAAGCACCACATGGCTGTCTCATAGTCTGGACACTATGTCCCAGAAAATACCTCTTTGGATTGGACTCGGCACTGAACTGAGACATGGGACTTCCTTGCATAACAGTGGAACATCAGTTGCTGGAAGCGACTGTACTTTCCCCCCCAGAGTTGGCCTTAGTACATCAGGAAGTGGCATCTGAGGCTAATTTTTTTTTACTTTTTAATAAACCGTTGTGCAGTGGGATGTGGGGTTTTGTAAGTCTTCAACACAGCATATTAATCAAGATCAAGATTATTCAGACATATTCTTTTTAATCAGATCACCACCAAATTGTTCTTGGATTTACTGTTATATAGTGTTTAGTTTTTTTACTGCCATCATTATTTACCCATATGCATGCTACCAGTCATATTTTAGAAAATTACATATTTATTATTGCATCAGACTTTGATATGTTTCCCTATATGATTAGATTAGGTATTCCTTTTATTAGTCCCGCAGTGGTGAAATGTTCAGGATTACAGCAGCAAACGGGTGCACACAAGAGTAATGCAAATAAAAACAGTAAAGAATGCGCAATAACATGCATGAACTGTATAGGAGCACAGTGTAACCAAAGCAGGAAGTCCTTTTAGCTCTTCTTTATCTATTTATTTTTCACTGTTGTTATCCGTCAAAACCTGTGCTGACTCTGACTTTCCATCCTAGGAGATGCCAGAAGTGAACGTGACCTGGTCTGGAGACGGACCCCGTGCACTTAATTCAGTCCACATTTCAATCGCAGTGGCGACTGACAAAGGCCTCATTACCCCCATCATCAAGGATGCTGCAGACAAAGGAGTCCAGGAGATCTCGGCTAATGCTAAGGTAACAAATACATTATACACCATTATGTTACCTTATGTTGTGAGGTACTTTGGTGTGAAAGTTACCTCCCAAAGCCCTCTTGCGAGAGTATTTTGTCCCATACTTCCTTTGCTGCCAGTAGATTATAATTTATATTAACACATGGAGTTTTTCAGTTGATTTGTTCGTGGAAATAGATAAGGGAGTTGAGACTTGACTGCAGCCCAATTGTATAGGAAAACAAACTCTGGAGGCGTCTGTAGAGTTGTACTCGTCTTCTGGCACAAACTTTATTGCATACGGTTATTTTTTTAATATCCATCAGATCATGTTGAGTTCAAATCTCAGATCAGCTGGCAAAGATCATCTGTAGATAACTGATTAGATTTGTGATAGTTTGATTTTGGGGTTGTCTCAGCTGTCACTGGCCACAGATGGAGAACAAAGCAACAATGGTCAGCGCTTCCTGCTGCTCACAGTCAGCAGCTGGGGACAGACATTTATTCACAAACACATAAATGTGCTCTCAAAATCTGATATTCATGTTCAGACGCGCACTCGTTGAATCGTCTCACTCTTGTCCTCATTTAAGACACCGACACAGATCAAATAGATGAATTTCTCAAGATGAGGGTATTAAACATGATATCTCTCGCAAGCAGTAACTAGGTATAAAATGTTCTGGGCCCTTATTTAGGTCTGATTTATGTCTGATTCAACAGCTGTTGGCAACAAAACATGGAAGATATCTGATTGTTTTCATAAAACAGTGTTGTTAAACTTGAAGACTGCTTCTCTCCTTGGAACATGAATAGTAGTTGCAGAAGTAGAATCAGTATATGACAGTATCTGTAGTTTGTCAGGGGGAATTTGTGTGGTAGCTTTAAGGGAATACAGGCAGTATGTCTGAGTGTTAGTGAGAGGTGAGGGATGAGTGAGTGCATGAGTAATTATGTTTTAGACATACTTATAATCAGATTGCAGCATTTATGCCTTTTCTGTAACTGCGTAAATCCATACAAAACTGATCATGCAATAGACGTGATTGCTTCATCACAAGGGGTGTGGTCTGTTTGTCTGGACAAACACCATCGCACACTGATGACATGACTGTCAGTGCTAGCACAACTAGCTGTGAGTATTGTGCTGATGGGAATGAAGTATTTCATTACAGTACATTGCAGTTCAACACCAATTTAGAATTTGCACATTTGTTTTCCATCAACCCTTTGAGTGCATTATTTCACTGTTGACGTGTTTTTTTCAGTGTAGCTAGTTAGAAGATAGTAGCACTATCCAGTTGTATTGGTATTTTGATTTTAAGTGTCCTGTTTTTTTCATTTGGATGGTGTTAGATTTATTTTGTAATGTATAGTATTATAGAGAGCCATGATTGCAGTTCTTTAACTGACATTGTTTATTCTAATATATGTTTCATATTACCAAATACATACCTTGTCTTTTACTGTTTATACTTTTGTTGTTTTCAAACAGTCCAGTGACAATTTATTATTAAATAAATAAATAAAGAATTAAGTTTTGTATGAAAATATGTTGCTTAAAACTTTCTCTATACGTTTTTTTTCTAGTGAGTCGAGGTGAAATGTTTTATTCCAGAATAGTATCTGGCTTGCATCAGGTTTTTAATCAAGTTGTCCAATTGTCTTTGAGATGCTAAAATGCAGGTGTAAATTTGAAGCTTGGAGAATATACTTATTCTGGTTTTCATCTCTGTCTGCCATGCATTTATTTGAAGGAGCAGTGACACTAGTTTGTTCCAGGAATGAGGCCCAGAGGAGTCTGCTTAATTTGTGTTTACTTATGTTGTTGTCTTTATTAAACAATTTTGATGACTCCAAGTCAAATAATGTAATGGTTGTTAGCGATCAAATCACTGCAGGAGGACGTTGCATCGGCCAACAGCTGCTATAAAGCATGGGCAGCAACATGGTGGACATTTTAGTCCACTTAAGCCATCAAAATGAGCTCTGTCACCCACTGCTATTCAGTTTAGTTATGCTGCTGCCTTGAGTTAATTCTCCATTTGCCAGTCCTTATTGCTCTCAAATTAAAATCAACATGTGGTTTGAATGAAGCACAGCGGGGTCGCTGCTGGCTATTGATGTGATGGAGTGGAACGTCAGCCTGTTTTTGCACTAAGAGCTCTTATCTCAAATGTGCCCACCGTGTCTCACTGTCTGACAGTCCTGTGAGTCATTCTCAACTCTGTATTGGCTGTGTCCCCGCATTAACCTTTAAGTACATTTCCATTTGAATAAAGTTCACGTTGAATAAATACATGGTGGCCATCCAGTCTCAACAGAGGGTTGGAAAAAGAAGTTCAACGATAGCTTTTTAACAGTAGCCTTGTTATTGCTGCGAGGCATTTAGTATAAGGTGGCCTGTATTTTAAATCGGTGCTACAACACGTATGTTTAGAGAATCACAGGACTGCTTCTCACGGTAAGTCTAGCCAGTGGATCATATGCATGCACACATTCCTGCACCAGTTCCTACAATGGCGTCAACATAGTTTGTTCTTCATTGACGGATACGCTGTGTTTTGTCCCTCTTTTTCAAAAAGTAATGCACTATAATTCATATACAGTATAACCCACATAACCAATTTGTATGTAATCCACATAATCGTGAGCCAGGACAGATGACGTAGTAAAAAGAGCGTCTAAGCCCCCGTAGGGAGGAGGTCGGGGTTGACGGGTCTAAAAACACCAGACTTGCACCCATGGAAGTCGCTTTTCTATGTCCCGTTAGAAACTCAGAAGTCAATGTTGACTTGTTTGTCACTTAACTAACGCCATTTCGGTTGTTATTTTTCCCAACATAAGTATGACACAAGTATGTTTGTTGCCTCAACATAGTAGGGGCAGGCGCACTGATCTGTTAAGATGAGGATACGTTGCTCATTCACGCTCTGATAGAACATGACTTCACAGAACCTGGATGCAGCAATGTATTTGTGTTCCTCGGTTTCCAGCTTTGTTTTGTGTGTGTCACAGTGACCATTTGTATCTTGTATATCTGTTCTTCTCTGAAACTAAGCCGAAATGATTGAGTGGTGTGTCATGTTTCAATAGGCACTGGCCCAGAAGGCTCGAGATGGGAAACTTCTACCAGAGGAGTACCAGGGAGGCTCATTCAGGTAAACAAGACACACATTATCTCTTGGTTAAAGAAGAGGCATATGAAAAGTCATAACATTATACAACTTAAAGTTATTTATATCTACTTTCCACTTCAATTTGTAGTATAACTCCGTACATTTTTCTCAATTCAATAAGCAGACTTTTTATATGTGGGTGCGGAGGCCCTTTTATCTCTAATACTTAATTCTATCTCACAATTTCCTTTGGCGCTCAGCGGTAAGATAGCCTTCATAAATTTCCCCTATTATGACTTAGATCCAGTTTCACAGATAGTCAATATATTATGCATATTCTACATTTCATGCCGGCCTGAACTGAATGAGGTCTTGGGCGACAAGTACCATCAGTTACTGTGCCATCAATTGCAGAGAATTGAATGGGAGGCTTTTCAACTCATTAGACTTAATGGTGTCATTTAGACATAAATGGGGTTTCTGTGTCAGGCAGGAGCGATGAATTCCTATGGAGATGCAGCCCTCTTTGTTCTCCTGGGGATATATGTGTAGGTCTTTCCTCTATCCGTTCTTCCATCTCCATGAGCTACAATTCTCATTAATGCAAACGGCAAACTGCCCTCGGGTCAGTCTTGCTCATGATACTCACTTGGAGGCCGGTGCTGCTGTAATAATCTTTACTGATCAGTGTTCTGTGTTGTAAAATAAGATCTTAAAAGCCAATTATATTAATTTACTTAAATTCACCCTATTCACTCTAAAAGATAATGTTCTTTTTTGCATCAAGAAGCTGGTTTTAGAGCGATCGTTATGGCGGCTTAGTTGATTTTTATGCATTTCCTCTCGTGCTGAGCTTGACTAACGATGTAATATGTGTTCTGTCTCTTCTTTCGTCCCGTCCCTTCCTCCATCCGTTCTCCTTATCTCTCATCGGCAGTATATCTAACCTGGGGATGTTCGGTATCAGTGGCTTCAGCGCCGTGATCAACCCTCCTCAGGCTTGTATCCTGGCCGTCGGGACCTCCAGGTCCGAGCTGCGACTGTGCGAGGATGATCAGACCCTGTACACCCAGCAGCTGATGACAGTTACGCTGTCCAGTGACGGACGGCTGGTGGATGACGAATTAGCCTCACGGTTTCTAGATAAATTCCGCAGCAACCTAGAAAAACCGCAACGCATGGCCCTTGCCTGAAATACAAAGAGATATCTGTATGAAAGGGACTTGAAGGAAGAAAGCGACAAAGCAAGAAACACCTGCATGACAAAGCCTGTCTCGTGCTTTCACACGCAGAGCGCTATTAAAAAGTTGTTTCCTGTTCAAGCTTCGATTAAGGCTTACAAAAGTAGTTGTGTGCATAGTAAAAACTTGATTTTGTGGCTTGCTTCTGACGGATAATCACCAGGCTTTGTGATGGAGCGGTTAAACTGGGCTTCTGCTAGAGAGGAAGAGGATGTAGCAGTGGTGCCAAATATAAACAGAAGTTGGATAGCGGGGTGCATCCCACATAATGTAAAAGCGGTGGTTGTTCTATCACACCGGAAAAGTGTATATATGTTAAGTGATTATTCCATTTTAAGTTTATATTTTTCAGTCCCAGTGCATCTAGTCTGTCACTATTAATATAATAAGTGGTACTGTAACAAATAAAAGGATTTTATCACTGAACATCAGTGGCAGTGCATAAGGGTGAACCACGTAAACCATTTACTGTTACAGAATTCAAGAAATTAATTAACTGTTCATGTTCATACATTTTAACTTATTTAAACAGATCCTGTGACATCCCTGAAAACTAATTTCCTAAATCCATGTGTATACAAAATAATAAGGTTTTTGGTTTCCTTAAATAAAACACATTTTACAACCTTGAAATGTCAGTGAGCCTCATTTAACATGTTTCTCCCCACCTTCAGGCACACAGTGTGTGTGCGCGTGCGTGTGCGTGTGTGCGCACGCGCAACTATTTAATTAGAATCTAAAGAGATTACACAATTATTTCATAGAAGCCAATTAGGATGATTTGCTGGGCTCCAGTATACAGGTCAGTCTCTGCTGGCAGCTGTTTATCTATGCTGTAAGCGTCGGCAGAACAGCTGTTTACATATGTAACAGCACCAGTTGGGCAGACTTTATCTTGGATGTGTGTGTAATCAGGGTTTGGTATTATTTCTTTTAGAGATGGAGAAAGAACCTGCTGAAATAGAAAGTTGTGATATCAGACTTTCTGAAATAGAAAGTTTTAAATTAGAATTTCACACCCGACACAGCTTCAAGAGCAGCGGTTACAATGTGAATATGGGGGCAGTTTAACGAGGCAAACACCTTGCTCTTAAAACACTTGACTAATGACTTTTCTTCGAGCTGCTGATTCACATGATGGGTTTTCTACATTTTAGTTCAGAATATTAATGACCTAAATTGAGTTGTGGATTATTCTGGTAACAATGAAAGAAAAGAGGTACAGGAACTGCATTCATATTTAATGACGGCAAGGACTGTAGTGAAAATTGCCTTCCAATAAATCATTTCCCCTGCAATTCTGCCTTTACATATATAGCCACTTTTCCATGACTGTAGAGCAAGGACATTTTTATACAGGCAGGCTACAATGGGATTGGGGTGTGGAAGGTGCACTCAAATGAAGTGAGGACAAAAACAATGCTTTTCAACCTTTAAGCTTGAGTTGTAATCTCCATACAAGAGTCTGTAATATGCACATGCAGTTTTTAGTTTTTCTGTCATGTCTTTTATTGTTTGATAAATATGAAATGTCACTGCAAAATGTGTGTTTTTATTATTCCAGTTATCGTCCTCCTTATTGAATATAAATGTGTTATTACTTGGTGAGCCATGCTCATTATCCAATCGCTGCATTGTGCGAGTATTTATCTGCGTGCACAACTTCACCAGCTGCTGGGAAGAGATAAAGTCACTCCATGGATCAACCTGAGATCAGGTGAGATGCAGAGAGAGATTGAAACAGCTGCTTAAGAAGACAAAACCAATGTGTAAACTGCCATCAACGCAAACACATGGTAAAATGAACACAGGAAGTGAACACAAATGTGTGCTTAATTCACTGTGACGTTTCTTTTTTTTTATAACACTCTTGCATGAGATGGCCTGCTGTTACCCCAGCAACAAGCTAACAGGGAAACTGATACGTTGCTTGGAGCTAATTGATAACCACGTGAGATTTTTCTGTAGAAATGTTGATTAGTTGTGGTCTTGTGCTACCATAAAGCCGAGTGTAATGAGAGCTTTGGCTTGGAACAAAGCCCATTTGTGTCATGGGTAATATCCTTAAGGCCTAATATTTGGGATGAAGTAGACTATTCTTTCTGTTGTTGCAATATCCTTTTTTTTCTGTTCTAAAATTCCCTTGGTTGATAGTGTTTTTATAGTAAAATAATGTTCCTTTTAATATACCTCGCATTTTGCTATCGGCTTGATAACGGCTGGGACCATTTAGCAAAGCGGTTGAACAATATTCTTCCAATATCAGCACTGCAAATGCAGCAAAACAGATTCTGTCATTTCTTTGGCTTACCTGTCACTGTCTGACATTTACTCCTCTGGATGCTGCCCACCAATCTCTGCCCACCAATCATGTTATGTGTAACAGCTGGATAAGAGCCACCAAACAGAAGGAATCAGATTGGTTCCCACCGAGGTTTTGATTAACTGTGCACGTGGTCTTGAAGCTGGTGCGGGGCTCACACTGGCGTGTAGGTCAGATTCATGGACACACAGCATGGTGCAGAGAGATGGAGGCAGTTGCTATGGAGACCAAAGTGGGCGAGTGTGCATTTCTGTTGTGCTGATATTTGGATGTCCTTCAGATACATCGTCTCACAAAAGGTGTTTGTTCCATGTTTGGAGGGTTACAACTGTACAGTCAATGAGGGGTTGGAAGCAGCTCTTGATTGACAAAAGAATATCACAGGCTGGGGGGTGTGCGGTGCCGTCATCCAGTCTGCACCCCACCCTTTCCCTAAGCCTCCATCCATCCCCCTCCAGCCCTCATGGGCACTACCAAAGCTTGGAACCATTCATGTATTAACAGTCCTCCAGCTTTCAATGAAATCAAACAGACTTTGAAGGACTTTTCTGTCTTTTCTGTCTCTTCGGTAGTGATGAATAATGTCCCCACTTATAAAATAAAGTTGATGGTTGTATCATCTAATAATGAACCATTTTAGTCTATTTTGCCTCTCAGGAGTCCCTCCCTGTCTCTTGTTTAGTCTCACACACACACACACACACACACACACACACACACACACACACACACACACACACACACACACACACAGAGAGACACATATTTCCCTGTGTGAACAGGCTTTGTGAATAATCACCAGGGTTGGTGAGAGGCTTGCTCTCATCCACATTATCTCACGCTCAAGTTTGTTCAACCATTGTTGACAGGATTTCCTCTGCTCTCCCCGTTTTCCCGTACTACCAGCACTTCTCTATTCAGTCGTCTTTTAACTGGGATGCAAACTTTGCTCGCAAAGCCTGCTGTAAAATGACCACCTCGTACTTCCACTTCCTTCTTCTGTCTAAGTTTGACTACATTTAGACCTTTATGTCACTTCTTAGTAAGGCCTCTTTTTCCCCCGCTCAACTTAAGGCATCCTTTTTTTAGTGGTCTTTAAAGAAAGTGCATGTAAATGAACCAGAAACTGATTGGTATCCACAAACATTTCACCTGTGAGATTACTGTGGTGTGTCGTCCGCGTGCCGACTGAGAGTCCGACCCAGATGGGGGATGACACAAGACATTCCAGATGGCTATGCAGTACTCTGTTACACTCGCTGTCCAAACACGCCGGCTTTGCTGTCCCAGCACCCAAACACAAGCAAGGCCCTTGCTTTGTTGTTGTTGCACAAAGCCCAGCCTTTTGAAGCAGTCCAGTCATGCTCCCGTGATGCCTGGACAGCTCATTCAGCCTGAGACACGGCAGGGTGTGGCAGAGCTCCTCTATCGGCCAAAGATACACAACCAGGACACACTCCTGACGACCTCCCTCACCTCCCCAGAAACCCCTAGATTAGGGGACAATAGACTTCTGAATGCTTCTCAGTAGTTACAGGTTACAGGAAGTAGTAGTAACAGGGAGTTGTCAGAAACATCTGTCTAATAAATATCAAGAGATCACATGTTCTTCCGTAGATGGATCAGATTAAAATAGAAATATAACTGTACACCATGTAGTTCTCATCATTTCCCCACATCTGTGCAAACACTCAAATTCACTGGAAGTTTAGACAGCGAATGATTCATTTCATCTCGCTGCTCTGGACGTATATGGACATCTTGCAATCTCTTCTAGTCGCAAGTGACTGTGCTGGTTGGAGGGAAAAAGACACGTTGCCGAACAGGAATGCATTAGTCGGCCTTTACCACAAGGATTCCCAACCACAAGAGCGTCTGGTGAGAGTGCGTGTGTATGTCCTTACTGAATAACTATCATGGACTTTGTTTCTTAGCTAGATGTGTATTGGCTGACTCAGATGTTTCATTTAGGCCTCAGTCATGCCCAGTATACAGCTGTTCACCTCCTGTGTTTTTCTTGTTTGTGCTGCTGTAACGTCACAGACAGATAATAACGCTGGAACCTTGGTTAACTGGTTGGTTTTATTCATTTCGGCGTTTTTACTACACTTAAATGAGACGTATGATCTGGTCACCTTCATGTTCACACAAGCCCTTGAACATGATGGAGTTTATTTTACCTCTATAGACTGACAGTGATTGAGAGTTGTGTGCATTCCTACGTGCTCAAGTGTTGGCCTTAATACTTTTTCTTATTTATTCAGTCTACCTTACATGGGACAGTTTGTATGTTCAGCTGAAAAGAGATTTATCAATCACAGAAAATGTTACACATTCACCCAACTATTTATTAAAGGAGTGGATCGTCTTTGCAGTTTGTTTCAATGTTGTTTCTCCAGAGAGAGAAACTAGGACAGACATTGTCCTGAGAGGGACACAATGTCAGGCCAATGTCAGGCTGGGTAATCGTTGGTCTTCACAGTCTCTGTGTTACTCTTTGTTTCTGTCTCTATCTTGTACGCTCTATTTTTCATCCTATCTGTCTAGATTTTACTGTAACAATTTGATTGTTTTATTTTCAGTTGAAATATCACTTTTAATTTAGACATTTACAATAGTCTTTATATCACAGAAAACATAGTTATCAATCCAGGCAAGGCAAGGAAAACGTTATTTTTGTAACACATGTCACACAGAAAATTCAATGTGGTTTTTGTATGTATTTTGTCCTTTCTGTGGACCACTAGGAAGATTAGCGGCCGCTAAGGCGTCAGCTAATGGAGATCCGGTAAATAAACTAAACTAAACATGATAAAAAAAACTAATACAAGATGAACTATAAACAACTGTGGCAACAGCTAAAACAGGAAGTGACTTGTATCTGTCGAGTAGGAAGTGTGAATCTTTCTGACACTCTGCTCTTTTATTTCTTTGGTGGAATCATGTGTGGGTGTGAAGTCAGTCGTCAGAAAAGACGATCTGTACGTCTGAATGTCAAATATAAATCTCCGACTAGATTGTAATCTTTGCATTAACCCAAAGAGGATCTATCTCTTCATTGCCACTTGTCAAATATCTTGCCCTTTTGCTCTCATCAGTGGAAGTGAGGAAAGGCTGAAGGAAGTGGAGGGACTAGTCACTATTTATTGGGAGTACATTGTTCTCAATGTCTTGTATTCAGTATTCTTCCACAATTAATTCCACTTGTTCCTTTTCCTCTATGTTTATTTAATTGTTAGCTGCCTGATGGGGATTATTTTGTTGTTATGTTTGGATCTCTGATGGCCGTTGTTGTGTTCTGGTGTATTCTGGTATTTTTAGCCATACTAGTGGCGTGGCTCACTTCGGTCCTGAACAGGCGGCGAACTCCGGGTCTAAAAAGCAAAGCCAATGCGGATGTGGCTTAAACTTTCATTATTTCTAATGGCCATCAGGGGACGACTCCTCTGGTTGCAAAAAGAAGTCAGATTGTATCAAAGTATATGAGAGTCACTTGATGTATTACATCAGTAAACATGAGATTATAATCACTCGTGCCATGTCTTCTTCGATACAGCATGAGGTTCACTTACTAAATGATGGTCCCATTTAGAGTAAAATAGACGATTAAGCAGGGTATGTTTGAGGGCGTGGCTACCTTGTGATTGAAAGGTCTCAACAACGGTGTTATCTGGTCTGGGAGTTGTCCTTGTTTTCGTCTTGTAACTTAAAGTTAATTGTAATCTTCTTGGGTGCCCTAAACATGTCTTATTTAGCGTACGGTTGTACATAGCTTCACCCTCTTGCAACATTTCTGGTTTAAAAAAGCCAGGATGGCGATTTTCAATAATTAAACGAAGATGGTGAACATTTGGTAAACACACACCTGCTTAAGATCAGCATGTTGAAATGTTGAGATTAGCATTTAGCTCAAAGCACTATTCTGCCTAAGTACAGCCTTACATAGCCGATAGCATGCTTAGTCTCGTTCATTTAAACGTTTTGTGTTTAACTGCTGACGTTTGTAAGAGGTTCATACATATTGCTTCTTATTTTAAAGTATCTGCCATATTTGGTCATGGGATTTTTTATTGTTTTACCCATTATTCCAAATGGCCCTATTTGTCTTATCATCATAGGCTAAATGAGCTGGACATGCTGTGATTTATGTGCCATAAGTTGCTGAGTGTAATAATAACTGTGTTCACCTTAAAAACCAGGTCACTGTTTATTTAGAGGTGTCACCATGACTACCACATTACTGGCCATGCTGAGCCAAAACCAATTACGTATGGCTGGTTGTTAAGGAAGTCAGACAATTGCAGATGAGCAGTCACACATCATTATCAGTTGAGATATTATGTCTGAAAACCTGAGACGACTCCAGCCCAGTGAAATGTTAATTCAGATTTTTAGAGTGAAGGGAAGTTTCTTACGATGGAAAGTGGAAAAGGAAGGAAGTTGAGATATTGCAGATAACATCAAGCATGGAGGCTCCTCAGCTTAAAGCATAACTGGAACAGATTCCCACGACCATACTTTTAGCCATTCTTAGAAAAAAAGTAGCTCATAACTGCTGCTTGTTTTTGCTTCTTCAACATTTTTTCTCTGATGAATTTATGTATGTTGGCCAAGCAGTGCAATGAGATCACAATCGGTAAAATCACATGTTAGTCACAAGGAAATGTGTGCAACATTTTAGAGTTGTTTTGGATCTATAAACTTGGAAGATGAGGTGTGTCTCTGTGACCTCTTTCAATTGGTGGCACAAGATCACACTGAGACATATACAGCAAAAAAGAAAGACAGAGAGCGCAAGGGAGCAGAGACAAGAAAATCCGATGAATTGAAAATGGAGTGAGAACTGAACAAAAGACCAGATGGGCTCTCAGAAACTGTTGGTGTCAGGGACATGAAAAGAGGAAGAGGGGGAGAGAGCGGGACATGGGGAGGGAGGGACAAGGAGGGAGATGAGGATAAGCAGCCAGAGAGAGGGAGAGATCACCTTCTTCTTAACCATTAATAAATGTAGAGACAGGAAGAGGGGAGAGAATGAGCAAGCGAGGCTGAGGCAGGGCGGGAGGGGAGGTGGGGCAAGTGTGGAAGAGGCAGAAGGGTGTGTGCTCACATGAACCACTCTTGCCCTTCTGCGTGTGTGCCACTAGTCAGTGTGTCTTTCAGGCAAAGAATAGAAAAGTTAGGGCAAAGTCTGAGTCAGCTCCAGCAGCTACTAGACACTCTCAGCAACTCCCTCCACAGTGACAGGTTTCTTCTCTGTCTATTTTCTCTTTTTTTACTGCTCTCTCACTCATTCTCTCTCTCTCTCTCTCTCTCTCTCTCTCTCTCTCTCTCTCTCTCTCTCTCTCTCTCTCTCTCTCTTTTACACACACAAAAACACACACCACTACCACCACCACCACCCGTCACTCCTGGCAGAGGGAAGACAGGACCACAGGAGAACTGTTACACACCTTTACTCCCAGCTACTCACCATGCCATCGACAGACGCTTTGCCCAGGATGTGGACGCTTGTCTTGGGGGTCACCTTTGGATTATTGGCCTCCTCCAGGTCGGATCAACTTCAAGGTGAGGGGACTGTGCCTTCGCCCAGTGGACGGCTCTTTGTTTCTGGATATATTTATTTATATGTTACCTTATTCTGTCAAAATTGTGCCGGTCTGACTGGCTGGCAACACTCCTTTGTTTTCAGATTTTAGGACCAGACTGTATTTGGGTTTTTCCCCTGCTTGAGCCTTGTTGAGAATGTTGAGTGAACGTTGATGTAAAAAGCAGACAGTGAAAGAAAGAGGCTGTGCTCTGCTGCTGCTTATAGAACGGATGAGTGGATGCCGGCAAGAGCGCGTGTGCTACACCAGCACAGACAGGCTAACGTCTGGCAGTCTGAGACTCCTGACAGACACAAAGGAGACAGGCGCTCTTGCTCACTCTCTGTTTCACACACATTCACAGGCTGGAAAGTGAACCTTATTTATCAGGGTTTTGGATGACCAGTGTAGCTTTCACGAGCAGTCTTTTTCAAGTAGAAGCAGAAATGAGGGGTGTGTTTTTTTCCCCTTATTTGCTGTGCTGATACTGCTGGAGTCTGTGCTGCCACGCTTAATGCTTTATTCTGTGACAAACAAAGGATGTTCAGCAATCGCTCTAGCTCTCCCCCCAAAGTCTCCCTCGTTTCTCTTTGTCTCTCACTCATGTGCTTTCTGTGTAAGGTTTTGATTGGATTTGTTGCTCGGAGCAATATATCTCTGGAGGCGAAGTTGGTCCTGAATCTAACAGGTCTGGGGTTGTCTGGCTTGTTCCCTGAGGAGGTGGTGGTAGAGATGTTCACAAAGACTCCCTGTGGCACTGCGCCAAAGAACAATCAGCATCGAGCTATAAATCTCAGCAGTATTTAAAGGCAAATAGGAGACTGCCTTAACAGCTTGTATGTGCACTGTATGTGGGAAGAGGAAAAGGGATGGAGCCATTTCCAGCCCCCCTCCTTCCAGAGGAGTTGTGGGCTTTTGTGTGTGTACTTAAGTATGTATCTCTATATGTGAGTATTGAGAGTAATTGATGTCTGGCTAGATGGGTCCTTCGGGGGTTAGATCTCATCCTAGTGCAGACGTTGTCTTTGAACCTTAAACCTGTAGCTTTTGCACGAACCACATCATTAAGAGCAGCACTCATGCACTTGTGGCTGGCCAATTAACCAAGATTAGGTTTGTGGAGAGTTATTTACGATACTGCCTGTATGCTCACCAAAAGCATCTATGAGCATGTATGAAAATTGTGTAAAAGAAATGTAATTTGACTGTAGATTTTTTTCCCCAGTAGTTTAAATTCATGTTATCCATTGAAATTCATTCTATGACCTCTGCAAGGAGTATACTAAAAACATAATTTAGGATAGTTCAGATGTATTACTGACTTCAATAAGACAGTTGATCAACAGACTATAAAGAGTTCAATTATCTCACTGGGGAGAAAAAAAGGCCAAAACAAACAATTAATACAAGTTTGTTTTTGCTTGTCATAAATTAAGAAATCTGCCAATGGAACAAGAATAACCATGTAATGCCCACAATACGTATTTATTCAACTAACAAGATATTCAATTTACATGGCCTAAAAACAAGTCCATATATCTCACTGAAATCGTACTTGTTCGGTGATAGTGTCTTATATTAAGTGTGATGAGATATGATGTTAAATTACACAAATATACTTGCATTTTTGCACTGCTGCAAATACTTTGATAATTGTCAATTTCTTGTCTAAACACTAAGAGATTCAATAGTGATGATATGATGATCAGAATGACAACATTTGTAGAGCTTTCAACACAACCAAAACTCTCAGGAACTTTACCTGATGGGTAAGGTTAGTGCTCTTATATATGTTGAGTTTATAATAGTATATAGTAGTAAGTCCTGCTTTCTCTATGCAGTCGATTAGTCTCTCTCTCTCTCTCTCTCTCTCTCACACACACACACACACACACACACACACACACACACACACACACACACACACACACACACACACACACACACACACACACACACACACACACACACAACGCAGATACATGCATTAAGGCCAACCTGACTGCTGGACTTTCTGCATGCACCGTGTCATGTTTCAAGGTGAGGGGTGGTCAGGGGTGCTGTGGACTGAGACTGGACTCTGACAAAGAGGGCTTGTGCCTGTACAGGTCTAAGCACCATCTCCTGCCACCTGAGACTCTCAGGCACGTGTTTGCCTTCTTTACCTATATGTACCCTCCTCTGCAAATAACCCACCCTGAAGCAGAATGGCTCTTTAACACTGATTGAACTGGTCCTAAATATTGCGGGGGTCCTCATTGTCCAGGTTTCGTCCATCTCTTTGAGTGCTGTTACTTTAAAAAAACAACTTCTTGTGAGTTTCATGCTCATATCCATACTCCCCCTGCATGCTCTCCCTCCTCATATAGCCTACACTAAAGTCTTTGTGTCCATGGGAAAACTGCTGGAAATGAGCAGGCAGAATAGCAGATTATACTGGATCTAAACCTCGATTTTAAGCACAAAGAGCATGTTTACACATAATAATGTTTTCAAAATCAGACAATGAAATACTTCTACAATGTCTTGAAATGTGTTATTTCCACTAAAGGCTTCTTTGTCTTCCAATCTGAATATTTGAAAAGCATGTTGGAGGTCAAATTGCTTATCACATATCATCTATTTGGATTAATTGAAACCTTCTTTTTAATTTAGGGGAGAGCTTTAAGGCTAATGCTACTAAGAAGCAAAATAAAATAAGTGAACCTGCCTGCTCTATGTAATAGGAAGCTGCTTTAAAAAGTGTCTACTAGCTGGAGGTGAGAAAGGATATGGCACAATTGCAAGAAAATCCTTCTTGTCACCTAAAGTGATGTTGGTTGGTGTTTGGTGTGTATATTTGTGTGTGTGTGTGTGTGTGTGTGTGTGTGTGTGTGTGTGTGTGTGTGTGTGTGTGTGTGTGTGTCAGCAAACATATTTGGACCATGGCTCATGTTTCACCTGTCCCGCTGGCCTGTTGGACTTGTGTTGTGACCAGTGGAGGGAAAAACATACCTACTGACAGAGCAACTTCATTCAAGCGTGATAATGCAGGACACTGGAGCATTGTGGGAGTGATGGTCCCTCTCCAAACCAGCTGATGTACTATGGCTAAAAGGATGTTACAGTAGTCGTGAGACATAGGGGTTTACAGTACACTGTTTGTTCTTGCATGGGATTCCTCATGTTATGAGAAACTTTGGTGAGAACATTTTCAGTAAGGTGTATCTACGAGTTTTCTATGTATTAATCTTGACATCAAGAATCTGAGGATCCGGGCTCTCTCGCTGTGCTTCATGCTGTGTCAGGGCTCGATAAAGGAAATGATCAGCCAACGTCCAAGTGTGTGTGTGCATGTGCATCTGCAATCTGCCCGTGTTTTTGAGCATCTGCATGCAGGGGGTAATTTGTACTTTATTGCTGGCATGGAAAAGACAAACAGAGAGAAAGTGAAGCGAGAGTTGAGAGTCAGGCTTGTCTATTACTTTTAGAGCAGCTGGAGGTTTTGGCAAGACGTTGTGTTAAAGCTCTCTTTCTCTAAGGTTCTATACACTCTGACTTTGCAGTATCCTTGGTTTCAACTCTATTAGGTGACAATGGAGCCTTTGGGAGAGTCAGTGCCTTGGCATAGCATGCTTCTCAACTGTATAAAGACACCCATGACCGTTCCATCTGCATACTAATGTTTGCACCTCAGATTCAAGTCAGCCCCCTTTTCAGCTCACTGATGGTAAACTGTGCTCCCTTTGATCCCCCTGGGCAGGTTTGCAGGCCCAGGACTGTTGTCTTGTTTTTCACCCCTTTTTTTCTTTTAGGGACACTGTGCCATGTGGCAGCATGTGTTGAGGTACTTTCAGTTGTGGTTGTGGTTGTGGTTGTGTGTGTGTGTGTGTGTGTGTGTGTGTGTGTGTGTGTGTGTGGGTGTGGGTGTGGGTGTGGGTGTGGGGGAGAAACAAGAGAGGGAGAGATAGAAGCAACTGAAAAAGCCACTAACAGAAAAGAGCTTACTTCCTACTGCTGCTAGTGAGATTGGAAAACATTGGGTTCTATATTTTTTGTAATTTATTACACATTCTTGCTGAAACCTACAGCTGCTGGCAATGTATTTACGCTCTAAGTGACTTGAGAATCTTTAAGAAATTCAGTTAATGGAAATTGTTAACTGAAATAAATTGGCATTAGTTACTTCATTTGTTTGTAGTGTGAGTGCAGTTTGTTCCGTTTACCAGGCTTCACTGGATGAATCTCATGAGAAACATTGCTATATATATAGCAATGTGTGTGTGTGTGTGTGTGTGTGTGTGTGTGTGTGTGTGTGTGTGTGTGTGTGTGTGGTATTTTCTTGTGCAAGTCTGATGTTGTTGCTGGGTGACTTAGCATTAGACATCTTTCACATCCTATGCATCCGTCACCATGGTAGCACATTGAAACAAGCACCAAACAGATAGATGATATGTGCAGATATTGGTTTCTTCTGTGCATGAACTGTATGAATTCCGATACATCTTCACATGACAGTGTTTGTGGTAAAAGATTCTAGTTTTGCTTTTGCTTATGCAAATGTATCTTGTGGTTTAACAACATAGGATATGATTGAAAACTGAATTTTGAGAGTACCGTCTATCTTGTGGAACAAAATTTTGTCACATGCATGTTTTCAGCACTTTAATCGCTATCTGTTAAGCCTCCATATATCAGTTTCCAGATAAAGAATTTTGGGTTGATAATACATTTTATGACTTCTTCCATTTCCCATGACGTCTTACGTTATTGTACATAATGGAAAGTTGATGCTTTTAAAATAGCTTTCAGTAGACTTGGACAGAAATGTTCATGCACAAAACAGTTTTTTTCTAGGAGGGGGAACCATGTAAACATCACGAGTCAGTGTCACGGCTAAATATTCACTGTGGCTCTCCTCTCACGAGAATCTTCCCAGGTGGTGTTTCTCTCTTTCATTTTCAATGCAAATGATCACCTGCTCATATCAGGAAAATCCCCAGGTGTTCTGAAACTCTGAAATGTATTGCTTCGTAATGGACACATATATATATATATTTAAAAGTGATCTACACATACTCATGCTGCCCTTTCATCTACTCATTGCCAGGCCTAGTTTGCGTTTCTGTTTTCGTTTCAATGAGGCAAAGTAATTTCCATGAGGTTTCTCCTTGACTAATCAAGCAAACTTAAGCAAATAGGCTGAGCGTCACAAGAGAGACAAACATTGCCCCGCTGTCAGTGCATTTCGTTTGGGCTAAACCTTTTTGAGAAAGAAGTCAGTTATTGTGCTGGAGAGCGTAGCTACATTTAGTCTTCTTATGGCATGATTGAGTATTTATTTGCAAGGCTTTTAGCATAGTGTATGTGTGAGTGCATACCTTTGTCTAACCTTCCTGGTCTTTAAGCGCTATGCATACTCTGCTTTGCACACTTTGTATGACTAGCAGGACCTAGTGCCTAAACACTGTCGATGAATCTGCTGCCTGTCTCAAGACTCTTCTGTGTCTCTCCCAGAAACTCATCTGGACAAGTCAGTCGTCTCATGACTCGACACTTTAATACTAACGCAAAACAGCACATGTAGGCTAGAGATCAAGATTTCCCTTACCATACATTTTAACCTTTTAAAATCCAATCCCCTGAGCGGAGACTGAGTGATTGTTATACACAACTGTAAATCATAGCTTGGAAATCATAGCTTGAAAAAAAAGTCCCAAACTGCTGTATTTGGATGTATTAAACACCATAAGTTACTACTTAACCCACAAGTGAAATATATGGTTTGGTACATGAACAAATTCAAATGTCACAGATGTGCGCAAATGTGCCCCAATGCAAATGTTGGAGACCTTGCCGGAATTTTCTCTGTACTAAACCCTCTCTAACTTTGTTCTGCTTCACTATATCAAAGTCAACATTTTCAGAGAGAATGTTCACATGTTGTGCTATAATTTGGGTTAGAGGTAGACTTTACAGCTACATCATTTCAAAGAAATAATCATCCTGAAAGTGCCTTTTATCTAGGCGGAACTGAAACCTTTTCATTTTTTTCTGTGTCATCTTCATTTACTCTTAACCAGTAACATATAGACTGATATTTACACATCTGAACAAAATCTCACATAGCCTTTTATTATAACCAAAGTTATTCAAATAGCCCTAGTGGTTGCAGAGATACAACCTTTTTAGTTTGGGTTATGCAATTTTCGAGGAAAGGGCCTACAAATAGGTGGGTTTTTAAAAGCATTCATGCGCACCATCAGTGTCAGAAGGCAATAACGGAATCTTCTGAATGGAAAACATAGTATAGGAATGGAGTGAATGGCTGCGTCAGGAAATCACGCATGAATCAAAAACACATAACAAATTCCCATAATGTAACCCACTGCATCTGGATCCTCACTGTAGTCTTAAACCTATGCTTATGCTATCTTACTATCTGGTTGTTGTAAATATATGTTTTGAGCTATTGAGTTTTAAAGGCATAAACAACATTAAATGACATGTTGATTTCACATGTATTAATAGAAACTTTTAGTTGTTCTCGGCTGACTGGAACAATATCTCATCTCATCCATAAATATTACATTCCATCTGAGGCCACAGTCCTCTCAAATCAAAATGTCAGTCTGTGGTTCCCTGTTACTGGCTAGACATTATTTGGACATAACATTTCAAGTGCTGCAATAAAAAAATAACATAATGACATATTCTGCCACACTGAAGCTATATTTTTGCCTTCTCTTTCCCTACAGTGAATTCCCGCAGCTGCAGCTATGCCGGGGTATTTCTGGCTCAGGGAGAGAGTCGTCACTCCCTGAACTTTGACACGGCTCAAAAGGTGTGCGAGCAGCTGCAGAGTGTCTTGGCGAGTCCAGAACAAGTCCAGGAGGCCTATGATAAAAACATGGAAACATGCAGGTGAAAACACAAACCGTTGTTTAATGATTACCTTCACCGATTGCCGTGAGGAAGACTTTTTTTTAAATAATTGTAATGTTTGCTGAGTACAAAGTACATTATTTAAGCTCTGAGACATGAAAGGAATACAGCATATTGATGATGTAACATTTATGGAACCCATATTCTCAAGATCTTTCCATGAATGTAGCCCTCTCACATCTTTTAACATTTCTACTTTTGGATCGCCTACAGTTCATTCACAGGGAATGCATTTCTTGTAATCAGACATCATTATTAAAACCCACAATTGAACTTCAACTATAAATGCACTTGGTCTTCATTATTACTCTTCATCTAGAGATTTAAAACTACAAAAGAAGAACATGGTCTTCCAGTTCTACAATATGGATTCAGCATGTTTGTCATGTGGGAGCCATCCTGTCGACTTCCAATACACCTCAGTTCTTAGTATGATGTGATGTGTTTAGACCTGGGATTATGTCTCAACAAATGTCTTAAAATGTGTGACAAATTGTGTCATATATGTCTTCTAATCATAATAATATGTCCATTCAGAAACGGCTGGACCAGCAATATGAACATTGCCATACTCAGACACTCGCAACATGAAAACTGTGCAAAGAACATGACAGGCTTCATTATTCATTCACGTGAAAATCCTGAAGAACTCTGCGATGTCTACTGCTATGACAAAGAAGGTGACTATGTCCACAGGAAATAGTTTCACTTTCTTAGTGCAGTCCCCAACTGAACTGAATTTACAGTTTACATTGTGTAGACCTGCTGTTATTTGTCTTCACATTTTTGGTAACGTCTACTTCCTGTTCCCCATGTGCCAGTTGGGCCTGAGATGAACTGTACGAAAGCATTTGCAGAAGAGGAACACTTATCCTCAGATGCACCAGGTTAGTACAATATACCCCCATTCACACTCACCTTACTATAATACATATAGTGCCCTGCCCTTATGTCACCATTTAAGGTTTAATACTGATATACAGTAAAGTGAAACCAAAAATGATAGGCTGAAAGTAGTGTAACTTGTTTATCATCAGACCAACTGAAACATTATACAGGACGTCAACATCTAACAACATGAAATTCCTTTGTTCACAAAAAGAAAGTTTCCTGTCAGTTAACATGACTTTTAAGAAGCATGTCAAAATCAAAACTGTAATTTTTTTATGTTTAAAAAATGTATCATTGGTATAAAGTGCAGCAAGCAGGACAAGACTAATTGTGTGCTGTATATTCGTAAAGCACCTGCAGCATGCCATTTCTTTAATGTCTCTCTCTGATTGGATTGTCCGACGAGACATTGTTCAATTATTTGACACCTATATAATACATATGCTATAACTGTACAGCATAACATTTACACTGAACATCTGACATAAGACACTCAACTCCACATGCACTTTTGTATGCAAGTGGTTTGTAATAAATTGTCATACATTATTATTATAACATTACTGTGGCATTATAACATTCATTAAAAAGTAAAAATAAGTTTAAAGCCTAAAAGATCTGGCTTTACAACACTGTAAACTGATATCCAGATAGACAAACATTAACCATATTGCTAAGAAACGGTTAATGTTGCTCTTACAAAACACATCACAAGTAATGTATGACTAAAACTATGCATGTTCCTCTTTATTCTCCAATCAGCTGAACCCTCACCAGAGCCTCAGGCCCCAACATCAGCAGAGGGCCAGGAAGAGACTACTCCAAAAACACGACCTGAGGAGGCTTCTGGTAGTGAGGGTGGTGACCCGACGGCAGCCACTGGGGAAGAGGCTCTTGGGGTTGTGACCGAAATTACCCCTTCAGACACCGCTACTCTGAGTGTAGACGAACCAGATGCTGCCACGGAGGGTCCTCCAGTGGAAGAAAACACCTTTGGAGAGAGTGAGAACAGCAATGTGGGGTCCACTTTCACTCCGAGAGAGGTTGACCAGCCCACTGGATCTGGGATGCTGCCACCCTCCTCCTCTGAGGATGGTTTCTCTCCAATGGCCCCTGTTGAAGTGCCAGGCAATACACAACCGAATGGGAAAAGAGAGTCTGACGGATTAGATGTCATTACAGAGCGTAAGAAAAACACAAGCAAAACCAACACATAACTGCTACAAATCAAAGCACAAGTTGAGTTGGGTTCAACAAAGTATTGGGAGAATACAACACCTGAAAATGTAATGTGTTCCTATATAATAGCCATGCAATAAAAAGGTCCCAATGCTTGTAATGTTCCATTTTAGTGGATGCTCTATATGAGATAATTAGATTCTACTCTGTAGTAATATTTTGTTTGCATTATACTGTTTCCTACCTGCATTTTTATTTATAACACATTTCTAGAGAAAAGCACTTCCTGACTTCATATGTAACAGGTTTTGGGTGGACTGGAGTAACTTTAGGAACACATGACGCCCCCTTGTGTTAGCTTGAGCTGTGGAGTGGATTCATTACAGGCCTCAGGGATTTTGCTTCTAAATTTCCCGAGGATGAATTACAATCGGGCTCAGCGTATTTAACAAACACATAAAATGCTTAAAAGTAAGTATTGATGGCAAAACCTGCAGCCTCACCAAAAGAGGAATATGCATTTTCAATGTAATGGAATATAAAGTAAAAGACATGATCTTTGATAGAGCCACAAATACATTTCAATTGTCCATCTAGTTTTGTGTTTAGGTTCTTCTAAGTTAAATGTGTCAGTAAATGACCTATATGTGAGAGGATTTGAATGTTTACCTTTTATTTTATTGACATGCAGCTCCACAACCTGAAGGCAAAGGACTGGTCCTGGGTTCTGCTGTGCCTGATCACCATGAGAGCAGCGGGTCAAGGAGTGAGCGGCCACATTACTTTACATACATTCATAACACCCTGAAGTCCACAGTGATGCCGTCAAATGAGACCATGATGGGAAAAGTGCACTTATTCAGCTTAAATATTGTCGACTCATGACTTCTCATTTCTCCTTCCAGACTGGCTGGTTATCATTGGAGTGATTGTGGCCATTGCTGCTATTCTTGTCGTGTGTGCAGCTGTTGTCAAGAGAAAGAGGTATGAATTTGATCGCTATTCTTTTTTTTTCATCTTTCACTAATAGAGCTGTCATGTAACGTGCTTTGGACCCAAACATTGCTCCCTGTTTGCCTTTCTGTGCTCAGTAGTCAATAGTCACTGTTCAAATGTTCACATTATTTGCAACTTACTGGGGCACGGCAAAAAAAAAAAAAAAGAAACATCAATAATATATAATAAATAACTGTGTCTGAATGTACTCTCGCAGCCTGTGTGGCAAACAGCAGACCCTGATGATCACATCCAAAGACGGCGGCGAGGGAAACGGGGCTGCAGCATCAGCATCCAGCGCCCACGCCCAGGAGAGAGAGCAGGAAATGGTGACCCTCATGAACAAAGAGAAGATCCAGGAGAACGGCAACACAGAGGAGTTCACCGTCATCACACTAGAGGAGTCGCCAGAAAAAGAACAGCTGGCGTGAGAGAATAGTGTAGAGGCGGGCAGAAAAGAGTAATTGAGGACAGGCAGGGTTAGAGTGAGGAGATGGGTGGGAGATTGGACGGGTTGGGGCACCCAACACTGGGTGGAAAAACTGCTTTGGTGGCCAGCACTGGATGGACACTAAGTAAGGATATGTGTGTTTGTTATTTCGAAAGATTGTCTAACTGAGGTACAATATTGTACTGGGTCGGCAGGGTCTTTCAAACCAACATGTGCATCGTTTTGTTTGTCTGGTATGCCAGGTTAGCTAGGACTGAATGGCAGTCAAAGAGCATCATGCATGGTGGGGAACCATGCATGATGCAGCAGGGTGTGTGAGTGTGTTCTGTGTCAGTTCTTTGTGTTTGTGAGCTTTATGCTTCGTTGATGATAGGGCTGGATAGACATGGGTTTTAAAGGGAGGGGGGATGAGAAGAACATTGATGGCAAAGTATTCTCATTTTGATATAGTTGGTGGATCCTAAATTGTAGAGCCTTTCATCGTAAATGAGAAATGATAAGTCAATGATGAAAACTGGGTTATTATATGTGAGATACTGTGGATAGAAAACCATCTTAATTTTGAGCAAAACAGCCTTTGATGTATTACATGTGTTTCATCTCCTTGTTTTGTTTGCCTATTGTTGTAACTGTGTGTATATTTCAGACATTACCTGTGGACTGGATTTTTTTTCTTCCATTTTCAAGACAATTGGGGCTGTCACTACCTTAATGTATGCAGCTTTGATTCCCTTTTTCTTGGTCTCTGTATATAACGTATATGTTTTGGAAATGCCTTAGCAATAGCTGCAAGTGCTTTTTGTTGTTTGGTAGAAAGGGGCTTTTGTATCCCTTCTAAATAAAGGAATGTGTCATTTTTTGAGGGTTATTTAATTAGAAAACAGTACCTCCGAAGTACACATTTGTGATTTTTTTTTTGCAATAGTCAGAGTGGAGTGGATATTGTATGAATGCACTTGATGTACAGCATCCAAAACTGTGCAATTGATGCACCACTGAAGTCCATTATTATGGTATGCTTTTATATTGGGTTGGGAATAATGATGAAGAAGTCCCGAATGTTATCCTGAGGATAGGTGGCATTATAAAAATTATGTAGACATACTATATACACAGTGTGTACATTAATTAAGGAAAAACAAAGAGCAAAAGAAAGAATAGGATAAATTCATCATCTTTTGAATGCAAAAACTATGCTCATTTGTGTCAATTGAGTGACAGCGGCCTAGCTTTAGATTATAAACGACATGGCACCTATGATAATGGGGAGCCTATGAGCTGTTAACGCATAGCAATGTAAAGGTTTCTTCATAAGAATCGGGCTGTAACGATGTCGTCTACATGCTCCTGAGGGGGAGTGGTGTGATTAATGAAGCTTGTGTGCTTGCCCACGCCCCAATATGCCAGTCTTTGTACATTTCATACATGTAAACAAAATGCTGCAGTTTTTCTACTGACCTTCCCCTTGGTGAAATATATCATACATTGTGTCATCTCAATATTGCTCCTTGTGTGACAGCTAAATCTTTCTGGTTCCGTATGAAAACGCAGAATTACATACAGCGATTGCAAACAGATTTGTTTGTCTGTTTCCGACTTGTTCCGTTTTTTTCTCTGCTTTTGCTCACATGGTTCCTTTTGAGGAGAAGTAGCAAATGTACTAGTGTAGGCAAGTTTTATGACAAATTAACAAAAACATTTGCTGAAAAGATTTGTAATGTCATGAATGAAAATAAATGTGCATAGAAAGAGATGTGCAGGAATGCGGCGTGTTCACTCACTAATTATTCTGTGTGTATGAAAACAAAAGGGAGCGAGTGAATGACATGACAGAGGGATGTGAGTGGTTACATTTCTCCACATGAGAAGAAGTAAGGTTTCCATGGCACCAGGGTTGTGAATATGCTAATTCAGGAAACAAAGATTGAGTTAAAGACGACCATTTTGAAAGATAGAGAGGCCATTTTTCCATACAGTGTTACATTGTTAACAAGCATTAAACAGCGTTAAACAAGTCATACAAGGCAGTCAGTTCTGTTCGTCTGCAGGCTCGAAGGCCCACTGTTAGCCGAAACATATAGCTGAGAGGACAAACCAGCCGACCTGAGAAAGTGCCTTCCTTCACCTGGTTTCTAATATTCTACAACCATGATAAATACCTGAATTGATTTGATTGAATCCTGCACACCAGATCTCTCTCTAGCAGCTCTGCCGGATCCGCCTCTTCTCTGGCCTGGTATTCCTGATCCATCAACCACGGCCATTCTATGCCGTCTGAAGTGCAGTCCCAAACTGAGAAGCACAAACGTGCTGAAGATTTATTCAAGCAACTATTGAGAGAAAGAGACTCTAAAAGAAAATACTCTAAGATGAAAGACCTTTTAAAACTGGCAAATGTGCCATAATGACCCCTGCTGCTACAGAGGGGGCTGATAATATCAGTCAGCAGCACACTGAGAGTAAGAGAGACGGAGACAGGGAAAAACAGTTGAAGCCGAACCACAACGAAGAAGAACCAACTGCCACAGAGCGAGAGATGGAGGAATACGATCCAACCAACTACTGTCATCCAACAAGATGCAGAGGTGCCCACAGAGGAACAGCTTTACCTCCCATCTGCCCATCAGAAGCATCAGGTGAAACAACATAATGTCCAAATGTAAATTAGTTTGGTATTAAAATAACTCCAATCCATTCTCCAAACCGCTTCTCCTATATTTAGGGTCATGTGGCGCTGGAGCCAATCTCAGCTGAGATTGGGCGAATGCAGGGTTCACCCTGGACCGGTCACCAGTTTATCACAGGGCACATATAGAGACAGGCAACTGTTCACGCTCACATTCCTACTCACATTCAGAGTCTCCAAAAAACCTAAGCTGCATGTCTTTGGCCTGTGGGAGGAAGCCGGAGAACCCGGAGGGAACCCACGCTGCACGGTGAGAACGTGGAAAAATCTTTTGAGCTAAATTTAATTTAATTGATAGACATCAATCAATGATATGAGT
This sequence comes from Myoxocephalus aenaeus, assembly GCA_038501785.1. Taxonomy (NCBI): domain Eukaryota; kingdom Metazoa; phylum Chordata; class Actinopteri; order Perciformes; family Cottidae; genus Myoxocephalus; species Myoxocephalus aenaeus. Next base: position 7,148,143 of record JBAMJR010000350.1, on the reverse strand, counting down.
CACTGATTGTACCTTGTCTCATGTAATCATTTTCATTCATTTGTGGTCCATTATTATTATTAATTGTATTCTTCTTCATATTCTTTAATAATTTCATTCATGTTGTTAATTTATCATTTATTTTCTGTAGTAGTTTAGTGATGTAGTTAGTCCAATAAATATTTCATTTATAAAGAACTTGATCATTTAAGTTGTGTCTAGATCAAATAATAGGTCCCTGTACATCATGTGAAGAACTCTGTAGAAACCCTGAGATTACGATTGAAGTTTTTCCTATTTTTCCAAAATTGGGTGGCATCCTACATTTTATCTTCTGTGTAATTCTGTTAGTTAAACTAATGGGGTCGTATTGCGTAAGCTGAATAACATAATGATATATACAAATTTATGGGAGTATGATTCAGAACCAAGTTATTCATAATCGTTACATATTTTTATTTTCATTAATTAATTGCCTGTAATGTTAGCTGAGCCTGTAGCCTAGCTTGACGTCTGCGATGAGGACCATGATTAGCGTTACTTTGTTCACAGTAATAGTGTTGGGACTTCACCACGTGGTTGAAACAAAGAGGAAGGAGGAAGACCTGCACTTGTAGAGCGCTTTTCTCATCTTCCGACCACTCAAAGCGCTTTAACACTACTTGTCATCATTCACCCATTCATACACTAATGGCAGTGTTAAAGTGCCAATCAGGAGTAACTAATATTCACACACCTAAACTGGTGTTATAATCTCACCATGTGTGAGATTTGGTTCAAATGCCTCATTGGATGAGGGCTGCGGGAACTCTAGAGGCGATTCTGTGACTCCAGGGTGGTACCCCGTTAGTTATGTTGATAATCTTATTGATATTAATACTTGTATTAACCAGAAATGCAATTGTTACTTTAGTAAGCATGCAGATTGCTTCTGTCACATTTTTTAAATAGCCATTTGACAATTAAACACTTGATTAAAATGATTTGGTCCATGTTCATCCTGCTTATATGTCTTATATGCTTTAGAAGTAATGTTCTCCTGAGACCCAGCCCATTCAATTGTGTCCTCTGTGGTGGACACTTTGGTTTTGCATCTCACCTTTTACTCATTTGAGTTCTGAAACATTTCAGTTATTTGTTTATTTAAATAATAGTCCTTTTATGAATGTCAATTATAGTGGACACCAGGACAAAATTAATGTATTTAATGACTCAACATTGTTGTCGGAGACAGAACTCAAGCATAAAGAATCAGATTTGGAGCTTTCAGATGATGTTTGATCCCAATGATGCACTACGACCTGACTGCATACTGGGTTTATTCACCGGTTTATTCACCGACTTTAAGAGGGATCTGACTGGGCTTTAAGTGGGACCCAAATTGGCCTCACCTGTGTTTGCCCAGTATGGGCAAACTGCCGTGGAAACTGCGGACAAACCCACTTGGGACCCTTATCGGCAGCCCAAATTTAAACCTTATGGGCCCCACATGGACATGCTGGCTGGGATATTTAGAGTTAAATAAAACATCTTACAATTTAGACCTTTTGAAAATTATTTTAACTTTTAATTTTACAGCATGTAGCGGACCACAGGACAATTTTCGAGTGAGCCAAAAGACAGCCAAATATAGAAGATAAAAAAACTAACAAATTATGGCTTTAGAGTGATATTAAACCAATAATAGATTCAACTTGATTATAAAGCAAAGTAATTCTTCATCTTTGAATGAATGTTGCTAAATCTTCAAATACTTTGTTTTCAATGTACTTGAAAAAGTATTGAATTTGACTCCAGTCTGCACGGGTTGTAGAGTCATCTTGACACTACGGAAGCCCAGGTAGCACAGGTGTGAATCTATTATGATGGAAAATAACACCATTAAATGAAATATAATAACAGGAATAATAATTAAACCTCAGACAACTCTATTTGGATTAAATGCAGTCAGGTCGTAGTGCATCATTGGGATCAAACATCATCTGAAAGCTCCAAATCTGAAAACACAGGTGAGGCCAATTTGGGTCCCACTTAAAGCCCAGTCAGATCCCTCTTAAAGTCGGTGAATAAACCGGTGAATAAACCCAGTATGGGCAAACACAGGTGAGGCCAATTTGGGTCCCACTTAAAGCCCAGTCAGATCCCTCTTAAAGTCGGTGAATAAACCGGTGAATAAACCCAGTATGGGCCACCAAGGAAACTGCGGACAAACCCACTTGGGACCCTTATCGGCAGCCCAAATTTAAACCTTATGGGCCCCACATGGACATGCTGGCTGGGTAGGTAGGAAATCACAAAAGAATATGAATTTGGAAGACACTATTTTCCCTCAGTTCCCAGGAGGACAGTATTCTTGTAATTGAATAATCACAATTGTGGCTATACAAGTGGTTGCAGGTAAGTAATATGGCATACTTTCCTTTTTCATGACATTGTTATAGAATAATACACTGTGTGGCATACCATACCATGACTTTCTTATGATGTTTGTTCATGACATATTTTAGTATAACTTTTTCATGGCATTCTATACGATGCATTTTTTATGGCACACGAAACCATCACTTTTGAATAATGAATGAATGAATATATACTTTATTAATCCCCGAGGGGAAATTTGGTGTCGGGGTAGCAGCAACTTACAACAAAAATAAATATATAAAAACAGCAGGATGAAAGATAAAAGATATATACAATAATAAAAATAAAAGTAATACAAATAAAAATAATAAAATAGAAATCGCTGGGATTGTGCAAAATATATACATGTGATTAATCAGAGGATCTGGCAAGCGGTGATTTATTATAAAGCCGTAATGCCGTTGGCAGGAATGTTCTCCTGTAGCGGTCCTTGTTGCAGCGGAGCGTGAGGAATCTCTTGGAGACATATGACATTTTTATGGCATACTATATTATGCTATTTTTATGACATTTTCATAACATACTATTCTATTGTTTTATGTTATACTATGCTTTTCTTTGACATTTTTATGGCATAGTACTATGACATTTTTTATGACTTTGATAACTGTCTAAACTTACTAAAAGGAGTAAATAACAACTTCTTATACAGACTGATATGATCATATATTGTCATACTATGTGCATCTTCACGAACAAGATCAATAACTCATAAACAACACACCAAGAAACAAAACACACAAACATGTTATTAGTTGGTTTATTTAAATAAACCAACCAGTTTCTGGGGACTGGGCCCTATTTTGCGTACCTGGTTTACTGAGTTAGCGGGCTAATTGTCAGGATAAGATGACGTAGGTCAGGCTTATTCAGTTTCTCGAAGCAAGCTTAGATAAATCACCATAGCAACACAGCCAAAAATGTAAACCTGCTCCCGGGCAGGCTAACTGAAATTCACTGGATAAGCTGGCCACTCCCACCGGACAAAAAAGGCAGCTCACTTCCTCATTGATGAAGGAGCGGTATTAGTTATATTACTTTTATTGGGAGAGAGTTCTTTGAGATCGCCAAGATCCGTCCTCACATCATCATGACTTCCTGTACGCGGCGCTATAGATTCTGCCTTCAAGGAATCATTTATTTAGGAGAGCTTCTCGAGCCACGGACACTGATCACCACACGGCGCAGCCGATCGCCCGTCTCACAGACAGAGACTCTCACCCGCTGCATGCCGCGCTGTTCTTAAGTTTATTTAGCGCTTAAGAAACTTATGGATGTGTTGAAAGCACTCATAATTATATGACAGTGTTATTAGTACACCATACATATCATTATTGTAGAACATGATTAAGGTGGACTCATGATAAGAATACAGAGAATCACACACAATTTCTTTTCACTGCTTCAATTGATTGAATTTCTGATTATGAATAATACATATATACTGATCCGCCCATACACATATTCAAACTCCTAGTTATATAGAAATATACACATACATGTATATACATATAGTACATGATTCATACGCGCATACAGTACATATATCCTCATAAGTATATATTTATTCGTAAATATAATCTGATTGATCTGGGTGATGAAGCACTTGAAATTTGCGGATACATTTTCCCAACACTGACGCATTTAACTTGTCTGATATATTTGCGGCGCTTATGTCTCGCAGCGGGGCGGAGTTAAGCTGCGTTCACGGCAACAATGTTACAAAAACGTTGGAATATTCACAACGCGTTTGCTCCCAGCCAGCATGTCCATGTGGGGCCCATAAGGTTTACATTTGGGCTGCCGATAAGGGTCCCAAGTGGGTTTGTCCGCAGTTTCCACGGTGGCCTCACCTGTGTTTGCCCATACTGGGTTTATTCACCGGTTTATTCACCGACTTTAAGAGGGATCTGACTGGGCTTTAAGTGGGCCCCAAATTGGCTACAAATTGGCCTCACCTGTGTTTGCCCATACTGGGCAAACACAGGTGAGGCCACCGTGGAAACTGCGGACAAACCCACTTGGGACCCTTATCGGCAGCCCAAATTTAAACCTTATGGGCCCCACATGGACATGCTGGCTGGGCTGTGAATGATTAAGGTAATGACTTCCTCATATGTCTTCATGATCATCTCCTGCTTCTCATCGGAGAAATAAAAAGAGGTTCCTCTGAGTTTATTTGCTATTGTACTGTTAGAAGATCGTGGTGTCAGTGCTCGATTATTATCCCTTCTGAAGAGGAACGGGCACGCGCATTTATCCAGAGGATTGACGTCTGGCTAGAATTAACGAGACCGTTTCAGCGCGGATCAGCCGTGAAGAAACCCAGATAGCCTGATGTCAATCATCTCGCTAATTTAAGCTGGAGATTAGGACATTTGCCTGACTTTGTTTAGCCAGGTACGAAAAATAGGGCCCTGGTGAAGTTAGATACGTTGTGCTTTTTCAATTAAGCTTTACTAGGTCTAACTATTGGCTCTGACATATCTAAAATTATCAAAATCCAAAGGATTGATTAACCATACACTAGAAGGCTTGTTTGACTTCCGCATGGACCTGTAGAACAATAACGCCCTCACACACAACACCTGTGTGCTGTGAAAAAATACAAAGTTGGTTCATTGAAATGCACTCAATGTCCGTCCATCTATCTTTCCATCTATCCAAAGTCTGTGATGAAAAAACAAACATATATTGAGTTAGGCTAAAGGCTTGGCTAACGTTAAAGTTGACCCTGCAACGGACATTTTGGATGTAACTTGATATGTAGCTACAACTTAAAACGTTCTCCCGTTTGCTGGGGGTGCAGGTGAAACTAGCTCACTTTGACTGACTGTTCCTCTATTTAAAATTGTATTTTGTACACACCTCACCAGGGCCCTGTTTCTCGTACCTGGCTTACTTAGTTAGCGGGCTAATTGTCAGGATAAGATGACGTAGGTCTGGCTTATTCAGTTTCTCGAAGCAAGCTTAGATAAATCACCATAGCAACACAGCCAAAAATGTAAACCTGCTCCCGGGCAGGCTTACTGAAATTCACTGGATAAGCTGGCCACTCCCACCAGACAAAAAAGGCAGCTCACTTCCTCATTGATGAAGGAGCGATATTAGTTATATTAGTTTTATTGGGAGAGAGTTCTTTGAGATCGCCAAGATCCGTCCTCACATCATCATGACTTCCTGTACGCGGCGCTATAGATTCTGCCGTCAAGGAATCATTTATTTACGAGAGCTTCTCGAGCTGCAGACACTGATCACCACACGGCGCAGCCGATCGCCCGTCTCACAGACAGAGACTCTCACCCGCTGCATGCCGCGCTGTTCTTAAGTTTATTTAGCGCTTAAAAACTTATGGATGTGTTGAAAGCTCTCATAATTATATGACAGTGTTATTAGTACACCATACATATCATTATTGTAGAACATGATTAAGGTGGACTCATGATAAGAATACAGAGAATCACACACAATGTATTTTCACTGCTTCAATTGATTGAATTTCTGATTATGAATAATACATATATACTGATCCGCCCATACACATATTCAAACTCCTAGTTATATAGAAATATACACATACATGTATATACATATAGTACATGATTCATACGCGCATACAGTACATATATCCTCATAAATATATATTTATTCGCAAATATAATCTGATTGATCTGGGTGATGAAGCACTTAAAATTTGCCGATACATTTTCCCAACACTGACACATTTAACTTGTCTGATATATTTGCGGCGCTTATGTCTCGCAGCGGGGCGGAGTTAAGCTGCGTTCACGGCAACAATGTTACAAAAACGTTGGAATATTCACAACACGTTTGCTGTGAATGATTAAGGTATTGACTTCCTCATATGTCTTCATGATCATCTCCTGCTTCTCAGTGGAGAAATAAAAAGAGGTTCCTCTGAGTTTATTTGCCACTGTACTGTTAGAAGATCGTGGTGTCAGTGCTCGATTATTATCCCTTCTGAAGAGGAACGGACACGCGCATTTATCCAGATGACTGACGTCTGGCTAGAATTAACGAGACCGTTTCAGCGCGGATCAGCCGTGAAGAAACCCAGATAGCCTGATGTCAATCATCTCGCTAATTTAAGGTGGAGATTAGGACATTTGCTTGACTTTGTTTAGCCAGGTACGAGAAACAGGGCCCAGATGGTGAAAGAAACCTTATGGGACTGTGCATCAGGTGGTTTGTGATAAGTATGAAAGCATATTTTACATTTTTATCTTGTGCTTTTCATTGGCATCATTCAAATGTTCAATAATTACTAATTTCTTGTTCAAGGGATAAAGTATAAATGACAAGGCTAATGACATGCCTAATAATAGCCAATAAGAAGATGATTATTAATCTATTTAGCCATACCTTAGTAATATAAATTATTATAGATGACATTTGCCTGTGTTCCAATATGACACATTAATGCTTTGCATTTAGTAATTTCTATACATCAGTACAAAGCTAGCTTGGCTTGACTGTCTTGGATAATCTTGGATATCTGTGTGTGTGACAGTTATGTGACAAGAAGTAAAAAAGAAAATCACACAACCAAAAGACCAATATTTAGTTATGAATCAACATTTATTAGTTATATTTGTATATGTACACCAAAGGTACAACACTTATTGATATGTAGAAACATTTTTTTTTTTATGTATAACATAGACCGAGGAAGGAATTCATGTCTTTTTTTGTCTTTTTTCTGAGTAGTGTATCTCCCCCACACATACGCTCTGCCTTTACATCAAAATTACAACAGCTTTACAAAGAGGAAAGGCCTAGAAAAGTAAGATCAGGAAAGCAAGTTGTTGGCAGGAGTACGACAGTTATCAGCTTTGTTTAGGAGCTTCTTTAAAAAGACACATTTCAGTAGAAAAGGACAAGCTTGAAGATATACTGGCTCTTTGTTTGAAATACCATGTCAATCAAATCCCATTTCATCAGTACTATTTAACTCAGCTCCAGATCCAGGTGTTGGTTAGTGCATATAGTTTCTGTGTAGAAAGCAATAAAAAGGCAAGTGGAGTAAACCTCCATAATGTTGATGGCACGTCAACGGTCAAATGTGTGTGAAAATGTGGCGTTTAGACAAAGTAACAGAGAATGTCAAAGATCTTGCAGCTTTAAATGCACATGCACCAGGTAAACAAAGATGCCTAAGACTAAAGCCAGTTTCCTTCATTGAAAAGACAAAATGGTTCAGATGAGTCACCTGAGGAGTGTTGCTCTATACTGTAACAGGCATCTGAATGCATCACATGTTGTTTGTTCTTTCACTCAAATCAACAACTAGGCTGTGTTATTTTCCTCACTCTATTCTACATACAGGGCAAATTTGACCTTTTCCTTTATTTGTCTCTCTTTTCAGCCACCTATATCACAGTAATTCCCACCGAAATATATATTGTGTTGGCCCCCTTTCTTCAAACCAAAAACTTCCCCTCGCTCTCTTTCTGTCTCACTCTTTCTCAATCTGTTTCTTTCTCAAACAGCGTTTGCTTCAGGATCACTGTGATTTCCAGAAAAGTCTGCTTCGCCACTGAACAGAACAATTATATATTTATTTATGTACAATGGAAATGAATGCACACTGCTTATATCTTCATGAACAAACATTCAAAACTCTTACATTAGATTAAAAAAAAAGATATTTATATATTGTTGTGTGACAGGTAAGTAAACCATCTAGTTAACAACTATTAGAGAACAGAAAAACAAGCAATTTATTACACGATTTCCCCTCTATACATTTTGTCTAATCTAATTTTACTCAGGACATAGATGATATTTTTTTTTCTAAAGGATTACATAAAAAATGTCACAGCAATGCAACTATATTCCTATATACCATTTCAACGCCCCCCCCCCCCCCCCCCCCCCCCCCCAAAAAAAAAAAAAAAAGGAACAAAACAAACAAACAAAACATCTGTTACCTACAATATATACACAAAGTGCAACGAGGCACTTCAAAATATCATGCTTTTAAGATAGTGGTGCAAAAAATAATTATCATTTTATTTTATTCATGCTTCTAAAACCATGAGTTTGGACATAATAGTGGTCCAACACTCAATCCCCATCGATGATATTATGGTCTGTATCGTCTCCTTAATGGAGAGATTTTCTTTTCTTCTCCTGAAGATCACACGGTTGAAATAATGTGTCAGTGCCGTGCTCAGCAGCTCGCTGATTATAATTAGAAATGTAGTTCCCAGGTTTAGGAGTGTTTGCATGTGTGTTCATATGTGAGCATTTCAAAACAATGGTGTGTGTGTGTGTGTGTGTGTGTGTGTGTGTGTGTGTGTGTGTGTGTGTGTGTGTGTGTGTGTGTGTGTGTGTGTGTGTATGCTGGTTTTTGCTTGGTGTGTGTAAATCTGTGCAGTGTGCAGGGCAGAACACCAAGCGCACTCTTTGTTGGATCAAAGCACACTTGTTAGCCGAGCTTAAAACAAAGCAAAGTTGAAAGACATCTTCTGAGAGTGTGTTTCAGGAACTAAAGGACATAGTGCTGTGCTAAGTATTTTGTTAAGTTTCTTAGTGTTACTCTTATTGGCATTTGTTGTTGGGATTTGTTTGAAGTGAACATCTTCAAGGCAAGGTTGTCATTAAGCACAAACGAAAAGAAACAAGACGGAAAGAAGGACATAATACTGACAAAAAAAAGTCTCACCTCTCACCCATGAAGGCTAAAAAAATTTAACAGCCAGTAGTCCAGTTTTATTTCTGTATTTGCAGGTCTTTTTAAGCCATTTGGTTCTATGAGAGGAATACAGTATATTAATATTACCTGATAGGTGGCAACATTCTGGCATAATGCATGAGAAGTGTCCATTGTCCTAAACAACGTCTTTGAACCCATATGGACACACAGCTGCAGCATCTAGGGTTTGTAGAAACAGTCTTGAGCTCTGGTGGCTAAAATATATTGTTGTTTACCTTTTTTTTAGGTCTGGCTTAACAAGAAGCTGGCGAGCCTCCCGGAAAGTGATCTGTCTCTGTTTGTGCAAGCCAAGAATCCATCTGTCAGCCAAACCTTGCACTACTTCTTCCTCTGTTTCTATTGAAAAAAATGTTCTGGTGGTTCACCTTGTGCACTCTGTCAGTAATAACCGTGTCTGTGCTTTCAGAGAGTACGCAGGTTGAGGATCATTCAATCGCTGGAATGTTGTCTGAAATATGTGCTTCCTGTATGTGCTACGGAACCTCCCTTCCCAGCATATTATCATATAATGAAATGACTGTCTTTCAACAAAGACATTTGTAGTAAACTGCCACCATATTCAAGGTCAATGCTTGGAAAAGTTGTGCTGCTAAGAGGCCATTTTGTAAGCTCTAGAATGAGAAAGTAAACATTTTAGGGTTACTTTTTGTTTCCCCTGTAAAAGAGTAAACATACAAGCCTGAGTATCTTCCGCTGTCCCTAATTGTGTTTTTAAAAACAAAAATACTTGGAATACAATCAGTGCTGACATGAAACAAGAATGTGCATGACTTTGATTCTGCCACTGACTGAACATGATCCTCATTGGCTTTATTTGTGCTCTATCATTCTGTTTGTGCTATATATTATCTCTTTTTGTGCTACAAATTATTCAGATATGTCAATTATGATTTATTGTTGTTTTTTACAACAATGCCTTTGGCGCCTAATCTTCTTTTAATTTCATTGGCATTACTAAATATTTTTTCGGGGAGGGGGAGGAAGAGAAAGTGTGAAGTTTCATATTTAGGGCAGTGCTTTTCTTATCTTTGAGGCTTCAGCAGAAACGGTGGTAATATCAACTGCGTTGCCAGGCAGTTAATAATGGACATAAATGTTAGAAAACTGAATAATGTGTTGTGAGCGACGTCATGGAGGCAGTTCAAAGGCCTCTGAGTTGATTGATTTTCTGCCTGTTTGGTCCCTATACTTAAGTTGGTCATGTTCTTAACTGCAGCTTTCTCTCACACACACACACACACACACACACACACACACACACACACACACACACACACACACACACACACACACACACACACACACCATTTATATCTCACTCAACAGGTTACATACGGACAAAGAAGTCCCTTTCCTTTACAGCAGAAAATAAAAGGAAAACAAAAGGGGATACAAAAGAATGGCGTCCATGGTAAGATTTGTGCTTTATAATTCCACTGTGACTGTGCTTGTAGGTTATGAGGCTCAGTGTGGTTTTCCTGTTATTGGTCTCCCCTCCTACCCTTTCATCAGTTTGCTGGACCTCAGGGATAACGGGTAATATTGGGCAAATGCAGTCAGATGCAGTTTAAAGTCTGACAGTTTGAGAATCAAAAGTAATGTTTTTAGATGAGCGACTGAGCTGATGTGGAAAAGCAGTGGCCTTATGCACACATGTTGATGGTACTGACAGGGCTGAAATTCAAGGAAGTTCAGTCCAAACATTACGTTGGTTGTCATAATTAATGTTCTGACTTCTTCTCTCATCTTAATAACATCGTAAATGTAGAACCAGGATATATTGCTAAGCGTAGCTTATCTAAAAAAAAATGTTCTCGTCCTTTCCTCCCCAAGCCTTGAAGTATGTTGTGCAAGTATCTGCTAAACGGACATAACTGTGCTCTAACAGGTAAAGAATACCTCTGTTATCGTTTCACGTGAATTAAGTGAATTAGTATTATAAATCAGTCAGATAGACAGTTACAAAAACTTTTAAAGCGACTAATAAAAAAAGAAAGCTACATAAAAAAAAAATTAGTTCTGTTCGTGTGACTTTTTTTTTTCATTCACTCTTTTTTTTCACCAGATAGGAAAGCTTGTGGAGCCCAGGAGCAGGGGATCTCTGTGCTGCCATTATTCATGTTTCCATGGTCCCTCCTCGACAAGCGTGCACTCCGCAGCAGAGCCGTTAGTGGCTGAGGTTACCTGTAAGCAGTTAGCAGGGAGATCCAAACAGTTGATCCAAGGCACAGACAAAAAAAAACACAGTTTATTTGTAATAAAACTCTGCATTACTGATTCAGTGCTCCCACCTAAGTTTCAGCCAAGCAATCTAATTGGTCAATCATGCTTACAAAGTTCATAAAGCATGGTTGACCATCACATATTGCTTGCTTTGGCATCAAAAAGCAAATTTACCAATCAATGCTGCTATGTCCTAGTAGTCATATGTCGAGGTAATAATTTGAGATAACACACATGACTGTAAACACTGTATAACTGGGGACATTTAGGACATTGTTTTCTGTAATTTTGGGTGCTGTAGCTATGGTACTTTGGCATTAAAACATTGCCTCTTAGGTATCATAGCTACTTTGCAATATACAACAACTTTGGAAGAATACTGGAAATCCTGTACAACCTCTGATGAGCATGCTTATAGTCTTAAGAGTGGAGATGATCACCAAAAACTCAACAGGCAATACAACAAATAAAAATACAATGAATGAATGCAAAATAGACAGATTACTTTGGAAACAAGGTACAACAACTACATGATGAATGCATTGTTAGGTTTAGCTATTTTGCAAGCGTCCTACAGTTTGCATCTTTGAAAAGAGGGTTAGAAAAGTCAAACTATTTACAGGCTGAACAGACCAGAAAACAGAAGAAATGGCATGGTGGTTACTTGAAATAGCAAGCCTTTGTGTCACATTTATATGTCAATGTCTTTTATTAAATAGAGATCCATATATATAACATTTTACTATGGACAGATCACTTGTGTGACAGGTTACCAGTGTTGCTAGGCAACACCTTTCATCCTTTAATAAATGAATAGGCTCATCAGTAGACCTTTTCCGCTGCATGTGTGTGTGAGAGAGAGTGTGTCAGGAAACAAGCCCTCTGAACTCCCATATATTATTCTAAAAGCCCGGAATACATTGAAAGACGGGATTCAAAGTGCATTATGTTACACATTATGGGGACTACTTCACAGCTTTCAATTTCACAATGGCGTTCTCACAATGAACAGAAATAGCTGGTGTGAAAATGTAAAAAAACGAACTGGGAATGACTCACTGACAGCGTAGTCGAAGTGTATATATAGGGAATATAACTACTAATTAGGTTTAACACTTTCCTGTTTAACAATTAACCTGTTTAACAATTAAAATCCCCTACATTTTAAAATAGAGCAGAAACATCAGATATTAAGCTGAACAAAAGGAAAATGCAAACTAAATGGATCACAGATAAAGGCAAACATTATTTTATCGAGACGTTTTGTTTGGAAGATGGATGCAGTGTGAATTTTTGATAGATGGGAGGGCTGCTAAATAATTCCTCAGGGTCATGATGAGGATTATCTGGATCTGCCTTTTGAATTAGAGCCAATCCCCAACAGTTTACAGCCATCTGATAAGGCTGACTACAGAGCAGGAGCTAACGCATCCCTCATTTTCATGCACTGGACTCAAAACATTTTATAGTTTGTGTCATGTTGAAAACATTTTGGCTTGAGCGCTTTCAATTTTTGGACGTTGATTCAACACAAAAGCTACTATTCAAGAAAAATGAAATACATACGTCTACATGCATCTGTTGTTCTTGTGCTACACTTCTGTCTTAAAAGAACAGTGGGTGTATGAAGATTATTATGTACAGTGATGGAATGAATAAAACAGAGTCAAGCAAACATGCAGGGTGAGCATGCAACAACAGAGAGGGTTAAATACAAGTCTCTACGTCCGGAAGTATTAATTGTACCTTGCATTCATCTACTACGACAGAATTGTTAGCAGTGCCACTAGAGGTAGCGATAGCGGTATCGGTAGTGGTTAAGACGCACTGGTTGGAATTGTTTTCGTGGTGGTTCTTCATGTCATCGTAGTAAGACTGGTTCTTCGACGTCATTTCAATGTCGTCGGATTTGGCCGCGTGTGCGTCCAGCTCCTCGAGCTCAAGCTTGGACAGGTGGTACACGATGCCTGCACCGTAGGAGTCACCCACCACATTCACTGAGGTCCTGAATCGATCGCTGAGAACAGATAAAAGTATAAACAGATGTTTTTCTACACTTTATCAAATGCTGAATATAACAGCCGGGATTCCATGAAAAAACAAAACCTTATGTAGAAGCAAAGGGAATAATCAATATGTAACCACAAAAATATGTTTTTGACTTGTGAAACTCACAGCAGCCAGTCAACAGCAACCAGCAGACTGATGTCTTGGGTTGGCAGGCCGACAGCGGTCAGGATCAAGAGCATAGTCACCAGGCCGGCACTTGGAATACTGGCAGCTCCAACACTGGCCAGGGTGGCTGTCAGACTGGAGGAAATCACAGCAAAGCAGCAGTCAGTCACGTTTCCCAAACCTATCACACCTAATCACAACCTCCACACCCTGCCACAACTCCTCAAACACCAACCAACGTGCACACAGCTTCACATGAAGACATACAGTCTCGATGGTACTTGTATAAGAGCAGCAGCTGAAGAGCACCAGAGTAGGTCCTCCATCACACATGATGAGAGGTTTAAATGTGAGAGATGGGATGTTTAATTCAAGGGTTGTGGAGATTTTTATGTCAATAAATGTCAAGTGGAAGGTTGTCCATCCTTGACTCACTCTGATACCAGAAGAGCATTCGGGAAAGATATTTACAGATCAGTGTTTGTCTTCTTGCGTAGCATGAGACACGGCACTGGCACATGCTGTCACTTCCTGCTGGTGGTTTATTTTCTCGACTGTCAATTTCTCCTCTAACGTTGCTAACGTCTGTTCACTGTTAAACACCCCTACACCGCTGCTGTGTTTTTTCCCTCTTTTATTAAGAGCTAAATGTGTTTGAGCTCCTTTTAAACCCTCTTTAAATAAGGGGAATTACAATTCTTATTGTTACGACTAGGAAACGCAAATTTAAGTCCATTCAAGAAGACTTCCATTTGAGGATTGTTGAAATATAATGGAAGATTTCATAATTTTGCAACACTGATGTTGACATTTAAATACATAGACTTATGGAAATTACATCAGGAGTGAGTTTGAAGCTCAAGGATAAACAAATCATAAGAGTCTCCTGACCTGACAGTGATAATCTGACCAGGGTCAAGGTGGATGCCGTTCATTTGGGCAATGAAGATGGCTGCAACAGCCTCATACAGAGCAGTTCCGTCCATGTTGATGGTGGCACCCACTGGGAGGACAAAACGAGTGACTCTTTTGTCAATACCTAAGTTCTCCTCCAGACAACGGAAGGTGACTGGCAGAGTACCAGCACTGGAGGGAAAAGGCAGAAGAAGGTAAGTTATAGTTTGTATACTGTACTTTGTAGAAATAACAAGAACCAACTCTCCATTTATTCTGATGCTGACCTGGATGCTGTCCCCAGGGCAGTGATCCAGGCCTGGAAGATTCCCAGGAAGAAGGTGAAGGGGTTTTTCCTGACAATAACAAAGTAGATGGTGGGCAGGAAAATTGCTCCGTGGATGATGAGGCCAACAATCACAGTCACCATGTACATGCCCAGCTGCCTGCCCACCACCTCCAGGTCCTTGATGGAGATGATCTTACCACATATAAGACAAGCAATACCGAAGGGAGAGTACCTGACAAAAAGAGAAGCATTAGTTATTACTATAAATACAGAAGACAAAGAATTTGTCAGGACACAATTTGTTTTCTGTTTCACATAGCTATGAACTTTTAAAATGTAATGACTGGAGAACAAACTTGACATTAACAGTTATTTCTGGCTCAAAATAACTGAGTTTCAAAATGAGTCAATGAGATTCGTAAGTGATACTAACCACATGATACAGATGACAAGTTTCATCACAATCTCATTGAGGATGTTGAAGAATTCAAGCATGAGTCTGGCCCTCTCGCCCATCTTGCCCATGCAGATGCCAAATGCAATAAAGAAACCAATCATACCTGTGGCAGAAAATCATAAATGTATCAAACTTTAAATATCAGTGTGGGTATGAGATGATTACCACATGAGGGGATTATTATAAGAAGATGAGAAATTTGCCATTAACGGCCCAAAAAAATTGGTTTGCCCACATATTTTCAACTGCAAAATTGTAAATGTAACTGACTATGACTGTGACTATGAGTGTGACTATTGCTTAAATTTTTTTTGGTGAGTTCACCATTTTGGCCAAGGCAAAAAAAATCTCAACAACTATCAGATGAATTTCCAATGATATTTGATAAAGATATTCATTGTGCCCCGAGAATGAATTCTAAGGACTTTGGTGATCCCTTTACTTGTCCTGAAATGTTCACTCTTTTTTAGTTTTGATCGAAATATCCCAAAAGCTATTGGCTGTACCATGACAAAAATCTGTGTTGTATACATTGTTTTATGACCAAATATCTGCAAAACTATTGACATGCTGATCGGCATCATCTTATGTTTAGTGCTAATTAGCAAATGTTAGCAAGCTAACATGCTAAACTAAGATGGTTAACATGCAAAATAGTATACATGCTAAACATCAGCAGTACAGCCTCACAGAGGCATCGCTGTAGACTCTTTTTTAGTTTTGTTTAGTAGTAATAGTACACATAGTGTAAGTGTTTTTACATACCCAGAACATTCATTCCACTTTTGAACTGAAGGGTTTTTTTGACGATGAACTGAGGCTCCTTGGTAATGTTAGCCAACAGGCCTTCGACAGTTGTTGCATTGATATCCTCCACCACAGCCACCTCTACCTTCTTCGTGACGGTCTGGATCTGAGTTAAAGGAAGAAAACATACTAGTACTGAGTTTGATCAACAATACTGGAATCAGATATGATGTTTTCTATGACACAAGGCCACTCAAGTGTTCTGCTTCTTCCATGGTGTGTCCTTACAATCCAAGGTGCATTTGCATTCCTCTCTTAACAATTTCTCAGCTATATAGAGAGCCTATGGACACTCTTTATGTATACCTATTTCCAAACATACAAGCTTGTGAGTCTCCCTATCTTGATTTTGGGCGACACATTATATTCCATATTAAGTGATGCCACTCATCCAAGACACAACAGTGATTTTCATATATCTCAGACTTTCTAAGCATCGAGCACCTGCACTGACTGTCAAACTTCAGCATTACATCATGTGTATCATCTTGTTCATGTCATCATTAATTACCTGTTGGAAACAAGCCTGCACGAGGTTCTCTGGGAACAGGTTCCTGATCAGATCGAAGAAGGCATCCAAACTGGACACTTCATCGTTCTTCTCTCCCTCGCCCAGATTCTCCTTCAGTTTGGGGTTGCCAGGGTGGATGACTAACACCAGGATGACTCCCAGTACAGCAGCAATGATAGTTGTGCTCATGTAATAGATCATAGCTCTGGTTCCCAGGCGACCGCTGGATTTGGCATCCAAACCAGCCAGACCTGCATCCAAAACAAGCAAGATTGTGTTTACCTGGTAGTTACTTTGACTTTTTGAATGAAAATGTTGACTTTAATACTGCAGGCTATGAAGCCTGGATGCAAAGACAATTAGGGGCTTGCATAATAGTGTTTGATCATGTGCATGATGCATGGCATTACTGTCAATTATGATTTCAGAATCAGGATCACAGCCACATTGTTTTGTAATACAGCAGAGGAAGGTGTAGATGAAGATTAAGTCTACAATATTGTATGTGTTTGCCATAAGAGATCAGTCACACTGCACCTGTGATTAAACTGGAGATGATGAGTGGCAGGATCAACATCTTCAGCATCCTCATCAGGATGTCTCCGGGAAAAGCAATCACCATGACAATATCTGGGTGGATCGGGGAGGCGACACGAAGCAAACACCCCGATACGGCTCCCAAGACCACACCTAAAGTTCAAGAAGGAGTCTGAGTGAGTGAAACTGCAAGAGTGTATAACAGCAAAATAGAAGAGAATTGGAAATTAGTCAGACAACACATTTGAATTCAAAAAATGATCTTGGGTGTATTATGTGAACATCTTATCCATGAAATAGCAAATAAGCTATGATTATCTCCATAAAGAAGCTTTAATAACTGACTCCTGTCCTATCAATTCACTTGTTAGGAGCTGTGCAACAGGCTGTCTGATACATGCTTAAAGAGGACAGTGGGTTGAGAAGATAAAAACAAAAACCTGCTGAGAGAGAGTAAAGCTCATGGACACAGCTAAGATCAGATCTCTTTGTAGCAGAAGGGAGGAGGCAGCATTTCAGATTCCCCGGTGAAGCATCTGTAATCTCACCAAACCAAAAATGTTTTCGAGGATTGTTTTCACTAAGTAAAAGAGACTAATTAAGGAAGTAGTTGAGCCGATTCCTCTCTGGCATGTTTTTGCCATCCAGTGGGTTCTTTGCAACCTAACCTGTCCTCTGGTCTCCATTCACTCTCTAGAGCTTGAAAACTATGTCATTCCTAAGAGCAGCCCCTCCCTAACAAAGTTGACCCTTAACATACTTCTTCCAACAAACGGTCATTTTCCTTCCACACAGTGTTTCTGCCTCCAGAGGCCAAGATGACCTCTGTGTGCTCTAAGCCCCCTGTAGCAACAGCCTACCAGGTCCGGTAGTTGGCCTCTGTGTCTGTCCATCTCAGACCACACACTCCAGCATGCCCCCCGGGGCTGCACTTCCTCTACTGCCACACCACTGCCAAAGATCACACAGGCCCGGGACATTGTTTATTAACACACACTGGAATCAAAAGCATTGCAGCTTCTTCTTTTTTGTAAGCTGTCCTCTGTGCTTCAATCTATCCTCCAGTCTAGCAGCATCCTGTGGATTCTGCACACCCAATGGTTTTGGATGGCACTTGATTTCCTGCCTTCTCTTTGGCCCATTTGCAAGTTCCCATTCAGGCTCTTATCTGCGAAGTGACAGATGATCAATGATCATGCTGGCTCACTTGCTTTGTGAGAGTCCTGCCAATTGGGGTGAGATGTTCACATTACACATGCTCACATAAACACACATCCATGCAAGCAGGATACACATAGACAGGCACACATACACAGCTAAAGAAAATATACAGTACACCATACATCCATGTATACAATTGGAACAGGTTCAAAGACTATTTTTGTTCATGATATGATATAATAATGATATAAGATTGTGAGGGACCACATGGCTGTCACACACAGCAAACTATAAATAATATGTGCAGGTCAAATCCAAACATAAGTCAATGGTTATAAGCAGACCTTGCGTGACTATTTTTGTGCCCTTTTCTTTAAAATCCCCCTGTGGCACAGTGAGCCAATGCTATTATCACATTATGTTCATGCACCACCAGAGGCTGTTGTCTGGATGTCCAGTGCTGCAGAGAGCGTTTGATAGCAACAGGTGGCACTGAGCTGGGGAAGGTCAGGATACCCAGTCATCTTACTGGCTGGTACACTGAGCACAGATGGCATCTCCTCCTCAGAGCAAGCTGCATAATTGAGCTCTGAGTTACCAGAACACTGTTACGCCGGCGACGAGGTGACTTACCGAGGATGGTGAGTGTGAGCAGAAGGTTCTTGCACAGCTTGGAGCAGATTTGGGCACATTTGTTCTGAGGCCTGGCCTCAATGGGCTCCAGGTGACTCTCGTGCATCCTCACCTCAACTTGTTTAGGCATATTGTTGGCACTGTGATAGAGAGAAAGAACAAATTAAATTGTTATGAACAAAATGCATCAATCTGAACCCTTTCAAAAACACACTATTGGCTGAACAGCATTATTAATCAATATATATCACATGGTTATGTTCTGTCATGTGTGGTAACTGGGAGAAAAAACAAGGCATTAAGTGGACTCTACAAGAAAATAGAGCGCCAGATACAAATACATCAGATCATTTTGGGTGTGCATGATGTCTCTGAAAATATATCTCTGATATTGTTAAAAAGATAACACTGCATGTCAAAAAATTTTAAGCATTCAAGTGTGTTGCCAAGCTGTCACTCAAACACATAAATGCTATTGCTGTGTGTGCCTACTGTATAGCCAACAGATGGAAGCTGACTACAAGCTGCTGCTTGTATTCCTTTGGGGACAGTACTTCAGACACATAGCATCTGCAGTCAGTTCATTAAACAATATATATAAAGAAGTTCTGCATTTTGTTAAAACTACAATTGTTTGAGGTTTTGTAAGAAGTTTAAGGCATGTGTACATTATGCAATTGGACTGACTGAAATTATTTCCAGGATAGTTTTGATCAAGTACTGTTATATGCACATACACAGAACAAACAGTGAAGATGATTGCATTCTGAGTACAAGTTTCAAACCCAGTTAAATTATGGGGACTTTACAACTCAAAATAATGCATCATGTCATTATCATCGTCTATGTTTTTTTATAAAATACTGTGGTTCAGTGTAGAAAACCAGAGACAAATACCCCCCTAGTGAGTGTATCTAGACATCCATTTAAGACAGCGATGAAGAAGTGAAACAAATGCTCACTTGACAGTACAACTGTTTGAAGAATTCCAGAGAGAAGGAGCAAACATATTGCCTGTTCAGACCTATTCACTCACCTATACACTGACTGTCTCAGTCATGACTGTACTGTGTGACAGTGAATTTAGAAGCACACAAAGCTCAAATACAATCGTAGGAAGAGGGGGCTCAGTCACGCAGCGTAATTAGTTGAATGAAAAGTGATTTCTCATTAGAGGCAGCACAGTGCAGCTTCCTGTGGTCCGGGCGAGGTATGAATGTGTTTATTAGCCAGAAGAGAGCCAGCTGTGTGTGTCACATGCCACTTAGGCAGGTGTTCAGTGACTCAGTTAGAGCTTTATATGCTTCGTCCCCTCAACAAGTTGCAGGAATAATATATCATATTGTCAATATCAGTTTGACATTCTTTTTGTCTATGAGATAATATAAATGTCTCTGTGTTCATATTCATCTTCGATAAGACCATGTCTGCTGTGATGAATTACAAAGAAAAGCAAAGAAGAAATAATGTGACTCTGACCTTTCACCTCACCCCTGGGGTTCATAGCGTGGAACTCCCAAATAAGTCTCAATGGTGAACTTTTTTTTCTTCTTCATCATAACCTCCCCTCATATCCACTAAGAAGTCAGAACACTTCATAGATATTATGGATATGGCTGTTAAGATTTTTTTTTAGCAAAGGCAAGACAGCGAGCTCAACTCAATAGGCATTTGGAAAACTTCCTCACAACCAGAGGCTCTTTATGGTGGTATTGTTTTTGTGTAAGTAGTCACTAATAATTCCACACACACACACACACACACACACACACACACACACACACACACACACACACACACACACACACACACACACACACACACACCTCCCGCAGCTCTGTAAGCTTGGCCATAGGAAGACCACCTGGTCAGCTTCCAGGCACACAGATGGACCAGTCCTGTCTCCTCTTAATTTCAAAGTGAAGTGTGAAATACAGAAAATACATGCAAACAGCAGGCAAACAGTAGCCAACATTATTTCATACTTCAGATAATAGCTGAATGAATTAGTAAAACCCCAGGAATAAAACCCAGAAAAAATGGCGTTACCATGTAATCCAAGAGTGATGAGTGCTGTTAATTGAATTTTTCCCAGTTTCGCTCCCTTTCATTATTTTTAGCACAAAGATGGAGAGAAAGCAGACGTTGGACGTCACAGAGGACGGATATTATCCTGTCATGATCCTCTCATTAGCACCTCTCTCATCAAGCGTAGGACAGATGAGAGAGTGGGCTTATGTGACTCAATGATAGATGAAAATTGAAACTACAGCAGAGAACAGTCATTTCACATCAGTAGGTGTTTTTCTTATGTGAAATAATTATTTTACTTGATGGGGAATTCTCCTTGTGTACATTGTTTTTGCTTTGATGTCTATGCCATGAGTTTGGAAAAGATTCTCTCTGCCATAAAGAATAAAACGGACATCTGAAGCTGAGGAATTTACAGCATCCATTGAGTTACATTAGGATGCTGCTTTTAGAAACTGTGGATATAGAAAATAAGTAGGAACATAAAAGTCCAATAGAACTTCATGGTTTAAAGAACATTCACACACACATACACACAACCAAACCGTTTCTTCTTCTCGGTCTCTAATGGGATAATTTTATAAACCGGTTAATCTTGGCCGAGGGCTAAATCAGAATAATTGCATTACAGGACCGCTAAGCCATGAAGTATTAATGATGGCCTTAACAAATCAACACCTGGTTTCAACCCAGGTGATATACATTAAATGTTTTTGTCTTTCAGTTCCAAAAGAGAGGTTCCTGTATATGTTTTGCTGAAACTATATTTACTTACTAAAAGTATAGGAACTTGCCATCTTTACCGTTGACTTTTACAGAAAATAGAATGCCTGCATTAAATCAATAAGAAGACAATAAAGAGAGAAAGTCAAAGTAGATTGTGCCCAGAACTGCAAATAAGATGTGAGTACTTACTTAATTTCTGTTGGAGTTGAAGTAAGTGCTATATACATTGACCAGGATCAAATCTTCAGCCTTTGGAATTTAAGAGTGAATCAGCTCAAGGAATCGTTAGTAGGATCACGACTGCTCCATCCAAAACAGTTTCCAGATGTCAGCAGGTAACGTCCCGGGCAAATACCAGAGCTCTGCTGACAGCTAGCAGCTCTCAGCTGTCCACAAGCTCTTCCAAAGCATCCAGAGAGGAGCGAGTCAACACAGCCCAGACAACCGACCCAGTCACAGCCACAGCAACCTGAGTTGCTCCATCCTGAAGTCTGAAAACCCCCATCAGCCCCCACCCCTTGACTCTACCACCACCCACAACCAGCTACACACCAAGGCACACACATGCATAGCATGCACACACATCCAACAAACCTAGAAATAAAGAATAAAAAATAAGAAGAGGAGGGAGGAGTCAATAGCTTAACAGTCAAATCCCTCTGGGACCCTCCATTCCCATGACACCGTAATCCCCCCAGAGAGAACACTCCCAGACTCATCGAGCTACATGGGATAGTGAGGGAAAGGCCAGACTGCTAGAGATGATCACGATGATGCCGGCTAATGGCACAAAGCGCACAGGACAGTAGTGCTTTGTAAGTAGCTCTTTTGATGAGAGGGGAATAAACGACAAAGGAATGAACGATGGAAGGGTTATCATCATAATGCTGCCGTTTGGGAGCTTTGAGGTCATCCTGACGGACAGCAGATGAGAGTTAATGTTTGCTGCTCCTGCTACAACATATTATGTCACTCTTTAGATTATTGTAAATGCTTATGTCACACTCTTCCAAATACTTTGATTAAAATGTATGAGAGGTATATACATATACTTATTTAGTTAAAATCTCGACAAACATTAATTTAAAAAGTGAAGAAAAGCCACAAAATATCTTTCTTTAAAGATGCTGGAAAAATAAGATCCACACATTCAAGTCCCACACTCCAACATATAGATTCACGTAGCCCCACTATTCAACAAAACTCCAAAGTGCAGAACTCCAAAGCACAAATGATCAACGTGATTCATGTGAGGATGGCGTCACGCTGATTTCCCTCCAGTCTCCCAGCAGCATGGGACTTCACATCGTATTGAGCAGTATCACATAATTCTAATTAGGGAAATGTGTTGGAAAGCTATTTCCTCTTAAAACAAATGACCAACTGCACAACAAAAGCCAGAGGAATCCCATCCCTGTCGTCAAAGGTTGTGTCATGAGAAATCACTCATCCTAAATCCCTTGACATGTCATAGTCATTGAAAGGGTGTTCTCGGCGATGAGAGAGTATTTTCGGGATGGAAGCGAGAGAGTAGTACAGAGAAGAAGGGGTTTTCGAGGGGGAGTAAGAGGGACACTAGGGGAGAAAGGGGTACTGGGGTCACACCAGCACCTCTCAGCCAAAAGAGGGGCCTGTGAGGGGAAGGCTGAGGCAACCATCCCTGCTCTTGGCTGATACCATGTGAAGCTCTCTGCTTCCTCTCTCTTCCTTCTGAGGGGCTTTGTTTCACACGCAAACAGTGGCAGTGGCCCCAACTCGCCCGGCCAAGCGCCGCATCCAAACTGGCAGGGGCGAGAAAAGAAGGGAGGGGGTTCAAAATGGAGGGGGTATAAGGGTATAGCGAGCGGGGCGGGCAGTGGGCATGTCCAGAATGCCAGTTCTTTCAGGCCACTGATGTCATGCCTGTGCCCACCGTGGGAGAGCAGCGGAGGGACCAAGGCGCCCCTTTCTCTCCCCCCCCCCCCCCACAGTCTCTTTTTCCAGGATGAATGAATCTTTCAGAAGCTGCAGCCCATTGTGTCCCATAATCGACAGCGATTATCCCAATGTTATGCTGCCTTCCCAGTGCGAGAAGGTTCCCTGAGTGCTGGCATTGAGGGCCGCTGGGATGCAGCAAGGACCACGAGGGGTTGTCCTAGCAACACTCTGCGGCTTAGAGAGAAGGGGATGAAGGGGAAACGGGCAGTCGCACACAAGCACACGGCACACACATCATGTAAAAATGGGATTCAGCTTGAAAGATTTTATATCTTTACCTCAACAAAGAACATTGGATTGCATAGACAGAGAAGTATTATTACATTATGCATTTGAATGCATTTTGAAACTTCCGGACATTTCCAAAAAGAGCTTCTCTGGTGTCCATCCCACATAATTAATGAGCTTCTGTCAGAGGCTTTGCCATACAATGCCACTCTACAGTCCACAACGTGTGCTTACGTAATGATTCAGAAGTTTGCATTAGAGACCGGTTGTGTGTTATTCTCAGCTAATTCAGGTTGTTGGGATCCATGCAACAGCACATAAATTAAGTTTCCTGCTGGTCTCTCGAGGGGCCTGATGCCCATTCTCATGACTGGAGCGTTAGAATATACTGTGAGGTAAAGACAATTGGAGCTGTGCCAGGCACCGGATATATCTGCCCCCCCACCCTCACAGCCACTTGCCATGCAGTGGGAAGAAATGGGCTCACATACACTGGCTGCCTAGGAGCTGTGAAAAAGCCCCCCCAAAATGAAGCTCTCAGGAAACACTTCAGGTTGCGCTGCGCATAGGAAGTGGGAGATAAATTCCAGCTTCTGAAGAAAGGGAAGCTCTGTCACTCTACGCCTCTCAATTATGTATCCCTATGGTTGTTTGGATGAATGCATTCAGTGATAGATAGTGATCGAGAGATGTGTGGACTTTCATGCAAATCTGGTTCAGTCCATCAGCAATGTAACCCACAAAACAAAGAATAATGCTGCTTGCTAAGACACAATATCCCCTATGAATAGAGGGGCCATGGCAAACAACTTTCTCATCGTGAAGCTGCCGTAAAACTTTGTGTAAATTCAACCCCAAATATCAAACCACAATCAGCACCGGGCTTTCCCAGTAGACATTTCTTAAACAACTGCCCAAATGAAATTGACCTACCAGTTTCTCAGTCAGATCATCTCGAGGAGACACATGTTTAAAAATAGAAACATGTGTTCTTATATTACTGGTTGGGAGTTTCACATCTACCTAACTATTACAGTCAATATCAGTGAACCAGGCCCTTTATCTTCTTGATTTGGTTTATTTCAGTGACCCCAGACAAATGTAGGTGTGCAGAGTCACTCCGTGGTCTACTTGAAAGCTGTCTTGAACCACTTCCAAGTGAACTATGGAGTGAGAATACAGTCTGATAAAAAGATGACACAGACCCAAAGGAACTACACATCAAATGGAGCAGATTTATATAAATGTCATGCTGTAACTCACTGTTTTAGGACTGAATGCTGAATGGCTAATGAATGAATAGCAAATAACTGTGATTCTAAAAGACATTCATATTTAATACCAAACAATGTGCTCATTCACAGCAGAATAAGTGAGTACATTTGTAATGAGTGTAGATCAGATTAGTGCTAAAATAGAGCGGAACAAAGGAAATACTAACAGTTACTAAAACATGATGTCAGTAATATATTGTTGAAGTTTGGTTATTCTAGAGTGTGTAGCTTAATTTATCCCACATTATAAATTGTTCCCTTAAATTCTACACCTTTATGTTTTAGTTGTTGTTTTAAATACTTGTCTTGACTTTGTATTGCCTTCAATTAACTTCACCTCATTATGTGGGTGATTATGAAGGGTTGCCTTTACAGACTGGTATTGGAGGGTTAAACCTTCCAAAGAGATATAGGGGAGCAGGGCAGGCAATTAGTGGCACGAATACTGACGCAGCTTGGTGCCTCAGCTCAGGATGATCTGACCTGCTTTTACCACAACGGATCCAACGTGATCATAAGGTTTGCATGCGGCGTTCCATCCCTGAAGCTACCAAGAGTTCTCCCAAGTACCAGTGTTGTCAAATAATTAGCATGTTTCTTTCTACAAACTGCCGACATAAAAATAAAGCACATTGACCTCTGGGAGCAAATCTTCCTTATTAAGCCGATTTATGTCTCTCTGTGTCTTTCCATAACATTTCTACTGAAGAACCCAAACCTCCTCTTCAGTTACTGTCAATCATGTGCTGCAATTAGCAAAATGCTTCTTACATTGTATGTTACAGCTGTACCACTAACTCACGTTCATATGCTTTCATCACATCTTTGAAATTCTATTGTACAATCAGGGAGCATCAGCATCCTGGCAACTCCTGATTGAACCATACTGTATGCTCCTGTCCCTCAACATCCTCTAAGGTTTCCCTTTGTTTGGCACAACTCTTTGTGTCCATAATGAGGCAGTCATTAGAGAGAGCCTCTGGGAATCCTGAGGCTAGTGTTGTAGACTTCATAGGTCTCTCAGATGTGACCAGTCCCACTGTAATTATGTGCTAACAACCTATTATGCTGGGGAGTGGGTATCATAGGGCTGAATTGGGTGAGTCCCATGTATCTGGATAAAATCTGCAGAGAGCTTAAGTTTGATCCAATTCAGCCACAACCTACATCACAGCCAGATCTACTGTTGGGCACTCAATCATGAACAAGTACTCATCTCCACATGCCTCTCCTTCTCCTCCTTTGGGTCTCCTCTCTCCTCTCTTTTTTGTGTTGCATTCAAAGTGTGTAACCCCAAACTCTGGCATTCATATGACATGTCTCCCTCCGCTTGTGTTACTCTCAGGCTTTCCTCCATCATGTTAAGAGTCTTAACTGGCATGCTTTTTTCAGTGATGTTCTTCAAAGTTGCAACCAAAAAGATTGTGTTACTGTCCGCCCAGTATCCTCTATCCCAGCCCCCACCGTTTTCCTAAAGCTGCACAGATGAAAGGTCAGTGGACAAAAGAAGATCATCCATATAGTCATGGGAGATTTTTCTGCTGCACCTCCCCGCAACCTCCTCTATCCACTAAAGAGCTACACACCTACTGCAGAGAAACTCATTTATTTTCTCCTATAGCTGCTCATGCGTTCATGCCTATGCTACATATGAAGCGATGCTATCATTAGCAAAGGCGCATCTGTTTAACAGAGCTGGCTATATAGCATCACACAGCTTTTGATGGCTTCGGTCCGATCCCCACAGGAGCTCATTAAATCTGCCAGTAAGGCGGGACCACCCCACCCCCTACTACAACCACCGCTATGGTATACCCGCTACATTGCTGAGAGGGGAACGAGAGAGAAAAGAGAGAGAGAGAGAGAGTGAGAGTGTGTGAGAGAGAGAGGCATATAGTAGAAAGAGGGAAGAGTGGGAGGGGTGAAATGGCAAGAATGGCAAATACAGATAGATGTGTAACAATGTATGGGGGAAGGGTGAAATAAAAAGGGGGAGGATAGAAAATAGAAGGTGTGACTGATAAAGGTATGGAGAGAGAAAAGAACAGAGTGTCAAACAGATGAGAAAAATAGGTGATGCTGAAAAGAAAGGGTTGGACGGAGGTCAGATTAAAACAATCAATCGAAGTGGAGAATGAGATGGAGCTTGTCTCTACATATACAGTAGCCTACATGAACGGCTTCCGTGGTATCTGGTTATCTGTGGATACATGAAGAGCTGACATCTGTGTTGGGCAGCTGGCCCTGAGAAATGGGATTAGTGCACAAATCACATTTCATACATCACTAGACTCACCTGCCACACTCTCAGATTTAAATATACGCTAACGATACGTGCACTTAACCCTCACTGTCTAGCCCCTCTCTCTCGCTCACTTTGGTGTCAGTACAAAACATGTAAATGCAAACTTGTGCGCGCACACACACACTGGCTGAGGTTATAAATCTCTGTTGGTCCAGTCCCGTGGTATTCGAGGCAGTGTGATGGGTGACAGTCTCTCTCAGGATTTGCCAATAAGAGGGCTGAGGAGGATGGATGTTCTCTCACTAATTAAACACTGCAGTCAGGAGGGACTGAGCCCAGCCCGCAGCAGTGGCCATGCCCCGCTCTCCTCACACCACCCTGCAGTGATGGCAGAAAGGGCATTCCTGCACACACACACACACACACAGCTCATTACATCAACCAGCTAAGCCGCATGACCACACACACACACACACACATACAGTATATATATATATATATATATATATATATATATATATATATATATAGAGAGAGAGAGAGAGAGAGAGAGAGAGAGAGAGAGAGAGAGAGAGAGATATTTCAAACACATTACTCACCAAATCATTCATATTTGCAAGTAACTGTTTAGGTATCATGGTAAACTCGTTCTATGCTATATATACAGTTCACCTTAGACAAAGGTAATAGTAACTGTATATTCTAGTTGAGTCTTGCAGTCATAAACTCCATTGGCTGCTCTCTAACAACAGACATTCCTTTACATATGTTATAACTAATGTTATACAGTATTGCTCAGTTTTAATTATTCTTGTGCTTTTGGAATATGTGCCAGATGGTAGCTACTGGCTGGATCCAGTCATGCTTGTGACCTTAAACAGAAGTTGAACACTATGTGCTGTAGACACGGCCTGTGGTAATGTTGTCTTATGCACATTTCTAGAAGGTCCCTGTATGCATTGTTTTTTTTGACACTTCTCGTCTGTGTATCTGCACTGAGCAACACACATCACCTCAAGGCTGACCAGAATACAATGGGAAAGCATATCAGGAATGCAGTAAGTGCTTCTTTTTTTCTTTTTCTTTTTTACTGTCAAGCACTGTGTGACTTCTGTCTGTAAAAACTGCTATATAAATAAATTGTGTTTACTTACTTACAGTGCTGACAGTCTCTTTCATTCCACAGTTTGCATTTTCTTCCTCATTACACTCCCTCGTTCACCATCTTTCCCTCCCTTTGTCTCTGTTTTTCCTTCTCCTTGTCTTTCACACATGCACACAACATGCCACTGCTATCACAACACACTGTATCAACTAAAAGAGGGCCTTCATCTGTTATGCCTGTTTGACAGACAACACATTTTATGGAGCCGTGCTCTTCTTTCTAGGAAGCACATGAAATACAAACAAAACCTGTGGAGTATGAAAACCCTGCTGTGAGTCAACTGTTTTATTGTTAACATAATTTTTATCAAAACATCCAATGATGCCTGACATGATACAAAATACATTTGTGAAGATAAAGACTGGAAGGGATTCAATAATTACTTGTTTCACCCTTCTAAAAAAGCCAAACTTCAGCCTGTGGTGTCAGGCCTCTAACACTGCAAGCCTGCTTTCCTTTCAGGACCACTTCACTGACACTGTTCTTTCAGAACCACATGTATGTGTATGCACATGGAGTTATTTTCTCATATCCCTTAAATGCAGTGAAAATCAAAGCTAATCGCTGCCTGTTACTGAGAAAAGCCGCAGGGGGAACCCTGCTGCTCCCCACTTCATTGTTTTTCTTTCCATATCCCAATTATTGCATACTTTGTCAAACTATGTAAATATATATTCAGTCACAGGCATTACTGGAATGCCATTGAGAGTGAAAGCACTCGCTTAGGCTTTTTCCACCAACTAATTATGAAAGCCTGCTGATAGACACCGTCATTCATTATCAGAACCTCTAAGCAAAAGCATTTTCAACACAGTTCCTCTGTTTGATCCCAGTCACAGCCAAATCCCCAGAGCACATTCATCTTAGCCCACTCAGAAGATGGTAAACCCCCTTCAGTCGAGATTTAAGGCATACAACGGTAATTCCTCAAAATCCTGGTTCGCCGTAATCCTCTACGACTAAAAGACGAGAAAGGATTCCCAGTGATGTCAGGATCTATCTGGATACACAAGGATGCTGTGCAGTGTACAGTAAGAGGGCACGTGAAACTGATTTGTATACATGACATAAATCTAATTAATTCAATTTATATGTATGATGTTTTCTCATTTTCAGATGAAAGGTTCATTCATAAACTTGGCTTTCGTCACTGTAAAGAATAACCATTACATCTAATGTATTATGTTGATAGATAGATAGAGATATATAGATAGATAGATAGATAGATAGATAGATAGATAGATAGATAGATAGATAGATAGATAGATAGATAGATAGATAGATAGATAGATAGATGGATGCAGCTCCTAATTAACCAGTGCATAATGTGGTGAGCCAAAACCCTGGAACAAAACCCTCTCTGTGTTCATCAGCCATTGAGGCAAGCCGCTCTTGGAACACGCCACCCCTACTAGAATAATGGGCCACTTTACAGGTCTCCAAGTTAGTTCACAGAACCTCGAGCTGGGAAACAGCTTGCACAAGGTTCATTGGGAGGGGGGTAATTTAATTGTTGCCTTCGTTTTTGTTTTTGTAAACCCCCCTCCTCTCTCTCCTCTTTTAGTTCTGAAAAGGGGGCTAACAAACATGCAATGAAGGGGATTGTTTTGTGTTCCGCTGGACAAGTGGGTGAGGTAAACAAAACAAGACTGTAGGGTCTATCATCTGGGCTCGGCGGGATCTGATAGGCTGAGCAGTGGGGAGCAACACACATACAGAGGGAGGATTGGTCGGGGTTCTGTGGAGTAAGAGGGGTGAGGGCCGTTTTGGGGGAAGTGGAGGCTGGAAGGGGCGAGGGTGAAGGGTCCTGTGGGAGAGAGAGAGCTGAAGGTTTTTTTTCCCCCCGGAAGTAATGGGAGGTGGACATGGGTGCTGAGTTTACTCCTCCGAGTGTGGGTATTGTATTTGGTGCTGAAGTTCTCATGCATGTCCCGTTTTGGCTCCCTAAAATGTCGGAGCTCTGTGATGGAGCTCTCCACGATTAAGCTCTGCGCTCCCACAGCTCAGGCTATTTACATACTCAAGAGGAACATTAATGTCGGCCAATCCCCCAAAGCTGAACAAAGAAGCACACAAACCTTCCTCAGAGGCCCATTACGCACTTAATTGAGGATTTGTGGAATAGTAAAAAGGGGCAAAGGAAGAGGAAGAAGGGTGAACCGGGAGGGGTACTGGGTGAAGTGGGCATGACACTGGTTTTGCTGTTTTTTCTGTATCCCTGGTCAGATTAGATTGTGGCTAATGGCAGGAGGATCAAATGTGAAAAGTATATCTAGCTACATCTTTGTCACCATATGGAAACTCTACGCATCATCAAATCCTTTTTTCCCCTCTATTTATCCCTTTGCTCTTTATTCCCCATTTGTTGATCCTCCCATTATCCTCATTATGAAACTGGCATAAAAGCTGTACTCTAGAAATGAAGGGTATGAGGAGAAAAGCAGCTTGAGCTACTACAATATTTTTTTTTAAAGTTCAAAAAGTTAAATATAAACTATGAATATTCATATTTTTGAAGAATATTTGTAATGCTTTTTGGATTATGTAAGGTCACACGGTCAAGTATTTGAAACTGTCAATCATATAGCTCTCTTAAATTCAAGTAAAAGTGAACTATCACACTGCTTTTTTGTCTTATATAGATAGTATGTGCTGAGGCATGAAGAGAGCAATGGCACAAACCAAAGGTAGCTCCATCTGACAACCAGTGTGAATCTGTCAGATTGCATCTTGTGACAATTGTTCAGATGAAGTCCTCTATTTGTTTTGAACAAATCTCTTAATGTGCTTTAATCATGAATCCTTTGTTGCCGCACAATGGGCTGATTGTTTTCAATGGCATGGTCTTTGGTGCCAAGAAAAAAAAAAAAGACACCCCCCCCCCCCCCCCCCGTGTTTGGCCCCTCTTCCCTTTACCAATCACTCTCAAAGCAATTTTGTGACTCCCCCTGCTGACCTGAATTCCGATATAGCAGGTGCCAATGGGATGTGGGTGGTTTGGGGGATTTTTTTTCGGGAAGGAGGAGGACAGTGCTGGGAGGAGGCCTTCACTGTAGCACAGTAATCACTGACTCAATCCCCTCTGGGGTCCCCCACCCAGTATGTAAATCTTAACGTCTTAATGTGATATTAATTATGTTGAGTCTTTTTGAAGAGAAGGATAGAAAACTACAGATTGAATCATTTAATCATTATTTGAACGCTCTTAAGCTTTTAAGAAAGAGCCCCTATTAACCAGATCAAGTTGTGAGAGGAAATTGTTTGTGTATTGACTGTGTTTGTAAGGCCAAACCCTCTTATCTTAATTATGGTGGAAATGTGTTGGAAATGTATGGACTTAGTGTCCACCAGATGAGAGTCAAAATCAGATATTATAATATTATAATAAATAAAAAGCAATTGGATTGCTTAAAAAGCAAATCCATAATATACTACAATAACAAATTATATTAATATATGGGTTTCATTGTTTTCTTGACTGTCTTTCTTATTCAATATATTTTGTGTATTTTAATGTGTAATATAGTATTTTATACGTAAGTATATAAGCTCTTGAATTGTATACCGCTGATGACAACCTTTGTAAATAAACTCCCCTCAACTAAATCTCCATCTGTAGTCCCCACTTGTCTGCCACATGACAAACACACATGGTCCCACTGTTTGAGGTTACGATGCATCCCTTACGCATCAACACCAATTGTAGATTATATGGTCAGTTTAATGATCTCATAGCAAAACTGAAGAAATGCCTTGACCGTGGCTAGCGGAGATCTATCGCTTTGCCGCCCGGCAGCAGTGAATGCCTCTGTTTCTGTTCCTGTGCAGTCATACAGAAGTGAAGGGAGCCAGGCTCTTTGTTCGGTCAACTCATGGGAAAGGCCTCACTCTGTTGTGCTCTCTGAGAACCGAAACACTAATTCTATAGGCAAGACTAAAAGAGAAAAAGAGCATGAATCCCACATATTAGGAATATTCACATCACATCAGGAGTAAGTGATGAGGAGGAGATGAATCACAAGACTTGAAAAGCAATGAGCGGGCAAAGGAATACGGGGGAAATCAAGTGCAGAGACAAAGACAACTGGATGATATTAAGGCAATTAGGAAGGAATGAAACGAAAGAAATGGCTAAGGGAAGAGAAAGAGTTTGAGAGTATTGAGAAAGTGAGAAAAAGAGAGAGACAGAGATAGACGAGCATCAGAGTGGAAACGAGTGAAAAGAGGAGCTGGATGGTACTTTGGCAGCTACTGCGTGTTCCCAGGAGGATTACTCAAGCACTCGATGCCATAGACTGCCAAGCACGACCAAAGAGAAGCTCCATGAATGGAGACCCACAACCACACACATACACATATCTGAGGATGTCTGAACTCTGGGTCTATTTCACCTGTTTCCTCTATTTTTTTCCCAGTTCTACTGTCTACTTTTCACTTCCTTTTCCTTTCTTTCCTCCACTTTTCCCAGCTTGTTCCCTGCATCGCTTTTCGCACTCTCTAACTTTCTCACTCTTTCTTGTAGAGGACAAGCAGCCGTGAGAGGAGAGGTGTGACGTGGCCAGTCAGACAGGTAACATATGCGCCGGCTGCTTGTGTGGTCTTTTTTACGTACTGAGCTGAGAAGGGTGCCCCCCCCCCCCCCCCCCCCCCCCCCCTCCCTTCTACCACCACTCGGTCACTCCATCCTTTGGCCATTTATCTTCAACCAAAGAAAAAGTGCTATATTTTACTGTCTGTCCTCCCCGTCTCTTTTTTATCCTTCTGTCACTCCCACACATTAAAGCCACTCTCCCACTCTATTTAACACTTCTGGCAGTGTAAAATCTCAGTTTTATCTGGCAGAAAATGAAGTGTTTCCACATTGTTCTTGGGTTGTATTGTTTTTCCCAGGCGCTAAACTGAAGAACGTTATGAAGCAGTGTACAAAATATGAAGGCAGGGAGGAAAATAGGCGAGCACTATCTGCTGCCTGCTTGCTTTCATGAGTTGTCAGGCATATATAAAAATATAGCTAATGAAAACATGACCATATTATCACATTCTACCCTACTGCATGTGAACACATAGGATTCAATTAATCGTTCAGCTTACTCTGCAGTGTGAATGCAATTTTTATTTCTTCAATTAATGCTTACTGGTGATGGCTCGTTTGCCATCTGGTCTGCCGCTTCCAGTGATCTTTCAGTATTACAAACACATCCATCCTGAGGATTTTCCTCTTATTAATTCTCAAGCACAGTCAACTTCTTTAATCAATCCAGAAACATGCCAGGATTTATTGGTTCAATTTGATTTCCACAGTAAAGCACAGTCAAAGAAGAGGCTATCGGTTACCATATAGATTTGTTTGATCGGTGGGCTGCAACTTTCCTTTCCTTTCTATGTTATTTAACAATGGCTCGCATATCTCCACAACTACCCTCCCCCTACCTGTCTCTGTACCTCACAGTAGAACAGCTTATATTTACCACACATGTCCATGCAAACATCTACTCTGCCCTGAGTACCCCGAGCGATGTCTAGCCTAATTAAAGCAGCATCTTCACAGATGGCTAACATGACAGATTCTGAGAAATATGATTTTGACTCGTTTCACTTGGGAACTCAGCAGCGCTGCAGGGTTTTGTCTTTGGGTGGGAGTACCTCTCTGTGTTGTACTGTGCGTGTATGCGAGCATGATTA
This sequence comes from Myoxocephalus aenaeus, assembly GCA_038501785.1. Taxonomy (NCBI): domain Eukaryota; kingdom Metazoa; phylum Chordata; class Actinopteri; order Perciformes; family Cottidae; genus Myoxocephalus; species Myoxocephalus aenaeus. The sequence continues at coordinate 7,113,989 of JBAMJR010000350.1, read as the reverse complement.
CTCGGATGCATTTATACTCAGAGTGGTTAACATATTCATGATTGCATGATGGACTTTCAATTATTAACTTTTGGAAAAAAACTTTAACATTAACAGTAACATTAATTGTTACTATAACAAACCCATCTGAATATTGACGTCACACACCTAACATATATTTAATTTTTCTCCACAATCTAAGAAATGTTTCCTGAATAAGAGACTTGGATATTAAAACTGATTATATCAAAAATAGGAATTTCTATTCATTAATTTTGATTAATGTAATCTATTCAATTGACGATAACATGAAGAAAAAAAAAAGACTATTAAATAGCATATGTTTGCTAGAACAGCATACGGCAAGAGATAAACACAGGAAATAATTTGTTTTCTATTATTTTCTGGCACATGCAGGTGAAAAGGATTAATGGTGCACTCCAAGTCTCTGAATAAATTCCCTTACACTAATGATGTTCTTCTGTAAGCAAATGCAAAATATCTGCATAATGTGTCGAAGCAGACTTACATTGGCGGTTGTTATGGCTACATTAACAGCATGTAACCCTCTCACATGATAAACGCGTGCATAAAAAAATCCACCCCCTACAGATTCAGGACATGCATTTATATATTAAATGACTCACCCTGCCTTACAGCATGTGAGCTCGCCTTGAATGTCTGTTGTGCTCATTCATGTAAGGCTGCAAATGCCACAGTACAGTAGTTTAGAGAGCAGCCTCTGGGAAAAGGGCAAAACGCATTAGCTGCATGGACACTTTCCTTTACTGATTCTCCCAGCAATTACACTGAAGGCCGAGGCCTCTTCAGATTGCAGCCCCGCCACACAATGCCCAAGGTAGGCAGGCTGCAGACAGTTCCTCTCACCAGGAACCACCAGCAGGAAATACCATGCCCATTATAAATCCAACATATAGAATTATCTGGAGTCAGAGGCAGAGAGAGTGACAGGCTCTCATCCACAAACACACCCTTTTAAGTGACAAGCCCAGAGTAATGCTGAAGACATCAACTGAAGGTGCAAAGACAGTTGGTTTCCATGGTGACATTGCTGGTGCTGTGGAAAACGGTGTGCGCGTGCGTGCGTGCGAGCGCGAACTTTCGTGCTCGCGTTTTAATATGAAAGAAGAAAGGGCTGCAACGATTGGCTCAAGAGGTGGGTGGCAATGGGAAGGTAATAAGCGGTTCGTTTTTTTTCTTTTTCTTCTTCCTTCAAGGAGCCTTTTCTTGCTCTGGACTAAAATAAAAAACCCTGATGTAATGCTCTCATTGTGGGTAAAAACACACACACACACACACACACACACACACACACACACACACACACACACACACACACACACACACACACACACACACACACACAAAAAGATAGCCTTCAACATTTTGGAGAAAAGACATAGAAACTACAGCAAATCACAATGCAGACGGTTTTTCTTTCTCAGATCTAGCACGTTTATAAATACGTGGATATGCATTTGACTACTTAGTAGTGAATATGTGAGAGCAAACCTGAATAAATGTATTACAGCAAAGACACTTTCCGAACTCATGGCTAGAACTTTTTGACTGATTTCTCTTTTTTTTTTTTTTTTAACTATGCAGAGGCACCGTTGTGCTTGACTTAACAGAGCCTAGTCGCACCATGATGAAGTAAATGCTTCGACAGTAAAGTTAACCGACAGGATAATTCCGTTCAAAGCGACTTCCTTTCCTTCTAAACAACAGGAGGACGTTTCCCGTTTGGCTGGAGGAGCACGGCGGAGGGAGCCCTCCGCTTTAGTGGATAGGAGGCTGCACAAGCCTGAGATTTAGGGAGAAGGCTTGTCATGCAGAGGTTAGATCTACAGCACGGATACTACGTGTTGCCCATGGCTGCTGTCAAACACAGAGACGCCGTTTTGATCGTTTCCTGTGATGTAACAGCCAACGATTAACTTTGATCATGTATCGACAGCAAATGAATTCCACTTTTTTTTTTTTTATGCATGCAGGTTTGAGGCAGTAATCTGTGAGACCATGAAGAAAGATGTGAGTGAATGCAGCATGTGCAGCGCGAGATTATTGTTGACGGTCAGCGCTCCGGGACCTTTCACTGCAGGTTGTCACATCTATGGCTTAATCTATGAGCATCTATGGAATATTGCACAAAGGAGAAAAAAAAAAGGTTATGAAGAAGGAAAAGGTCTGCAAACTGGTGTTTTATAGTATTTTGTAAATGCTTTGCCAACACACTTGCATCGTTTCTCGTTTAAAGCAATTATTTCAATTATTAATCAATAACCTGTGACTTGTCATGAAAAAAAGAAGAAGCTACAAATAAGGATCAGGGCCAGCCGTGCATATATATGCTCATCAGCTCCAACACCGTGCGTGTATTGATCCTGTGTGCAAGCTAAAATAAAAAATAAAAACAGCATCCTACCTTTGTTGAAAACCAGGATGAAAAAAGTTTTTGGTCTGGTCCCCTCGCAGGGTCTTTTCGTATCCGCTTCAGAGGGTCAGCCACAGCGAGCTGCAGGGCACAGCGGTCCAGGACGAGGAGCGCTTCACAGACCAAACGGAGGGCTTTTCTGTTCGTTAAATCCGAGGAGCTCCGCAGCTCAAACGATCCCACTGAATGAGCTCTGCCTCACCTCGCTGCTCGGTGCTTTACTCCCCTCCCGCCTCCGCCCGTTTCGCCCCTCTTTGTCTCTTCAGCATGGGAATGCCAGCTCCCGTTGGTTGATGATGTCGGCCAATAACGTACCCATCTCTCTTGTCGCTCTGTCAGTCACTCTCTCACACATGCACACACATACCAAGTTCATGCACAACCTGTTCACAAAGAGGTGTTTGCAGAGAGTTTAACCACAGAGATTACACCGATTACATATTGCATTAACATGCAGAGGGTTGCAGGTTCTAATAGCAGCCCCTTTTTATTCATAATTATTTAGTTGCACTGGCTTGAGATTGTTGGCTAAAATATATTGAACTGATTCATTTTAAAGCATCCTATAATCTGCTACAGTAGGCGTTGCTAAAGTATGTCCTGCAGGTCTAATTTATATAATTGCAGTTCAACCGTAAATGATAGTTACACAATGTGAACTGTAGTTCACATTTCCTCATGCCTCCCTAATGACTCAGTGACAGAATGTGGCAGGCACACACATGTCTATACAATATACAATAGAGAGGGGGAAACTTTGGAAAGATTACAGCAATATACACTCACCTAAAGGATTATTAGGAACACCATACTAATACTGTGTTTGACCCCCTTTCGCCTTCAGAACTGCCTTAATTCTACGTGGCATTGATTCAACAAGGTGCTGAAAGCATTCTTTAGAAATGTTGGCCCATATTGATAGGATAGCATCTTGCAGTTGATGGAGATTTGTGGGATGCACATCCAGGGCACGAAGCTCCCGTTCCACCACATCCCAAAGATGCTCTATTGGGTTGAGATCTGGTGACTGTGGGGGCCATTTTAGTACAGTGAACTCATTGTCATGTTCAAGAAACCAATTTGAAATGATTGGAGCTTTGTGACATGGTGCATTATCCTGCTGGAAGTAGCCATCAGAGGATGGGTACATGGTGGCCATAAAGGGATGGACATGGTCAGAAACAATGCTCAGGTAGGCCGTGGCATTTAAACGATGCCCAATTGGCACTAAGGGGCCTAAAGTGTGCCAAGAAAACATCCCCCACACCATTACACCACCACCAGCCTGCACAGTGGTAACAAGGCATGATGGATCCATGTTCTCATTCTGTTTACGCCAAATTCTGACTCTACCATCTGAATGTCTCAACAGAAATCGAGACTCATCAGACCAGGCAACATTTTTCCAGTCTTCAACTGTCCAATTTTGGTGAGCTCTTGCAAATTGTAGCCTCTTTTTCCTATTTGTAGTGGAGATGAGTGGTACCCGGTGGGGTCTTCTGCTGTTGTAGCCCATCCGCCTCAAGGTTGTGCGTGTTGTGGCTTCACAAATGCTTTGCTGCATACCTCGGTTGTAACGAGTGGTTATTTCAGTCAAAGTTGCTCTTCTATCAGCTTGAATCAGTCGGCCCATTCTCCTCTGACCTCTAGCATCAACAAGGCATTTTCGCCCACAGGACTGCCGCATACTGGATGTTTTTCCCTTTTCACACCATTCTTTGTAAACCCTAGAAATGGTTGTGCGTGAAAACCCCAGTAACTGAGCAGATTGTGAAATACTCAGACCGGCCCGTCTGGCACCAACAACCATGCCACGCTCAAAATTGCTTAAATCACCTTTCTTTCCCATTCTGACATTCAGTTTGGAGTTCAGGAGATTGTCTTGACCAGGACCACACCCCTAAATGCATTGAAGCAACTGCCATTTGATTGGTTGATTAGATAATTGCATTAATGAGAAATTGAACAGGTGTTCCTAATAATCCTTTAGGTGAGTGTATCTGTCCATGATTCATGTCATAGGTTAACAATGAATGTATATTATTTCAAATAAAACAATGACAAACGATTCATCAAGAGGAGGAGAAGATGAAAGTAAAAGGTAAAAAGTAAGAGGGGGAGCAGGTTGCCAGGTCATTTTGCCAGAGGCAGGCCAATATTTTGAAGATGATATTGCCAAGTTGAGGGTAATATTTCTTCCTTGCAAAGCGACGATGCACACTGTCATCACAAAACAATACAAAGGCATTGGCTGTTTGTTGAAACGCTTGAAACGTCTGATGTTTACATACGTTTACCTGATAAGGGCCCTTGGATGGCCCTTTGAAAAATTACAATGGACGTCTTTTAGGCCGAATTAAGTTTCAGCTACAGTGCTTGTCAAAAAGCTCCTCAAAGCCCTTCACACCATACCTCTCCCACATGGGAATTAGTTCAGGCTAACAGAACAGCATCCGGGTCTCATTCCGGGCTTGTCTGAACAGCTACAGACATTTTGGCTTTAAGATATATCAATGACGGTTAAATAAACTGGTTCCTTTTGACAGTTTACGAGCCTGTAAAGCAATGTTGTTATGGAACAATGACGTATCCACAAGAGGAGACCGCTGTTCACATCCTGTTGTCATTCAACCTACCAAAATCTATAAACTTCCAATAAGCAATCTGTTAGGAGCGAGCTCTTTCGAGAGGGGAAAACTTCCCAAGATGGAGATACCCAAGGCCATCCTCGTATTATTGCTCTTCAACCATCAACAAATTTAAAAAAAAAAGGTAATTATGCAGGTAGGGTGAATACAGTGTTATTTTTAGTAACAAATACATTTGGTCAATTTATCAGTTTGAGCTTGAAATGTGTGTAGAGATAAAAGATGATTTTGTATCAAATTCAGCAAACATCTTATAATTATTAAACCATTAAAGCAGAAACTCTTGCAGCTGAATCCCCATTATATATATTAAGCAGATTCTCCGAGTTACCCACATCTCTGTCTGAAACAGAGATGGTGCGAGAAATGATGTTGTCAATAAGTAAGCAGAATGCTTGCAGGGGGCAGTGACTGAGCAGTAATGGACAGGATAAGATTAAGCTTAACTATTACAGAGCAACTCACCTGAGAGGGAAAACAGGTCACCAAGGAGTTATAATTCTTCTTATGTTGACTGCCTGAAATGTCTTGCAGGTGTTTTACCATTACTATAGTATTCTATTAGAACCTTGACATTGTATTATATCACAAGTTCAGCTAGTTCCATAACTATTTCCATAACTCCCCAACTTGTTACATCAACTTTAAGTACATTGAAAATATGCCTATGAATCATAACGAGCCAAGTGTGCCTGATTATATTATCAACACAAAGTAATTTCTAAAAGTGTAATATTAAAGCATTCGTGTGAAATTGATCACTCATTACAACAGTAAAATAGTAATCTGCCTGGTTATGTTCATGGTGTTGGGTAAAAGTTGCAGTCCTTGACAAATTATCCTTCACCTCCCTATGAGATTTCTCAGTCATCAAAGGCGATAGGGTATCTTAAGTATGGGGTCAAAGATAACTGGAGTTGTTGCTTTGCACCTTGTCTACACTAGCTGTACCTTAAGACTAGAATGTCAACAGCACAAAAGTAGCAGCTTGTTAGTTGGCACTTTGGTAACCCCTGTGTAACAAAGTCACTTCAGAAGAAAGGTGAGGATGAGTCAGGATCATTCCCCTCCCTGATTATGATAAACAGCGTTAATCTCGGACCCAAAAGCAGAACCACAACAGCGGCTGGCAACAGTTAAAATTATATATATATATATATATATATATATGCAAGATCTTGATGAACGGATGGATTGCAGGTGTGCAGGTTGATTGGCAGCAGGCGTGACATGGAGAGCCACTCAGACAACAGACAGACAGAGAGAGGGAAACCTTATAGATTTTAAGAAAACATAAAAGCTAAATTATGTAAGACAGAAGTTTAATGTACGTTGTTGTGTCCCTCATAAACAGCTGTCTTGTCAAATAATCACTTTGTCTATGCCAGATGTAAAAAAATTTTTAAATGTGAGTTCACAATTTGAAATGATGGATACTATACAGCGGATGACTCTTAGTGCAGAGCAAGGAGCATGCTTCAGTGCGTACGTGTGCTTTATCTTTGTTTAAGATGGCAGACATGCTTTGCAATAGGAGGATGAGATTGATTATCTTATGTTTGCAAAAATGTAATTTTGATTTTATGTTTTCTTAAAATCTATAGGGTTGCCAAATAGCCCTTTATTCCCTCACTACAAATTCATTCAAACTAGGATCACACTCAGACCACACTGTAACTATGCGACTAACACCATGTTTGTTCTACATTTTTTCTGACACTATCAACCCATCTCAGGTAACCTTCCAATTGCGGCACTATAGGACCAAATGTGAGCCAGGGCCATGCTGAAATGGGTGCCAGATTTGCCTAATTTTCTGGGTAGCTTATGGTGCATGATAATCAGCTCCAGTGAGCACTTGGGCCAGTTTTGGGTCAGTATCACCCAATAGAAACAACTCTGACAACAGTAAATACAAGTGCTGAATTATTGATTTTAGAGCCACTGAGCATGGCATTACTTTAAGTTAGTTAACTATATTAGCAAATTGCTACAGTCTGCTTGGTAGGGTAATACAACTGATATGTGGCCTGTTGTCCCAGGTCATTGGCTTCATTCTGCTGCAATTGAACCCTCCATGGAATTGCAGAGAAGAGCCAACAATCCCCTGGGTTTGGCTTGCCCATGAGACAAAGACAATCATCTGGTACATCCAACATTTGGATGTACCAGACTGTACTTTGAAGGATTGTCAATACAGCAATGCCAGGATCCTCTTCTGTATGCGGAGCAACAGGGAACGCCGTTGGGTAATAAATCTTCACCCACCTCGCCTCATAATATTATATGTATGTTTTGACTGCAGTGAGCTGAACTCTGTGACTCCAGTCGGCAAACTTCCCTTGAGAAGTCTTTGGTCAGTTTACAGGGAGTAGCAAGTTACTTCTGCTTTACAGAACCATTCTTATTCCAGACCCTTCAGTCCTCTAATATATACGTGAATATATGCACGTTGACCATTTAACTTTTTCATTGGAATTAGCAGATTTCTGATGGTTAAACTCAGCCTTTCATAGATTGTGACCTCCCAACAACACCGGGAGCTATAAATAAAAACAGGCCAACAAAATCATCAGCCCAAATCAGTCGGTCTAGGTCAGGGGTGTCAAACATACGGCCCGCAGGCCGGATCCGGCCCGCCAGGGGTTCCAGTCCGGCCCGCGGGCTAATTCTTAAAATAGAAGAAAAATATATATAAAAATAAAATAAAAGAAATAGCTGAGCTAGGACTCAAACCACTGATCCTCCGATTGAAAGTTTGGCATGTGAACCATTGAACCACAGTCGCAACTGTTCTGACATCTGACATTACTAGACATATTGCTCAACAGCAAGGGAATCTGCAGAGGAGAGCCCAGGCAAGTAAACAGTGGGCTGATGTCTGCATTTTTGGTCTTTATGTTTCTAGTTTATTGTAGAAAGACCTTAAATTAGGGTTTATCATGCAAATACCTAAAGAAATATTGTCATTATGTATGCGTTATTATGCTATGATTTTACTGGTCCGGCCCACTTGAGATCAAAATGGGCAGCATGCGGCCCCTTCACTAAAATTAGTTTGACACTCCTGGTCTAGGTTAAATAATTGTAACAATTCAGGTCCATTTGCAATTCTGTGTGTCCTTCTCTATGTGCAGATTTTGGCATGGCTCATTGACAGAAGTGCAATAAATGTCATGTGTACAGAATGAACAACATTATAAAATGAATCACAGGCAATTCATATTACAGAAATTATACACATATTGCAAGCAGTCATAGCAGTAGTGTCAGTAATAGCAGAAATACTATAAGTATAATGATTACTAATAATAATAACAGCAGCAGTGGATATAATGATAATGATAATCAAAGCAGCAATAGTTTACTTATGTTTTTAAATTAGGCTTTTTTAATAAATGTTTGAGGGGATAAACCATGATACGCAGCTGCCATTTGCACCTGCCCCTGCACATTAACCTTTAAGGGCTTGGGCCAGAGTTGATGGCCTCTCAGGAGCAATCAGAAAACGTAGAGGTGTTAAGAGGATGTTCCAGGGTAATAAAGCAGGAAAGTCTTCAGAAATATCCCAGGGGGGTTTCCTTGGGGGAGGAGGTTAATGCATGTATTGAACTGTGTGCTAAGCCTTGTATATTTGAAAGACTGCCTTCGGTGCTGGTGAATGGTACATATGTTTAAAAGAACAGCCAAACCAAGAGAGTGTTATTGCCTGCCCCCAAACAAAGGAACCCCGCCTGCTCGCACATTTGATAAACTGCATATTTCCTGTCTCTTTCATTCCCTTTTCTTTCTATCTAGCTATCTCTGTACTCACTTTTCCTGTTCGCGCTATTTCTCTCTGACAGACTGTTTCTCAGTTCAGCTGCAGAAAGCCTGCGTGAATGCAGGCTTTCTGCAGCTGCTATAGGAGTCAAACAATCACAGCTATCATAAATCATATTGCTACTTCTTGCTGTGCAATTCAGTCACAGGCCTGCATATCGATGAAAACACATCAAGACAAAATTGCTTTGTGTGTTGAAACACGTGCGTATATTTATTCAGGGCTGTGAAGTGTATGAATGGCTATCTTCCATTTTATATAGTCGAGCCATATCTGGCAGGTAATGTCTGCATAATACCCTGCTCTGTTTAGATTCATGTATATATTAGAGGACTGAAGGGGCTGAAATGAGAATGGTTCTGGGGGACCAGAATGAGCTGCCATGGGCATGATGGGTAGAAAACGGGGTAGGGAAAACATCAAATGATGAATTGATCCTTCCAACAAGTACTGATATAAAGTATTATATTCCTCTGTGCCATTGGCCTCTATTAAAACACATGAATGAGACATACTGTTGCACTGGGTTACATTGAAAAAAACTACAGTTCCCAATTCTGCCTTTAACATTTGAGACCAATTTTCTTAAATCTTCAGTAGGAAATTGGGCAAAACTAAATGATTTTAAACAAATATGGAGACCTCATGTAAAGGTTTTAGGACATAACCCAAGCAGTAGCACCAGAATACTAATAGCAGAGCTGTGTGTGGATCCTTAGTGCCAAAATGTTTTAGTTCAAAGGGGGTTCTCACACAGAGAACAAAGCACAGAGGGCTCATCAGCCTAACTGGAAAACTGGTGAGAAAACCTAAACATTTTGTGTAAGTCTGGTGTGAAGTATTTTGTCCCTCCGCCTCTCCAGCTATGGAGTTCTCATGGTGGCATTTTCCCATCATTATCCAGGTACTTTGCTCAGGGTTACATCTCCGTTCCCAGGACAGTCAGGACTTGGTTAAGTGTTGCCCATGTTTCTATGGGATGCCCTGTGAGCTAACCAGGGCCTGTGAACAGACAGCCTCCCAGTCCAAGTGGACAGGATTCTCCTCATGGGACTATACTAAGCTGTTGTTCAACTTCAGTAAATGGATGAAGGAAAGACAGGAAGTCTTTGATGGATGTTGTTCCTGCGGAGTGCAACAAAGGTACTGTATTAGGTTTGCATGCCAATTGTGAGAACATTAAGTGTCATAAATGGCTGGATTTATATATATATATATATATATATATATATATATATATATATAGGAAGAAAAAGAAAAAGGAGATACTTTTTGAAGCAGCAAATTAGAAATGTACAGCATTGACAACGGATAAGTAAATTGGACATAGTAGGCCTAAAATAAAAACCAATACATCTTAACAAAATTACATCTTAAAATGTGAATCTTGAAAAAAAACGTCACAGATAACCTTGAGTAAGATAATTAGACCTGGCAAATGTAGAGACAAAATTGCTCTGACGAACTCAGGTTACGCTCAGGCCCATAAGGTTTTATAAAATATATTATACATTCTGAGCACAGTCCAAGTCCAGCAGTAAAGTAAGGCCTACATGTTTTAAATTGATTAGAACATTCATGAGAGTGAAAAGTCAAGTCTTGTCTAATTCCTTTTTGACTACCATGTTAGACCAGCTGGTTGGGTTTATGTTTCTTATCAGTTTTGAAGGCAGAGTTGCAGAATGAAGGCGGTTTGCAGTTTTGAGTCGCTGACTGGAATATCTGGTTGGGGTTGAAGCAGAGGCCGTCTTTACATAAACATACCTACATTGGGATAATGATGTGGGGAATGTATGGCTGCAGTAAACAAAACTGTGGTGACTTTAAAAGCTTTTAACACAAACACGCTGGCTTCATTAAGATCGATGGTTTTATGAATCAAAATGCAAGGCCCAGGGTGATTTTAAGAATACCCACCAGTCGTAAAAAAAAAGACCACTTAAAGCAAAGTTCACTTTTGACCTGATCTGAAGGGAAGGGCAGCAGAGAAGTGCGCTACTGGATTGCTAGTTACACAACCTTCACTGCTCCAAGGTGAAACCTCAAACTTCAGTACTCATGCTCCCACTAGAACACAGAGGTTTTCAATTGCCACTTTATCGTATCCAGTTCCATGGTATATATGTCTGAACTATTACGTCCCTACTATTACTATTACAGCCTTACAGAACATTCTTTTCAAGATTGCATCTAAAAAATCGGGTAATTCCTGTTAGAAGTTGAACTTGAGAAAGCTATATCTTCATATAATCACGTTCAAGTGCTGCATTCCACTGGAAGGGTTAAGCCCCAGTTCTCAATAGCACGACTCCAAATTAATGATAATGTTGCTGCGTGTAAATAGGCAACGGTTTGCTAACACATTCAACAAGACAACTTTATACGGAGATGGTAAGTCAGTGTTGTGTGTTCAGCTTGTTAGCCTTCAAGTAGATAAAAGAACAAGTTATGCAGCATTACATGGTAAATAAAAAAATCTAATCGCTTTTACACTACACATTCATTCACCCATTCACACACCGCAGGCACAGCTTGCGGGAGCCCTTTAGGGTTGAGTGTATTGCCCAAGGACACATCGACATGGATAAGCGGAGCCGGGGATCGAACCACCAATCCTGTGATTGAAGGACAACCCCGCACTGAACCACAGTCGCCCACATTCAGACTTTACTCATCAAATTTGAAGCACTTCATGGGTTGGTTTTTATATATACATTTCATTCACACTTGTAACCCTACATTTTTTTTTAAATAAATAATCCTTTTGAAAACCAAAAATGAGGTGACCGTTTTTACATCCATTTCAGCGTTGTTCCGTAACTGAACTCCTACAAAAGAAAAATATCTTCTTTTAATCCCTTTTTTAGCTTTTTATACAATAAACTTACAAACATCTCTCAAATCATATTTACACTCGTATTGAAAACAACCTTTGTACACAGTCTGGCAGTGACTTTGCTTTAGCTCTGTACATTGTCTGCATTATTTTATAATATACCAAATCATTAAATTTCATAACATGTGATCTGTAAAACAAAGGATTTGTGTGCTCATAGTAGCCAGCATTATTCATGATGCGTATCGCTCGTTTTTGTAACAAAACTGTTGAATTTATAGATGTTTTAAAAGTTGTTCATTGTAAGCCAGTGTGCAGCCTCACATGCTCAGCCTTCTGAAGGTCCCTCACTTTTGGAGCATCCTATCTGAAAAAAGCCTCTTCTGAACATTAATATAGCCGCAAACAACCATTTGCAATGTAAAGATATAGTGGAGTAACTGTAACCTGGGCAGAGAATGTAGTCACTCTTCATATATGTGTGATGTTATCTGATCTTCTCCTGGCTTTGTTAACATTGCCGGGCTGGCCGTTTGTGGTTTTAGTGCATGTTAGTGCATGTTAGTGCATGTGAGCGTGCCCTGCAGGTTTACTCACAGCAGAGCGGACAGCATCGTCACGGAAAAGTAGTGCCCATGCTCTGGTTCTGCCTCAGGTAAACACGTTAGCTCTGTCAGCACTTTCGCTATAGTTTATACTGAAGAGATATGATATATAAGTATATAAGTTAGATATGAGCCGATTCACCGCAGACATGTTGAGAGGCAATCAAAATCCTCCCAAATCTGAGATCTTGCATCTTTAATATTGGCATCAATTTCATGTTTACAATTTCAGTATGTTTGTACGTGAGAAATTAATTCTGTTTCCTCTTGTTTTATTGTATTGAGTTTTTGTAAACACTAATTGCCTGTTTTTACCTGTCATTGATATAGTTTGTAGTATTAAAAATGGTTTAACCTAGTTACTCATGCAGCTCTAAATTTCAATTTTAAGCTGCATTTTATAATTTTGAAATCCCCAAATTAAGAACAAATCAATCAACATCCAGAGATCATCTCCTCTATTGATGCTCCTGGACATAAAATAATATTGATTTTATTACCCCCTTTTGGATGTGGATATAAGCTGCAGCTCCTCTGTCCATGCAAATTCACTTCTGAATAATGGAGGAGGGTCAGAATGGAAGTAATTGATTTAATTTGAGCACAGAAAAGGTAATTGATCTGTGAATAACATGTTCCGTTTATGGTTGTGAAAATGGTGCTTCTCTGACAAGGATTCATTTGCTTCATAGCACAAGCCCACTGTGTGCTTCATAGAGCAAACGTAAGGTTTTTCTTTTCATTTATACCAATGTAATGACATAGTAAATGATAGAATCTATCTGTTCATGCATACATACTGAGTTTTACACAATGAGGAAAAAATGATCACACTGCGCACGCCTTACCACACCCACATTATCTTTAATTACATTTTAATATTGTCTTTAGATACAATATGTACAGCTCTTGGGTCATATGAATTGATAGAATAATTCAGTACATTACAACATATATACATACCAATGACTACAATACAAATTCTAACAGCGGTGTGAAAGGTTTTTCTGGTCACTTTCAAGTCTGAAACCTCAGGCTGAGGGACCTGAACGCTGAAGTTTTCTGATGAGAGGTTGATGCCAGGCACATCTAATGTGTTAGCACCCCCTTCAGTTAGAGCACTGTGTTCTCCAGTGTTGTCCAGTGCTTCTGTATTGAATAAGGCAATGCCAGAGTGCAAGAAAAAAACTTTTCAAACGGTTAGGTGGGATGAATCAACTGAAAAAACAAACAAACATAAGGGAAAGAGGACTGTAAGATATGAAGTTGTTTAAATATTTTAGAAGCATGAAAGGAACAAGTTGAGTCAGACAGTAGCATCTTCATTTCATATTGCTCTCGATCCAGTCTTTGAAGTTGGCTACACGTGTGTAGACTGTGTAGAGGTCAGGATTACACTCCCCTTGATCATAGCCAAAGCTCACCAGTCCCATGAGTGTCCACAGCCCTTTGCTCTCCCCCTGCACCTGCCTAAAGCTGAGAGAGGGCTTCTGGTTGTTGCTGGCTTGGTTCTCGGTGAGGGCGGGGAGGACAAGGATTCCCCCTGTGTCAGAGGGACATATGTTTGAGGGTTCATAGTCCGGCTTGTGGCTGGCACAGAGCATATTGTCTGTGACGCTGACCGGCACGTCATTGCGAGCATACTGCCGCTCGCAGGGCACTACATCAGCAAGGTGAACAAGCCCAACCCTCGCCTTCTCATCAGGACCTAAACTTGAATCAGGCAGTGGAGACCAGCCTGTCACAAGCCCTTGCGCCGATGTCACTTCTTCTCCTTGGCTCTCCGAGAGGCAGATGGGCAGGACCTTCTCCCCGATCCTTGCTTTGTCCAGTAACTTCACCACAGCCATGTCAGAGTCGAGAATATGGGGGTCGTAGTTTGGATGAACAACAATGGAGGCCACCTAAAGGAGAAAGAAATGGACGTACTGTTGAAGTTTGGTTCAAGGGTATCATTAAAAGACAAGATCTGGCATCACTTACCCTCAGGTGTTGAAGACCTTTGCGTTCCCTTTGGTCGTCACGGTACTGCTTCCCTACCACCACCTTGATCTTGGCTGCATCCAGAGGATACACCTTCCCCAGCTCTGTCACACAGTGGGCTGCAACAACCACCCTCTTTTGGTTCACCAGAGCCCCACTGCACACCAGCTGCCAGTCAGTGGCCTGATTGTGGTTGCCAGTTCCTGCTTCAGCGTCCCCCTTCAGGGACCCTGCCTGGCTGGCTGCCTTGGTCACCTTGGTCCCAGCTCCATTGGTTAAGCGGCGGTAGATGGCTGCCAGCCAAGGCCAGTGAGCCTCTACCGGCCTCTCCGGGTCAAAGGTCAGATGCTTCCCACACACTGCCAAAGAGGAGGTGACAGGATGAGAGGACAGAGAGGAAAAGACCACAATACAGAGAAGGGGCGGGAAAAGGAGTACAGGAAAAAATTAGACTCACACTGAGACAGTGTCAACACGTAGTGTCTTTGATTTGTATTTCCTTTCTGAAGCCTTTTATCTTTCCTGTGCACATAAGCTTGCTGTCTTTAAGAATGTGTGCCAAAATGCAAAGCAGTGGCAGAGAAGGAGTAACTAAAATACTTAAAAGTGACAGAATCTTGGGAAATGTGAGAGAGCCTAACTCTAAAAGTCTCTACATAATAGATTGATAGATGTTTAACTTACCCTTTACAATCTGTTCATAACATGCATTCAATTCAAGCACCTTATTCAGTTTTGATATATAAAAAAAATCTACCTCCAGGGCTTGTTAACATGTGGTAGATGTGTGCAGACTAATTGTATTAAAGGTAACCACAGCTCACAGACCAACACCTTTCCAGTTTGGTATTAAGCGAAGAGCAGACAGTTTTGTGTTTGCTACAAATAGTGATTAAATTGGCTGGCCCAATGTGTTTTCCCTCCACTCTGAAGAATATTAAGAGCTATTTTAAAGTAATTAAGTCGGGACCCGAAAGGTGCCAAGTCGACCACTCTGTGTGGACGAAGTCTCCTTAGCAACGTTATAATATTGATGGCAAGGTAAGGTGGGATCGGTTCTACTCTGCAGCAAAGCTGTCCCATCTCCTGCATAATGTATGTTTTACATATAAAGTCGTTGATGAAGAAAGTGGAGAATGTTGTTTATGTATTTTATCCATTTAATTACAACCTGGAAGACGCCTTGTTTACTCAGAGATGGTGATCTTTTAGACTCTCGCTGCATCTATCTCACAGCTGTAAATGTCAGCGATTGGCTTTTCATTTTAGTAGCTTCGGGAAGTTACAGTGAACAGAAGGGAGAGGACTACAGCTGACACTGATGCCTAAGAGATGGGTGAAGATGCTGACAATGTATTGTTTAATGCCAGCATTTAGAGGCAGTGGTAATATTTTAAGAGAATTACAATAAATGTCTGTCAGAGTGACTACATCATCATAATGTATCCACATATCATTGCTGATATGTGGGTGTTAATCACTGTATTAAAGTGTGTGTGTTTTCTGGGAGTGTGTTGGTTATTGCCAGTGATCAGCCAACTAGTAGTTCTTTGCTGCCCTCACCTGGCGAACAGGATACATGGCGCCCACTCCATTTCCCAGTCTTCAAGCAAGTGCGACGAGAACTGCCAGAGTGGTGGTAGAAAGGAGAGGCACACTCGTACTCTATCTGCGAGTAAAGGTGGTGGAAGCCCTGGGGCAACTGGGAAAGCACTGGAGGGCCTCTAGTGGGGCCCGCAGACTGGAGCTGTCGGCCCAACCCAGAAGAGTAGAGCTTGTGCACTGGTGTCTTTCTGAGGGGAGAAGACAAGGTCAGGGTTATGTAGACATACTCTTTTAGTTGAGTAAATGCTTTTGGAATGCGAGTAAAGACAAAAATCTACTGTGTAACATTAGACTCATTGCTTTTAATTCTTCGGGTCACTAAATAGCAAAATGATATACAGAAGATCTGTCCATATGGTATATAACATAATGCATTGGTAAACATACCTGAATTGGGCCTGAGGTGGCAGAACTCTTTGTCTAACCAGCTCCGACACTTTGGGCTCCCGGCATGCTGCAAATAAACACATATTTATGAACACGGACAGATATTAACGTCAGCTGTTATTTTAATGAGAGACTGGAACTGGAACAGTGACTGGACTGTGGGGATTTGTAGACTGACAGGAGTGCCATGTCATTATCACTATCACTGTCTAATATGGCATAGGCTGAGTGCTATAATAAGGGTTAAAGAGAAAGTTCAATATGTTGGGAAATACACGTATCTGCCATCTTTGCAAGAGGTAAATGAGAAGAATATAGACATTTGTCTGTAATTTGTTTAATCCAAACAACATCAGGAGAGAAAACACTAAAACATGTGCTTTGAGCCAGACTAGCTGTTGTGTCTTTATGTTAAGCTAACGTTACATGTAAACTGATCTGCTGAGAGTGATGTCAATCTGGTATCAAGCTCCTCATCTAACTAAGAGAAAAAGAGTATATTTCCAAAACTTTGTTGAAAATAAAAAAAATCCATCGGCTGCTGTATGTCCTCCAATACAATAACTTGCTTTGTCTTTTATTCTTCGCTCTTTAATGAGGAAAGTAGAGTCACAGACACTTTGACCATTTTATCTTTTGGCAAGAGCTGAGGAGCATCCAGACCAAAATTCATTAAGAACGAATTAACATAATTCTCCAGACTTTATGGATTATTGTACTGCACAAATCTTTTACCTATTAGCATTTTTTTGTTGTTGCATTTTACAACTCTTTACCAATGGCCTTTTGTCTGTATCTACAAGTCTGATGGCCTGATACTCATGACACCTTATTAATTACTCAGTTTATAACAAAACATTGCACAGTGTGCTGTACTGAATGTGTGTAGTGCTTTTCGATGGTAGGTTGTACACCTTATGAGGAAGTGGTGTGGAGGCCGGCCAAAATGTCATCAGTAGAAAAGCAGTGACCGAACAGATAACAGTACCTCTGATGCAGAGGGGTTGTTTGCCACTCCAGGTCCCATTTGGCTGGCAGGTACGTCGGGCATTACCACTGATAACATATGAGTGGTTACAGAAGAACTCCACTGTTTCAGGCTCCAGTCCAGGCACCAGCTGGTAGTAGCCATGGTAGAGCCGAGAGAGAAGTGGGCAGCTTTTCCCTGCAGTGGGGAAGCAGACAGAAGGTGAGGGTGAAGAAGACCAACAAGGAGCGGATGATATCCATTTAGATTTTATTTCAGTGAGTCTCTCACCGGTGAAGCTTTGGTTGACCTCTTTCTCTTTCTCTTTTTCTTTGTCCCCCCTCTCCCTTTCTAACTCCTCATTTGTTTTCTCAGCAGAATCCTTCTCCTGCTTGTCCTCTTTAATTGTTGGTTTTTCCTTTGGTTTCCCATTTTCCTCATTGCCCCCTCTGTACATGGTGTACTGTGTAATGTTGACTCGAGTGGGAAGGATTTTTCTCCCCGGCTCTGGAGAACCTATAGTATTATTTTCCTTCTGTGGATCCTTTGCATCACGTATAACGGTGTTGTTCTTTGTCATTTCCAGTTCAGATATCTCCACTGTGTTGTCCCCCTCAGCTATGATGAGCGTTCTCGTCTTGGTATCATTCGGGCCGGCTTTGTCCGAATCTCTTTTTCCATTCACCTGGTCTTCTTTTCTTTCCTTCTCTTCTTGTCCTTTGTCTTTTATCACAATTATTTCTGTGATATCTGTATATTCTGTCTCCAAGTTTGTGTCTGGGCTGCCTTCTTTTTTCTCAGGTGGCTTCCCAACACCAGGTTCTTTCATTTCAACTGTATTCAGGCTGTTGTCTGGGCCTTCACTATCCACTTTATCTTTGCTGCCTCCAGTGGGTTTCTCTGACCCAGTATTTCTTTCCTCTAGCTCTAGTTCATTCTCACCCTCAGACATAGTTTTCTCTGGAATGGTACCCGTATATTTATCTTCTCTGTCGACTGCTGTTGTATTGTCGTGCCCAGTGTTTATATCTCTCCCTCCAACGCTTTCTTTTTCACCAGTTGTGCTTTCTTGACCTTTCTCTTTAGTTTCGCTGATATATTTTTCACCATCTGTTTCGTTGCCTTTTTCTTTCTTTTTTTCCTTGTCTCTGTCCTTTTCTTCTTCTTCAGTGAGAGTATTATTCACTGTAGATACAGAGCATAAAGAAATTGTTTTACTTTATTGTCAGTTAGCAGCTGATTAAAAATATATTTTCTTTTTTTAAGTTGGTTTGTCATGCTGAATGGCTCTAGACACTGACTCATGTTCTTATGACCTTATAAAAGACAGTGAAATGAGTTATAGGTACTTTGCGATATTTGAACTGAGTCACCATTCTAATCTCTGTTATTTAAGACACTTTGTCTGACCTTGCTTGCATACAGGAGTAGTCCCACTCCAGGTGTTGTTAGGGAGGCAGGCTCTCTGGGAGTTCCCACTGAGCTCATAGGGCTGGTAGCACAGGTACTGTAGAGCAATGAGGACATCATTGGGTCCATAAACCAAGAAGTGGTCCCCATGTGTTGGCTTGGGTGGTAGAGTACAGTGTATTTCCACTGGCACTGGAGACAGGAAAGGAAAATTAGGCTTTTAGTGGCTGCAAATCTTCCTTTTTTTTGCAATCTGCACCACCTCTAGGGCAGTATGCAGGACATTCAGAGCAAGCAAATGACACACATATGACTTTCCCAGATCTCAAATTTGAATTATAGAGCAGAAAAATAAAAATAAAAAAATAAAAAATATATATATATATATATATTCACATCATTATCTTACCACAGTCTGGGGCAGGCACACTCCAGGTGCCATCACTCAGGCAGATAGCAGTGTGGAAACCCTGCAGCTCAAAGTTAGGGTCACAACGGAAAGTTATGCGTGCTCCCGAGTGATGAAACAAACCCTCTGTGAATCCATGGGTGGGCACTGGAGGCCTGCGGCATCCAATAACTGAGTGGAAATACAGGAATGCACATTTTGGTCATAAACATATGTTGTCTTATTTTTTTGTTTTTTGACTGAAAGCCAGATCTTCCAAATTAAGGAAACCTGGGATTTATGAATCATCTCAAGCATTCCTCAAATCATCAGTATTTTTATCCTCCCTCTTAAAAAATACCTCACAAATAGACCTTCAGTTCTTCACTTGCAGGATAGCTCACAAACCAAAATCTCAGCTCTCAGACTCTTAATTTACAAATGCCCAGAGATTTAAAAGCATATCCTGCTTCCTTAGAGGCTCATTAATGAGTAATTTCACTCGTCGTGGTGAAGTTCACAGCCAAACTTACACACAGGGCTTGTAAATGAGGAAGGAATTGATAAAATAGCCTTTGTCAAACTGCCTTCGTCAATTTTCCAGGGTTGTAAAAGTGGATTTTACGCAGTGGGGCAGTAGAGAGTGTTGATGTGGTGATGGAATACTGGGTGTAACTCTGTTATGTGAAGAACCACTGGGAAAAAAAGAATCCAATGGGGAAAAATATTGTATAATTACTTGTGTTATACATTTTCTTTGTGAATACAGTATCAATTTATATCTTAAAGGCAAACTACATATGTGCACACTGTGTGCACATATGTAGTCCTGTACCACAGCATTTGTGTGCAGCACACAAATGCTGTGGTACAGGACCGCGCCACCCACAACTGAGTTCACAAATACCCAAACACACATGTCAACACTGAGGTTGCGTTTCTTTTTGCAACAAACCCTCAAGAGGTTTTCTGTGTTGTTCATTTTTTAGTTGGGTCCGATCCATGAAATGCTATGTCCGTGGTTTGATAGCTCTAAACCAAGGAACCCTCCCCATCATCCGGCACGGAGTTGTTTACCGACTTTGCCAACCAAAAGTTGAAGAGCAAACTGTAGTTGACCTCTTTTGAATGTGTTTTTTTAAAACGTTGAAGGATTCTGAGGAGCTGTGAGCATCTTTTTATTGTGCATAAATGATCCATCTTCCTTGTCAAATTTTGTCCACAGACATAATGAGATGAGTCATTGGGCTGGATTGCTAACATACTAAAGACTCGTAAGTAAATCATCATTCCTTTCGTTAATGCCTTGGAAATGATGTTGAACACTGCACTGCAAAACAGATTAGACTCAAGAATAGGAGTAAATAAATTATTTCCTATGTTGAGTTTCTACCATTAGGTGTCAAGACTCTCTCATACACAATGAGTTTTATCTAGGGCTTACAACAGTTGACAGTTTGATTATTGGAGACATACAATGAAGCTGATGTCAGGTTCATACTTAAAATTCTCCATGTGACTCCAGGCAGAAATGTAGACTACATTTCACCCACAAAATGTCAAACATTAAAATTAACAGCTGAGGATTCCTCATGGGAATACAAATGAATGCACACAGTGTGGAATGAAACTCCTGCTTTTTTTATCCAATGGAAAAGTTGGCTCGTGTTATAGAAGTAGAATTGTTTCACCATTTGTTTTATAGACCCAAACTTAACCTTGAAAATGACACCACAAGAAAAAAGTGAGCGAGGTTCAAGGGGTGTCTTTTTGTGGGATCTTAAGGGAGGTGTATTGGATATAAAAACACAAGTTAGGGTCCAGACACCCATAAATACAAGACCTTTTAGGTCAAATACAAGACCCTGTAGTGTAGGCCAACCACACCCTGTTTGAGCAGTACCCCACATAACAGAGTTGAGTAGCTCTGCTGGTATATATTGTAAATATTGATATATACAGATTTAAGGTGGCTTATAGTGCAGAAACCAAAATGGTTACTGACCTTAGTAAAAAAAGTCTCTTCTCCTCATTCTTGGTTCATCATATATTGCATATAAATGCCTTTTCCCCTTCAATTTCTTCCAGTTTCTTTTAAACAGACCGTATCTATCTGTTCACAGAAGTATGACTTCATGCATTAGTTAGTTCAATGCTGCAAAACATTTTATTAGATGGTCAATTGGATTTGCAGCCCAACTGTTGACCTGCTAACTGACCCACGCTACAGCTGGGACTGCACAGACAGTGGAAAGCAGCTGGCCTGAACCTAGTCCAAACCACAGACCTCTCCCTTCTGACAGTGAATCACCGCCTGCCTCTGAGCAGCAACAACTGCAAAAACGTTTATTCTAACTAGTCTGCTTTCAGATGAAAATAACAAAAGTGACTGAGATTTCGAAAGTGTACTGTATGAAATTCCTGCGGAAATGGGAAATTCAAGTCATGGCTACTTTTCTTCCCTGTGATTAGAACTTGCAGGCATTTTTTTCATTACTGTAGAGGCTTCAGTTATGTTACAAACTCACCATTTTCACACCTCTTGCCTGTGTAGCCAGCCAGACAGGCACAGTGGTAAGTGTAAGAACTTTCCAGGACACAAGTCCCATCATGTAGGCAAGGAGAAGAGCTGCAAGCTGTAAATATACAAGTGTGTAACATTAGGTTACAAGAAGAAATGTTGTATTTATTTGTTGAGAAATGGTGAGAAAATATGGTGAGAAAATATGGTATGCCAAAAAATAATGGCTGCCCACATCAAGCTACATTAAGGGATTCATATTCAAAACTGGTACCATTTACATGTAATTTTTAATTTCCATTTCTACACAGAATGCTTCTATTTAATTTTTACTAGATCTGGCTTAGCTGCTGGTAACTTATGTGTCTATACCTTCAGAATGAGGACATTTCTGGAAAGTAATGACATTTTGGTCAGCACAGGCTTTCTCATTGGGCCGTTAGCAGGATCAACACCCTGACGAAGGCTTTTGCCGAACATGTAGGTGTCAGTCACGTACTATGAAAGGCTTTTTTATTATTATTCACTGGACTGTGAGTTCCTTGGAAACTTTTTCTTGTTGGCATTTGTTGTGGCCCATTCCTCAAAAGAGCCCCTCTGTTCATTGAGCCTGACTTTACAAGTTACTTTTTATTTATTTTCTATGAAGCAAGGACTGATTGTTGGGCTCTGGTATTGGATTAGGACTTTGGGGTGTGGGTTAAAATGACCTTTTTGATTGGGGGTTGGAATGATTATGTCACCGAAAGTAGTGCATGAATATAAACAGTAGTAGCAGTATGTGTGTTATTACAATTAAATAACAGTGGTATTTGACCTACCTGAGGTCTCCTGGAAAGTGGCAAAGAATCCATCAAAATTCTTATAACCATCAGACACAAAGAGTATGTGCAGACTGTGACCAGTGCTGTGAACTGGTGCCGGCCTGTTGTTCCCACAGAATCGAGCAATAACACGCGAGTCAATGCTGTCACCATCTCGGACCTCCACGAAGTCGTAACGACAAGATTGGTGAAACTCCAGACTCATCATCATGAACCTGTCAGTAAGAGGACGAGTATATAAAAACACGCTTTAAAATCTTCAGCCAGCAAACAACTAATGAACAGTCATATCAAACTAAAGCTACCTATTACATAAAAGGTGATTTGCTCCACTATGGTGACGCTTACTGTTATTAATGGTGTGAGAAATAAGTCTAATTGTAACCTGGTACCACAGCAGTTAAATATTTAAACTAAGGATTCAATATTTAAATTGACTTTAAATACATATTATACTACACAAACTTGTACCAATGTTGTATGAGCGCAGAGTAAATATTTGAGATGAAGCACAATAATTATTGACACTTGGCAGCAACATCAAGAAACCATAATCCGATGCTTATCATTAGTAGTTGCATTGGCAGGTTTTAGAGACATTTTAGGAATTTCCCCCCTTATATTTAACAGATTGATAATCTTTTAGCACTGATTATGTGCCTATTTAACAGTTTTAAGTGCACATATAAATGCCACTACATCTATGTAATTAGCAATAATACGGCTACTGCCGATAGACAACATTACATTCCCAGTTTAATTTAGCATATTATTTTGGCAAATCAGCAGATGTTAAATATCTATAAAATATATTCATGAATGCTGAACAAACATGTTGATTTAACAACATCATTTCCAAAACAAGTAGTATGACTGGTGATTATTGGTATGAAAGTTTCTAGGTATTGTGTGAATATTTCCAATGTCTTTGTGTGCGTTAACACAGCCAGGGCATCCAGAAGGAGCGGCTTTAGGGCCTGATTCAATGTGAATCTAAGTGAGTATAATAGCTGTAAAGGAACAATTTGCATACACTTTCAATTATTGAGATGTTTGATTCGGTTGCTGTCAGAGTGTTAGAGGACTCCAGCTGGATTAGGAAAAACACAAAGGAGTCTCCTTTCTTCTTCTCTGTGATTTCAGATGTAATCTCCTTGGCCTAATATTGGAATGGACATGAATGACTGGTGTATTTTATACAATGCACTGGCATGCTCCCAAATCCTCTAATATTACCCTTTATCAGAGACCCTTGAGTCAGAGAAGCTTAGACTAATAAGATATAAAGTAATGCTAAATGTTAGCCTGCAGCAGCTCCCAACAAGAATGCCAGCTGTAATTCAGATATGTTTCCTGTGATACGAGTGTACTGCGAGCCACGGTAGTTAAAGACATACAGGAAAACCCTTATTCCCCAGTCACTCAGGCCCAAACATAGAACTTTCCATTCTAACTCTAAGCACAGGAGCTCTGTTTCATTCAGGGGTTTTGTTTATGTCACAAAGGACATACAAATATTACACATACATATCAGTCATCTCTATATTGATGGTGGTATGACATGTAGGCTTTATATATAGAGAGAGAGGAAAACCCTACGCTAAATGTCTGATTACCACACGCTGAATCTAATTGGATGGAGCTTTAGTTCTTCTAAACCCTGCCCAAAAGCTGGCCTGTAAAATGCTGTATGTGTAATGGAGAGAATGACAGAAATAGAAAGTTATCACATGACTGAAAAGCCATAATTTTCCTAAAAAAAAAGCAGATGTTGTGGTTTCCAAATTTCGCTGTAGACTTGCCATCAATGCAGAAACTGAACTGGGTGGAAATGTAATTTAAGCAGATTAGCCATTAATAACCTGTAATAGCCAGTACTAATACTTACAGGAGGCCAATGAAGATCCCTAAAATAAATGTTTTAATTAATACCAGATGAAACTGAAACAAACATGTGTAATATTCTTCAGTTTCCCACAGGCACATACAGTATATACTGTATAGGTAACCTGAGGTCATTATATCCACATCAACTATTTCTTCACTTAATAGCTATGAAACCTTCTCCATGGTTTGATAGGGATTCTTCATTTGAAAGTATTTCCAATGAAAACTGTTGACAGCGAAGTATTCAGAATAATGTTGAATATTTTAAAGTAATTATTAGCCAAGGACCACCGCTTTGGTACAGAGTGATATATCTTAACAACTTTCAGATTTCCTTGGAAGTTTGTATTTGCTGTGATCCCCAATTTTAATTTGGTTTATGATAAACTCTTGTGACAATCCCATCAGCCTCAGCTGTTTAGTGCTAATATTAGCATGCTAACCCTATGTTTGTGAACATGGTAAACATCCTGCTTTCTAAACATCAGCATGTTAGTATTGTCATTGTGAGCATGTTAAAATGCTGAAGTTAGCATAAAGCACAGCTCTATTAGAATGGCTGTAGACACCAAGTCTTGTTGGAAATTGTAGCTGACGGAGAACACAAACAATCAAACCTGTGGTTTTACCCATCATGCTTTGTGATAGGCAAAAACAAAACAACTCAGTAAATATTATTGTTAACCTTCCCGATGTAACCCAACTGATGAGGTAAATGAGGACCAGTGAACTACAACTATAGAAGCAGAGGGGGCGTGGTCTCACCTGAGCTCGATAGTAAAGGGACGGTCAACCTGGATGGTCCACTCACATCGAGCATTGTTGGGGTAGCTCTCGAGCACCAAGTGGCCCTGCCGTTTATGGATCACTCCCCCACACTCTGAAAAACACATGGGAAACAATTATATTTGGGAAAGTTGGTGTTCTTTAAATTTCAGCGACTGTGAATTACAGCTTAATTATTATTTTGAGGGGCTATATGCAGCTGCTTTGGTTACCATTTAAACCAAACACAATTACATTTGAGTTTCCAAAGCCACTGTAAAAGCCAAGTGTGGTGCTCAACAAAATAAAGAAACATAAACACAAGACTCACAGGGGCAACAAGGCGTTCAGAAGCCTATCCAGGTTCTGCTTTGGATTAAATGTATGTTTGTTGTTCCCCCTGGCACAATATGTGTGCATTGAGAAAGCTGTAGTCAGTGTCCAAATGTTACATATTAAATTGTTTTATGGGATTCCTGATTTTACTCCGCTCCTTGTGGAAAAATCTCCCGGGCATATGGCGGCCTTCCAAACTGGCATAGTTGTCCCAGATGAGCATAAATCATCAGGGAAGTAAAGAATACATACACAAGTTTGATAGCAAAGCCCTGTAGGATCTGCTAAGTGGGAGAATGAAGAGACTTACTCATGCAATCTCCCCCAGACCAGCCAGGACGGCACTCAGCGCAATATTTTCCAGTAATGAAGAAGTCATCTCTGGGACCCCATGTCCCATTGTTACATCGCTTACAGTTCTCAAATATACTGCAACCTGAAAGAAAGAGAGCCCGAAACAAAATCACAGAAAAGTAATTAAAGAGTCAGCACGACAGGCCAGAATGCAAAGGATGCAAACAATTTAAATCAAGTCTTTCAAAGGGCTGTTATTTTTTGTCATGATTGGGAACACTTTCCCCACATGGCTTCAGCCATGTCACCAACCTTCATCAGACCGCTGCCATGTTTCCTTTTAATCAATTCTGTTGAACTCATTACACTCATCTTTCACTACAAAAGAACACACAGACATATGTCTGTCTGTATTAGTGCTTCCTTTTTAGGAACGTGGAGAGAACTCCCTAAAATGGCTTCTTGGGAGGATGTTCCGTCCATTGGGGGAATGTTTACTGGGCCATGACACGTTTTTTGAGTTTAAGAGTAAAATGGGATTTACAGGTAACCATTATATTCTGAACAGCTGTTTTCCTTTCCCCAGAAAGAAAACCATGAGTACATTCAAGCTGTGAAGAAAACACAACATACTTCTACAGGCAGATGATGGCATGTAAGAAGATAGCATCAGGAATGCAAGAGTTTCAATGAAAGAGCTACAGTGCATGCAAACATCTCCAAGTATTTATATTCTCACGTATATATACACACCTGTATTTCTTACACAGACAATGACCCCCCCCCCCCTCCTCTCCCACTTCATTCACAAATCAAAGTTAAATCAAAGTATAATAATTTACTCCTGCACTCATTCAAGAGGATTCTGCCAGAAAGGGAAAAGAAGGAGCGAATGTGAAGTTGGCCTGTAAACAAATTAGATCAGACACAAATATGTTCCTGCTTTCTGTCGTACTGTTTGTAATGCTGCGGTGCAAACAGCTGTGCAGTTGACCGACATGCACAGTTTACACTGCAAATATTACATACAGATTAGATCAGCAGATGTAGACTTTACAAGGAGAAGGCCAACTTTGTATTATGTTCAAGGTAAACAAGTCTGCAATGTCCCATTCAATTGAAGCACTCATTCAAATATGAACATTTGAAGCGGTTTTACCTGGATGGATGATGCAGGGGTCGCACTCATTGATGGCGTTGCGACAGCAGGGCACTGCATAGCCCACCGGCGTCCCCTGTAAGGGGCATTTACAGCGAATCACATCGTACTCGCAGCAGCCTCTACACATAACGTTCCACTCTGGGCCCGGGCAGTGGTTGTGCAAAT
This sequence comes from Myoxocephalus aenaeus, assembly GCA_038501785.1. Lineage (NCBI taxonomy): Eukaryota > Metazoa > Chordata > Actinopteri > Perciformes > Cottidae > Myoxocephalus > Myoxocephalus aenaeus. The sequence continues at coordinate 7,086,949 of JBAMJR010000350.1, read as the reverse complement.
ACCTGTAATCTAAAGAAGACAATACATCAGGGTCATCAACTCAAACAAGCGAGCAGGGAACAAATGTTTATGTAAGCATCATATATACTGTACATGTGCTGACAGGGAGAAGAAGATGAGTCAAACATGGAGAAATTATGACAGATGTAATGATTGGCCTTGTGAGCAGACAGGGGTTATGGTCGGCAGAAGCGCGAGCAGCAGTGGAAGGATTCTGAGAGAGAGCAAGCTCAAATCGTGGCACCGGCACCTCGTTGAGGCATTTCCGGTGGCACGTCTCAGATGCCGGGGCACCTCCAAGCTGCCGGAGCAGTTGCCACTACTTTAGAGGCAGCACTCCCGGCACCTACGAGTTGCCACTCATGTGCCACTGGTTTTTGATGCAGATTCTACTATTTGAGGCAGGTGCCTCTGTTTGGGAGAGAGGTGCCGCAACTTGCTTAAGGTCCTGGAAGGTATAATATGTGACGATACATTAAGGTCCTGGAAGGTATATATTCCTACGTCCCAGCTGACTGTTTGAAGTGCCGCTGTTTTGGAGAGGTGCTGGTTAAGTTTAACCTTTATTCGTCGTTATTTGACAATACATTAAGGTCCTGGAAGGTATGACTGTTGGTAGTTGTAAAAAAAAATAAAAAAAATGCAACCCAACCCTGTCTCCTAAAAATTACAATCAACGTATGCTTGTGTTATTGTTTTCATGTATACGTTTATAATCAACGTATGTTTATGTTATTGTTTGTGTGTTCATGCTTTTCCGTTGAATTTAAGCATATTTGAATTTCTAAGCTCTGCGGAGGAAAATAAACAGGATTCCCTCAGTAGCGGCAAGCGAAGAGGGGCAGGGTGAAGCCAGTAACGGGGCCGGTCGCGCCGGGTACGGTCTTCTCTGAGTCGGCTTGTTTGGGAATGCATCCCCAAGAGGGTGGTGAACTCCATAGGGCAGTATACCACTGTGGTCAAATCACAGACACTGACATTTCAGGAAACACATTCAAGCGAGCGGAGAGATCCACGTGACACACCATCCGGTTTTCAAAAGTAAAAGTTCTACGTCCCAAAATCTAATTTCTGAATATTTAATGACTGATAAACATGTTTTAACTTTTTTGGATGTAGGACTTTTACTTTGTAAAATATCTGAATTGGTACAGTTAAGATGTGTGGATGTGTTCTGAACACATTCATATCAGTCAGTATTTTGAAAACCGGCAGCTGCCACAAAGTTGTGGCAACTGCCGCAAAACTAGTGGCAGCTGCCGCAAAGTTGTGGCAACTGCCGCAAAAACTAGTGGCAGCTCGTAGGTGCCGCGGCACCTGAGAGGTGCCACAGGAAGTGCCTATACGAGGTGCCGGTGCCACGATTTGAGCTTGCTCCTACTGAGGATTCTGGCGAGTAACAGTGTTTATGTGAGCTGCTGCTGTGCACTGGCTTCATGGTTATTTCCACTGCCATATGGTGGCAGGCTCATAGGGGACCGCAAGTCTCTCGGGAGTCTTCCTCCCCTATGTGTTCTCATACTACATTACATCCGACAGCATGCCACGATGGTAAAGTCACAGAAAACAGAATAAAATCAACAATCAGAAAGCGCATTCCTTTTTGTAAAGTTTGACCCAGTAAATGGAATGTTTGATTGGACTGGAAACCAGTGAGTCAAGGACCTTTGAGTCTGAGCGGTTATGTAACAGTGAATTTAAAAGCTGAAACAGACAAGTGGAAATTCTCTTGCGGTAGATGTGGACAGAGTACTGACTGAAGCTGCACTTTAAACTTGGCAAAACGTTGGTGCAGCGTTTTGTACGTATGCTTCTCTGAGCCCTGCAATCATAATAACTTCTCTGCCCTGAAGCATCCCACCATTTACTCATCCCTGACACCCCTATCTAAAACCACAAAGGCACACTTTTTTTTTGTTCTGCACATGAGGGCTATTTGCTTTTGTGAAACAAAGAAAGCAAAAACCAGGAAGGATAAATCTCTTCGTGAGAGTTTGCAGACGGTCAACTAGAGAGGAGAAGCGTAGATGTCTTGGAATGCTGTGAGTCGTCCCTGCTGCCCTTCCACATTAATAATATCATAAATTGTATCTCAGTCCAACTACAATCTGGCTCACCCTCCTCAGCTTTTTCTCCTAGCAGACACAGAGAGATATGACAAACGCAGTGACGTTAATAAAACAGAGTAGGTTGTGCAATGCCACTAGTTCAACTTTAATGTGAGTTTATTTTCAGGACAGAGTTTGTGCTTTATAGTTATTTTATGATGCCTGTCAGTTCCTAGCGTTGGTCATTTATGTTTCGATAACGTGGGCTCAGATAGATCTGTGAAATAACCTTATAGCTCAAATGTTCAGCACGCCAGTGACAACATGGGGTCTCATGGCGTGCAATAGATCTCAGGACTATAATTCAATGTCACTCAAAATGTTTTGTACCATGGCGCCCGAACACACCAGTCCATTATGCAATGCCCCCACTGTTAAGTGAGATGTCTGTTGAGAGAAGAAAAGCACCATATACTGTGAGTCAAGTACAATTATGAAAAAGGCACACCAAGTAAAAACCTATCTTTACCAGTCTTACTTTATATTTTCCTCAATATCATTTGCTAACATCTATTTAAAAAACTAAAAAGTCTAGCCCATGCTTTCTCTAGATTAGCATTGCAGTCCTCTAACATTGTCAGACTCACGGTCGGCAGTTAAAAAATAAGATCAAAATCAAGATATCATCATTTTGAATCCATACATTCTTCTTCCCGGTCAAAAACTGCTGCCTTTGTTTACCAACAAGCAATTTGAGCGCCAACAGTTCAGTCAGAGATTCGGGTGTGTTCTGCCAGTAGCGACTCGAGCCACTAGCCTCAAGCAGCGATAAGGAGCGAGTGAAAGAGGTCTGTTTAACTCACTTCTACTTAACTCTACCCGATTTTAATTTTTTCAAATTTGTAATCCCAATTTTCCTCAAGAGAAATCCTTTAATGCAATTCATCAAATTTCGTGCAGCTCCCTCTGGAGCCACAAAAGACTTTGTACGACATGTTTTCCACACATGAAGGAGTATCCCCCCTCCCCCTAATTCAGTGGTGTTCTACTTTTATCTGGCAGTTCACCCAAAAGGCAAAACAAAACTGCATGATTTGGGAAAAATGTTTAAAGCTACTAATTGGTTGACTAGTAGCTTGACTTTGTTCAGTGGAGACCAGGAGTCCACCCAGACTCTGGTCTGCTTTCAATCACAATAAAATGTAGTTGCAAGCAACAACCTTCTCAACAACTATGTTTGTCTGATTGCAATATGACCCAGATCACATAAAACGGAGGTTGGGTCAAAGAGAGGATGAACTTAAGCCATTATCGACTGGCCAATTTTACTATTTAGTCTTTAAACAGCTACCTAACCGTGCTGGATGAAAACAGTGTTCTAAAGGTGTGGTGTCTGCCACATGGGACCTGAGAGGCGCTGACACCATCTCCTCTCCTTAAGGGGCAGCTTTGCTGCTTCCTTGCTGAGAAGTACGCTGGCCGGAGAGACTGTGAAAGCTGATTTATAGGACATGAACTCCAAAGGGTCAACAAACTTTATGACCTGGTCCGGTAATGTCATTACATGGATCACTGCTGTGTGTCTTGTCCTTAGATAGATAAATGACATCCTGTGTTTATAACTGCCCTAAGTGCACTTATTGTTGAAGATCCTGTTATACAGAATAGAACAGAATTGTATGTGTTAACTTGTGTTGGTCATTTATCTTCTTTCTCAGCTCAGACAGTGACATGAAATAGCATGCATTTACGATAGGATTAGTTTCCAGACTTCCGCAAACTGTTTTCTTAATGCTCCTGAGGTAAATAAACAGGCAGCAGTGTATTTAATGTTTATTCTCTGTGAATGGATTCAGTTTGTTGACCTCCATTTATGTTTTTCTCTGAAGCATGACTCCAAGGTTTCTCATAATGCATTTACTTTTCTGGAAGGCTATCTCCTCTCCTTAATACGTGTTTACTGATTGACAACAATGAATATCATTTGTTCATAACTGTGGTTTGGCTTGTGCCACGGCAATTTGGATTTATTCACTTCAGCTATATGCTTACTGCCTTGTAAAAACACATCTGTGAGGCTTCCAGGTCAACACCTGAGGGTAACAACAGACTGGACAGTACCAATTTCATATGGGGGTTTTACAGCAAGGAAGGTCTGAACAGGTGTGGAGGTGAACGCTCACAGGCGTAAGCCTACAATTGAGTGGGTGTTTGTGCAAGCATTGGAACATGCATGAGCTGGCCTTCAGCGTTTGAGCTTTAAGCTTAATAAAAGCACTATAATATATTTTGAAATTGTTTTTGGACCAATGTGTTTTTGCAAATGTGTGAAGAAAATGGCATGAACATGCAAATGACACAGTAAGAAACCCCTCCTACAAAGGTTGCCTCCTTGTTGTGCCTCATAGCTGTCTAGCACCCTTTCCATCCAACCGTGTCAGATATGTCTTCTGTTTTATGTAATAGCATCTAAATGTTTCCCCGGCACACACATAACTAGAATTTTGTGTGAGAGGCCACTGGCACCAAGCCAAACACAATTTAAGAGCAGATCACAAAAGGTTTTGTTCCCTCCTCTGTTCTGAAGCAAAGCATGCAGATTTGTTTGTGTCTTGTTTGGCTTTTCAGCTTTTTTTTCCATTCCAGATGTTGAGCTCTTCAACGTGTCAAGAAACCAGAGAAATTAAAATAGCAATAAGACGGGCCTCATAACAGACACCCTGATGCCTGGTGGAGGCCTCTGTGTGAGTGTCACAAAGTGCTCCCACCCAATCAGAAGCTGTACAGACCCAGGTTGTTAGCCGGCATGCGTCAGCTGCACACCTTTGATGTGGATCCAGAGACTGATGTCATAATTACTGGGGGGTAGACTAGATGTGGTCACAGAAATTCACACGAGACCTGGGACCCTGCGTCTCTGAAACTGGCTCGCTAACCAGTGGAGAGCCATAGCAAACTCCAACTTCTGCCAAGATCAAACTATAAAACGACCACCTTATTGTTCTGCTTTGCATCTTATTTTCTTCTTACTGTAGAAATGTATTCTGTCCAAATTTAACGGTCACAGATAACTCACACATGACTGTTCCACAACCCCTGGAAAACCATCACTATTGATAAACTCAAGATGTGCTGCAGGTGCTGAATTCACCTTACAAGTGACTCACAAGCCTGCATCAGCTTCGAAACTCTGCTAGCATTTCCTGGAAGCAACTTCCTCTGTACTAAATAAAACCCAAGGTCAGTATGTTCTGTTATTTTGCATCAGCATCAACTTTAGGCTCCAGTTTAGTGCTTCACCCAGAGTGTCAAATAACTCCAGTTATATTTTGATGTAAACTGTTTTAGGAAATGCAGCATGGCACAGTGTCTTCTTTGGCATTCAAACCAGTCGTTGTCTAGTTGGTCAGATTCTTTCTCACTTCTCTGCAACTGCATCCTATCAGTCTTGTCTCACACGTCTACCATAGCTAAGATATTTTCAACTTCAAACAAAGCTGAGGAGCAAAATGTGGAGACAATTTCAGCGGCGCCCAGTGAGAAGATGGGTTCAACATGTTTATCAAGCACAGCACAATGCTGTGGTCGTGTTACCTATAATAGACATGTAGTATCTATTCTGCAGGTTTTGACTATGTTATATAACAGTTCAACATTTTGGGAAATGCTTAGTCCTATTTACCAAAAATGCTGAACTACTGCTTTTAAGTTCAGTTTACCCAAATTCCCCCCAGAAAAAAAAAGAAAAATCTCTCTAGTGGCATCTAGCAATACAGACAGTGTCAGTTTAATTTGACCAGGCTGCTTTGCATAATCCTCGCCACAATATTAAGTCATACTTAGTATAATTAAATGGGAACTCATGTCAGAAATAGTTTCCTGTGAAGTAAATGACAGGTTATAGTATATATCTACTGAATAAATAGTTTCCTCCGGACAAAATGGTGCTTATTTTATGCTGATGTACCATGGAAAAATAGTTGTTTTTATAGCAGCTGCTCGTGCACATACCCATGCATGTGTCAGTGTATAATTCCTTTTGCACACTGCCCACAGCAGCTGTCTGGTATTTTGAGGTTGGAGTGATTTTGCTATCATGGAACAGGGAAACTCCCAGGGGAGCGTTGCGTATCTGAATGTAGCCTGATCCCCAGCGCTGGTCCCAGTGGTCATCCTGGAGATTTGCTTTAAATAAACTCCCCTTCGCCAGGAAACCACAAACCCAATAAAATATCCTTATTGAAATATCCTTCAGCCACTGTGGTGAAATGGTATGAACAGGCACAATACGGTAGTCTGAGATTTGCACTTTTTCTCTCAGCATTCAGCTCCTCAACTTGGAATGAACTCTTGAGACTGATCTGACACTATATTTTTCCAAATGCTCATTCAGAGGACATCTTTTGATTCTTGTAACTATCTTCGGTGCCAGGATTTCCCTTTCTCCAATGTAAAATGCTTTTTACATGTGCTAGCCTTGGCCTTTGTTTCTTACCACACACTACTCAGTAGCCCTGACAACTTCCCAGTGGACTTTAGCTACACACACTATAAGGAGAGTGTGTCAGATGAACAGCACATCTCAGGATCCAGGTGGGTGGAGCATCTTAAACAGGAAGCCTTCCATAGAATAAAATGCCTCCAAAACATGCACAAAACACAAACACACACATAAACAAAAACAGACATGTCCACAGAGTCAGGATTGTGTATGTAAACACCTCTGCACTACTTTAAGAAACAATTTTTGATTGCTCAACAGAAAAACATCTATCATCAGCTGATGATGCACGATTATGAAACAAGCCGTGCTGAGAGTGACTCAGCTGACAACAACAAAAGTGGGTAAATATCCCAGAGTGCACTGACTAACTCTCTTAGTCAGTGCAGCTTAAGGCAGCTGAGCTCTGGCCAGCCCGTTGCCACATTCACCAACACTACAAATTGAAGATTATTTTACAGCCTGGTAACTGCGGGACGAGCAATCAACAGAGGTTTATTTAGGAGTCTTGGAGACGGTGTATGGTATAAATATTACCACAGCCAGTGTGATTGACTTCAACGTGACTCATGTCTTCCTGCAGCATTTAGAGTGGTCACCCAGGGTAAACAGGCAGAGACAAATCTCAATCTCAGGGAGAGCACCCTTCAGCATTTAAAGAGATGCTCTCACACAAAAGGGAACGCGTGCCAAGATTCAACACCCCTATTAGGACTGTAACCGCCTCCCTTTAACTTAAGGAATGTGTGGCCACATGAAACTGGTGCTTCTTTTACTTTAGAGCAGAAAAAAACAATCTGACTTTAATTTCACATAGAGAACAACTGCAATGAGTAGAAAGGAAGATCACAACGCCCCTTTTAATAGGACAATAAACAAACCCTCACAGGAATGCCTTACTCTGTATTTTTTAGAACATGAGTTGTTAAGTCAAAGATTGCACAAACATGTCAGTGCTGTTTTTCTTTGCAGCGTCTTTACATCACTGTCTCTCTGTGGCTCTTCTTTTACAAGCCTTGCTGAGCGCTGTCGTGCTCTTAAAGGATAGAAGGGAAGAGGGGATGGAGAGAGTTGCTGATGCCGGCTTTTTGAGAACAAAGAACATAAACCAAGAGGCCGTGCCAAACATAGAGAGAGGGAGACAAGGAGCAGCAGTGAAGCCACAGTCTTTGCCAGTCTCTTACCGTAGGGCCAGGCGGTCCCTTGAGGTAAGGCGATGAAGAGAGAGATGAAGAGGAACCAGCCCTGCTTCCATGAGATAACGGTGGAGGTCCAGGGGATTGTGTGGGTGCCCCTGTGGCTTTGCCCCAGCTGCAGTCCCCGTCCCACAGACAGCATGCTGCAGTCTGGAACTCTGTTTACTTTCTGAACTCAGCTGACATCACCTTCTCTTGGCCATCAGTCCTTCCCTCCCCCTCTCTCTTACTCTCTCCCTTCTTTCGCTCTCTCTCCCTCTCCCTCTCCCTCTCTCTCTCTCTCCCACTCACTCACTTCTCTTTGGCTTCAGGTTACAGCCCAGCCTCGCAGGGAGTTCCACTTGCAGGTTTCCCAAAAACTCCCCTCGCTCCGCTCAGAGAACGACGTCACTGCTCTTGAATGAATGCAGGCTCCGGCGCTTTATATGCTTAACTCATTATGGTGTCACACACACAACACACACACACACACACACACACACACACACACACACACACACACACACACACACACACACACACACACACACAGAATAACCAGTTTATGTTCTACACTTTGTGCCTGCGACACTGACAAGACCAATAATGTGGTGATAGCATATATGTCTGTTTCACTGCAATGTCAAAAAACTCTCGAGGTCAGTGTTATTCATGTTCACACTTTCTAAGCTAGAAAACAGCAGCTGTTAGTAGTCTCGGAGTGCAATGTCCGTTAAACAATAGCATTGAGTAGGTTATTATTGTAAGTTTAGAGGAATAATATGTTATTTTGAAAAATACTCTTGCTTATTTGCTTTCTTGCCAAGAGTCAGGTTGAGCCGATTGATATCACGCTCTGTGTTCACTGAAGCTATGAGACTGTTAGCTTAGCTTAAAGACTGGAAACAGAGGCAACCAGAGGTAACAAAATCCTCCTACCAGGACGAATATCTATTTATCTTGTTTAATCTGTACAAAACAACAATTTAACATTTTACGGATGGTTATCAAGCAGACTATTTCATGGTTGGGAGTAGGAATGTTGTTACTTTTGGAGCCAGGCTAGCGGTTTCCCCCTGTTTTCACTCTTTATGCTAATTTAAGCTAACGGGACCTGGCTCCAGCTACAGGCGGGAGAGTGATATCAATCCTCTCATCCAACTCTGGCAAATAAGCAAATTTTTCAAAAATGTCAAACTATTCCTGTGAAACAATATACACAAATACGGTATTTTTCCCCATCGATGTTGCATCTGTTTGGTGCACGACTAATGTTATCTCGCAAATGAAATGGTGGGGAAAATAAATGTAGTTTATAGTTTTACCCTTCATTACAATCCGGCTTTCAACCGTGAAGACTTTAACAACAGAAAGGTAGCCAGTGTAAACACAGTTTCCCAAGATACTTTCTTTAACAGTTGTTATTTTGTAAGATCTCCTGGGTGTGTTTTATTTCAGCTGGACACAGCACTGGAATTAATTCATTTGTTGTTCTTTGCCCACAAGCTGCATGAAAGAGCTCACCGGGAGTACAGATCAAACGACTCAGAGCCGGAGAATCAAATATCCCAAGCAGTTTCCTAAAACAGCAGGATTTAGACCTTAGAAGGAAGACATGAGCAGTGCTCCTGTTGGTGTCTATGTATGGTTGGGGAATTAAAAAACAGACTGAAATCAAGAAAGTTCATGAAGAGAATAGATGAATGAAGAAATAGGGACACAGAGGGAGAAAAAAGGCAGGAAAAAAAGTAAATCAAGGAAGAAAGAGGGGGGAAGGAAATGTTGTCTGCCTTTGTGTGCTTCCTATCCACTTTTCACCACCTCTCTACTGTTTGTCCAGATGCTTAATGGATTATTATGTGAAACCCAAGACTTTCAGGTTAATGTGGACACTGGCTTCGTATTTTCAGAGACTACATCTGTAGTCAACTCTGTCAGCAGAATAGACTGTTGACATATTTTGTGTAATAGATACACAGCGTGTCCCATACATTTGTATTGTACATTTACACACTGTTGCACTTTTTTTTTTATATTCAGTAGAATACAGTAGTAACTGTGATACTATTAGATGGTATATCTTTTGTTGTTTTAGTGGGATTTTCTTCAAATGCATTAGTTATCCAGTCTACAATGAGTACTGGAGGTGAATACAACTTCAAAGAAACGGTCACTGTCCTGTTTTACCTTTTTCATGAACAAAGATAAAGAGCCTTTTGGGAATTCCTTTTTTCCAGATAATCCAATGTTTTTTTTAATTTATTATTCATTCATCTTAAGTAGAATACTTTTCTCAACTCATAAAGGAAAATTCTTGCAGGGATTTTAACACCAAAGCAGGGGCGTCGTTAGGCCCGTTTTAGGGGGGCTGAAGCCCCCCTAAAACGTTCTTCGCCCCCCCAAATAATTTGGCTTGAAAAAAATTAAAAATAAAAAAATAAAAATGTATTTTTATTTTGGTGATGTATGTCATTAAATTAAACTATTGTTTCTCACATGGGAAAATTATTTATAACTCTAAAATTATACATATGTGCGTATGTTCTGGTTTGTGTATGTTTTCTCCCCTTCAAATTACAATCCAATAGCCTACTTACCTATCGGGCACTAGGACCTTGGGGAGGCTGCTGCGCTGGCTTTCTCACTCTGCCAAGTAATGTCTCTCATCAACCACAGCAGGACTATACCAAGGAGTTTAGCTCAAAGTAAACTATACCTAGGAGTACCATCATACAATATTTATCATTCGATAATGAAGATGAAATGTGTTTTTCTCTTCTTTTTCTATTGAATGGTATATTTGACACTGAACTAGTTCATCTTTATCTCAGTGATAGTGTCCAAATTAGCATAAAATATCACTGGTTTGTAAAAACTACACAGACAACAAAATAGATGTAAATGTTGATCAAAATCTTATTCCCTTCTGCTCAAAATAAAACAAGTAAACAATTCAAAAGTTGACACTGTCCGGTCCATTCTCCATCCATTGGATATGAAAGCTAGTTCATCCGTCTTTCCTTTACAAGCAGGAAAAGTATTTCTCTCTCGTTATTTGAGAAAAGTTCATACCGTGCTACGACCAGATCGGGTCCAATCTACATCCAGGACATGGTAAAACCTTACACCCCAGCTCGTTTGCTCCGCTTCTGCCAATCGGCGTGTAGCTCCGTCACTGCGTGCTAAACACTCAATTCAAGACTGTTTGCTGTCCTGGCTCCTCAATGGTGGAATGAGCTCCCCATTGACATCAGGACAGCAGGAAGTCTCTACATCTTCCGTCGCAAACTAAAAACACATATTTTTCGACTACACCTTGAATAAGGAAGGTTGTGCCATAGTAGCACTTTAGTAGCACGTAAATGTCTCTTACTGATAGCACCTTGTAGTTTAACGTTATTGAAGAAATTGTACTTTCTTGATTCTTGTTGTTCTGAGTTTGTACTCATGGTTGAATTGCACTTATTGTAAGTCACTTTGGATAAAAGCGTCAGCTAAATGAAATGTAATGTAATATCCGCGGCCCCAAATGGGCCCTAAAAAAAATTGCCGCACGCTGTACACGCAAACATGCCAATTCCTTTGGGGCTAAGCCCCCCCTTTCTTTCGATGCTAGAAACGCCCCTGCACCAAACACGCACAAAGAGCATCCAACGTGACTGTCATTAACAGGAGCCAGAGGTTAAGGCAGTGATATTGTTAGAAGCTGAAAGTTATTCTGTGCATCTCTGAAGTATCAGTCGAGCATTTCAGAAAAATCAAGACAATGATCAAGATACTACTTGGTTATATATTAATATTGTCATGTTTTTAATTCTGTTGAAGTTAATTAGATCCTAATTAGCTGATTTGTAAGCTCAAGAGATGCTTTATATTTTGCGCTTTACCTCACGCACACTTTATCTTCTTCTATATTTGGTCTGAAATCACAGTTTAGAAGAAGAAAAAAATTACTGAAATAAAAATCGACAAAATGATGTCTGACGATGGATGCAACATCACAAAACTCAATATTACACTGATGTGAAGGTCTATCATATTGTCATTAGTATCTGTTTTGGCCACTTGACTCTATAGTAGACTCAGTAGACCTTGCCAAAAAAACAGAGCCTTGCTAATGCCTTCATTCATCATTACTGTAATAGAGGGAAACATTTTCTCATGACCCACGGATCACGCTCATCCTGGGCTGCATTATAGAAGCTTCTCAGTTGGCACCACAGTGACTGTGATTGGTCAAAGAGAATGGGCCCCCTGCCCACAGCGCACAGTACAATCTCATTACCAAGTGCATGAAGGAAGTGGTGCAGTGGGGGCACAACAAATTACCTCGCAGCCATTACACCTAATGATATCCACTGTTGACTACACATTCATTACAGAAGGTTTTCACAGGATATTAAATACGTTCAGATCCAAAATGTGGTCTGATCTGTTCATTATTAATAGCTTTTACTTTGTTTGTGTTTGAGGTCTAAGAGTTCACACAGGGTCAGACCTGTGTGTGCGCCTATGGAGCCATGTGGTTTTAATATGAAGGAATCTAATCATGGCATCACATTCATCACATTTCTATGGTTACACAGTAAACACAAGGATGGAAACTAGGCCGGGTGCTTCACAGGTAAGACAGATGCCTGCAGCCGTTACTTAGCAAAGCCAGCGGCGACTGTTGCCAGGAGCATAGTGCCATGATAAAGTGCGGGTTTGTAACTTAATAGAGCAGGACTGTGTCAAACCCAACGCCAAATTTGCTCTCATGTATGTGCTTCATTCTAAAGAGAATGCTCCACTTGTGAAGAATTGCTTGTTTTACTGAGCCCTGTCTGCCCTTTCTGCACACCAGTCTTTAGCTTTATTACACGCATGCAGTTAAAGGGGTTCCAGAAGGAGGTGAGAAAGATATATGGTGATAATGACATGATACACATCATTTGAAAGAGAGAATGAGACCAAAGTAGCCAGAATATACTGGAAGAAGAAGATGGAACATTTAAATGTGTTTTAGGATATGTGCCTGAACTTACTGACCCCGTTTACAATACTCATTCTGACATTTCATATATGCCAATAGGTAAATCATGCTCTCGATTAAGTTAGATAAAGTGCCTCAAAAATTACATTTCACATCACTGCCGCTACCCATCCAATTCCACCAACTTAAAAGCGTTCTCAGTGCTTGAAACGCATTTTCAAGTAATCTTGTCAGAAATGTCTAACATAATTTTGGCTCACATGTACCCACTCTTTGATTTTAAGTCACACTCCAAATAGTCCCTGTCTGTCTTTGATTCTCCTTAATCTTAAAGTCAGGTCAAATACATTTGCACATAACTTTGTATGAAGCTCTAAATCTGTCCTCCAGAATCTCCACCCAGTAAAGCTATGCAGCTATAGCTGCCCTGGCTGGAAATGACAAAGACTTGGATTTCACATCCCATTGCAGTGCACCCTGTTAGTCCCACCGCAAAAGGTCCATCCGCAGGAGATTGCAACAGCAGGGAACAGCGTTAAACGAAAGATTATTATAGCACCCTCAAGGGCGTTTATAGATAGGATGCTTGAATATGCTGCGCATATCTGAGATGTATACTCAGATACATGCATGTGAGCTCCATACCCATATGGTATCCAGCCATCCATAAAGTATTCCATATGTACAATACTTCCACGAACACACTAAATAGTTGAGTGAGTCTATATTGCATGAAGTCACAGTTTGAGTATAACCTTGAGACAACCTTCAATTTGGAATTTGAAGTGAAATGTGGATTTTTCTCTGAATCAGAATTTAGCTGATCCTCAGAAAAAAAAAAACGTAATTGGAAATAACTTGGAAACAGGAAACATACCTGCATACCCTAGCTTTCCATGCACAGCCCAATTTTAAATTATCCAGTATCTGAATCTCATCAAACATCATTACACACATATTCACAGATCTTTAACTAAGATTTTAATAACTGAACCCAGAGAACTTAGTTACTTAGTTTAAATCAATAACCAATAACACAAGGGATATCCCTTTGAAAATACAATGGAGACTGCATATGAAGGTCACCTTCTCTTCCAATACACTGAGTAGCATTAATCTCAGAATAGTCTCACGCCACCATCCAAACGGCGCTCAAGATCATAAATCTTGTCCGGCCCCAAGTTTATAGGCAGGCTGTAGTGTTCAGCTGTGGGGTCCAAAACAAGAGTCTCATGAGCATAGCTATGCACAATTCTGCAAATGAAATTGTTGAATGAGATAAACAACTGGAGCTGGTAGCAGCAACACTAAGCTCCTTGAATAATTGCTGACCAAGCTCCCCATGGAAGACGGAACCTCGCTGGGATAATGAAAACCTCAGAAGTAAATGGAAGAAGATGGAGAGAAAGAAAGTTTGGTGTGCGGAAGGAAGGAGGAGAGTTTCCATCTGCTCCCAGTCCCAGTTCCAACAGGAAGTCATGAGGTCTCTGACATGAAACACAGTGTCCTGCAGACCTGCATCTGCTTGTGTTTATAAGGCAATTGCATGTTCTTCCATGTGATCCGTGTTAATCATAAAGTGTCTCTTGTCATGTCATCATTACTGAAGAATAGCCACATTACAGGCAATGAGCCACACAACTCTTACGAGTTTGTTATGGGGCATCATAGCAACTAGGTTTCTGTTTTGGACTTCTTTTTTTAATCCCCTTCATGTCTCCGTATGCCGCGGCGCACCGCGGCTGGGCCATTGTGGTGGAAATAGTTTGGTCATAGAGATATAGCAAAGGTAGAAGAAAGAAAGAAAATGTTTGTCTGAGTGATGTCAGCGGGAGAGACCACTAAGCTACTATAAAGCGTATAACAGCCACACAAAGCCCATAAACAAAACCCAACATTTTACAGCACTTCACCACGGCGCTCCAACTCTCCTATACTCCTCTCTAACTTTGCTGCTTTGAGAGCATTTTCTCCTCTCCGAGTTCTCTCTGTGGTTTCGTTATTCCTTTCTATTGGTTATGGCTGTTGAAGAGTCTCCAGACAGGAACCAGTGATCGTGACATGTTCTCAGTGACAGATGTGCCATTTTGTGTGAGGAATGCAACACTTGACAGAAGGAGATCGCAGTTGTACAGAAGAGGCTGAACATGGAAAACCAACAGGGGAGATCATGCTCATTGTGCAGGATTGTGGAGCTCCACCCTCTCGATACCTGATCTGTTGTGTGTATTTACAGTCACATACAATTTTGATTTAGTTTTATGGGAGGGATGGTTGCTCTGCAGCCATCATCATAATAACACTGGATTCAAGATGGCATCCTTTTCTGTCGTGCCTGATATTAAGCCTGACCACGTAGTATGCCTTGGTGCAATTAAATGGGATATGATACAGGCAAAAAATAAGTCAAGCATTGATATTGTGTGCACTATATAAATAATAATATGAAAGGCATATTACTTTTTTGAATATTGTTATAAGTATGG
Source organism: Myoxocephalus aenaeus (assembly GCA_038501785.1). Taxonomy (NCBI): domain Eukaryota; kingdom Metazoa; phylum Chordata; class Actinopteri; order Perciformes; family Cottidae; genus Myoxocephalus; species Myoxocephalus aenaeus. The sequence continues at coordinate 7,071,764 of JBAMJR010000350.1, read as the reverse complement.
CATTAAAGAGGATGTGAGTCCTGTGTAACTACGGCCATGAGAAACTTAATTAAAATGGTGCAAGTCTAAAGTTACATGTTGGTGTCACAAGCTGGCTACATGTGATCATGTTTATTATATTAATTCACAGACAGAAAGGTGATAAAGTACATATATTAGATGATGCAAATCCATCAATAACTTAAATTAGGATTGTACAAACTGGCGATTGGATCATATTTTGACGACTGAAGGGAGGATGGACAATTATTTTTTTCTCCACTGATATGAAGGCAAATTTAACTTACTTACTATCAGGGTGACGAGTGGATTTTAAATCCTTAATGTTTAAACAATAAATAAGAAATAGTAGCTGTGAAATGGTTTACTTTGCAAATCAAATTATATATATATAAATAAGGTGATATACATATAAACTGAGGTATGAATATTATTTTGTATGAAATATTTGGAAATGTATTTTTGTTTTGTAAAGCTATAGTGAAAGGGTTGCCTATTAGAATGTATTGTGAATAGAGTAGGTATATAATGCTTAAGCTTCAGTTCATATTTTTTGTTGTACTGTAATTTAATGGCTTGTTATCTATTTATCGTTAAATGTGCATTCTTTGCACAATAAAGAAAAATCAGAAAAATTGTCAATAAGGACCGAAATAAATTATTACTACTATGTAAAACATACAATGTGGAGGCACTTCTGCAGAAATCAAACCAGCTGCTATATTTAGTCAAATCAGTAATAGATACATAATGACAAAAAAGATGCATGTGTGGAATTATTACTCTTTCAATGGTGTGTTGTGTTTCAATATCACTTTACAAAATTATTACAAATTGTAATTTGAATCCAATAATATACAGCTGCAGAATTAAAGAAAACACAATGACAAAAACATTTCACCACTCAAATTCTGTTCTTACCGAAGAACACATCCTAAATAAGAAAACATTGGTGAATATCTTGTGAAAACTACATAAGTGGGTTTTAAGAATAAAGTGCCTTTAGGAGTATTGAAATACATATAGTAATACTATAAGAGGAACAGTGCCTTTCAATATAAAATAAAGTGTAATAAGTAAAGGAAATCACATAGACAGATAGGGGCAACGCAGTTTACCCTGAGGGCAAATTTGTCTTAGCACAGTGCCACAGTCTGTTCATAACATAAAACAACAACAAAACTTCTTAAAACACAGACACATTTTCAATTCAATTCAATTTATGAAGTCCAAAATCACAAACCACAAATTTGCCTCAGAGGGTTTTACAATCTGGGCAACATATGACATTCTCCATCCCGGAACACAGGATATTTGAGATTGACAACATGGCCGTTTAAAAAAAGATATTGTAGCATTTACTGTTTTGTAACAGCTGTTTTATTGTTTTTCCTCCTACATTGTTTTGAAAAACAAAATGATTTGTTAGTTCTTAGTTTGGGAACAATGTTCCACCACTCATCCAAGATTAGTTATTCTGACTGGATGGACGTTTGAGGCATTTAAATGTTTATAATTTTGCTTTTCTAGCGCAAAATTTTCATATAAAGCAGGTAGAGCATTCTCTGTCTAATATCATTTGCAGAAACACAACAAATCCCACCATGAGCAAGCACTTGAGTGAAAGTGGCAAGGAAAAACTCCCTTTTTCCACGCAGAATCGAGCCCAACCGGGCTCTGGGTGTACACGGCCATCTGTCTTGACCGGTTGGGGGTAACATGTGGAAACATACATGTATCACAACATTATCTTTGATGTGTCTTGGGGCTTAATTGATGTATATGTTCCCTTCAAACAGCTTAGACCTCAGCTGATGGAGTATTTTATCTTTTCTCTCTAATGGTCTCTCCCAGAGTCGGTGCTTCGTCTCAGTCTCGATTCTCTGTCCCAGTTGGGTCACATCAACGTTTTTGCGCCACCAGAGGACTTGGTTTCTTTGCCCTCAATGGTTCGACAAATACTTTCTTCTTCAGCGTTCTTCTGTCGGGACATACATCTGTAGATGCTTTCTTTTCTTCAACTAGGTCTGCTTCACCTTCGTCCTCAGCAATGATAGATGTTCTTCTCCTGAGTCAGCTTGTCATTTGCTTCTGCTCTTCCAGCTTGCGTTCAGGGTGCCATAAATTCTTCCTGAGCTGCATCTTAACTTTATCACAGCTCATATGAAAGAGTCTCCACCTCCAGCTGGACTTTTGCAGAGTTCGCCTGCTCTGCTGGAAGTGTAGCCTGAAGATCAGAAATGGCGATCTTCCTCTTTTGCAGAGACTTCTGGAGAGCTGCGTTGTTTCTTTTCTGCTTACGCAACGCCTTCTCAAGAGCAGCAGTTGCTGTTAAAGAAGAGCAGGAGTAAAGGTTCATCACTGCATGCAATGGTCTAAATGAATCTCCACCGATGACATCTCTGACAGAGGAGGAGGAGAGGATAGAGGCAGTTTGTATATCTGTCTCCTGCTGCAAAGAGAGCACACATCATGGAAATATAAAACCATGTTGTAAAGTATAGAGGTTGGACACAAACTTCTGTACAGTGTAATACAAACGGATGACACAGCCAGCAGCAGAAAATCATTTTAAAACGGGTTGGCATTAGTCAAACGCATCTAAAATCATCTTTGATGACATTTGAAACAGTCTGGAGGTGAACAACATACAAAAACGGTCTGAAAGTGTAGTTTTAGTGGTACTTTGTAACTTAGAAATTGATATGCAGTAGCATGGTATAAAAAGCCTGGTTTCCTGTTATTCATCGTATAATCTAAGGTCAGTGTGGATGGACAGTTTTTAAATTGCTGGAAGCTGCTACGTGGGGAAAGCTCCATGCGCTCAATGTCAAGTGCCTCGAGTGTGGGAAAACGACAATGCGCATGCCCACTGCCTTTGGATCTGAACGTGAACACTTTTCAGTTCACTCCTAAAGATAACATCAAATAAGATAATCCTTTATTAGTCCCTGTTAGAATATCGAGTGGCCATAGAGACAACATGACGTGAGATTGCACTTCATTTTTATTTGCTCTTCTCCAGCCAGTTTCTACCGGTCTCCACACATTCCTTTGCAAACAAATTGAGCCCCTTTTATACACCCCTGGTGACTAATTACAGCAGACCTACCATCGCGAGGTCAGCCTCTCCATAACCAAAATAAGTGCACTAAATAATAACATGACTTATGAGGTAGGACATGTGAAGTGTTTATATTGCACATACATACATTGGTATTGCACATTTATTAATTAATGAATAATGTGTCTATTGGGGGCAGTGTTGTTAAAAATGCAACTGCAAACTTTGTGTTGCAGTTAAAAAGAGAATCCTCAAATTGGTCTAAATAAAAAAAAAAGGTTCTTCGTCCATGTGTGATCTTCAGATACGTTGGGCTCAGTGGTGGATGTTGAAAGACATAATCGACACACAAAATGTTTGTACTGCCCCTTTTTCTTGAGACGTTGTCTCCATGTTGTTTTATAGAGACAAAAAGTCCCTCAAACATAGTCTTCTTTTGGATGGCATCAACTGTTGCAGCGTTGAACAAGGGTTTCATCTCTTTGATGACATCAGCTCTTACTTTGGCAGCTCTTTTCACAGTTTTCTTTCCAATTTGTTTGTATCCTGTGAACATGATGGCAGCACATATTGATCCATCAGTCAGGATGGTTTATGCCTTACATATTACCCATAGTATTTATATCCTGTTGAGGCTAAATTCATCACAAAGCTAAGTGCTTTGTGAAAGAGATGCTGATCTCCTGTGAGACAGCAAATAAGACAAGTAAGATAAGGCGTGTAAATAATCATAAAATGTGTCTTCAGTGCAAATTCATGATTTATGAATCGAAAAGGCTGTAATATTTTCAGATGTGAAGCTCTTACCAGCCGGGCGTCCTGTCACTGACTAATATTAATAATAGCTATGAACTTGTTTCACCAAAGATGTAAAGACATAGTTGAGTGCCTACTGGGTTTGGTCTCATTCACCAATATCTTCCAAAGTGGGTTCTTGAATTTGATCTTTAAAGAAAGGTCCAAAGAAAAGTCTATGGCAGATTCACAAAGTTATCTTAAACCACAGCACGAGGTAAATTGTTCATACCTGTGTTCTTACGATGATGAATCCCACCGTCCTCGCAGATTCAAGTTGTGTGCCAGTTGATCCTAATCAGCAGGGGAAGGCCTGCTAATGGCCATAATAGAGCATGAAACATTGACCTCCCTTTTTGTATATTGGAGTTGTAACCACTGTGTCTATGACTGAGGCATATCCTTCTGTTTATGCTGATTACTGCATTTTATGTTTTTCAAAGTGTTATGTAAAACACGTTGGGTCAACAGTGCTGTGCTTAAGGGGCTAATGAATTAAGTTGACCAGCAAACAATAACAATATATATTACAATCTCTACAGTAACATGTGCAAATAGATGCAGTAATTGTCAGTTTCTGTTGTTGAGTCCATCATTTTTCTTTTTCCTCCCTCCTTTCGGTCTTCTCAGCACAATGTCCCGACTGGCCTTTATCTTGGCCCAGACTGGAGTTTGAGCACAAACAGCGGACTACATAAAACAGTTCAAGTACAAAGTTCTTTCAGCCAAAGTTCCACAAGGGAGATGATATGCGGACAGCAGCCTCTTGTGGCCAAACGTGGAAGTACACAGTGTTTGTGAAAGTTGGCAAAGGTCCTGACCGCAGGACAAACCACATAGCGATGCAAATGTCATGTTCCAGTAAAGAGAAGGTTTAATGCACCCAAGACCTCTTGGGTATATTAACAAATTGCTTGAGGTGGAAAAGGAAAGTCTGTGTACATGCAACAAACTTCTTTTGTGTTTTTGGGCTGTATAAGACTGACAAACTGGCAAACAGACCACTCTGTAAAATCTGTGTCAAGACATTTTGCATGGAAGTATGTATGGATTCAGTGGTAACCAAAAATGATTTAAAAAATATATATTTCTGTTAAGTTTGATTTAACAGCACCACAGCCTTTGCACATGCACTGTGTCTGGATTTGCAATATAAATGATGGAAGTGTGCTTGTGTGTGTGTGTGCTTGTGTGTGTGTGTGTGTGTGTGTGTGTGTGTGTGTGTGTGTGTGTGTGTGTGTGTGTGTGTGTGTGTGTGTGTGAGTGAGTGAGTGAGTGAGTGAGTGAGTGAGTGAGTGAGTGAGTGCAATTTAGTAAAAAAAAAAGACATCAGAAGATGTGACAAAACAAGAACAGAGAGTGGAAGCTTTAAAATGTTAACATTTATGAACAATCGTAATGCACTGCCACTACCAACATTATTGTCTCTGCACTATTCATTTTTTGGGGGGCATTTTGCGATTTTATGAAAGACAAAGTAAATTTCAAAAACCCTTCGATCTTCTTCACAAATGTCTGGCTCTCATTCGAAACTGTCCAGAGAAAACTATGTTGAAAGGCCCAGACTAAATTAGTAGCTTGTCAAAGAGAAGATAACTTGTCTGGGATCAATCCTTATGTAATATAACCATAAACTTAAGGAAAAATAAGCTGATATTGATTCAAAATATGTTATTCCAAGATACTTAAGACATTTGCCAGAAATAGCACCGTGATCTCAAGTAACTGATAAATCCTCCTGATAGCTGAGGATGTGTTTCTTCCTCTGATAAATGAGCCCTTACAGAACTGTTACATCATGCATTGCTCATTCTGAAGTCTAACCTCCGACAACGTGGGCAGCAGAAGACCGAACATGCCGCAGTGTGTAGCATCCAGTGGGGTGTGACTGTGGAGACATGCATGTGGATACAGTCCTAGTATTAGTGAGTCCAATGTTCTTAAGAGAGTTAATGTGCAAAATTGCCTAATTCCCTATTAGCATGATCATTAAAGATGGGCACATGTGCAAGCAGCTGTGACATTTGGTGTAAACTTGGAATTCAAAAGTAGGCTATGTATTGTAAGTGAGTGTGAGTGAGTGATAGTTTTTATGGGAGGAGGAATGTTGTTGTTGATCCTCTGATCCTCTAGAGGGAGTCAGAGTCTACAAATCCATGCAATATCTTTATCAAGGGAGGCATGAGATGCATCTAAAGTAGACTGGGAAGACTTATAAGCAGGCCTGATGTGAAAGAGATGATTTGTGTCTTTTCTCCTGCAGGCACTTGTAAAGACCACGGTGAAAAAGAAGATCCCTTTACTGCAGCACATCATTTTCTAGGATTTTACATGAAGCACATCCAATTGTTCCAATCTGTTATGGAACATATTGATTTGCCATTGCAAGCAGCAAAGTGGAATCAAGATTTCCACAGTGAGAAACTCAGTGGGAGAGGAATGTAAGTAGTACGCAGCGGACTGGAACAGGGCGCCCCAGCTAATCACTCTGATCTCATTTTCTTATTTATATTCCCACAGCTGGGTGACGGTTGGCTGTTAGATCAATTCTCCACTCCCTTCTTTTATCAGCAACAAGCCACTGCCGCTACCCACTACGTTAAATGACTCAATTGGGCCTGCTTTGTTGTTAATAGCAGTGATTATTCTTGTTTAAACGGCATAATGTATGCGCTGACAGCCAACAGTGATACAAACCTGTCCCGAGGGACACAAATCTATCAGTGGCGAGAGTCTATCTGCTACATTAGAGATTCCAGGCACCAGTGAAGCATAGGCAAGTAAAATACACTCAATATCAAGGCTTATGGAAAGGGCTCGTTCCACAAGGCCACGGAGATAAATGATTAAGCCTTTACTGTGTAGCGGACTTCCAGTGAAAAGAAGCTGATATCAAAATGATGGAAAAGCCTCTCTTATGTACAGTACGTCTGCTGATTTTAGGCTTAGAAAACCACAATGTTGTTATTTATGCAGCACAGTTCAGAGAAATGAACAAATTAAAAATATAAGAATAAAGGGAGTATTCCTTATTTAGACACGCTGTGCCAAGAACATGAAAAGTTCTCAAAAAGTTGCACTATTTTATATATTTTGTTGGCTAACTCAAACAGTCTATGTTGAATGCTGATTTGGAGTGAGAGACAGAGAGTTGAGTCAGGTTTTCCGTGTTTTACTTGCAGAGGCTGCCTGCAGTTCTTTTCCATGCGGCTTGTTTGTTTGCCCATCCCCCACCAGGGTCCTGTCAACACTACTGGCCTCGTGTGTAGGAAGAGGTCAAAATGCCAAGGGGGTCGTCCTCGTGTCCGAGATTCTGGCCTTTCCCTTCTGTTAACCCTGCAGCACCCTCATTACGACTGCAGAGGACTGGAAAAAGGAAGTGCAACAAGGGAGGAAGAAATATTGAAATACGATCTTGTCAGGTGCAAAATACATTTTGATTGAAGCTGTAATCGCCCGTTTTTAAACCAGTGTACTGTATGTCTACCTATTAAAGGATATTTAAGTATCGCTGCCTGAGCTGCCAAACTGTGAGCTGCTCTATGTTGGCATGTTAAATTTGTTTACCCTTTTCAATTAATGTCCAGCTTGCATCGAAGCAGCATTTTAGGCTTTCAAGCGTCAGATCCAAATGATAGCACAAAGATCACTGGCACTACAGTTTCTAGTCAACTGGCATATGTTTACAGTATGCCCCATAAGGCAAATACATATTCATACAGCACCGCAGAGGCCAGTTAATGTGAATGTAGACTGTGCATTTAGCCATTTCAAATACATACTTTATTCTCACCACTCGCTTTATACAGAGCAACATGCCCTCAAGTCAAATTAGCCAAGTAGTTCAAAACATCTGAGCATTCTGGAGATCTTGTTGAAATAAATCACACTGATCTGCACATCTCCATACATCTGTTCAATAGAATTGAGACTGAATTATCTCCACTGTCTGTGTAAGCTCCTGCCATATGCTGAACAAGCCAAATGTTTTTCATTAGTGGTAGCTTGAACTGGTTTGAAATGTGGAGGCCGGGGAGGAGCTGAGAAAGAAGACGCATGTAAACCGCATTACTCCGCCCTCACACATACGGAACATTCATTCCAATGTGATATGATGAGAGCAAGCACTTCACGCTGCTCGCCCATTAAACTTGAAGCTGCTAAATGTTTCGCTGAAACGTTAGGAGGATATTCAACCATCATCTCTAATCTTCACTGACCTTGTGAACCCCACAAGAGCCATATCACACAGTGCACTTCATCAGAAAAAAACATACACCAAAGGCTTTGAATGTCATGACTCTCCTCATAATGATCAGATGCTCTTGAGCGCTCCCTTTAGCCAATTTGAAGGCGATCCTCGCCACAAAGCACTGAGCACGCTTGAGTCAATAAGCCAGTTAGCAGAAAGGAAAGTAAAAAGAATGAAATTCTTGACTTATTTAATAGGGGATTTGGTGTGGCAGGTCAGGGGGATGTAATTCAGGAGATTGGACACTGATTCTTTAATCGACTGACTCGACAGTACATCTCCGTCCTCCCCTCCCAGATTTTGTCTTGTAAGAGGGTCTCCCTTGTGTAGCACTGAATATAAATCGCCCACTCCCCCCCCCAACTTCTGCTCCATGGAAATGGAGAGTACAGTGCTTCAATAAACGAAGCATCCTGCTTTTCCTGCATGACTAAGAGACAGTAATGCAGCATCCATTAACAATATATCATGCATTAGCAAATAGAAACCGACCCAGTCATTGCTTAAAAAAGAAAAGAAAACATAGCATATCAGGAAATTGGAAAAGGGAGGCGAATGAAACCACAGTGCCTGGTGGAAAAAGGGCAGCAGTCGGGTGACTGTGCCTCGCTCAGGTCTCAGCGGTGCGCTGGATCTCTTACGGGAGCCACAGCTTCGGTCAGATCGTGCAGAAGCTGTTTGTTTTTGCTCCCTTGTTTTTGCTCCCTGCCTCTGAGCCAAGAAAGTATAGTGTGCTGACTATAAGGCCCATTTTTGTGCAATTTGTGCACTATTCCAAAGCGTTACTTGAGATAATTGCCGAGATAAGATAAGTGCTGACGAGATTGGGTTTCTGTCACCAGTAGTTAAAAGAAATGTCTTATCTGTCTCTGGAGTATTTATTGTAATGGTACATCCTCAACTGTGAGTTTACCGCAGCCAAATTGTGGCGTTCCAAGTAGAGAAAAGCCCATGCTGTGCTTCCTGAACAGATGACTATATCACCGTTCCTGGATTCAAAGCAGGTATTGAGAGTTGCATACGTGCTCACCACCAGAATACTAAATCAAATCACTACTCCTCATTCTTATTATCTGATCCACGCTACATATACGAGGACACACGCATGTCCAAAGAACATACGTTATTGGACAGATGTCTTCATCGTGAGAGGATGAATTCATCCCTGTAGATCTCTGCCCTGTCCCTGATTCCCCGAGCATGAGTAATTGTCAGGCCCTGTGAAATAATCGTAGCTTTCAACTCTAATGGAAGCCCTGCGCATTCATTATTCAGTCCAGGAAACAGAGTGCTGCAAAGTGTCAAGGGACCTATGAGTTATTGCTCAGCGTGCACTAACCTTACCACGAGGGAAGTGACAGTAGCCCACCGCACGTTTTCCTCCTCTGTCCCCCATCCCTTTTTGTCTCCTTTGGTCCCTCTGCCCATCTGCAGGGTTTTGCTAGGCTCCACGCAGAGAACCCGAGATTGCATCACAGCTGTGGCGTAGTCAGACGGCCGGTGATGGGTGTAGTGTGACGCTGCGGACAGAATGACAGACGGTCCTGGCTCTCTGGTGTCGCTTCAACGCTTGACCACGGACAGCCATGACTGCTGGAGAAAGGTTTTCCCTGTGTTACGGCCCTCCTGGGACTGCTGGGGGATTTACGAGGAAAGCATGAAGGAGGAATGCGGCAGGAAGGGGGGCGTCTAGGTTCGCTGACCTGCAGATAGCACATGGCAAGAAAACAGATAGGTTTGATATGTGAACATGCCCACACTTGTGCTCAGGGTAAAGGGACACCGAGAGCCAGTAAATACAGTCACTCCACACTCCTAAAGAGCAACACACATCAGACAGAATTCCAGCAATGCACTTAAGCCGTCTTCATTTCCTATGTCTAGACCTCGGAAGTCTTGCAGTTACTTAGCTTTAAAGTGAAAGTGAAGGGAAACAGCCAGACCAAAGGGAAGCAGGTTGTTTTTTCAGGGCTATAGAATAAGCAGAGATAACCTGCCACACTGACGTACAGCACACATTCATTCAAACTTAAAACTCTTGAAGGTATCCTTTCTATATACATTTATACTCGCATAGCCTATTGAGTGAGCCGGTTTAGGCTCCTTAACTATCTGCATTTCTGGGACACAGAGTGCAATTCGCAAAAGCTAATTTGTTTTTAACAGCTCTTAAAACTAGATGGAAAAACCCCACCTCCACAAGGACATAGAAACATGCTCGGCCATGCACCACCACACAAACCATTTATTGAGATTCTAGGACTTTACTCGTGCACAACCCGGGGATTTGTTTCGTTCCTTCTGCACTGCTATTGCCGTCAATCTGCATTGCAGAATCAAACACAGGCAGGGAATTGAAAAAAATATTGTGTTACTTTCCATCCATAGCATTTCTATCAATATGAGAAATATGACCACATCAGAATAATGTCACCTGTCTGTCTGCCAGGAGTTGTTTCCCCATCTAAGCCTAAATGTTACTTTATTAATAGATACAGTATGAGTTTTGTGTAGTTTGGTATGCTTCCCTTTAGGCAATGATTATCAGCATGAAGATAACAGAGCTCCATGAAGCTCCGGGCGTTTAAAGCATACATTAGCAGACCTCTAATTTACCGGGTGTAATTGAGTATTCTTGTCTGCGGCTGTCTTTTCGACTCAGGCGATTTAGCATGTTGCTATAAAAATGACCCAATTAATTTGATTAGCAAACTAACGTTCAAGATACAGAGTTTGAAAACATGAGTTGAATGGTAAAGAGTTGGAGGTATGCTTATGAGGAATAAGTTAATGAGGGAGATGTGTATAGAGGAGTTTGTGTATGTCATATTTGGTTCAACAAAAGCCTCGGACAAGGATGAATTAAGCTGGAGTTGACTTTATTGAGTAAGGATATGATCAAATACTAAGTAGCAGAAATGCATGTTTTTATGAATACAAAACAAGAGCGTGAACTATGAAACACAAGGTATTTGTATCAAGTACGTCATGAGCGGAGAGAGGGCAAGCTCAAATCGCGGCACCGGCAGATGCCGCGCCGGTACCGGCACATTCCGCGCCTGCTGTGGCATCTCTGGACATGCCGCGGCTCTCGGGACCTGCCGGGAGCCGCGAGCCGCACCTGCTGTGGCTCTCTGGACATGCCGCGGCATTTCGGGACCTGCCGGGAGCCGCGAGCTGCCGTGCCGGAGCAGTTGCCACTAGTTTTTAAATCGTGGCGCACCTCGTAGAGCACTTGTGTCAGACCCGTTTTCAGTGAGTCACGGGTCTTTTATTTTGAAGGGAATTTTTAATGCAGCATAGTGCCGTACTCACACTCCTCAATACTGCGTTCACAACACGCTTTACTTGCGTGAGTTTACACGCCGGACTATTTGTGATAGTTCGCTTCATTCCCGACTTTTTAATTTATTTAATATTAGCTTAAGCAGTTCAGAACCACTGCCCCATAATAACGTGCGTATAATCGTTGTCTTTGTTATTTTCTTCTGTTTTAAGTTTGATCTTTCATAGAGTAATGTGGGTTTCTTAACCCTAAATTAAATGGATTAATGTCATAGTAACAGAACAATTTGCTTACATATATTTTTACATTTATATAAATCCATGTACAATATTTTTACACTTGAAGAGCTACTTCAAGAAATAATACGAAGGGCTACTTGTTTGATACAAACTTCCTGAACAACAAAGTTGCACAGATCACCTTTTATTAATAATAATATATGTGAAGTGACGGTCTGATCACATATCAATGTTAATTATTCCTCACAATAATTATTAACAATAATTTCCACGACAATGATGGTAGGAAAAAAAAAGTGTTCTCACTTTGTTAGAAAAATGAAAATAAAGTTATATCCGTTCAAAAAATAACTAATATTTAGTTTGAATGACAACCACAAAGTGTGCAGGCTTTGTCACTGCAGTGTTTTTCAGGCTTTTTGGAAGAATATTTCCAGAGCCTCGATAAGTCAGAAACGTCATTTATGAAGCTCCGCAGGCTCTTTGTCTTGACCTGCAAATATATGGATGGATGGATGGATATATACTTTATTAATCCCCAAGGGGAAATTCTTGTCATAGTAGCGCCGTACAACTTTAAGATACAAATAAACACACAAGATAAAAGATGAATATATAAGGAAGCGCAACAGGGATGAAAGATATATACAAATAAAATCAAATAAAAGTAAAATATAGACGTGCATATATATATACATACATACATATATATATATAAATATACAATGTAGCGGCGTTCCATCGGCGTGTTTTTGTTAAGCCGCTAAAGAGCTGCAACACATTGAGTCTTCTCACGCGAATGACAGCAGACCGTTCTTTTCCTTTTTCTTCGTTTTATTTTGTGCAGCAAAAAACACTAACATTATACACACAAACTAATAAACGATCATACGGTCATACGGACATGCGGTCATACGGTAAAAGAACTTGCCTAATGCAACTCTTGCTTACACCTGCTGCCATCATGACGTCATTATATCCCTTAGCTCGAGCGTCCATTGTTAATATAAACATCTTTCAATATATTTTATATGTAGTTCCTAAACTGCGAGCCTAATTCTAAAATATTAAATTATAAACACTCTTGAAATATTAATTGAACAAAAAACATACTTGTGGCTCTTACATACACAAAAGAATAGAATACAACTAACTGGAATGAAATATATTTACAGCCACAGAGTGTATTCGTTAATTACGCAAATTAAATGTAAACAATAGGTAGTGCAAAATGCAAAGTGCAAAGTATGTATAGTGATGAATTAATCCACAGAGGATCTAGCAAGCGGTGACTTGTTGTAAAGTCGTATTGCCATAGGCAGGAATGTTTTCCTGTAACGGTCCTTGTTGCAGCGGAGCGTGAGGAATCTCTTGGAGAAAGTGCTCCGCTGACCCTGCAGACAACTGTTAGGCTTTACAAGTGATCGCCGATCAATAACATATAGCCGTTTAGTTTGTTTAGTCAGTGGTTTGACATGCGCACAATATTGAACCTTGACTTCAGAAATGGTCAGAGTTCATATATACCGAATTTTTGTTTTGTTTTTAAATGTTATATTAAATATTGTCATTTTCAAATCTTTAATGGAAGTGTTTTTGATAATTTTTTTTGATAGTTCAAAAACTAGTGGCACATGAGTGGCAACTCGTAAGTGCCCCGCCACCTGAGACGTGCCATCGGAAATGCTGCCTCTGAAGTAGTGGCAGCTTCCGGCACGGCAGCTCACGGCTCCCGGCAGGTCCCGAACTGCCGCGGCACGTCCAGAGAGCCACAGCAGGTGCGGCATATGCCGGTACCGGCGCGGCATATACCGGTACCGGCGCGGCATATACCGGTACCGGCGCGGCATGTGCCGGCGGCATATGCCGGTACCGGCGCAGCATATGCCGGCATATGGCGCGGCATATGCTGGTACCGGCGCGGCATATGCCGGTACCGCCGTGGCATGTCCAGAGATGCCACAGCAGGTAAACGGCAGGTGCCGGTGCCGCGATTTGAGCTTGCTCCTACTGCATGAGCGAGCAAACTCCATTTTCTGCTGAAGATGCTGAGCTATGGAGGAAAGCTCTGTAAAAAGCTTGTAAGTGGACCATGTGTTATGTTCTTTTCATGTATAGGCACATTTGAAATATAATTGGATATAATACAGGAAAGGTCTAAACGATACTTTTAGAAATACGCTTAAATGATTGTTATCTGCAAGCACAAAATGTGTCATGTTGTAGATTATTTGAAATGTCTCAAAAATATAATTTCAGCCTCAACAAATATATATTTTGTGGAATGGGAGGAACAGCCAGATCGCTGCAAGGTCTGAAGCTCTTACTGGATACAGCGCGGTCTATAAGTCTCAGTACAGTCACACATTTCTGGGACAGTGTTTAGTCTCTGTACTCCAGCACACTGGCCTTTAAACAAACAAAACAATGACAGTGAATTTAAAGTGCTGACTACAACATTTGAGGGTGTTAATGCTAAACAAAATAAAGTAATCACATTTATTATTTGGTTGCTTTGAATTGCAGAGGCATTATTTTCCAAGGAAGTTCTGGCCCTAGGTATCAATTATCATAATGGCTGCCGTTGCCAATACCACACACACACACACACACACACACACACACACACACACAGAGACACACACACACACACACACACACACACACAGCGGTGCGGTACACTTGCTCAGCTCCTCTCTGAAACCCCCCTTCCCACGATCCGCCCACCACCTCGGGACTGGAGTCACGTGTCTCACCGCCCAGCGCAGCGTCTCTCTGCGAGCCGACACCACCACAAATCAAACTCACCCAGCGCCCGGTGGAGAGAGAAAGGAGGATGAGAGAAGAGAGACAGAGAGCACCTATAGGACGCCGGTGGGTTGCAGTGGAGACCGTTCAATAGAGGCTATCCGGTGGGGATCCGACATGCGATGTTTCCCACAGAGGAAGGATGTAACGAAGCATCTGAACAGGACGGCAGATGAGATTCACACAGTATCGGAGACTCTCCTCTTCCGGTGATCTCAAACAGTCCGCCTGTGAGCCGCGGGGTGTACGGGACAGGGGGCGCACGGCGGACGGCCGCTCCAGCTCAACTGTGGATTGAAGGAAAGCCATTCGTGCTGTCTTATTTAAACCTGCAGGAGCTCTGTGTGGGGAAGGGTTTTCACCATGAGAGCTTCCTCAGCAAACTTGTTCGCCCTTCTTTTCCTGTGCGCCCTTGCAAGTGTGTTCTACGTGTGGAGCGCACTGGAGAGCCGGTTGGAGCGACACAAACGTGGGTTCTCGGTGCCGGGCGGAGGCTCTGCTCACCACGGTCTCCCTGCAGACCTCTCTGCCAAAACTTTCCGGGCATTGCTCGCTGTCCCAGCGGCACAAAGACCGCACTTGGGGGGCAGACTCGAGGCTCCCAACCTCACTGATCAAACTGCCTCCGCAGGAAATCGAGATTACCATGAGAATGGGGATAACAAGAGGTCAGCGCCGCGGGAGGGCCCGGTCAAGTTGGGCTCCCCGGTGGAGGATGGGGTATTTTGGAGTGAATGGCTGGAGGATCTCCTCCCCGTGGGCTTCACGGAGGAATACGCCCGGACTTGGCGAGAGAGAGCCAGGACACACCGAATAGTGAAGCTGGAGCCCGGGTGCGGTAGGATATCTAACCAGCTCGCCACTTTCGTAGATGGCACCAAAGCGTGTGTGCGTTACGGGATAAACGCGGATCAGGTGCAAGGGGAAACTTTGACATATTACCTTGCCAGTTTGCTGGGCATCACAAACCTGCCTCCTCTCACGCTGTCCCAGCTGGGCAGTGACAGTGAACAATGGGCAGCTGTGAGGACGCGGATAGGCGGATTGCAGTGGAGCGACCGGGCCGTGGTTTCTCTCACCGAGTGGGTGTCCAACCTGACCGGGGTGGTCACACCGGCGCCGCTCCGGCAGGAGAGCGGCGGGCTGCACCCTGTGCTCGGGGAGCTCTGGAACAAGACGACGGCGGAGCTGCTGGAGCTGATGCAGTGGAGCGATCTGATCATGTTCGACTACCTGACCGCAAACTTCGACAGACTCGTCAGCAATCTGTTCAGCCTGCAGTGGGACTCGCGCGTAATGGAGAGGGACACCAACAACCTCCTCAAGACACCCCGCGGTGACCTTGTGTTCATAGACAACGAGGCCGGACTCGTGCACGGCTTTCGGGTGTTAAACATGTGGGAGAAATACCACAATACAGTACTGAGCTCCGTGTGTGTGTTCAGGAAAAGGACCATGCAGCGCGTGGCGGAGCTGCACAGGCGCAGAGACGTCAGGCGAAGGCTGCTGGAGCTCTACAGAGACAGCGAGCCTTTGTCTCTGGAATTGGGATTTCTCTCAGACGAGCACGCTGGGGTTCTCCAGGACAGGATAGACAGATTATACAAACACATTTTGCATTGCAAAGGAACGTACAGCCAGCTGTGAACATCCAGCAGGCACATGGTGATGGATATGTTGTTGGCACGGTCTAACGATTGGCACACCTGTGCTAAACTGATGCGCATTACATAAACTGTCTTGAATACCCAGCTGAACTACCTCTTGTGAATAGAATGCGATGCCTACTTTATGAATAAGTACATTTGACACGTGTTTATAAGCTCCCTGCTGAGATTTTCACTGTACACCTCACAGAGAGGAATTATTAAGGCCAGTCTCTCTCCTGTCTTACTTCCCCCGCCCCCCACTAATGCTCACCGAATAGTGATAAATATGAAGAGTTAGGCTATATTTGTGACCCGGGTATCATAACGCAGCCCTTTCATGTGTATTTGGATTCTTGCCTTGTGTTCAGCAATCCTAATGATAAACTCCTAAGCCTTAACATAAGTTGACTCTTGAATTATGTACTTCTGTTGACATCTGACTTGCTTTATAGAGAAAATTGTTTGCACAGTACATTGTCATAGCAGCACCTGCACTCCTGTAATTGTGTTTGAATTGCATATTCAGCCTTAAAGTCACAGGTGTACCGTACCAATTGTAAATGTTGTAAGTATGTTGTAAATATTGTCTGCCAACCTGTTTTGGGAAATTTGATGCTCCACTACTTTAACGTGCATTGTAACATTCCAACATCTCTTGTCCTTTTTGATAAATACACTGTAATTTAATTTAACTGCTGTCAAACTATGTGTTTTGTTATGCAGTTTGTACTTAACAGCCTTATTAGAGTGCATCAAATATGTATCTGCCTCTGTACAGTAGGCTACCTCCCGCCTCTGTAAGCCTCTTGCCCATTACAGTGCTCTCATTGTGCCGTGGAAATGTCTTGTCCTGGCACACTGCTCCCCAGGAGCCATTCTGTCAGCCACTCGCACGCAACAACAGGAACCGCTAATCCCCTATATAATCTCACTCAGAATGATAAAGTGAAGGAGACAACTGACATCCTTTGACGTCCTTTGAAAAGGGTTTCACTGTTCCCCAACTATATCAAAATGCAGTGCGTTTCACAACCAGAAGACAGATAGCAGGATATGTGTCAGTCGAGTAATATTAAATGTTCAACCTACGGCCGAGGCTGCATGGTTTATTGGTTCAATCTGTTCAGCTAAAAAGCAAGAAAACTCCCTTGTGTGGGTACATGTGCTGCTGAGAGACCAAGCCCACAATTAATGAGCGCTCAGCTCTCAGAGGAGAGCTGTGTTTACAGTTTTTCAAAGGCTTAATTTGTCACTGTGAAAGGTATTCAGGAGAAAAAGTATATCATGCCTGTAGGTCAGCTGCATTATTTGTTGCCGTATGCTTTCACTTCACATAACCACATCTTTCTTTAATTTGACCCTTTTGGAAGGCATCCTCTCCTTATTAGTTCCACCACGGGCGCAGCTCTGTGTCTGATTTCTGATTCCAGACTTATGAGCACATCAGAGGGAAAGCCAATGATCAAACTTTTGAAGGCCTAATTCTTTCCAGCCTCGCACAGTTATGCACCTCATCTGGTTTCTTTTACAACTGTTTTTTATGTATGGCCAACTCCAGGGCACACCACCACTGTTAGAACATCTCCACAGAGCGGGGTGAGTGCATCTTGTTCAAATAGCAGCGCGATTTGTACTCGCACCTCATTTCATGGCCTACGTGTCAGTATCAGTGAATTATGTTTCTCCTTGCCAGGTCACTGCGTAAGTGGCAGAGAAGCAGCAGAGGCTTAAGCAGGTGTAACTGGAGGCTTTTTCCAGGCCAACTGCCTGCTGCAGCTCTAATAGGGACTTGGGGATCAATATATGCAGGCTGTTGTATATGGGGAAGCAGGTCATGTAAATGTGCTGGGTGTATGGTTAGTATGCAAGCGTGTGTCGTTCAGATGGGGGCAGGGGCTGCAGCTGGGCTCTAAGCATGTCTGTTAATGCTAAACTCTGCAAAGAGATTTACGACAGGCTAAAGACACCAGGGATTAGACACAATGCTGAACTAAGGTCTGCTGGTCTAAACCAGACTCACAACCCATCCTCCTTTCCTGCCTCGCACAATCACCCTCTCTGAGTATTTCAGCCACATCTCGCTCTTCCTGCCACATCTGTCTTCACTGTAAACATCACTCATTTGTTAGCTAAATGAAAGGTTTTTTTTTTTTGGGGGGGGGGGGTATTTATTTTCAAAAGAAAGCAATTTCTTATCCATGGACCATGCCAGCTATAATTACACTAATGGTGTATATCAAAGAGGTTGTTGAAAACCCTATTTTAACTGCTCACATATGTTCCTCCCTTACTTGCTCTGCCTGGCTTACTTCAGATCACCAAGCCCTCCACCTCCCCCTCTCTCCCCGTCCCCCTTCCTTTATTCGTTCACCCAGAGGCAACAAAACCTTCATGCACTTAACTTGGAGAGTTATAACTTGACATAGTCAAATGACTGCAGCTTGTCCTCGCTTGTAGCATCGGCAGAGGAGGTTATTATTTAGTAGGCCTATATGGCAGTTAGTTGTGCCTTCATACATCCCGGTGTTGTGTGGTTCCGTCCAGATGTGCTTGTTATTTGTGTCAGTAAGCCGAATCACAGGCTCAGACCAGCCAGGGGCCCACAGCAGGCCTGAGCACAGACCCCAGGTGCTCAAGCCGATCTTTTTCTTTGTGAACATTGCAAACATTCCAGAGGAACCGAGGGAGGATCATCTCTATGGACACACAAACGCACACAGACACTTCTGAAGCAGGCGAGTGGAAGGAGTCGCAGCAGAGTACATAAACCGTTGTTAAAGTTGGCTGAGATCCTATCTCTTTTTTTTTTTTAATACCACAATAAAGTCAGGATAATCAATAGGTCGTATTAAAATAAAAAGTATTCCCATCCACGCAACATTTTAAAAGGCACAAAGACACATTTAGGAAAAAGCTCATTACAGTTGCTTTTCTGCTGAACATTAGACACGTCTGCTTGATATTTTTACACTTGTGTTTGGAGGTGTGTCAATAAATGAGTGATAACTTTGTGATTAGGGAGCTTTGGAGGTGCTGATAGGTGCATTGTGTTACATTCCCTCAGGTCACAGTTTCAGTCTGTTCCCACCCTTTATCCTAAACTAAGCTAACAGACTGCTGGCTGTTGCCTCATATTTATCAGAAAGACAACACGAATATAATTAACGCTAACCAGAATTAAAAAAAGTAATTATCATCCAGTGGCAGTTGCTTACTAACTAATTTGCATGATGTAAATTATGAAGTGATTTGAACAAACAAGTAAAATTGGGTGTTTTGCCAGACACCAGGTGACTAACTGACTTAGACTGCCCTTTCCCCGGTGGGCCTGCCATGTGTGAATGGACGGACATTACTGGCATTCTTTCATGGCTACACAGCGCAGGGAACTTCCTGCGCATGACTGAATGATTTCATTATGAAACACGGCACACACTAGAGGGAGAGTCAGTTAGTCACAGCTGAGTGGATACGGGCCATGAAGGGTAAACTGGGGGACCAGGGCGGCGACTGGAGGGGCTTTGGCTTCGGACACAGCCGGGCTTGTGGTGTGCCTGGAGAGCTGGCACAAAGCCGGGCTTTGTCCAAACCAGGGGTGAAAGCATAAGGCCAGGACCTTTGGGCATTCTTTCTCAAGACAAAGTAGAGGGTAATGAGCAACAGAGGCAGGCAAAAAAAAAGGGCTGCACATACCTCAGCTAATAAGAGGAGAGAAGACGACATGTTAAGTGTAGTGACCTCATCTGTTTTCATCGCGGTATGTGTATGTCCAAATTCATTTGAATCCAATCCATGATGTCGATGTTTGAATTGGCTCGTTTTCACAGTTTCTGACAATCCACAAGTGTGAGTTTTGGATTTGCTGTATGTAGCCCCATTTCATCACACGCCGCGAGTTCTACAAGTGAGCGCACCTGGAAACATCACCAGGGACTCCCAGCTTTGTCAATCTCTGCCATATGGATTTACTTTTAAAGTCAGCTGTGATAGCACACAAGCGTTTGATTAATGAGTGAATAAAAAGAAAAGCAACAGAAAAAAAGAAAGAAAGTGAAGCAATGGGTTATGTATAAGGGCGATGCGTCTGTATGTGTGTGACCAAGTAAAACTCTATGACAGATTTCTCCTTTCTCCAACAAGAGAAAGCTCCGTTACTTCCATAGCGCTGTAGTTTATTTTCCCACTCTGCCATGACTACCAACCAGTGACTCAGATCTTTGATGTAGTTCATGTTGACAGAAATATATCAGATAACGCAGACATATATTCCTTGCCATCGTTCCATGTTATTATTTGATTTGGATCATTAATATAGCCTACAGTATGTATACAAATAGGCATAAAGATCTGAACATAATCCTTTAAACTGTTTCTGAAACATGTACTGTTTAACCTCAATTTGGATTCCCTCTATTTTCTCTTAATACGATTTGCTTCATGCCAGTCATGCCATGAATAAAAATAAATCCTGATTAATTTCACCACTTAATTCCATCCTATTTGTTATGCCTTGTCCCTCAAGCTCCGTCTCCAACATGTCAGAACATAGCCTGCAGACAGTCATAGTGTAAAACATTTGCATTTTATACCCTACAAATAATAGGTCCACTGTCACTTATAAATGATAACGTTGTTTTTCTCCAGGATGGGCTATGAAAGGCTTTACCATTGCCGTAAGTAAAAGTGGCAAACAAAAAGTTAGTAAAGGAGGTAGATTCAGCATGTGGCTTTTCCTAAAATTCTGTTTTGTTTATCAAATCGAGGTTTACCCGGGCATGACATTAGCTCCCTTGTAAAGACAGTGCTGTTTTCAAATGTTTTGCCTTGCTTTCTCCTCCTTACTTCGACTGAAATGCCGCACAGCATTTTGATTGACATGCTTGACGGGTTTTGATATTCCTCTGGGTGATGCCTGTTGATGCCTCGGTGCAGCCAGGGGACCAGTTTCAAGTACATGCCGTTTTGCTCATTTGCATTTGGATTCATCTCTATGTAAATGTGAATTAGTATGCTTATGGAAATGTTTTATTTCATCTTTTGCTGGCAAAAAAAAAAAGTGCAGTCGTGGGGCGATAATTGCTGCTGAATGCCTCTTTCTCATGGCCAACTAGTTAAGATTGTGGCTGTAATAAAGACATTTCTATGCAAATGTTGAGAGTGGAGGATATGACTCAGTCCCAATGCTGGACAGAGAGTCGATTGGTCCAAATTAGCTGGTATGACATATGAATAATATATAAGAATGACGGGGTGGCTTTTCTAATTCTGAAAAGGTGTGTGCAAATGATGTAGCACTCTGCAAACCCAACTCATCTGACACATCTTATCATTTAGCTTCTAAATATATCAAATCTTACTCCCACTTCACAGCATGAAAACATCTGCTCATGATAGCCATACTTGTCGTCAGTGGAGTTTTATTTTCTTCCAGCGTGCTGTAACTGTGTCATAAGGGCTTTGTCCTCTCCATGCCTGAAGTGCAAAGCGAATCGATACGCAGAAGGGCAAGAGGACGTGCGATACTTGATGACAAAATGCCCACAAGCTGCTGAAACAGCACATTCCTTCCTGCTAGCTGACCCCTTGCTCTCTGAATGTTAGCGCTGGCTGGAATCTCTGGCCTGTCGGAGACCTGCGTGTGGTCACAGTAGTCGTTTTGAATTATAGCACCCATTGGCTCAGTAATTTGGCCATTTCAATGTAAATTGTGCATAGTAGGCTGTTGTGCCACACAAACGCGCCGGCTTGCCTCGTTCCATAATAGTACACTGTTCCACTGAAATGATTAAAGCTAACTGTGAGAAAATGTCATGACAGTCAATCAGTTAAGTAGATAGGTCAACAGGAGTGTAGATAGAAGAGAAGGGCACTCGGGCATGCTGCGACGAAGACAGGCACAAGAGGCAGGCAGTCGTTTTGGGTCGCGTCCAGGTGCTGGCTTCTCTCTTTAGAGGTGGGAAGAGAGAGGAGCTCACTAGAGACAAACATTAGGGGGTTTATGGCTGACTCTGCAGATCCACTGTCATTTGAACAAGATTGGACATGCCTTAGTGAAGGTGAGATGGGACTACCTAGTATAGGAGACAGCCGACTGAGGCAATATATACACAAATGGGACACCATTTTAGACACACAAGTTAATGAAGCTTCTTTGACTGCATTGCTATTGTACTTTAGAATTGGGGTACAAATGTTGGCAGCATTGCGAGCCAGGAGATCTCAGCTCTCACAGACGTTTTATCATCCCTCCAGTCCTTGGCAACAATATCATTTGATAGCATTGCTTTCATTACTTTTTATCCCCCAAAATATCCTGTGCGTTTGGACGAAGTTTAATTTTAAATAACGAGTGTAGCGTCGTCATTCATTCAACTACGCTTGTCGCTTACGTCGTGCCTTGAATTTTGTCGGACCAGAAATTGTTCTTCAAGGGTGTTTCATTTGAATGGTTAAAAAGTTTAAAACAGAGGCTCAAAGGTATCTGGGTAGCATAGTTTTACCTGTTAATGGGGAAACCTTAAATTCAAGGTACCCTGTAATGTTATTTTTATACCACCAGTAGCGCTATGGATCAATGCTTTAGCAAGTGAGAGCCTCTTTTGTTTGTACATGAGCATGAGGACTTGCATGCACATGCATGGACAAGCACAGGCCACGCATTACACATTCCTGGTGCCAGTTTCACACTTTACCACTGATTGACAGTTTTATGGTAGTAATATGTGCGAATAAGTGTAGCAATGCACGACAACAAAGGGAGGAAAAAGAAGACGGTACGCACGCAAACAAGTAAGGTTGTCTTCGACCAAAGAAATTCTTCGTCTACGAATACTCTACTCACTAATACTCACTTTTGACGACTTATCAAATAGTTATAAGAATTAATTAGGTTCCTCCACAAAGAATCAACCAAAAGCACGACTATATATATATATATATATATATATATATATATATATATATATATATATATATATATACGAGTTGTTTTTTACTAATCGTCTAACATGGGGCAGCCTTACAAACAAGCAAATAAAAATTGATTTGCAAATGTGGAAAAGGTGTTTGGCCTCAAATGTGTTTTGGTGAGAAACAAAATGATTACAAGACAACTCCACAATGAAACCTTAAATTCTCCAATTTTATCCGTCGAATAAAAATAAAGGTCATGCCATTCAGGTTTGTCGGGAATCGGCCAGGTGAGACGGTGGAGGACTTGGATGCCTTTGGGCTATGGAGGAAAATTGAAAAGCGGTATCCAATTCTCTTTATACTTTTATGATCAGTGGAAATTATAGTCTTTATTATTCCCAGGCCAACAGAATGGCTGGCGATGACGGGGACTATGTGAATCTGAAATTAGCAGACACTAAACTGAGGAGATAAAGTGGACAAAACAAATAAGGGACAATAAAAACACGCAGACATGCCGTCTTCTTTGACATTTCATGATATCATTTAATAACATGTTATTAAAGAGATTGCCTCTCCCAAATACATTCTTGTTACCTTCCCACCCGTCACCTGACTCATCTCAAATAACAAGTCTGAGACATCCAGGCCCATCACGCCAGCAGCGACAACCATCGACACGACTGCAGGGTGAGGCTGAGTGTCTTGCACTTCGTGACCCCCTTACATGATTCAGACCAAAGGGGAAACAATACGGGGTGTAGTGGTTGACTTCCTTCCACGTTGAGTGGCAATTCATGCAGCAAACCTTTGTGTTTCAACTTTATACTTTGCATAACACACTTCTTTTGGCAGCTGAACTGAAATGTTGCTTGTGGGAGGTTTCAATATCCTCTAAAAAAAAAAAAAAAAAAAAAAAAAAGAGCACTTAACAGACACGGCAAGGGTTACAGGAAAATCAGAGCGCCATATCATTTAGAGAAACAGCAAGGCACAACAAAAGAAAAACAGGCTTGTGGCTACTGTCCTTGTCTTGATTTCATAGGGTCCTCTATCTTCTTTTCTCGCACTCACCCCTTCTCTGAATTTCCTTTCACTCGTTCTCGTTCTATTTCTTCACATCTATTTGGCCTGTGCAAATATTGCCATTGTGAGATCCTGTGAGCATTGATTGATTGCGGGCAGGGGGCTAATCATCCGGGCTAGTTACAAAGACATCTTCCACAAAATCAATGCCACTAAAAGAGAAACTAAATCTTGTTAGGGTTCCACAATCCTTTGTAATAAAGCACTGTCTACCACAAGGGGAATATCTAGTGTCTTCTCTCATTTTGTCTTTCTTTTTCTTTTTCCAACGTCTTCGATTTTGAAAAACAGCTCATTTATTCAATATCATTTATCCTTTAAAAGAAAAAAAGATGGGGGTTTATTGGACTCTTGAGGGTTTGAAATATATCACTGAGATTAGCTACACTATATGAGTTGAGTTTAATGGCAGAAGTGATGGCCTCCCATCAGGAAATGGGAAGTATAGAGATTGGCTGTGAGATGCACTAAGACAGAAAACAGACATCTCCAGCAAGGGCAAAGAGAGTGCAAACAAGTGATTTATTCATTTGTATGTTGACTTTTATGTGCCTGGGTGCTTTGCCTGTCATGTGTGGAGACAGCAGAGAGCAATAGTCATGTCAACCTAATGGCTTCATTCCAGACCCTTAAATGCACACAAACGGACACACAAACGAGAACGATTTGTTGATCCACTGACTTGATGATCAACAATTTTGATACGGGATAAATCATGTAAATCTGTTTAAAGTGATTGGCAATGGAATGGTCTTTGGCTTATGGACTGTTCATCAGTCAAAGCAAGCCATTTGAAAATGTCACCTTGGGCTATGGAAAATTGGCCATAAAATCGCTAAATCCTTCCCCTGAACCAGATTATCCAATCGTAGTTTAGCCACTCTAACTTGGCACAGCAGATGTAGTAAATTGCAGCAGTGTGCAGGAGGCAGTTGTGAAAAGACACTCAACATTTATTTAATAAATCGTTTTTTTTTTTAAAGTATTGTCGCTCAATGTGCGGACCACTGGCCTAAAGCAGCCCTCAAAAACATGTTGCATTGGCCGTCAAGCGTGACATGAAATTAATGCATTATATTTCAATCATCAGCAGTAGTAGTAAATATGCCATCCGTATCATTAGAAACTGCATATTGCCTTGTGAGAATGAACAACTGGAAATTGTATGCATGTACTGCCATTTTATTGACTGATTACTCAAAAATAAAAATGTAAAGATGAATCCTTGATGAAAATCCAATAGTTGTAGGTCTACGCTTAAAGTCCCAGTTAAAGAAAGTTTGGACGTCTTTAGCTTCTGTACTTTGAGTATTCCCCAGTGAAACGGATGTACAGGTATGAGAGGGACTTAAATCACAACCTTTGCATTTGACTGGACATCTAAAAAGTGGGCGGGCTTAGAATTAAGCATGATACCAATCTACAGAGGGCTGTTGGCTCCATGCACCTTCCTAGTCGCTCAAAGTTGCAGGTTGATTGATGGATGGATGTCTTGATACGTTTGGTTGAAATTGGTTGGTACTAGCTTACTTAAGCAGACATCATATTTTGTTTTACAGGAAGAAAAGATTTTCAGATAAATATACAAAGAACTTGAATTTTTCTTCTTCATATATTTATAGATACACAACATGACTGTGGATGTGATCTAAAACTTTAACACCTACGGCAGGCACGTGCACAGATAGACCCCTAGTGGTGCTCAACCTGCCCTTTTGCCCTGGATGAGAAAAGTGCCCCTTCTGCTGGAGCCCGATTTTTTCTTCATTCATCAGTATTTAAGAATAAAAATTACTCTCTCTATCATCAATTCCCCCCAAATGTGTTTTGATATCTGACAGGGGCATTTATTTGACTTCTTGTGAGAATTTGGCCCCGATATGCTCCGCGGCGCTCACAAGCCCCCCTCCTCCTCCTCCTCCTCCTCCTCCTCCTCCTCCTCCTCCACGTGGTGCTCATCAGCGCCAGGCCAAACTTCTTCTCTGACCCGCAGCGTCAGACAAACAGGTGATGACGTGTTTGTGCAATCCCCCGACGTTGTTTGGTGATAAATTAACCACAACATTAGCGCCGCTGAAAACATTACGTCGCAACTGGTCCGACGTTTCCTAAAAAAATAAACAAACAAAAAAACTCACGAAATCTGTGATTTCAAAGCCTTGTCCAGCTGTTTACTGACATCATGTTTAATGTTGTTCGCGGAGCCGTTTTCAGTCTTTCATGGGCCTTTGCATGGGCAAAAAAAAAAAATCAAACCCTGTGCTTTTATTTTGAAGGGAATTTTTTTAATGCAGCAGAGTGCCATTTATTCAATTCCTGTCATATTCATGTAATGTGCTGTAACTCTGTTACGTTATTCATTCTGGTCACATGACATCTATTGCTTCTGTCCATGCCGGAGAGGGATCCTCCTCTGTTGCTCTCCCTCAGGTTTCTTCCTGTTTTCCCTGTGAAAGGGTTTTTACTATCTCTATTTGGGGAGTTGTTCCTGATCCGATGTGAGGTCCCGGGACAGGGATGTGGGCAGGTAGAAAATCCACGGCCCGCCACTGTACAGTTACAACCGGCCCTTTGAGGGCGACCATGATGCTGATGTGGCCCGGGGTGGAAATGAGTTTGACACCCCTGCTTTAATTTATCCAGAGCAGAGTTTTGATAAATTTTAAGTTAGAATATTTTTGGATTGCATTTGGTTATACAATATGGCCTTGTTTTGTCTGTTTTTGTCTGTTATTCATTTATTTATTCAATTTGATAATTTGAGTTAGTTTGTTAACAAAAATAAATATATAAGTTGAAAATATCCTACTGTGTTTTTTATTTATTTATTTATTATTATTTTTAATTTCATAAATAATTTTGGCGATGGGTGCCCTTTTTTTTGGTTTGAGCACCTGCCCCCAAAATGTCTGTGCACGTGCCTGACCTACGGTACATTTCTGTGCACAACAGAAAACAGGAGACTGAAAGAGAGCACCTGGTAAACAGATCCAAACAAACCTCTGCTTTCACGGACAGACAAACAAATGGCGGGCAATGCAGTGACTCTGCTACAGGACAGGCGTGGACAGATGGGTGACTTTGAGCTTGCTGTGCAGGAACGACAGAGTCAGGCCAGGTCACGACCCCAGCCGTGTCCTGTTGTCATAACCCTCAGCCTTTTCCAAAAACACCCCGCTCTCTGCCTTCCCCGGGTTCTAGGCAATTTCTTTCTGAAGTTGCCTCTGGACTGTAGATTAAACGCTTATGTTCCCATCTGGTAAAAACCATGAGCGCGCGTGTGTGTGCATGTCGTCGGCAGGCTTGTGTTCCACGCTTATTCTGCGATTCAAAGGCATATTACCCACACCTAAGACAGTTGACCACCAGAACTAATCCATCGGCGTGGATGGCTGTCAACATGTTGCCCTTCATAGGTATAAGGATGCTTGAACTACCCCCACCCCACCCCAGGTGTTCCCATAACTCACCGGGCCTCAAATCACACGCGAGCATTCCTGAACTTCAGAGGCATATCGGCAGATGAGAGCCTGGATTTATGGCTTGCTGATAGACAAGGGGGGAGCCTAGCGGGGGAGGGAAGGTGATAGGGTCCGCTTCAAAGAGAAGGAAGCGTTTGTTGTTGTTGCTCTCCTACGCTCACTGGTGCACACATATGCACAGCTCTCACTCTCCCCGTCTGAGCCTCTGGCAGCTGGAGTGCTCACTCACAGGTTTACACACACACACACACACACACACACACACACACACACACACTCATTCATTTCATTTCTGAAACCTGTATGACCAGATATAGGTGGCGATTTGGAACCGTGAAGTTTGCCTCTCTTCCTCTCGCATAGAAACGCAGAACAATTACAAACACGATTTAGCCTTTCATTTTTCATAATCTCAAAAGGTGACCCTTCATAGATTGCCTGCAACCTTTTTTTTCTTTTTTTATGTATGCAACTGAATAAAATATTCCTCTTGCTTTTAAATGCCACCTCAGAATTTGTTTGTGCGACTTTGCATGTAACATCAAAGGGCAAAGAAAAGTGTGCTTGTGTACGGATGTTTGTCTCTACCTATATTTGTGTGAGTGTGCTTGTATTTGCGTGTGTGAGCGCACCTCTGTTTCCGACCAGCTGGCGCGATATTGCAGGGGCCCCGCGGAGTGGGAGGTTGATGGATTTGTGGAGGGGTGTCGTTTCTCTGAGCCGGATGTGTAATGAACCCTGCTTTGCTTCTGTAACATTTGGGCTGATTGATTACAAACAAAGGCCATTCAACATGCAGGGGTGCTGCCTCTTCACAATGCAACATAGCTTCACAGATGAGATTACACATATACGGCATGAGAAAAGACCGCCGCGTGCTGCTTGGTAAATTGAAGCTGTGGCGGTATCAAGCTTTCCTTCTGCCCACATGAGATGAGATGATTCATACACAATTTTCTCAACTTTACACCGTATTGCTAGTGGATTCACTACACTCTTTTACAGAAAAGAGCACACCAAACTCTTTCTGTGGCTTTAAATGTCCAAAATGTCTCTTTTGTGTCCTTTTCTCATTTCCTCCGCCCATCTTTTTCTAATTTAACACTCACTAAGATTTTCCTCTCCGAGTTGCCCAACGCGACTCATTGTTAAGGTGGAAAGCTGATGTAACTTGTGGCTCCTATTCCCAGTAACCAGGGCGATCCAAAAGGCTGCGCTCCTCCCGCTGCTTAATCAGACCACTGTTTGTTCACTCTCCCTTTTCTCATGGCCTGGCCTGCCAACTGAAACCAGCCAGGCATTAATGAAAAGCCAAATCGGCATCTTTATCTTCTCTCACACGGGAGAGAAGATGGATTTTGAAACAGAACTTTCAACACTTACAACTCCAAACATACATACATATCCTGTTCCCATATTGTCCCTGTATTTATATGCACAGGGATGCTTGATAGTTTCCATGCCGAAGCCTTGCAGGGAGCCTCTCTAACCTGCCTCATTTCAGTCATTGCAGAGCCACGAGAGCCTGATGCTAGAAGTGTGTGTGTTTTGAATGTTCTGTTGGCCCTGAAGTGACACAGTGAGGGTATAAATAGAGCAGGCCCACAGATCACTGTGCCAGACAGAATGTGGCATCTGCTGTGCTGGGAGTGCAATGTGTTTGAGAGCCCCTAAACTCCTCTCCATTCCTCTTGCCTCCCGTCCTGGTGTCTCATCGTCCTTCCTTCCCTGTTGTGCTGTCTGTTGATATCATCTCTCGCTTTACCTTTATCGTCTTTATCTTTCCTCCTCCTACTATTCCCCTTTTCTCATTCTTCCTTCAGTCTCTTCCTCCATCTGCCTCATTTTCCCTTCACCCTCCCCCTCTCACATAGTGGCACACACATCTGCTGCCATGTGTTGAGTGTTGAGGAGCAGTCCCATTTTCAATTTAGGCTATAAGATCCTATTTCTAAACACACAGAGGCAACCGGAGTATGGGTAAAGAGATATTGATACAATGGAAGGCAGATAGCCAACCCAGCATTGGTTAACGCCAAAGCCGTGATTTCATATTTACTGTGGTTTACAAATTCCTCTACAGCGATGCTACAAATGTTCCATGAAAAAAACTATTTAATCCCGTGGGATTACGTGGCATACTTGTGAGGTAATCTTGAGTGGGACGAGAAACTCTGTAAGCGCAGGAGACTAAAGCAAA
The DNA here is from genome assembly GCA_038501785.1 of Myoxocephalus aenaeus. Lineage (NCBI taxonomy): Eukaryota > Metazoa > Chordata > Actinopteri > Perciformes > Cottidae > Myoxocephalus > Myoxocephalus aenaeus. The sequence goes on along the minus strand of JBAMJR010000350.1, from coordinate 7,041,991 downwards.
GTCATTGTGATTCTCTGCAGGTTATTTCCCACCCAAAGCAGATTATCAATCCTACAGATTTAGCGATTCATTTCCCTGCTCTCAGTAAAGCCATCACAAAGTGACGGTAACCCCTCTGCCCCCTCTTCGTGACATAACGCTGCGTATTGTAAAATATTATACAGGACTGCATATCCCAACGACATGACTCATTCATACTTTCCACCCACACTCCCTCTACACACACACACACACACACAAATTCAATTAAGAATGATTTCCTTCTAGCGTCACTGTACTAACCGTTTTCATTCATCTACCACTTTTTTATTTTATTTCCCAGAAGCACTTAATCTCATAATCTTCTTTTACTGTGACTAGTGTTGGATCCCCTCAAAGACAAACGGACTGCACACACACACGCATACGCACGCACACATGCACGCACACAGATACTCAGTGTCAGCCAAATTAATAAGCAGCTTAGCTGTCATTAGATTTCCATTTTTAAAATGATTCATCCATTCTTTATGCTTCCCTCAACCTTTTTCTTTTCCTCCTTTATCCTCCTCCTCCTCATCTGCTTCAACGCTCTGTGACAGGTAGCCTTCTGCGTTTAATTGCTGACACAGCGCTATGTCCACCCTCGGGCAGTCCCATAATTGTTTTAAGAGTTGATATTGGACACAGGCAGTTGGAGATTTGCAGGAAGGGAGGGAGTTAGAGGGAGGGGCTGCCATCAGGAAGACGGGGAACTGTCCGACCGTCAGTCAGAGAACAGTAGCAGGACATCTTTTCATCCTTTTGTTTGCTCGCAGGCAGTGTTCTCGCCAGTGAAGACGAAATTCAATCTTTATCCTTTCACTCACTGTTTTTCTCTCCTCACCTCACCCTTTTCGGCAAAACTATTGTCTGCTTCTATCGCTCCTCTAACCTACTCTTCCCTTTTTCTCACTCTTTCTCTCTGCCTTCTTCTTTCTCACGACTGTCAGTCACATCGGCAACACACACACACAAAATACTCTCCTCCATTTTGTTGGCCTCGGGCGTAGTTGTTTGAGTGAGCATTGTGTGAATCTCTCTCGTCTTTAAATCTGTAATTACCTCAGCTATTGTACCAAATGCAGTCTCACTTCCGCCCCTGCCCCCCCCCCCCCCCCCCCAATCTGCCTCCTTTTGACTGACTGGTGCTGTGTTACCTTGACATCAGTGCTCGACTCTGATCACTAATGAAATGACTTAGAAGGTCAGCTTCAACAGGAGAAGATAGTGAGTGAGTTGTGACTCGAAAGGCTTTGCTGTAAAGAGCAGTTGTCAGGTTTCTGTGGGAAATGTGTTTCTCATTTCTTATCCAAACAAGAAGTGTGTGAAAAGCCTTAAATCATCATCAGCACACTCACAAGAAAAGCCTGATTGGCTTGGCAGCCAAATAAAGCATTTCTTGCCAAGTTGAAACCATTTTTTACTTTTCAAAAGGTGTCTTTTACTTTTTTTGTCACACGCTCTGCCTATCTCTCTCACACACTCACCTTCGTGCCGTCTCTCGCTCAGTATGTTGCAAGCTGAGTCCAACACTATCAAGTGTGAGCCCCAGAGGATGGCAAACCAGGATTTGGAAGGTTCGAAGGCTTTTGGCACGGGCTTTCATCCTGAGAATTTTGCAGGGCCACATCAGTGCCAGGATGCCATATACGTGAGAGGGCACAGAGGAGCATTGTGACCCGGCGCCCACGTTAAGGGGCTTGCTGAGAGGGGCCAAAGAGGAAAACACTGAATGTCATTGTTATGTAGCGCCAATTATCTGCTCCGTGTCCCCTGCTATGATGTCATGGCAGACATTTGTCCAGCTGTGGCCAAGCACGCATGTCTGTTGAACGAGGCCGTTGATCACACCATTGTGAGAGTTTGAGTATTCCTACAGGCAAGCTATACTTTCACTGTGCAGCTATATTTGTATGTACACAACCTATTCCTCAGTATTAGTTGTGGATGCTAGACGTTTAAATGAAGGGCTCTCTGTGGAGTGTGACTCAGTGGCGAGTACACACTTGTTGTCTCATGATGAAGCACAGATGTAGGAGGAAAATGTCACGAGTAAAGCTATAACAACTTCAGACACACCACCATTGTGTTTGACTCACTTGTTCTTTCACTATGAGAAGAATGAGTCTCTGTCAAACAGATCTTAACCAGATTTGGGCTGGACTACTTTATGATACAGAACATCTTCTGTTAACTTCAGACATCAAAGTACATCAATATTAGATTATCTATTTGAGAGAACGTTCATGTGACGGGTTACGTTAATTATGTTGTTCTCTGTTCACAGACTAAATGTTCATTTGCCTAGGAAGTAGTTCCTAAATGTTCATTTAGTCAGTAAACAGAGAGTAAACCTGACAGTACAAAGTGTGCAGAAAAGTTTCCTAAAGTTTTCCCCACACACACACACACACACACACACACACACACACACACACACACACACACACACACACACACACACACACACCTCTGCCATATAATAGTTGGTTCGGTATTTACAGGACTTGACATGCACAGTATGCAGTAAAAGCAGTGTCACTTGCAATCAAGAAGTGCATCACATCGTCGGTGTCAAGCTTCACGATGTTTTGCATAGTCTGCCTGTTTACCCTATAAGCACCTGTGCTCGGTGCTATTTTGGTGACAGTTGGCGGAGGCCAAATAGTGCACAGGAAACCTGACCAACCATGATAACTATGAGAATTTCACACAAACCTTCCTTCAAAAGAGACACAACCTGACCGTGACAGTTCATTTGTGCTACCGTATATATTAACATCTGGACCGTTGTACTGTATATTCACACTTGTGACTCTTTGACAAGAATGCTTTCCTATTACATGCAGCTCTGTACTCACCGTCCATTACCAAAATATTTATTTTTGGCATAAATCCAACTAAATACATATAAGGATGGCCACATCCTAAGAGAAAAGCAACCGCCTAAACACCGATTCCCTCTCCAAGCTTGCAGATTTAATTAACTTTCTCATCTTCAGCCAACATATGTCTCCTGAAGACTGGAACAGAGTGGTCCAATCGCAAGAAGAATGATGACAGAAGAAATTAAGAAATGAATACTTTCTAAAAACTACTACAAGAGGAAAAAAAATCAATGTGTGTCCAGCAGATGTAACACCATGTCGCGTAGAAACTAGATGTTATGCTGGTATTGCTGGTGAGGACCTTTGTTGCCAAATATTTTAGTTTGAAATTATACAAATGGAGATAAGATGCACTTTTGCTTATTTTGTCATTTTAAGCATAACACGAGGAATGTAATAGGAATTGGAAAATACAAGACTGTGAACTAACGAAAAGACAATTTTAATTTCTCATTATAAATAAATACTTTTGACGCTCGGTATAAAGCAGACATTTTTTAATTTCGACTGGAAATGTGTGTGGTATGCTAGAACGTCTTTGTTCATTCAGTTTTGTTTTCAAACATGATGCTATAAACAATGTCAACTGTATGAGACGAATAATAATAACTAATTATACCCCCACCCCCACCTCCAAACTGTTGCTCAAGCTAAGCTATATGTTCAATAGAATTTTTTTCAAAGTAATCCGTCTATACTGCCTGAAGTTCTCTCCCATGTGTAACCAATGAATGAAAGGACTGCTGATGTATGATACATTTCAATTTGCTTCAGGGATACAAGCTTAAGCTTAATTGCTTCCACACACTCTACGGTGCAGTGAGAATTCAAAGTCATCATATTAGCCGTGCTGGATGTTTGATTCTGAACAACGTTATTACCGTCGTCTCCCGACACCCTATTTCTGCAGCTCTGAGCAAAAGTGGACCGTGAACCCTGCAGGAAACTGCTGGCTGCACATCGCCGCCCTACGACAAGCGACGAAAGACAGTTACCGTGGTTACAGAGTGTGTGTAAGAGGCTGATAAGAGCAGGGTTTGGATCAAACAGAGGTAGGCAGAGGTAGGGTACGGTTAAGGAATATATGCCGAGGCAGAGACGATGAGTCACTTGGTTCATGTGCTCTGTGGGTTCGGCCCCCTTCATGTCCGTCCGTCTGACATCAGGCTTCATTTATGTCGCCTTATAGCAGACAGTTCCTCATCACAGAGACTTGAAAAATACTCAAGTGCACTGAAGGGACACTGCCCTTCCATATACTGTATAGAAGGGCAGTGAAAAAGATTAATGTGAAATGTAGCCTACTTTCCTTTTCCCTGAGATTTTCATATAGAGATAATCGAAAATCTGATTCCTCATTGTTTTTTCAAGGTCATCTAAGTGGAGCAAACTATCGGTGCATTTGTGGTCACAATTAAAAAGTGTTCTTGGTTCAGCCACAGCCTTTGTCTGACTTCTAATTCTGTCCATTTGCTTCTAATAATTCAGTCCAAGGTAGAACCTGGATTTACAAAAACAGACGTGATGCAGTACTCTCTGGGGATTATTGATTAAATGACTTATTGATGGAAGGCCCAAAGCTGGAAATTGATTTAGTTTCTAAGGAGAAGACATTCTATACGGATATTTTGTGACTCATATTAGCCTTCCAGAGGTCAAAACAAGATTTAGAATAGTATGGTACCATAATCTGTTATGGATATATTGCTCATGGTGCCAGAAATTTGGTAATGCATGCACAAACACACCTTTTTTATTCTCATGATGGATTTTTGACTCTAATACCCAGACTACAAAACAACAATCTCATCTGTAACCCCTTGGAGAAGCAAGGACCAGAAAAATACCCTCAATTAAGATGGCTTATGAATTTTAACAATACAAGAAATCTAACACACGTTTGTGAATACACATTTACATTTTTCAAATCTAAACTCGGATTCACCCGACCAACATTGTGGGAAGTGGCATTCTTCTCAGCACGCTCTCGCAAACTTAAGGATTTCTGTTTTCACAAGGGAGCACTCAACATATGCTTTTCTTTTACTTTATGGCAGAGACAAAAAGGAAAGACACAGAGAGAGAGAGAGAGAGAGAGAGAGAGAGAGAGAGAGAGAGAGAGAGAGAGAGGACACCACTGAGTTGGTGCTTTGCTTGACACATGCAATAATGCAGTCTGAACTAAAATGAAAAAAATGTGATCTGGGGCTGCAGTATAGCAATTTAAAAATGGATAACCTTAGTTCAGAGAAACCCTTACAGGCTTATTTTGGGTGAAGGAAAGCAGACATATGAACTATTGAATATACACCAGTGTGTATGTATGTATCCCGATAACCAAAAACTGTACTTTAGATTTAAACTAAGGTCGTTTTACATTTCCTACCATGTCATTATATGCATATTTGTCTGTCAAATGAATATATGCTGCATACTATAAATAACGTCTAATTTGTTGTCTTATAATCGATCAAGGGAGTTGGAAAGCATGCTGGGATTCATTCCAGTCCTATTACCCGATTAGAAATTAGCTGAGGAAGAAAAGCAGGTACTTTCTACAAATATAGGTCTAGCAACAACACATTTGATAATAGGTCTTGACTTATTGATGAGTTATTTGAAATGTAGTTCTGATATTGAAGTAAAAAAAAAAAAAGTATATAAATTAACATTCTTGACAACTATATTCTGGACACAGGCAATACCTTATATGAAAGGGGTTCATTTAAGTCCTTGAAACTAAGGAGTATATAAGAGGAAAGCTCTATCAGTGAGGGTGCATCTTAAACATACCTTGATTGCATATATTGCAACAGCTACACAGATAACCATGAAGTTGAATCAACACCACAGCAAGCGTTGTGCTTTGAATGCATATATTGTGTTTTTGGGATCTTGATTTTACATCGCCTTGGATGACGTGTTTAGAGCGGCTCTGTGTGTCTTTTTCTTCCTCCCTCACCTGTATCTCACTGCTCACTGCCTCTGATCAGTCCTGACAGCTGTCCTTCTCCAACCTTGTCCCCCCCCCCCCCCACACACACACACACACACAAATTGCTCAGCAAGTGCAGCACCATGGGGCCTGCCTCACAAAGCAGGTTTTACAAATGTAGCTGGTGAACTGCATCTGAGTAACACCCGATGCATCTCTCTTTACTTCCAGATCTGCTTTGAAGCGATGCAACGTTTAGTTATCCTGCTGTATGAGACTGGTTTCAGGGATCCACTAACGACTTTGTAGGACAGCATTTTGAGCGTAGACGTTTGAGTCTGTTTTATGTTGCACGGCTATGACAGGTTAAAAGAGTGGTGGAAAAGTCAAGAGCATCCAAAGCTAATGAGTTGGGAGAGGTAATAAAATATCAACACACAAGGGGGAGAGAGAAGAGCTCCTCTGACAGATCGTTGCTGTTGCAGTGAGATTTCATCTTGACAGTAACAACTGACCTCATCCCAATAAAACAATGTTAAAACAGAGGCATTAGGTAAGTGTTTTCTGTCTGCCAAAGCTTCCCCCTTTACTCTTGGCTGCCATTTCTGAGAGCTTGATGTTCTTTCTGTTGCCAACTTCCAAGCACAGGCTTTTATGAGCTAGAGACACAATGTAGGTAAACAATCTAGCTTCTATTGTGTGTTCCATTTTGTTTCACGACACTCCATGGGGAGAGAAAGAATCAAATCTAAAGTTCCCATCAGTAGCCACATATCGTATTTATATTTAGTGATTTTACTCGTGAATTGCTAGTCAAGGAGCCTTTTCATTGTTTATAGTGTTATGCAGTATGCAATATGATGTGGTCTCTTACTGTTCAGAGTTTAATGCAGGCAGTGAAAGACTTTTAAAAATAAGTCAGATGTCCATTTAACTTCACACGGACCATGTGTGATGTATTAGCGTACGGTAATTTGTGGTTGGATGTGATTTTGCTGTGATTTGTGTGGCAAAACAATTTGTGCTCTCAATTTCAGCTACGACTCCAAACAGAATCATATATTTGTTGCGATTAAATGTGGTTAAATGCATTTTCGGTTTTGATCGTTACATCAGTATGGCTTAAGCAAGTCCCATGCCAAGACAAATTTGATATCGCCAGTGAAATATGTTTTCAATGAATCATGCTTTCTGTTCATAGACTTACACTAGATCCTGTCTGGTGGCAACCTTGCTATAATATTCAAAATGGTTAAAAAACGTTGACAAAAACAGCCTCATCATCCATATCAAGTGGATGCTGGAGGCTCACAGTACTTGGCATGTGTTTTTTTGGGATATTTATGGTGTGCCAATCAAATAGCAGCATCTGTAAACATAATATGCCAAATACGGCTTGTCTGAAGCCCAGCTCAATAGCCTCTTTAGATCTCTCAACAGAGAACAGCTTGTTTTTTCTCTTCTCTGTCTTTCTCTCCAGACCTCTAATCCTGCTCCATTGTCTCTCAGTGCTGTTTTTTTTAGGGTTAGGATGTGTACAGAATTAGAAAGCATTCATCAAAATTAGAAATTCCCCAATATCCACCAGTGTGATCATTTCCAATCTGTTTACTCTTCCGGCTGAACCCTTTGCTTTAGTCAAATGAAACATTCGTTTTTGTTTGGTCTTGTGGCTGTCCCTTGTTTGCTGTAAATTTTTATAAATGTATGCATGACCAATAACATGCACTTATTTTAGCAACATTTAAATGCTCAAAACAGGATGGAATTCTGTGATATAATATTGCTTTCACTAACTTTGCTTCATCCCCCAAAGAATGCCAGGGTTTCATTTGATCTCATCCCCGGGCCCCAAGTTATTGCCATTACTATTATTACAACTTTTGCACTGATGATTATATTTGAGTCACAGCAATGAATCAGTGTTTTTGAACAAATTACTAATTTAGAAATGTTTAACTGGGGTTTCAAGTCGAAAGTCTCATGCGCAAGTTAATCACAACACAAGTATTTTAGGTCACAATCCCTATGTTCTTTCTTTCAAAGTGATTTTCATGATATTTCATTGGTTGATCCAGTTCATTCAATCTATTATAACTATTACCACCAGTGCTTTCGATCATGCATCATACTAATAATGTCATAATGTCATTCCTAGAATTCAAAGTCTTTCATTAAGGTGATTTTAAAGTTTTTGCTCCATAATCTTGGTGTGAGCTACAGAGTTACTTTAAACTAGATTTTATAAGCATGGAAGACTTTAATAATAGGATTAAGGACTATTGACCTCTGAATGTACATGTCCCGTCAACAGTGCTAATTCAATATTTGAAGTAATTTGGTGTTTGGTGTAATTTGGTGTTTCTTTTTTTGTGAAATTTCTTGTTGTTTTTAACTTGCTGCTGTTATTTTTTTAAGTCTGTTGTTTGAACCTTTATTTGTTTGTTTATATCATGTTTATATTTCTAGAATTACTGCTAATTATGACATCCTTAACATATAGTGACACAAATAAAGTGGCACTAGAATGCTTTATTTAGTGTCATTTCGTTTTGTAACATTGGTGTTAACCGCTCACTACTTACAAGACACCATATAACTTCACATTATCTAACGTGAGCTAATGTTAACCCTACTCACCTGAACCCTGAATGGCGGAATCAATTAGTTAACCTAATTAATCAATTAATCGATAACAGCGAGGGGTAAAGCCAAATAAACATAGCCTTAAAATTGTTCAATATTATATCACTTAAATTCAAACAGGTCATGTTTGGAGCTCCTAAGGTTTCAATCGTGTGCGCACAAGTTAGTTATTAATTAGGTTCACGTGCGCACAATATGATGGCATTCACCTCACGGAATTTACGGGGCTCCGTAGTTTATTCGCTCGTGACACAACTCACCAGCTTAACGTTACGACAGTGACAGTCGTTTCCTTCTACCTGCCTCCGGTGAGGAGTTTCACCGTCTTTGTCATGCTCGTCAAACGGGTTTTCTCGCTCCAGCCTCTGCGTGTCTCTGTCACACACAGCAGCCTGGCGCTACTAGCAGGAAGTAGATAAAAAAAGGCAGACAAGCAGCTCATGAAAACCAGGAAGTAAACGCTGTCGGATCGAAGTTGGAGCCCCTTTTTCTGCTGTAAAGTGAAAGTAGATCCGTCGACAGCTCAAGTAATAGCATTCAGGGCACAAACACTGTGCTAGGGAAGTTAGCCGTCAAGCTAATTCCTCCACTGGCTCATTATCTCATAACAAGACAGAAAAACAGAGGGGGGAAGGAAGACACAGACAAGTAAGTACACTGCAAGCCCCACAGGATGTGTGTGTGTGTGTGTGTGTGTGTGTGTGTGTGAGACAGATAACTAGCAGAGAGCTGTGGGGAGAGAGGGCGCTGCATTACAGCACTTCTTCCACCGGTTGTTTGTGTCAGCAGTGAGGAAAGAGTACACAGACATAGCTCAGGAGAGGAAGGCTCCGAGGTGTGTGTGTGTGTGTGTGTGTGGGGTCTCTCTCCACTCTTTCAGAGTGAGCTGAAAGGAAGGTGAGAGGGCATGAAGACAAACAAACAAAATAAAACATGTAAAGGTCAAAGCCTGATGACTTACAGAGGGTGAGAAACAGAGGTGAGAAATAAAAACGTGGGTGTTGGGGTCATGCTGAGGGTACTGCCGTACTCAGCACTATCCGTTTGTGAGTCAGTAAACAAAAGTGAGTCAGTTTGCACACAAAGACAGTTCCATGACTGCAGATGTGTCTTCATGTTTATTGTCCTTGCAAAATGATGTGTTTGTTGTGTGCAGGTTGTGTGATAGTGTTGCTCTGCATGCTGTTTCTTGTGGACTTTGCCTCCCTCTGCACATCATCTGTTGTGGGAGTATTATATCAGAGGGGATTAGTCCTGAGGATCTTGGACTTTCCCCTGTGCAAATATGAGAGCTGTTCACAGAAGGTCGCAGCTATTAATAACCTGTCCTCTACTCTGTGTCTCCTGTAGGACTTATTTCTCTTATCCCCAGAATTATTATCGGTCACCATGGACCACAAGGGGGAACCCCAAGAAGAAGTTATGGGGCTGAAATACGAGGAGCTGCCGCAGATGGACGGATCGTGTGACGCATGCGAGCCTGACGAGGCCCAACCGGCCACACAAGTGTGCCACACCTGCAGTTTTGCCTTCTGCACTGTCCATGCTGACAGACATGCCAACAGCACACATCACCCCATAATGCCTTACAACCACGAGGGGACACAAGCTAATGGACTTGGCACCGACAGAGACTCCAGAGTTGGAGATGGCGCTGAGGATGAGAGGGCAGCTGGAATTGGCGCAAATCAGGAGATGGCGCAGCTCGGCTTGGCGATGGCTAATTGCGACGAGAGTGATGATGCTGGGGAGAGAGAAGGAGCCAAGAGTGGTCCGCATCTGGAGGCTGAGCTAGGTGATGGAGCTGAGGGTGCAGAAGCAGGGCAGGAGGCCGTGGCTGCTGGAGAGGCAGGGAAGAGAGACACAGTGACAGTAGAGAGATTGCGCTGCAAGGAGCATAAACAGGAAGGCTCCCTCTACTGTAAACCCGATGAGAAGATCATCTGTGTGGTGTGTGCTGTGCAGGGTGAGCACCGTGAGCATGAGATAATCACCCTGCATGAGGCCTATGTGTGGCAGAAGGTGAGTCACACACCCAGAACACGATAGCTTTATTAACAGCCCTGTATGCTCTCTACTGTAGTTAATTGCTCAAATGTATAACAAACAATCTACTCCGTGTCCTCTATCTCATGGTGTGTTGATTGTGATTTAAAGAGCATGAGTTTTGTTATCCTCTACCCCGTGGCTACACATCTGAAAAACAAAAGTAGAACAGCTTACTGTTCAAATGCATCATACATCATGGTCTCGTATGGATTGATGAAAGACAAAAGGGGTCACACACTTGCACACAGCCTAAGGCCACCATATTTACACTAAACTGACTCTAGCTTTCATTCTGCTCAATGTGTCGTTATTCACAGTCTTTCTTTGTATGGAGGTATGAGAACACGTTAATTAGATGCTGATGAATGATTAACAGTGCCATTATGAACTAATAACAGAGGATCTCCTTGTGGTTATGTGCTGTGTTTTATGTAGTGGCATTGTATTTACTGTGTGTTTTTGTTTTCCACCTTAAGAGCAGGCAAGGTTATGACCTGCTGGGCTGTACACAACAGATGTCTGAGAAGATCAAGAACAAGTGGACCAACCCCGAGGTGAGTGCAAACTCCTGCACACATCACACTGAGTCGAATCCTCACGCGAGTTATCCAGTAAGGGCCATTTTTAGAAATTCCCTCCCAAAGGATTTGCACTCAACTGTTCTCATTTAGAAATGAGCTCTTATCAAATGAAATGAGATTGTATCTGCGGCAATAAAAGTACACTTGACCTGCTTGCAAAAAATGACAACGGTTTCAGTCAGCCTGACAAATTAACACTGCAGACCCCGCAGGTCCATTTTTACATTTCAATGCAATTTCAGTTTTTCCCAGTCAACGACTTCATAGCTACAAATTCCAATTTGGATCACTGACAATCTGATTTGAAGGTGTGATTATTATGTTGTTTTGTCTCAAAATAGCTAAATGAGTATTATTTCTTTTTTTATCAAATAGGTTAGGTCTATAACATCATCTTTTGTTTGTTTGTTTTTAGAAAATGTTTTAGTTGAACCTGGTTTTAAGGCATGGGAAGCCATAAAAAGAGCAAAACAAAATGAGCCATTACTCATTTCTAATTCAGTGGGTACAGCAGTAAACACTGCAGAGAGATATAGACTGTAGCAGTGGAAACAGCAGTAGAATGAGATAAAGAGGGATTAGAAGAAGAGATAATGTCATAAAGGCAGTGGTTCGTAAACATGAGAGGCAATTATTTCAATACATATAGTTATAATGCTGCCCCATTCACAGATAACAGACTTTGGGTTTCTGAAGCTACTGTTCTACTTGAAGTGTACAAGTGATGCCATCATTGTGCGATCACTGAGTCATGTCAGTGTCAGGCTTCAGCACTCAGCTCTTCTGGGCCAAGTCAGAGGGTGTGTTTTCAACTCTATTTACTCATTGTCATGTATAAAATGGAGAGGAATACAGAATACCCTGTAGCTGTTTTTATAGCCTTGTTGGACTTGTTAAGTTGACAGAAATCCAAACTTAGAAAGTGAATGTAGTGTATTATACACTGCGTTAAATTATAAGGGGTTTATAATGTTTTTTATCCCTCTCGATGGATAAATAAATGACATGGACAAGATATTAAAGACACCTTTCACTACAATGTACAGTTCAATATAACACAAATCATCATTACATCCTCATGAAACTGTCTAGCCAAACTATTTTTCAACATTTTGATTTAACCTTATGAACCTTTATAATATAAACGAATAGATAATAGAACGTCCCTCGTGAAATGAAGACGAGCCATAATGGTCACTAGTTTATATATTTTTCTTTAACCTTCACCAGGCTGCCGTCTGAAAAGTAGTGTGCCTGGTGCATTTTGCACACAGTCACCTTTCTCTTGATATCAACAATACAAAAGCGGCAAACTGTAAGTCAACCTTGAAAACCTTGCCTGTATTTCCATTACAGATGCAATAGCGGGGGCATGTTTTGCCACCGAAAAATAAAACCTGACCGCAGACAGTTCATGTTGTGCAGTGAGAGACGTAACAGTGAGCGACAGGATCGGGTCTCAGCTACGGTCTCAGCTACTTACCGTCGACAGTGACGGCTCCTGCTCTCTCAACCACCCATGCAACGTCTGCTCTGCTTATAAAACTGTGTCTGAATACACTGGAGAGCAGTGGCACACAGGAGCATTGCTCAGTACCTGCAGAGATGTGACCGAAGCACAGAGGCTTAATGTAGAAGGTTAATTTGACTGGCCTGCAAGAGGCAACACTTTTACTGGCAGTCGGCACCCAATCCAAGTTCATGTCTATTACCATACTGAAATATCAATGCTGCCCCAAGGACTTCCTGGACATTTAGTCTTGTGCTGTTCCGCTGTAGAGGTGCAGTGCACTCGGCGAAACACTTACCTTTTCACTCACGGGCCATTGTGTGAGCGGCCATTATGTGGATTTGTCAGCGTGTCCTCTCTGCACACTCAAATGTCAACGTTTCTCATTATGCATGACAGACGACCATCAGAGCGACCGCTCCTGGTGAGGAAAGTTCTGTCTGTGCGAGTGAGAGAGACCGAGGCCAAAAAAGAGAACGAGATGAGACAGGAGTTGGAGGGGGTTAAGCTGCCGCGGGATCCATGTGGTCCGATTGACGTCATATGTTGTGAGCACGATAAATCTGGCTCATGAGCAAATCATATTTCGTGCTCGGGTAAAATAATTGCCATTATACCTCCTCACGCACCGAATCAACAACGGAGAGTTGGACAAGCAGCTGCGAGCGAGAGACACAACATAGGGAGAAGCAAGGTACATGTGTGTAAATAACTAACCAGCAAGCGTGAGACTGGAGGGCATGCACACTCTCACCACTAACCCTGCTCTCAAAGTTGAGTTCTGCTCGTGCGGAACCCAAGGGAGGCACTTGCCCTCTTATGATTGGTCACATTCAACGCAATCACACCCACACAAAGTGCTGCATGTCGCTGCTGAGCGTCGGCCCAGGCACATCCGCTAGGTGGCTTGTTGTTGTATTGAGGATGTAATCTACTCATTCATGAACTGGACCATTTGGAATCCAGTTCAGAGAAGAACATCAAGTCAGTTCCTCCGTACACCTCAAGACACTGATGATGAGTTAGTTCCACTCATGCAGGTGGGACAGTTGCTATTACACAAATGCTATTTTCATCTTCATTTTGTTAATTTGAAACACTGGCACACACAGTATATTACTAATATGGTAATGTGTTAATCCAACACAATAATATGATATACTGCGTAAATGAAGAAAAACTATGCAATAGGTGTCAACGAGGAAAGCTGCTGTCTGTGAAAAGGTAAATGGGGAATTTAACCCTGAGCTGGTGTTTGCTTATTAAAACTATCTGCGTAATTATGTAATTTGCTGCAGGTGTCGGGATTTTTCAGTCCTGGACAAGTGGGTCCAGGACAGTGGGTTGTTGTCATATTTTTCTCGCTCCCTTGTTTTATTTACCTACTTTCTGCTGGGCCGAGTGGCGTCTAGGGCATACACCGCTCGCAGTGCCGCTCTCTGCAGCTACAGACAGAGGATTTGAATATCTGGAGGCAGCACGGCAACATCAGCCCAGTCACAAATGATATGTGTGCAGTAGCTACATCCATTTTCCCTGCCTCGCAAAATGTACAAGAGCAGTAGACATTAAAGCTGTCTTAGGGAGCCGTGGAACAGACGGCAGCGGCATGAAAAGACTTTGCTGCTATCGGTTATTTTCATCGTGCTTTTTCTTGTTCATTTCTACCTCATCCTTGTCTTCCTCCTCCCACTCTTCCTCTCTTTACACCCTCTCCCACTGCTCTTTAAGACTGCCATTCCCCTTCTATCTCCACTCACAGCATTTTAATTGAATTACCCTGAATCATTCCCCAGAAAGTTGCTTGGCTGACATTGCCTCACTCAAAACCAATAAAAAGGTGCTGGGTATTGAAACTCTACTATTATAAAACCAAAGGCCTTCTGTCTCATTTTTCCCCTCACTCTTTTTACTTCTCTTACGTCCCCACTTTATATTACTTTATCGGACTTTTGAAGAGCTGATGTTTTTCAAATGAACTTGTATTGCTGTGTTGTGTTAGAGGTTTAATTGGAGAATCTAATTCCTGGAAGAGATAAAAGAGAGCGTGAGAGTAGTGTTCACTTGGATCAGGGCCACTATTGCCAAGGGCAAGGACAGTTCAAATCCATTTACTCCTAATGCTCTATTAATGCTTTTTAAGCCTTTTTTAAAAAGCATCACACAAAACAGACCCCAGTAAGCACCAGAACTGGCACTAATTTCAAAGAAAGTTAACCATTTGAACTCGAGTGCTCCCAAAATCCCCCTTAACAAGCATCAAAGTCTCTCTTTAGCAATTTCAAAGAACATATGCTGCATCTGCATTTTTCATTGAAGCTGCAGGATGCTTAAATTTAGGGAAACAAGATGACACTATTTTGTCTGCACCATTGTATCAAACAATACATTCTAGACGTCTTGGGCATCACATTGTCATTTAGTTTTGTATCACACATTTGGTGTCTGTTGAAACTTTGGGAATACAAATTGAATAGTTGTTTGTAATGATGGACCCACTGATGTATCAGGTTAAGAGCCCGATGCTTCTTTGATATTTGTTGTGAGTGCTTTTCAGTTTGCCTTTGTTTTCCATTTTAGCATCCTGATGTCCTGATGGCTCACCAAAGTAATCCAACACTGTTTTTTTTTTTTTTTTTTTTACCAACACTGCTATATTTGTATTCTCAATGGCTTTTCTGCATGTCTTTTTTTTTTGTCAGCACTGATGACTAGCACAACCTTTTTTTATTATAGCCAGGAACAGAATACACTACTGTGTGAAGTTAATTCAGTTTGAGCGTCTTGCCTGATTGTAATCATGTAAAGCAGGGGTCACCAACCTTTTTGAAGCCGAGAGCTACTTCAAGGGCACAAAATAATACGAAGGGCTACTTGTTTGATACAAACTTCCTGAACAACAAAGTTGCACAGATCACTATCTATTTAACCCCTATCTAACTATCTAACTCTATCTAACCCCCTTCAGAAATGGTCGGAGTTAGGGCTGGGTGGTATGGCCAAGAATTAATATCACAGTATTTTGTAAGATTCTGGCGTATTTTTTTTCTTCAGTAAACTAGGGTGACCAGATTTGAGTTTGTGTAGCATGCCGTGAACTTACATTTACGTTGAGATCGGTCGACCAATGACAGTTCTCTCTACAGTCAGAGCTTGCGCAAGAAGGTGGAACGTGAGGGAGATACCATTTCAAAACTTGTAAGGGGGTAATAACTATTTTTCTTCTTGGTGTGATAGTGGGCGAGCTGTACCCAGCATGCTCGGTGGTATAATTTTATAAATGTACAATTATTAGTGTTACAAATTGTTGTGTCTTGGATGTTTTACCCTGTTAAAATGTGTTAGTTGTGGGTTATTAATTGTTGTTATAAAGTTTTAACCGCGACTAAAGTTGGAACCATGATACAAGTTAGAACCATGACACGTAAGTAGCTCCGACCGCTGCGCGCACGCCAGTGAATTATTTTTTTTTAAATTCTTTTTCTTGTGAAAGCTCATAAGCGTGTTCTATTTTTAGAACATGCTTCGTGGGCGACTAGCGTGGTCTCTGCGGGCAACCAGGTGCCCGCGGGCACCGTGTTGGCTACCCCTGATGTAAAGTGTCTGAGAAGGGTTTTATTTTAAGTAAGCCACATACCTCAGTTTTCTGTTTCTGAGGAAACATGTTCACAGAATTTCAACTTTCTCATCTCCCACGTATTGTTCATAAAGTAATGACATCGTCCATGGTGGTTGACAGGCAGATTACAGTCCCTTGTCTGAACCTGACATAGGCCTTTTTAGCAATTACCTGCAATACCATAATTCCTGAGTTTCTCTGAGAATGGTTTGACTGATAATACAAGGCATGTTAGAAACATGACTGAAAATGAATTTGGCTTTTCCCTAATCTGCTACCATTGCTTGAAAAATAAATGAGCTTTCTTAATCTGCTAGCCTGATGTGGTACCTCTGCCTGTGCTCTCGCTCTCTCATATCCACTGTCCTTACTCTAACTCTGCCCTTGTAAGCAGCGTGCCGCTGTCTCTCCCGAGGCCTCATTTTGTGGCCTCAGCTTGCAGCTATGCAAATGAAGATTAGCACGCATGAATGCTGCTTCCTTACTAGCTGGACAAATTCTCAGGGAAACTCCATTGCATTCACTGAGTGAAAGGGCAGAGGGCTCCTGCTCCACATAAACAAAGAGCACTGATCCAGGATCACGCCTCCCATCTGCCACAGGGACTCGATGGTCGGGCAGGGGGCCCGTTGGAGGCCCTGGGCAGTGGAAGATGTGATGATGGAATGTGTCCGTTTGATAAGATACTAAAGACAACAAGTTTTATGTTGCGATGCTGTCCGCCCTATTCATGTTGTAGCTTTGTTCTTGGCTAGCATTGTTCTTTATGATTCATTGGAACCGCTTTCTCTTTATTCTCGGAAACCCGGTGGGACCGCAAAAGAACAGCATATGCAGATTTTATGACTTGATAAATACATACTGAATGACTTATTTGTGTCGGTAGAATATGTTATGTGAAATGAAACTGGAGACGTTCATGGGTGAAGATGAGTTGTCCCAAATGTTTCCCCACTATTTCATTTTTGCAGCTTAAGTAGAGAAGAGTCAGTGCTGTGAACTGACTCTGTATTATCAGCTACAATGCAATATACACTGCTTGTAACTTTTTCTAACATTAGAAAACATGGTGTGTAACAGGAGCTAATATTAGCCATAAGCTACTGGCCATGAGTTCAACTTTTTATTTGAAAGAGTGTACAGTTTCATATGTTGTCTCGCTGTAAGTCATTTGGAGACTTTCCATTGAAAATAAATGGCTCAAATGTAACTCTTAATCAGTATTCACAAAGGTAGCTGAATGCTAAAGCTATGCCTGGCATGGAATTGACTAATGAAGCAATTACTGCTAGCTGTTATTGAATTCATACTGTAGTTATAATATAAAAAAATATTGACAGGCTCATTACACTTGGCAAACTGAATATAAATGAAAATGCCTTGCCGATGGTAAAGCCTTTTAAAGATGAATATTTCAAAGGAAAATTTAGATTTGCAGGGTAGTTGGACTTAAATATTAAATATGTTGATCCATCATGGTGTCGATGACGCCTCAATCCGAGCCAACTTGGAGCAAGACATCTGCCACATCAAAACATGAGCATCAGCTCAAGCATTGAATTATTATCTCCCTACGAAATGAGGTAGTAAATGCCTTGTCATGTCTAAATGTGTTTTTTAACTGTTGGCTGCGTACGTTCTAATTGATGAGTCTTCTAAAAGATTTAATCAGCATATAGAATAATTAATTTGAGTTTATGATATTTGGTCTCTTCCTACTTCCTATCTCTATGTGTTAAAGTAAAGAACTTCCGGCACATTGGAATAGATTTGGAAAAAACGAAGCTTCATTCTTTCACATTCTACTTGAGTATCTACACAAGGAACAGAACATGTTGCTAGTCCAAGGCAGTTGTGGTCTATTGTTTCTAATTCATCAGAGATATATTCAGAGTATTGATTTTGGTGAAGGACAATTGCTTTCCAATTTAACGAAGTATCTTTGTCTGTTTCAGAATGAACAATGTGCATGTTTTTCTCTGTTCATACAATGAAAGTAAATATAAAATGTTACCTAATGCGCTTGGTTTAATCGCCAATTTGGAGAATCTGATTGCTTGTGCAGAAATGGCATGTACATGATAAAACGGTGGGCCCCTAGGGGCCGTGGCTCTGCCAACCTCACTAAAGACTGATGATTCCTTGCTTCACTGGAGAGAGGGAGGCTGAGGGGAAACAAGATAAAATAGATGGAAAGGAAGAGAGTGAAGTTCTGCTCAAGGGAAGTGGAGAGACCGAGCAGCTGATGTTCATAGATAGACGCGATTATAACATATTCAGAAGCAGAGATCATGACGAGAGGCTTCGAGGTGTTTTACCTCATGGTAGCATCTGTGTTGGAGGTGGAGCCACCTCAGTGGCAATGCTTGTAGGAAGGTGTATGGTTTATTGAGGTGTTTTAACGTAATGAGTCATAGCTAAAGAGCGCTTCATCGGGGAACAGGGGAATGGATTAAACAGTATCTCAGTGAGCAGTTTGGTTGCCCTGAAAGCCAAACAGATGGCTTGCTGTGGTAGAAGGAGCCTCTGAGGTCTCTATCTACAGATGGATTACAAGAGTTTACCTCCAGGTGATCTGCTTCATGCTATCAATTAGCTACTGCCTGACAGAGCCCAGTGGGCTTATTAAATTATTATTCATTCACATGTCAAAGTAAAAGATCAATCAATATGTATTTCTCTATTTTTGCATCTGGATGTTCAATTCATAGCTATACAATTTGACTGTCACCTCATCTCTATGTTTACTTGATTTTGAGTGTATTGTCTTTTTTTTTTTTACTCAATATTTCATACCTACACTAAATTAGTTCATTCAGGTTAATTTGAAACGGCAGCCCCGCTATCTCTTTCCTGTCTTGGTTACTTGTGGATTTCCTCTACTTAAATGTGCCCAGTTCAATCATTCACTTTCGCTCACGCTCTCCTTCTCCGGTCCTTCATCTACATGTCTTAGATGTCAACTGAGGAGCTCGAGGCCTATGTGAACATTCAGTTTGATGAGCTCCGCAAACTGGTGCGTCTGGAGGAGAAGAGGACCCTTCACCTGGTAGACCTCAAAGAGGCGTTCCTGACGGCATCCGCTGCGGAAAAGATCGCAGAGATCTCCCTCCAAACCGAGCTCCTGCAGGAAGAGATGGCCAGCATCACGCACCAGCTGTGCCTGCTGGAACAGGCGGAGGCTCTAGGTCCTGCGATGGCAGCAGAGGCCCTCGCAGCAGGACCAGCCCACCGAGTGCCGGTGAGAAGGGCCTTCCTGCTTTCCTTATTGTCCCAGAAGCCCACTGTGACTAACATTCAGCATGCCAGGCTATATATAGGTCGTTGTTTAAAGCTTGGATGCTTCGGCTACTGCGAAACACAGAGTTTACCTTCATATCTTCAGACTGTCGCTTTACATAATTTCAGTTTCAGACAGTACACAAGTCGTATGCAGTTAAAAGTGTCGGCCTTGCTCAAATATGGCCCTCTAAATCTGAAAGATAATCAATGTGGTTTTTCCGCCCAGTTACAATCTGTGTTTGATGTGGGCTTTTTAAAACGTTAACCCGGATCAACTTGATTCAGAGGTGGAAGTTGGTTTAGAACTGGGTAGTAAGTAACAGCAGTCTTATGCTGTGGGCTCCGACTGCAGGAGTTTTGGGCCGATTTAAATCATTTAGGATTTTAAAACTCCTGTAGTCTGAGCCCTTAGCCTGTTGTGTACAACATATTTGGCTGGTCTTGAAAGCAGTTACCAAAATGACAAAAAACCCAGTGCATTAGATTAGCAGGTCCGCATCTGAGCAAAGCTGGCACCCTAAATCGCGTCACAAAGTTTGCTGAGAGCACAAGCAAACAGGGTCAATGATTAATTAACGCAAACTTTAAACACAGAGGTCCACTGCCAAAGTTGTAACTAAGGGCAGCCTTGTAAAACTGGGCACTATTGCCTTGTCAATAAACAATTACAAACAGTTTGCCAGCCAGCAGAAAGCTGTTCTGTTGCTCATCATGTGTATCCAACTAAACAGTGTATGCTGTACTTGGTTATTATTTATCATTTCTATGTCTGCTTGTGATGTGGCCTAATTTACAAATGTTATTGCTGGTAATGACTTGGTGCCTTGTTTAAAGACACCTGAGCAGGATGGTTGCTCGCAGCCATGGAGGTTTGATCCAGGTCTTCAACTTAAAGGATTATCTTTCTAATGACTGTGGCATCTGCTGCGCAGTCATTATGGCAAAAATGAATATGGTAAACAGGTGTCACTATCCACAGTTCTGTTCCAAATGAAAGGAGAGACCGGCTGTATTTATCCAGGCGAGCATTATCTTCATGTGGAGAAATGCAGTTTTCCTATCATAGCTGTGTCAGTGCGATGCGGATAGTTAGATGAAAATAAATCCTGGGCTGTAGACTGATGAGGTATAAATGTAACCGTATTTGTCCTTTTGGCTACAGAATAGTACGGCTATATACACATAAGCTGGGCACACTGTCCTTTTCTAAATACCTGCCCCTTATTATATGAGAGGTTCTCATATAATTAATATATTTACATGCCGGTTAACACAGTCAGAAGTGCAAGCAATGCTATTCGCATTTACATCACTTAAGATTCTGCAGCACCTCACTCTCATCTCTTGTTTGAACATTGAAGTGGAGGCTTTTACGGCGTATACATCCCAAATTAAAATATCCCATCGGTCCATTTGTCACTCTCTACACTGAAGTCACCACATTCAGGAAAAGGAGGCTTGAGTGTTCCCTGGTGGTGTTTTACAGGACCAGGGAGGCTTCAGTAATGGTGCTGTGCAGATTGCTTTTCTAGCTGAGAAATGAATCCACGGTGGGCCAAGTTCATTAGGGGCCCTAATTGAATGCTGATTGTTACCCTTTTTGTTCTTGTGTGTTAGTTATGGCTGGAGTGGGCAGTGTTATTTGGAAATGTATGGTCACAGGAGAGGTATGTGAGGTGTAGAGCGGGGGCTTATGCAGTACTTATCCAGTGATGATGCATCTTTTTAATGTTCCAAGTGAATTGAGCTGGGTTGTATGTGTAGTCTTGAGATGTGAAGTGAATGGATCTGTGGGTACCAAAACAGTCGTTGCATCAAGTCCCCCTGAACTCACTGACACCTGCAGCCGTTTTGTCCTCAGTAAAACATTTGTGATGTGTAGAGAGTTTCTTGTATCCATAGAACAACTGGCTCAAACATTAATCCTCCTACATGCTCCCTCACTACATCACTGTTAGTCTGTCTGTCTCATAGTGGCAGTGTCTACTGAACTACAATCATTCACTTCCCTCTTTACTGCAGTTCTGTTGAACTTTGCAGGGTACTCCTTGTCTATGACACTTGAGCAGAAACAATACCGTTTTTCCACTAATAATTGTTTTGATTAATTGGTCATAGTTCAAAATTGAAAAATTTCAAATTGGAAGTTTTCAAAGTGGTGCCTTCATTCCAACTTTTTCCAGCAGCTTCTGAGCCAAGTCGGAAAAGCAATTGCTGCTGCAAGCTCACCTACCGCAGCCATGTAACGGCAAGCCTGTGGAATGGAGCAACTATGATGTAAAATGTGTCTCACCTTCATAAGCCCCTTCCTTTCAAACTGCTCCCCAAAGAATATGCCCCATAATTGATGAGAGTCTTCGGGCTTGAGGTCAAACAAACAAATTACTGCTGGTTCCGTTTAATAATCTCTCATCCTTCTTTTAACTCAGGCTTAGGAACACATAGGTGTAGAGACACACACACACACACACACACACACACACACACACACACACACACACACACACACACACACACCATAAAGAGGGTCAACAGGGATGTGAAAAACATTCAGAAAATTCCCCAATCAGTGGGAGCCAGAGGGAGAATATATTAAGCAACTTTGTCTCCGTCTGAGTCCATTTATTATAAAAATACTCAGTGTCCACGTTTACAGTAAAAAGTACCAGTAGGTACTCAGTTGTACGGCCGTGCAATTTGTTGACTTGGACATTCTCTGATGATTGTAAAGTAATTAATAGAACATATATATGTCACCGAGCAGGAAATGATCTTTCGGCCTGACTGGGACTGAGCCAGTGCATTAAAAACAAACAAAGCCGAGCTGCCTCATCAGCCAGGCATTGGGAGTCTCAGTCGTGACCCGGGTCACAGTGAAGTCCTTGGAGGCTGATTTGAAACAATGCAGCCTTTTGCCCATCGGCTCTACATTACAATAATATGAAGCTCATTTTTAAGAATCTTATTCCCATGCAGTTTTGTTCAATTTTGATATATAATGCATGTTTGAGAATAGTTCTTTTCTAAAGTAATTGAAAACGATAAAAAGTGATGTTTTATAAATAATTCATCATGTGGGCTGATTGTGAACCCCAAATGGCTTTAAAGGTGCACTATATGAAGCCCTCTAACTTGATGCTAATTTCATGATATACTGACTTTTTTCTACATGTTTGATAGTATGACTGAACTAATTATATAGTACTAAAGGTATTTACTATAGGTAATTTCTGTGTATACTAAAAACAGATTAGGTGGCCTTACTACATATATCAATTTACCCTTTTTTTTGTATTTAGCTCAGCCCCAACAGATGTTTTTGTATGGGGAGTTAGCAGCACACCTTTAAAATAAAGCTGAGCTCTATTCGAAGAGATAAGGGCTCATCATTCCATGAAGATATTTTTTAAATTATGAAGAGAGCAGCTTTAGGTTGCTATTACAGTGGCTTTGCGAGTTTGAGATTTTTGATGTGCACATTATAGACTGAACTGCCCCAGGCCATGTAAATAATGGTGTTATTATTATTATTATTATTATTCAGCTGTGAAGGAATGATTCCCCACCTATACTGCTGGAAAGGTAACTGCGGTAATAACAGACAAAACAAAGCTTCATAGCCGTCACTTTCTTTCTAACAGCACATTGCTTCATATTTTGTGGGCAGTGGCACTGAAAATCTTTAATTGGCCCAAATGAAAACAAAGCAGACAACTGGGACCATAATGACATTCCATTTATATTGTTGTGATATAATACACTATAAGCAAGTATAAAAGAAATATAGTGTGCAATACTAATTCACAATTTACTTGCATAGCATCGCGGGGGATGGACTGGTGTTGCATGCAACTAAGTTCAAACCAAACAAATGGTAACAAAGTTTATTCTGCTTTTATCATTAAGAACTCCATCTGATCACCAGGAATGATTCCCTGTCGGTATTAATGATGTCAGAGCAGATATCAAAACATTATAGGACATCAACTCCATAGTAGGATAACTCCATTGTTGATTTTGGTCTCTTCATAGAAATTGATTTTTGAATTGAAAGATAATATAACGTGTTATATGTGTTGCACTTTAATACGCAAACATTTACTCTCTTCAGAATAGTTTGAAACTTTGCATCCTTGTAATCCCATGTGCAGTCCACTTTATTGCCTCTCCAGCTGAGGGTGGTAGACTAGAATGTATCTACCAAAAGTATTTTTACCCAGCAACATCATTATTTTTTTCTAGCACACTTACACTATGGGATTTGTATAAGTCTTCTTCTCTTTGTGTGTCTTAAGACCTGCTACTGTTAGCAGTCTACTAATAATAGGTCAGTTAATCAACCAAGCAAACAGAAAGAGAAACCAGTTACGAGCTTCTCTGAACGTCAGCTTTGCGCTCTGATTTCACAAATTGGCTTTAGAGTCTATTGAGTGTTTGACAAGGTAAACCAAGAAGAAGCTCACAGAGTTCCAATATTTGAAAGTATCTTATTTGTCCAGATCTGAAGCTAATTAAATTTAGAGCCAGATCTTAGTCAGCGAGGGAGACATCCAGTCGGTGCTCTGCAGCCACCACTCATCAGCTCTGCTCTCATCTGCGGTGTTGCCAAGAAGCCACTGCCTTCAAGACGCTGTAAATTACAGTGTCCAAATCCCTTTCTGGCGTCGGTAGTCAAGGTCCAGGGCTACAGAACAGTCAGTGCTGGTCAAAATATTAAAGATAACAAAAGAGACTGTATTGTGTTTAAGGTCCTCTTGACTGAAAATACACCAATTGAGATTATGAATGATATAACAAGTATGTACTTTTGTACATGACAGTCATTTCAAGTGTAGTGCATGGATACTTGTATGTTTGGCATGCTGAATACCGAACAAACCGGTGTTACTGGTCAGCCTTGTGGAAATAATGCATTTACATCTTCTAGAGATTGACAGAATCTGAAATGTGATTTACATTTTTCAACTGGCACATGAATAAACGTGCAATGCTCGTGTAACCGTCGCATCCTGGCAGTAAACACATCGTGTCCACCATTTTGACATGGAAAAAATCTTTTAAGCTCCAATCACAATTAAACAGGCTCATTTGGTGATTTGTTCCAGACTGCTCCTTTTTTAAAAGCTGATGAATATACATGAGCACGAGTGGTGGATGAAAGGGAAAATTAATTGGTCCGATTAATAGCCCCACCAGATGCATAACCTAGTTGACGTAAATTATGTTTTATTTTTTTATTTACCTGTTTATTTGTTGTCCACAACTCCTGCGCGAAGATTTTAAATGTTAAATTCTCTCTCTCTTTTTCAGCGCGACATTGAAGCCAGGCCAAGGTAAGACATTATGATTCATTTTCACCCTTTCATAAGGATAGTTTGACACACATACAAACGCACACCCTCCAAGTCTTTTCCCATTTTATAGTGACTCATTAAAGCAACTCACAAGCTCACCACAGACACAGAGTCACCTATGCACATCAAGCCTCCCATGCCTCCAAAGCTCACATGCGAGTCACGTCAGTGCCGCAGCAAGGCAATTAGTAGCGTGTGCGTGTGCGTATGTGTGTATGTGTGTGAATGCCTGCTGGAATCGGAAGAGGCGACAGCCTGCCTGCTTCAATAATAGTGCGAAGGACGGTGGCTGACAGGCGGGAGCTGCGTGTGTGTGTGTGTGTGTGTGTGTGTGTGTGCATGCACGTTTACTGTATACAGTACCTGTGAACTGTAATAAGACGAGCTGTTGTGTCATTAGTCGGGTCAAGTCGCGTGCTCTGATCCCGCATGGTATTTACATTCGTACTGTGCCAAAGCGGGTTCTGTGTGCCTGTACGTGTAAGAGAGGTGCCATATTATTTTCCAGTTTCCAGCCGCATTTACAGTCTGTTTGGGTTTTTTATTTTGCCTGGACTACATCCTTAACCTTTATCTCCGTCTGTGTCAGACAATCTGAAATGGATAGTCCTCTCCCAGTTTCACACTTATTGATCTGTTGACACTGAAAACCTCTCTGCCTCCTTCACCGGGTTACAGGAGCGCTCCTAGCACCACCTGCTGTCTCTGCCTCGCCTCCTGGCCGTCTCTCTGGGCTTTCATCTCAAAGTACTCCCTGCTACAGACACGGACACACCTTCAGCAAATGCCTGCACATCTGTCCTCCGAGAAAATAACTTTATTTTCTGTGAGACTTAATTTGATTAGATAAGATAAGATGAAGGCTGGAAAATAAATAAATATACATATATAATCCTGTGTGCCACAAAATACACTTTTCATGGATAACGTGCATATTTGTTGCAAACATAATTTTTTATTTCACTTTTTACTATTGATGCCACGCTGCCTTGCATGTGGGAAATGTACTGTATTTCCACTGTGGTCTATAATGTGCCTCGCTAACCAAAGGAAGTCACGACCACGGCTGGTGCACAGTGCCAACATGTAAAATGTTATTGATTGGTCAGCCAGTATTATGACCCCACTCTGGAGCAGATGGCAGCGAGCTTGGACCCGAGGGTGAGATAGAGCTAATAGTTTGCCCTTGGCCAAGGTTAACCTCTACATCTCTCCACACTCTGTCACACGCACACGCACACGCGCGCATTCTGATAATTACTCCCAAAGTGCCCCCCGTATTGCCCTAAAATGCAGTGTGTGCAGAATCCACTGTGGCTAGTGGAAGACATTTTGTAGAGAAATACATGAGAAGGTACATTTTGGTGGTTGGAGGAAACGTGTTAAACAACTCTGGACAGTGTCATGTATGAGCTTATTACAGTGGTGGAGCAATAGAGATTGGACATCTTAAGGTTTGAAGGGGAAGCAAACAAAGGGTGAACAGGAAGAAAGACGCAGCAGAAGGATAAACATTCAGCAGGATGAAGAGAGGAGTGGTGGTTTAGGGTTGTATGCAATGGGATCCAGACAGCAAATTGATTATGAAGCAGAAACACTAATCCGGTGTCTGAGCCCCATATCGCTGCTGTAGACAGAGCATCCCCATAGGACAACGATCCTGCACCCACACTCATCTTTCCCGGACTTCCTCGTCAATACGATCCTCCGCCTCTCCCCGAGCCCCTTAACATAGGTACTCCATGCCTGCCAAGATTTGTCCTCCTATATAAATCTTGCTTTACTCCCCTCAGCCCAACCTTCTCTCTGCTGCCTCTAATGTGATACATTGCAAATTGTGCTTGCCTTGCTCGGCTTAAACCCTCTCACCTCCCTTGCAACCCCAGTCCCTGACTTTCCCCTTTCATACATGCGTGTTGTCTTGTCTGCATGTGTACACTGTCTATGTGTTTGTCTCTTTATTTGCATATTTGTGTTTGTATGCATTAACTTGGAAAGTCAGAACAATATCATCTGGCTCTAATCTAGCTGTTGCGGTCTCCTTTTTGTCCGTGAATAAATGCATGTTAATAATGTGCCCAAAGGTGTGAATATTTAGATTATGCCAGTATCTCGTGCCGTATTAAGACATTTAGTGTGTCTGTTGGGTAAATTAGCAAAATAATTAAATGTAGCACTTAAACTCATGACTACAATTATATGTCTCTCTCAAAGGTCTACACCTACTGCCTTTCTGAAAGCACACACTTCACTTGCTTTGACATTTTGCCTTCTCAGCCCTCATTGATCATAGAGCGGTGGTACATCAGGAGTCGCCATATAACTGATTAAAAGAGGAGTGTGTCTCTGACTGCTTTCATTTGTGTGCGTGTGTGAAAACAAAGGCTCATTTCTGCACTTTTATGTTGTCCCCTGAGATATCATGCACAAGAGAGAAAGAGAAGCAAAGACAGTGGGACAGTCAGAGACAAAAAGAGAAGTACTCTAAGGAAATCTGCTTGTAGACTTATATTTACTGTTCCGTTGGGACTTCAGAATATTTGTTTTTTGAATAGATATGTATATAAGTATTTCTCTGTCTTTTGGCTTCTACGACTTAGGAGTTTTTAGCTCAAGAATTTTGGACGTTTAGCCACCAAGAAGTAGTCATTGGGACACTCTGCCGCATACGGCCTCAGAAAATAAATAATTAGTTATCCTATTTTGCCACATACAAACGTTGCACTGCTGCTACATTTGGCGCATTGTCTGTCTGTTTGAGCACTGCTCAAAGAGAAAATTGAAATTTTTGTAAAAGTCAAGCTAAAAATCTCATTAGCTTTGCAACATTGAATGTGTAGTTACAGTGCAGAGTTATTTGCGTAGTTGCAAAATCTGGCTGACGTTACTGTCAAGGTGACAGGAATCAGCATTAATATGACTTTGCTCATTATCATGACCCTTCCAAATAGCACATGAAATAATCCATAGTTTCAGTGCATCATAATTGTAATTGTAAAACGCACACAAATGAATGCTTGCTCCAACACAAATGTAGCATGTTGGAATATTAGCCTGGTGGAGCTAAATTAGGGCAGAGCTATCTGTCATGAGGCATTTTTTAACTATAGCTCTGAATGCTAGTTCAGCACCACAGAAACAATCAAAGTGGCTTTTTCCCTGCCACTTCAAATGTAATTTTTTTTATTTTTTTATAAATGCTGATCACAGTCAACATTGGTAAAGCTAAAACCTGTAAGAGCAGTGCAGTCTTTTTGGGAGCACTATCATCTTTTAGTCTTGTCAGAACTGGCTGTTTCCCTTGCTTCCCTCGGTGAGCCTTCCCTTGTGTTTTTGTTCCGTGTCATTCTGAGCATTTAAAGAATATCAATGAAAATGGGAAGCCTTAAAGAAAAGATGTTTCCTGAAAAAAACAGAAGAAAAAAAATGGTTCAACACTTGTCAGTTGATTGGCTAGTTTCTCTCAGCAGTTCAGAAATGGCATGACTTTCTATGTCTAGTCCGACAAATCTCAAAGAAATGCATGAACCCTCATCTACAATAGTAAATCCTTACTTGATGTGACTTTATCTATCTGTACCACAAGCTATTCTGGCACCCATTAGTACTCTCTGTGTTAGAAAGGGCAGATTTTTTTTTTTTTTTGTATGGCGGTTAGAAATCTCTTTATGCCAGGAAATCCATGTTTGAACAAAAGCTGTTTTATAATTATGAGTATGATAGTTTACATTGACAGGTAAATGGTACAAAATAAGGCATTTAACAAAAAATAAGGTATTTACATTTTTGTAGGCAGTGCAGGTGAAAGTACTTATAAATCCATGGCAATGAAATAATGAGTGGAGCGCATGTGGATTGTAAGGGGCACATCTGTGTGAGCGTAGTTTGCACCCGGTTCCCTCTTGATTTTGTTTTCAAAATCTGCCTTTTCATCTGCCTCAAGGCTTATTTTATTTGCAGAGGGAAAGTATTCAAACAGAAGAAACCAGAGCTACATGAGCTTACTGTATAGAACATGCCATCCCGAAAGAAGAAAGGGAAAATGATACAAGGGAATAGGGGAGAATCATTAAAAAGCATCAAAATGCATATATATCAAAAGAAGGGGAACATACAGGCATAAATAACTGGAATGTAAGGGATGTGAGAGCTTTGTTTAACAGTCACTGTATCTGAACTCCGAAACAAAACAAAGACGCAGCATGAAACTCAATGGCTTCAGCTGATAACGTGGTTTGTTTCTGAATTTAAATCTGCCTCATGATCTGTACATCTGTGAGAAGAAGAAGAAGAAGAAGAAACATCTGAATTAAGAAAAGGTAAAGCTTAGCGGCATGTGGCAAGTTTGCTTAGCAAGAGTGATGGAGGTCTTTTTAGCATATAAATCACATGGTGTAATCACACTAAAATGGTAAAGTCTGCTGGGAAGCATAGCACTTCTAATTACAATGCGAGCCCCCCCCCCATTCATTGCTCCAATCAATCACTCACGACACGCTGTATCTCAGGAGCTCCGGTCCCCTGCTTCACTCACTTTATCATGCATGCATGGGCCAGAACACACACACAGCTGGGAAGTGGGCAGACTGTCGTTTGACTTCACAGATTATCTCCAACATGCACTCACATGCACTTCATCACACCTACATTCATTTACATCTATACATGACTAATGTGCTCTCCACTTTCTTCACTCAGCAATTCAGTTTTGAAGAACCTCTCTCCCTCACGTAATTCTATACATTGTTACTTAATCTCTATGATCTCCATTGAGAAGTTTTCTCCAATCCCTCGTTGTAATCTGCCGTCATTGAACGCTCGGGGACAGAGGAGAGCAATGGGGCAAATTGCTCTCTCTGTCTCCCTGAGTGAAGGCTGTAGACCACCCTCAATCATGGTGGGGGTTCACAGGAACACCCGAGCTAAAGGAAAATGGCGCTGACGGGAAGGCGAGCCGGGCACTTTGGGACACATCTTAACTGTCAGTCTGAGCTGCCTGCCCTTCGGCGGGTCAAATAGATGGGTTGAGTGAAGCTGGAAGGTGTCAGGGGAGCATGGCGAGAGGACACGGGACAGAGCCCAGAGATAAGGGAACGGAGGGAGAGGGCTGCATTTATTGTAATGAAAAATGTACATCGCCAAAAGGAGCCACGACAGGCCCTCTGCCTTTTATCCCATTCTATGTGTGTGTGTGTGTGGGTGTATTTTTGTTTGTGTCTCAACATGCCCTCATTTAATAATTTAAAACATTGTGTGTGTGTGTGTGTGTGTGAGTGTGTGTGAGAGAGAGAGAGAGAGAGAGAGAGAGAGACACCCAGCTGCTTGATATGACTACTAAAACTGCTTCATTTATAAATGTTCTCTCGCTCTCCCCGTGTGCCTGTATAGTTCCCCCCCCCCGGCCATCGCCATTCTACAGAAGTGGATCTGAGCTCCCAAATTAATGCAAAGCACACAGATACAGACATGCATTTAGATGATAAAAGACTGCGCATGCATAATTCATGCCACATGCACAAGTTCCTCCAGTCTTTATTTTGTGTTTGTATGTGCATTTGTGTGGGTGCTGCCATGTGTTTCATGCATAATGCCGGCACTAGCATGACACATCAAAGTATTTGGAAACGTGTGTGTGTGTGTGTGTGTGTGTGTGTGTGTGTGTGTGTGTGTGTGTGTGTGTGTGTGTGTGTGTGTGTGATGACTAATGGCAGTTATTTGTTTCTACTGCAACTGTTCTGAAATACAAATGAGGTAGTTCACACCGTAGCAACACCCCTCTTTCTCACTTTTGCATGTGAGAGCCAAAAGTTTCCATCTAAACCATCCAGTTCAATATAATGGTTCAAAGAGCAAGTTGGGAAATGGAAGATGTCCAATTGAATATCATGTTAAAGTGGCACGTATGTGACTGTAGAACCACATGTTAAAATGCAAACGAGAACAGACAGTTTAATTTTTTGCTAAACATGAAGGGTATGAATCTATTTTCAAACACAAATGGCTTCTTTTGATTTTGGATTTGACTGACACCTAATACGTTTTTTCGTCTGTGCTTCAGGATTTTGGACACTAGAATTTCACTCGTGGAACTGCTACTGGCTTTTTTTAGTAGTTTTTGATGTCCTAATATCGGCCTGTGAGAGCCAGGACACGGTGTATAGAGCTTTGACCAGAGCTTTAAGAGGGCTTCTCATTATTGATCTTCTGTGTAGATGGATATGAGAACTCTGTATGTCCTGTGCGTAATCCCCGAGAGCAAATAGTCGGCGGCAAGTTTCTGTGATTCATCCGAGGCTATAGTGAGGCAGACTCGGATTACTGCTGTGTTTGTGTTGATGCTGTGAGTCAGTTGTGCCTATGATGAATGGATTGTTAGTGTGTGTGTGTGTGTGTGTGTGTGTGTGTGTGTGTGTGTGTGTGTGTGTGTGTGTGTCAGAGTGAGAGAGAGTGTGTGATACATTTCTCGCCCACCTTTCATTGCCTTCCCACCACTGTTGTTGTTGTACGTGTGCAAAGTTGTGCTTCAGTGTCAGCAAAGCGACTCTGTACCTTGAGAAAAGGAATGATTGTCTTATTTTATTCTGCTATCATTGTAAAGCTGATAAGACAGATGAATTTAATAAGGAGCACCATGGGACTCTTTAAATATTAATATTTGATGAACTTTGCCTTTTTAAAGTATGGAGAGAAAAAAGGCTGTGTTTAACACAATGTTATGGGTTGAGAACCTTTGTGGTCCATAGTTTACATATCAGGCGGATGCTCTTATCCAGAGGGACTTCGCGCAAGTTAAAATAGAATACATGTGTATGTTGAAATCATTTTATGCTCGTATAAAAGACACGCAAGGAACATATGATATGAAAGATAAATGTGTACATGACATTTTGAATTGAGAATAGAGTTTGAAATGAACTGAAATTGAGTGCAAGTATGGTGCAACCAGGCTGAGAAGAGGTGGGCATAAAGTGTAGCCTGTAGAGATGTTCAGCTCCACCAAGAAAGATGTGGGCTGACTGCTGAGGACGAAAGGGGAGAGAAGGCAGAGGTGAAAAAAGCAAAACTACAGTAAGCTTGCTGGGTAGGATGGTAATACAGAAGGGAAAAGCATGAAAAATGAAAGAGAGTGTGACAAATAATATTTCAGAAAGCTCCAGTGCACAAGACAGCAACAATAGGTTAGTCTTCGATGGTAAACTTCACACGGCTTCCTGGTATGAGCATTCTAAATCTTCCAGCTGTCCATGTTTTGATATATCGGCTTCAACAAATACCCTTCCTGATAACCTTGTGCTATCGAATATGTAGCCCAGTGTTGAACACCCGACTGAGCCGCTAAGACTGAGGAGAAACCACACTTTGTCTTTTTCTTCCCAGGTCTTGCATTAATTTACCGTCTCTGTGATTGTAAATTCAGGCGGAACATGTCAGACTTGTGTCACATCGTAAAATGTGTTGATGTGTTCTTATCTACTTCATTATTTATGAATACAGAACAGTTTATATGTGCTGCACTCCTTTTCTCCCAGCCAGACTTGTTATTTTTTTTTTTTTTTCCTGCACCTGCTCATTGAATTACCTACCCAGACTTCTGGAGCTGTCCCATCTAATAATCGCGTTGTCATAGACACCTCTGCGGTTTATGTGTTCTGTTAAGAGGAAGCAGTGAGGCTTCGAAATAAAAAATATAAATATATATATATACAAATGTAATACTTCTGGTGTGAGCGCGTTGGTGTTGTGTGTGTGTCGGTTGGTCCAATTATTCGAAAAGAAAAAAGCGTCAAAGACAAAAAGAAAGTGATGGAGGAAGTGCAGTGATGAAGAGAGTTGGCAGATATTGGATCGCTACATTGAAGGTGCAGATGTTGTGATTTTCTTTTTTCTTTTTTTTATCTCAATCACATGTCAAAGCACATCTGGTGAGATACAGCTCTGCTGTTGCAGTGATGGAATGACCTTCTAGTTTCAATGATGTGATTCATCAGCAGTATTTTCATAGCCACAGTCACCATGTCGAAGGATATTTTGCTCTCAGAGTGTAAAACATGATGTATCTCGTACAACCGCAGTAACACACAATAGTAATATGAAAGACCTTTTTAAATGCTTGAATTTTGGTTAGATATTAATTGAAAGTTCTTTCGACAACAACACTCTGCTAAAATCATAATGCTAACATGCTCGCAATGACTATACATGTTCAACATTTTAGAATATTAGTAGGTAAGTATTGAAAAATTATAATTTTGACTGATGATCGCTTGAGAGAAGTCATGACCATTAACTATGACATCGTAAGTGGTTCATACATGTCTGTATCTCGTTAGACTCTAGGCAATAGGTGTTCTTAACATAAACACTCAAAACCCCCAATTTTCACCACATGGTGGCACGAGTGGGGGAAAATCAGAGGATCATTAAAGTCAGGATTCATCGGCTGGAGACCACGACTGTCCGTACACAACAATGAACTCCAGTAGTTGAGTCTGGACCAAAGGGCTTGACAGTCAGACCAAACATCTCTGGAGCCACACGTCTAGCATGACTAAAAGGAGCAGGACGAATGGTGTTTTTTTGTTTTCGGACTGCCACGTTATCATTTCAACTAATGTATGCAGTCTCAGGTAAGCATTTCATTGGGTACTTTGGAAAAGATGATATGAACATGTAACAGCCGGACTAATGATCAGCAAACGTCAATGCTGTCAATCAGAACAACCACCTCGGGAAACTTCCTCTTACTAATTGGTGTGATGGTCATGTTGCGCGCTGTAGGCTATGTGCGGGTGATTGTGAGATTTAGTTTTTTGCATTTTAAAATATCATTACTAGGCTTGAAAAAGGCTGATGACATACTGTACAGGAAGGAGACTAGGCAATTAGTAGCCCTCTTCTCCTGTCTTGCATCTTGTCAGGAAATTATACCCACTTATAAACAAGGAAAATAGGCTCATTTTGAAACTTTGCATATCCCCTCTCCCATTTCCGCTTTCGCTCTTTCTCGCTTTCATCTCAATATGCTTTATTAGTTTTAATGTTACAAGGACAATATTGCTAAAGCATCAAATAATAATGAGATTACAAAGAACAAGGTACAAGGTACAATTCATAATCATGAAATCACTTGGTCACTAACCACCAGGCAGATTGTCATACTTGATATGTAGAAACTTTGCCTTCCACCCTATCATGCATGGAATGCTCACGTGCACACACACGTAAAAGCACTCAGAAGATGTCACACTGTGTATAAACATTCATTATTCATTCTAGAAACACACACACACACATTTGCACGATTAGGGTAATTAGTGGAACGATGGAAAGAAGAAGGGAACTGTCTCTCCACATAGACAGAAAGATGCTTTTAAACACAGATCCCTACCTCACCTACTATGTCCCCTTTAACCACACAAACAGACACACACGCACAGTGTGTTAGCCTTCGGGTGGAATTACCGGTTTGATTTCAGCTTGGTGGAGATGTAGGAGAATGATAGTGGCAGGCTATACCAAGGGGCAATGAATCAGTGCCTTATCAAACCTCTGGCCCTAGGTGTGAACTGTCAACTTAGAAACCGCATGCGCACACGCACACGCACACGCACACGCACACGCACTATTGGCAAACATCACACAGCAACATGGTCACAGCACGTGTCTCAGGGCTCAGTGGGGCGGTTGTCAGGGCGCTCTCTCCCCGTCCACAGTCTGTCCCTCTGCTCAGCTATTCTCCCAGAGAGGGGAAGGGGGAGCGAGCAAAGGCTGGCATGTTTAATTCAGCGGCTTGACGACAAGCCCCGTCACCATGTAGATTTATAGTATTGGCGAGAGAGAGGAATGAGGAGATGGTTGGGATTTAACTACCCCAGGATTCTAATGGGAGATTTAGCATGCACTTTACAAAATCACCTTAATCCAGCGTTGTTCTGTGAAGGGAGGGATGTGAACGGAAAATTAATTGCTTTTTTCTGCACGTCTGAGTTTCTCTTTTGGACCAGACAATTGCTCACTGGTTGTTGCTTTTTATCATTAAAAACCATTGCTTTTGGTTTTTGTGAATTTTGGCCACATATGGATAGACATGTGCATGTTTTAAATATAAATTATGTCTCGTATTCACCTATGATAACAGGTAAAGATCCAATTCCCAAGGTTGGGCACTAATGAAGAAATGAAATCCGATAGGGGCATGTCACCTTCAGGAGAAGGCAGACTTTTATGACTGATGCTTTACAGGATGCATTAGTGCACATAAAAAGTTTATTAGTCAGGCAGCACTGGGGAGCTGTCAAACGCTTGACTGTATTTCACTTTGTCACAATGCTGAGCTGCATCTAACTATGCTGCTTCTACAGAAACAAAACAACAAATTTCACCGGCTAATAAAGCCCAAACCAGTCTCAGTTTGTGCAGTGCCGCCTGTGAAGTCCAATGCTTATATATTTGCATTGAAGCATAACGTTTGCATTTAAAGCTTTTCTGTAAATCTGATTCAGTGGTTATGATCATAACTGTTAATTTCTGTGTTTGTTGTAAGAGGAAGATGTTGGTGCTGCACCCGAAAGTAAGTCCTTTATACCACAGTGAGTTTAGCATTCTGCAGAGGAGAAAGCGGGGAGGGATGGGTGAGGCATGTGAGACTTTTATCAGCCGAGATGAAAGTTGTGACAGTCTGGAGCCCAGGTTTTCTGGGCTGTCTGTCTGGATGTCCTTCACACTGAGGGCTTGGATGATGGGGCTTGGATGCAGGGTGGGGGACTTTTCATGTGACAGAAGGCTTTTCCTAATAGCCAGCCTGTTCTCCAACTCTCCGTCACATATACGCACTCTCATTTTCTCTCCCCTCCTCTTCTCTGGCCATATGTGTCTCTGACATCTCTCCATCTCTAATAGAGGAGAGTACAGACAGGGGAGGAGTCTGTTTCATTGCCTCAAGTGTGGAGTAAACACGCTTTTAATTTTAAAATCTCTCCAGAGCAATCCAGATTCTGAGACAGCCGGTCTGGGCACCTGGGCAGTTCCCTGATTAAGGTGGCGCCGGCATTGTACTGTTGGAGAAGGGGGTAGTCTGAAAGAGGCAACAGGGGGCAGCTTTGCCAGCCTGCCAAGTGTGTGGGCGCTGCTGTGGCCAGTCAGTCTTCATAATGGCTGTCTGGCCGTTGGACGGAGCCAGCTCAGTGGTCACATGACAGACTGTGGGGATCAGAAGAACTCCCCTCAGTAACCCTGAATCAATGGTGCCTAAGGAGACAACAAAGGGCGGAGGGGGGCAAGGCATTATTGGCGTGCGCAAATGAAGGGAGCGAAGGGAAGAAAAAACAAGTGAAGTAAAAACGGAGCATAATAAAGGACAGAGAATGGACCATGAAACAAAATTACGCCCAAGTTGAAGTCACAAAAGAGGAATAAGGGAATGAAAATCTTAAGTAAAAGGGAGAGTGGTGACAGCCTAGGTGCTCACTATTCTCTACCTATAAGCTGATGCCATGTGCTTTCCGAGGGACAGATAAAGGTTTATCTCTCCAATGTGTTTTTCTCTCCCTTTCTCACTCTTGTGGGCTTGAGATTCAAACTTCAAAGAGCTATTAGATACTAGAAAATTTCAATTTAAGCCAAAGACATAGTCTGCATTTAAAGTTGGTATGTTTTTAAAAACATGCAGGAAAAGGATGTTTTGCTCTGCTTGGCAAGTATAAAATATCCTCAGACCTGGGACCGGCATAATGAAGCAATATCAGCCCGGCTGTGTCTGAGATATGGGGGTTCAGTAGGCCTGATATTAGTGGTCTTAGATAACTGGTCTGACAAAGCAGGTTATCGGCTTTAATCAGAGAGGATTTTCGTTTCCAGCATTGGTCATTTACACATTGAAGATGAAATCCCTTATCACGTGGAAGCGGAACAGATAACGATTGGAATTTAATTGGAGATAAGATTACTCTGCATGGGGAAATTATGGCTTCAACAGCAACATCAAAAAAGAATAAAAAGGAAATTTTAATCTGGCAATAGGGGCTGCAGTATTAAAAGTTGTGCTTTTATGTTTAATGGACATTATAACCAAGACTTAAACCGCACTAGCATCCTTATGAGGCTGTAATGCTCTTTACACTCCAGAAAACAAATGTGTTGCTTGGAGGCAACATGCAGAGACATCTTCGCTATTATTAGATTCTGACCACTGAAATGACAAGAACTTTGGCCTGAGAGTGGCGCTAAAGGAAAGGCCTCGTTGCTATCTATGCAAAGGGTTCATCCCCTGGCGAACATGAATGTGCTTCGAAGAGTTTATGTATGCCGGTGTTTCACATAATTTGTTAATCTTGTGCAGAAGGAATTATGACTAATGTAAACCACTCATGAGGTGTTGTGTGGAAATTACAATATTCTTTCTTTAATACTTGCATGGCATGTTGGCCATAATGATAATACCACAATAACGTTTATATAATACATATTGCAAAACAATTGGCTACAATTTAATAAAGAGTTTATGTACACATAGAGGAAATGTAGTGAGTTCTCATGCACTGTATTTATTTACTTTTCATTTCTGAACTGAACCACTGAACATAATCTCTCTTCATGTCACTTGTACTTTGTCATATATAAGAATAGTGACTCCATTGATAGTGTACAGCAGTAGCTGCTCTTACATCAGTGATTGGCATCTGGCCAGATGTGCAGCCTGTGATTCAGTGTTTAATAACGCTTCACTGATTTATTCATTTGTAGACATTTATTTTAAAGTATGGCAGTCACTCAAGAAATTAGATTTGTATTTATTTTTTGGCAAAATGGTTCCAGTTTTTTTGTTTAGCTCCATTTCCGTTATTAAACCATCAGTAAAGCTTTTAGCGGTGTTGTAGAACGGTCCTCGCCCTTTAGCAACCAGCATTTTGTCCAAGCCTTTAACACACTGCATCCTATTTCATCTCTTTAAACGGGGCTCAGTTTGACATCAAAGGGTAACAACTACTTTGTATCACCAGAGTCGGCAATGGCTGTAGACCACAATGAGCCATTTATCCTGAAACCCCTTGGGTTTCTTTATGGACCTGGCTTTGACTGTGTTTTTAAAAATGAATAGCTGCATATTTGTGAGCAAGTCAAATGAATAATACCAGAAAATGACACAGTATATCCTCGTGAAAATGAAACCTCTTGTTAGCAGACTACATCCGACATGTCTGCCCTCTCCCCTCTTCTCTCTTTGTTATACAGCGGGGAACCATTAAGGTGATTCTATTATCTCCTACTGGCTCTCCTCTAAGAGATCTTTCTAACGTCATTCATTGCCATTTAATTTGTGACCAAAAGTATAATGGCCCTGGAAATGGAAGGCACAGTGCTGTGCCTACACAGGGGTGTGCTATTCAGGATAATTGTTGATTGTCCGAATGCATCTTGGCGAGAGGGGGATTTAAAGGAGGTATGGTCCACGCGCAGTCATAAAGCAAGTGACGATGCATCGTCATGTCCAGGTCAATTTTAATTTCACATTCATTCTAATGAGCACTTCTATTTATGTGGGCTACATGGATGGGATGGCTGCAGTTTCTTCTCAATTAATTCCTCTATCGCCCCCTTGGCCACAGAAATTGCAAAATCTCTAAATGAGCCGATGTAAGATTGAGTCTTCAGTGGTTTAATGCTCTTATTCGAATTGCTCTGCATTAATTCCTCTGTATGATTAACGGCAGGTACCTCTGTCAAAGGGAGTAGGAAATGAGTTTATGGAGGGATACAGTATTCATTCAACTCCTCACCTGCTGCAGATGAATCTGTGTGATCATTCTGATTGGCTGAACACCAGCACAGTATTTTATTCTGCTCCATCGACCTTTCCGCCTCACTGTCCGCCGTCTGTATGCAGGAGAAAGCATTCTTGGCATAATACATGCATCATCTATTGAGTCGACTGCACGCAATCCTCGGTTGGAGTGGTATACACCGCGCTTTCTGATGCACATTTCAAAATAATGGCATGCGTGAACATGAGTTTGAATGGGGTCTACTTGAGGCAATGCATCTGGTGGACGATAAACTAGATTTATCGTTGCTTTTCCCATTTTGTGCTGATGAATAAGCTGCTTTGCACTCATATTAAACCCCCTCTAGCGCGCTGTCCCCTGTACCATGATGCATTGTCTGTTGCTGCGCCTTGTCTCTTCACTTCCTCCGTGAACTGATTAACTCTTTGGAACAGCATGGAAACACCACAGGGTGTTGCATTGTTT
The DNA here is from genome assembly GCA_038501785.1 of Myoxocephalus aenaeus. NCBI lineage: Eukaryota > Metazoa > Chordata > Actinopteri > Perciformes > Cottidae > Myoxocephalus > Myoxocephalus aenaeus. The sequence goes on along the minus strand of JBAMJR010000350.1, from coordinate 7,002,860 downwards.
TTCAGTGTAAAGACAATTCCACTGAACAGTATGAATAGACCAGTGACTCTAAAAGAGGCAGACTGTCACTGTTTGTAAGGATTATTCAGTCGGCTCAGAACGCGCACCATGTGATGGGAGGCTCTCTGTTTGGTCAGGCCGGCTGGTTCACTCTCTACCACACGCCTTCAGGCTTTCAGATGAAGTCAATAATTAAATTCATGTAAATGCGGGTGTAAATTCTACATGTGTGTGTGTGTGTGTGTGTGTTTTTGAACAGTTCCATCCTAAATGGAAATTAAGTAACAAAAAGACTTGCTTGACGAGATGAAACAATTTCCCCGGCTTGGTCAGGTGGTCATTTTAGAGATTGAATTATGACAGTATTTCAATGTATGCAGTTTGCTGTGGTCAATGTGGATATAGAAGATTATATTTTCTAAGGAGAATAATCTCCTCATCCTAATAAATCACCATGTAAACAAAGCCAACACTGCTGCGACTGTAGCTCAACAGGGGTTGCTGCACAGATGCAGGCTATAAAGACATTTTTACAGATTTATCATGAAAACACCCCGAGAGTTTTGACACCCGTGTAGATTCTAGTCCCATCTCATGGAGGAAGAACAGTGTTGTGGTTGTTTTCTTTGTCTCAAGGCAAATTGCTAACATTCTGAATCCCTGCTGTGTGTGTCTGGTTTGCACAGTATGTGTGTATATTGCTGCATCTGAGAACATTAGACACGGCTACAATTTTTGCTTAAGGAGCAAAGTTCCAGAGCAGCTTTCTAGTTGATAAATCTGGGCAAACCAAAACTGTTATTGTTTTTTTATGTGGCAAGCAAAAAAGTTAATACGAAAACAGTTCTGTGTGTTGGGGAGTGTCCTCCATCAAGCCTCCTACAGCATGTCACCTATTTGTGACCCCGACTGTCACATAATCCATTCGAAAGGCATATTTACGCCTCTCAGTATATTCCTGTGCAGCAGTTCATCATCTTGTGTGTCAGTGAGTCATAAAATCCAAGCTGTGAACCATCCTTTCTGCCATCCACCTCCAACACCTGCAGAGCTGGTACCACCTGTGCCCACACAGCAGCCCCTCGCCACGGAAGCTTAATAGAGCCCTCACTCCTCGGCAGTGGCAGGCCGTGCTTTTTCTTTTCCGCCATACAGAAACCCGTTACCAGGGGAAGAAGATGGTGTATTATAAAGAAGTTTTAAAATATGAATCAACCAGAGCTGCACGTAAGATGAATTATTAAAGACAAAGAAATGGGAAAACTAGTACTTACTAACAATATACATAATATGCATATTATAGAAGTGACTTGAAACATTTGACTCACCTCTCGAGTCTGATTTCTTTAGGCGTGTTATTCTAAAGTATCAAAGCCTTGATCACAGATCATGGCTGCTTTTAGTCTGCAGTTTACTTTGTAAAGCTCTGAGCGTGTGTAACTAGAGTCAAAAGGTCTGTTCCCCAGTCATGCTTTGAAAGTAATCACTCACGTTTTAAAATACTCAATTCTAAAAATAGCAGGTATAGTAAGACAGAAGATTTAGGGCAATATGCTTATTTTCTTTCTCTTTTTTTCAGCAGTGAAAACCTGAGCAGGTGCATTTTGAATGGGCTGCAGTGATGCTTGATAACTGTTCTCCGGGAGAGAATAAAGAGCTACAGCAGTCTAATCAAGAGAAGAAGCCGCTGTTAATGACACTTGCAATGTTTTGTTAGCCAAGGACGCTTTGTAATAGTACAAAGCTCAGACAAACATGAATTATGAGGTAAGGAGCCGTGATCAGCGCTGTTTAGAAAAGCCAAATTGTCAAACGCTACAATTAGAATATCCTGAAGTATTGTCATTTAGCTGTAAAACATCTTAAGATAAATAAAGAGTACAATTTAAATTATAGAAGGTCTCATATTCAGGTCATGTGTTATCTATACACTGTATGTATATATAACTGTGAAAACTGGGGAATGAATCTAGCACAAACCTCCGGGGTACCACAGGAGGCATCTCTGCATCAACGCCAAGAATGTCCAACACAGGAACACACAGGAAGTCCTGTTAAAACAAGATTAAAACCAGTGTAACGCTTTTCAGGAGACAGAGAAACCAGCAAATGTTGGCCCTGAAGGGATTACAACCACATCTTAAAGCCATGTTGGCAGGTGCTAGACCCAAAAAAGACTGCAATAAAAATATAAATAAAGGTACACACACTCTAACTCCCAATGTATTGGCACATCCACATGTGACGTTTCAAGCTAACGCTCTTTCTCAGACTTGGTGATCTTGCCTGGAGGAATTACAATGACATTTTTTATTGTATCACTTGTATAAATTAGCTAAATTTGTATCATTTGAAGCAGAGTTTCAGCAGCACACATTTCAATTGGGCTTAATAAGTATGTCTAAAATAGGCAATTTGTTTGTATAAAAGTGATTTAACTGTAAAAGGCTTTTCTTACTTGAAATACAATCTTTTTTTATAGAGGATTCAATTATCAGTAATGAACAAAAGCTCTTTTGTTTGGCTTTTTGTGCAAATATATTCACAAAGGGAATTGGTTTGTAATATGATGTGTTTTTTCATACAGTGTAATTCACAGAGTTGCAGTAGCTGGTGACAGCCCCACATTGTCTCCTTTGTGAAGTATCGACTATTCATTTCAGGAGCAAAAGTTCTTAAACTTGGAGCTGCATATTAACAAGACTGTTGATGATTGTGTCCCAGGCAGCGCTCTCATCATGCTCTTTGTATCAGAGCACCTCATACGATCATGGCCCCAGTAATCTGGGACAATGGCGCTTTAATAGAAAGTCCTGAAAAATGTGTTAGTCATGGCTCCACACTTGCACATCAGTCTTTCTTTTTTTTGTCTCATCAACAAGCTGTCATATTCCTGTGAACACTTTGGCTCCCCTCCCTTTGTTCTCTGATCTTTACCTTCCTGGAAGCTCTGATACATTTCCTTTTCCTTCCTAAAGTCTTACCCCATCTCTCCATGTCACTCCTTTGCCCTCTTCGGTTTTCCCATCACATTTCCTCTCATTACGATATATCCATATCTCAAATGCTAGCTGACAGGATCATCGCAGTGCAAAGTGTTAGGAAGATCACAGGGCTGCTCCTAATGAAAGGTGTGTGCATGGGCTATTTCTAAATTACACACCCCTCGACTGGGCTGTCAGATGAAAGAGCATAAATTCATAGAGAGAGGAGGGGAAGTTGGCAGGCAAGATGGCAGACGTAAACCTTTTCAGGACAATGGCCAGTTAGAACCAGCAGAGCATTAGCGCAGCAACGGTAAAGTACTCATAATAGCAGTATGTCTTTTCTTCTTTTTTTTTTTTTTCTTTTTTTTTTTTTTTTACTAGATTGCCAGCCATAGCTGTTTTTTATCGTCCCTTTCTTACGTCATTAATGCTCTACGGTCATTTTACTCTCTCTTTTACTCCTTTTATTTGATCTATTTTTCTATATCACAGTCATCTCTTGTCGCAAAGCTGTTTATAATGTTAAATCATCCTGCAGAAGCGACAGGATTTACTTCATTAAGTAGTGGCAGAGGGCACTGCTTCACTGAAGAGTAAGGGTAAGAGTCTCTCCTCGTGGGCTCCATCAGTATCGTTAAGTATCCTCTCTCATTAGACCAAACCTCACCGGTCTCCAGGGCTTAAAGTGTGCCCTGACATCTTATGTGATAGAGTATGCTTTGATGGCATCACCTCTGTTTGGAAATAGTTACTTTCACCTGAGGATGGTTGCCACCAGCACGTATGTACACAGCCTTATTATCACTCAACGTCTTTGCTTAATCAAGAAGAATCTCACTCTCTTCGCAGGAACCCCCAGTTTGCTCTTCAGCTTTTCGCTTTTCTCCTTTCCATTTTTTTTTAAACACACACCTCAAACCCATTCAGCATATCCGAGCTACCTCAGCAGTATGATTATTCATATGGCAATAAGGCTGGATCAAGCTGGCAAGGCTGCCACGGCGCGATGGGAGTGTTTCCGGATGATGACTTGGGAGTCCTGCAGCTTCTCTGCCAAGAGCAGGGAATTCAAACCTAATCAGGCCAAGGACCTCTTCCCTCCTCCCATCTCCCAGAGAGCTGCACAGGTTCAGGCCGAAACAGGAATAGAGCGAGAGAGACAAAAGTCAAAGTCTCGGCAGCATCCTGCACGCTCCCGCGCTCTGTTTTCCTCATAGGGAGCCAGAGGTTTTCTCTCATGATTGATGGGTTCATTTTAGGGCTATTGGAGAAACTTTTCTCTTTCACTCTGAAAGGGGACATTAGTAAGATTAGCTTTGTTCTACTCTATCAGTCCTATCTAAAATCTTATCTCTCTCACACACACACACACACACACACACACACACACACACACACACACACACACACACACACACACACACACACACACACACACACACAGTCTTCCAAATTTCCAGGGCTGTTGTCCATCCATCAACCCGAAGGCGCTAGCCAGGATGTGCTACTGAAGCCCAGACAGTGAGCTCTGTAACGGGCATCCCAGCCCCACAGCTCACCGCTGTCCGCAGGACATGGTCACACCAAGGGGAGGAGGCAATGATCGGCCCTAATCAATAATACATCGACTGCATTAAAGCGTATGAATAAGTCATGGGCGGAAAGAACCCAGTCGTCAAGACACACACACACACACACAAACACACACACACACACACGCGCGCAAAGCAAAGTGATCTTCTACTTAGGCCAGAGAAGATGAACACACAGAAAAATAGAACAAAGCAAGGGCTTTAACTTAACATAGGGAATGTATCACCCACCCACTGACATTTTGTTGCATGTTGAAGCTCCACTCTGTCTTTCACCCCCAACATCCCCAATCGCTGCCTCTTTTCTCTCTCTCTCTCTCTCTCTCTCTCTCTCTCTCTCTCTCTCTCTCGTAATGGCCTTTTTTCCTGCGGGTGGAATACATAAGTTATTATATCAAATGTGTCCTAAGGCTTAGCAAGGACCGTTTGAATATAAATAGTTAATTTGCCTCCATAGTGGAGGCCGCCTCGCTTTGTGACATATAAATATATTTGTAATTACATTTTTTTTCTTTTCTTTCTTTTTTACGAAGAGCAGGGGGGTGCATGTTTTGGTTGACTGGAGATGGAAGATGAAATTGCCTTACACAAATAAGTCTGCCAACGTTTTGCCCCAAACACCATGTCAGCAGGGCTTAGCTCAAAGCACACTTGTATGTGTTGTGCTCACAATAAAATGTGTGACGCTGTCGACAATTTGAAAGAAATGAGTGTGCTACAGAAAGTACAAGTAGTAACTGTGCCAAGAATGATTGGGACCAGCACTTTTGAATAATTAATATATTTGATGTATAGAGATGGTAGAACTATTTTGTGTGTGTATTTGCGTGTGCGCATCATCATTTATTTTGGCAGTCAGTAAGTTGGCACTTGATGCCAAGTTGTGTGTGTCTGTTTGCAAATGGTTGCCGATTTTGTTAAGACCTGAACGTGTTGTCTATAACTTCACCACCAGGCACTTTGGAGTCAATCCATTAAGTTTTGAGAGGGCCAGCAGTTTGAAATGTTTTACGACTGCTTACAGCGTATGCTAGCGTGCATTTGTGTGTGCACGTATTAGTGGCTGCTCTTTGATGAGAGGCCTTGTTGCGAGTTTGTGTTGTGATGCTGTGCTCCTCAAGGAGGTGCAGGAAGGGAAAGGAAGCAGCTCTTTGTTTTTGCCAACAGAAGTGTGTCAGACAGGAATACTCGGGGAGCAGCACTCTGAAAGATATCGCAGCCTATTAACCCACAGGAAGATTTTTTTCTCAAATATTGTGCACAGCATGGGAGAACAAAGGAGGAGAAGCAGAACAGTGATGAAGCAAGTGAGTCGGAGAAGCAGAGATGGACGGATACGTAGGCTTGAGGGAGTGACGGGAAATAGAGACGGCAGAATATTACAGTCAATCAAGTTTATATGGAGTGTATCAATGAACCGCTTCCTTACGTAAAGGATTCGAAACACAAATGTGTTATATCCCGAACAAGTCAAGCTGCCATAAGAGTTAACTTTAACTTCTACTCCAGTTTGTGCTCAGTGCACGGTGCATCAGTATGACATCACAGATTTGAATAATGTTTGTTGATTCTTGCTGTGATAGATGACAGTAAATTCACAAATCTAAATGCAAACAAGCTGTCCAAGGTCATAGGAAGTGATTGTTTTAAAAGAAACATTTGAGTGGTGAAATTAGACGACATAGCTCTAAAGTGAATTGCATTTCATTGACTTAAACAGCATCCCCGGACGGTAAGTGTGTGTTTAGAAAAACCTGCTGACACATAGTGTTTTGAAAAGGGAGGTACAATAGACGTATGGGGAAGAATTGTAATAAGAAGGATTAGAGTGAGTATGGAATGAGAGAAGTTACAGAGGAGTTACATCTCAGGGAGGAGGAGAGCTCCATCACCCTGACGACATTGTCCAATTAGAGCATATGATTAGCGCAGACTGTCTCTGGTGAAATTGAATCTATCAGCCAGGCTCGGATTGCTACAGGTCCCTGCAATTTAGCTATCACTTTGTCTCTGTCACCGCAGAGCTGCTAATATAAAACCGACATAATGGATGATTTCTACTTAAGGCGTAGCTTGATTGAAGCTGATTTAATTTCACAAAGGTTTATAATATTTCCACAATATGTGTGTATGGTGAGAGGGTGTGTGTTTGTGAAAGAGAGAAGAGTTGGCGGACTTTCAGTCATCTGAAGCTCCTTTCCCACTGGACCAAAAAAACGCCCATGAACATCTGGATTGTATCTTTAGTGGGAAAGGTTACAATCAACATTCATTCCCAGGACAAATGACTCTACGGTAGTGGGTATTAGCAGGTATTTATCTTCTGCAGCTGTGGTTGGCAGTGATGGAAACATGACACCCAGGTGGACGCGCTAATTTTCACCCATGTGTTACAAATAATATAATTTCTTAACATACAGCTAATATTATCTCCTCTTAGAGTCATCAGACTCCAGTCAGACAACAGTGACTTTACCTCTCTGGGCATTGAACAACACACTTCAAACAAAGTAAAACTCATCAAAACCTTCTTTGGTTTCCTCAACAATCACGCTCTCTGATGTGAGATTTGAAAGAGAGACTGAAGCCTCCGAAGACTTGGAGGGTTTTTACATGTGTACCAAAACCACTTATACACGCTTACTCTGGTGGGAAAAGGGTATAATTTGTATTTGTTCTTTTTTTTTGTGCTCCTTTTTTCTTTCCAGGCTACCAGAGCCGAGGGCAGACCCACGGGACTTTGAGGACAATGATTCTGGACCCTCCATGGACCACGCCCCCTGATACCAGCAGACCAGACTCCTACTAGATTCATCTGTCCTTCAATGTCTACTTCAGCCAGCCATCAGCCCTGTTGAGCTGTCAGGCTGGCCCTCTCTTTCTGTCAGCGGTCTCCTTTCTTTCTTTCTTTTTTTTCCACCCCTTTCCCCTCCCCTCGCGATGCCTGCTGGCAGTGAGCTGACCTTGAGGGGAGTTGATGTGACAAATATGGATGGCCACGTCTTTTCTGTTCTCCCAACTTTTTTTTTTTTATTCCTCACTAGCTACTAACTTTGTTTGATTGAGGCACACAAGTTTGTGCAATCAATTACCATCAGGCTCAATTTCCACAGCCAGTCAGATCCTTGGCTTACTGGTGAGCCTGGCTGACTCAGAGAGGAGCATGGGTAGTAGGCAGCCGAGCAGAGCATCTGTTAAGCCCGACAGATGTCAGAAATGGGGAATTCTCTGGCGCGGTTCTCTTCACACTTCATTTATGCACAATATCCTTTCGTTCATGATGTTTTTGACAAACATTCAAACCCTCCTTAGACATAAAAGGGTAACTTTTTTCAGATGCCACAATGCCTTACGTCATCGAGAGATTATTACAAAGGTGTACTCGGTGTTATGTTTTCATTGTAAAAAAAAAAAAAACCTATGTGTGCCTAGCTTATGTTTTATAATGTTATGCTTTCCATCATCCTGTTGCCTTCACCCTCTGCCCTTCCTGCAGATTCTTTATGTTTGAGCGGACTTCCTTGTGTGCTTGTCAGATCCATTATCTGAAGCGGGGGACATTTTGACGCCTATTGATTGGTGAACGTTGCTGAGTCTTTGTTAGGTGAAAATCGAACTATAATTTGACTGTGCAAAATAGCCCTCCGGCAGTATCAGCTCTCTTTACACTGTAATGTAAAGGCTCATTAATCCTGGCCAATCTGCAGGGTGTGACGGATTACAATCCAGACGAGTGTGCGCACTTTCTACCTTGACCCAAGGCTTTCATTCATGATGTACCGCCGCAAGTCTATCTGTGTCAGCAGTTTGAATTTTGAATTTAAGGCAACAGAATCAATCACGTTAAAAACAAAGTGGTGTCACCCATCATATGTGGGAAATCTTTGACAACAACATGACTTCACTGTGCTGTAGCATTGCACTAAAAAGCACTGAGAGTTGTACACCCGCCCAAGGGAAATGTCTGTGTCAACAGCCGATTGAAATAACTCCAAAAGGCTCAGTCTTTATTCTAGTGTAACAACAGACTAAGCCTGACTGTCTGTCTGATATTTTTGTTTGTTTTTATTTGTCTCTTTTTGTCTTGAATCTATAAATAAAAGCCAGTTTCTTAGATTAGATGGTGAAGATGACATTCATATTTTCCCTTTAGGAGCAGTTCCTGCTTTATTTTTCTCTTGCAAAACACTACAAGCACCTGAATATCATCAGTCACCCAAGACACTAATATAAAAAAAAATGCGCAGGCATGCGACGATGGATGGAGACAGGAGGAGAGATGAAGTGCTGTGAAGACGGGAATGGGGAAGGGGAGAACTTCTAGTTCTCCTTCATCAAAATGCAAAGCAGGTACCCAGCCAGATCGGACTGGGAATAGTAGGTTTGGAAACAAAAGGGGGTTGATGGAGCAGAAGAGCTCTTGGGGTCTCTGCTTCTCCACAGAGGCATTTAAATGCAGACTGCTTTTATTCCTACGGAGCCAGAAAAGCCAGAACCCACTCTCATCAACTCGCGGCCTCAATCAGAAAGCCTTTGTCTTTACGCTGCTCATTTTTCGTTCTCACTTTACTTCTTTCTCTCGCCTCTCAAAACAGCACCATGTGGCCGCTTCATGCTTTTTCAGCATGTCTGATCGCTCCACATTGAGATATTGACTCTGAGAAACTCATTTAGCCGGCGGTCATTGCTACCTGGCTGGTAACACATCTGGGTTTGCATCCTCTGGTGAGTTTCCCTTTACAGAAATAATGGGCCTTAATGATTTACCGCATGAGGCATTGATCCCCAGCATTCGCTAAGCCACTGCTGACCGACCAAGCGCCAGAGCACTCGAACCCTTTTTAGAGATTTTTTTTTCTTATGTATGTTTTAGTGTTTCTGTGGCTGAATTGATTTAAAGAGGAGACGACCTGCTATCAAAGAGAGGCTGGTTTTGGAGAATAATCCTTATTATAATTATAATAATAATAATAATAATGCCGTCATCGGCGTCACCTTCGACGTGGAGTCTTGCATGATCATAGAAATAATAAGAAACCTGATGGGGACAATGTGCTTGTTGTCTGTGGAGGAAGTGGAGAGAAGATGACTGTCTGATCTAATTTAGCCAGGGAGACCACAAGGTTCCCTTTTTCCACACCCAATTACACCTGCTCTTCCAGGTTCACTTCACTGAGCATGTTCACACAGAGGCACAATAAACACAAGCACAGCTGTAAGGCCTGCACTTTCCTGGTGAGGAAAAAAAAAAAAAGACTATTGTGTATTTGTATTGACATGAATTAATTGCTTCATGGGTTGTGAGATTGAATTAGCTACGTGACATGCTTGCTAGTGGTGATGCAGCTTTGATTGCCGCCGTTAATGGAGCCTATTTCTCGCTGCCATCATTTAAAAGACAGTTGGTCTCTGTGGTTTCACAGCAATAGAGAAGCTCCACCACCCACCAACACACCATGACTTCTGTTTATTAGCATGCAAGAGCTGGAAGAGAAATATGAGATGTCACACACATGCATGTGCGTTTTAGTGAGGGTGTGCATTAGCCTGTAAAAAATGACAGTTTATTTGCATAAGCCCACACCTCTTTTACCATTTAAGGGACTGTATATGCGGTAAATGCCCTTTCTTATTCATCTTTCCCCTTGGCCTCTTTACTCACACACACACAAACACACAAAAGAAAAAGAAATAGGCATCAGTCAAGAGATGCTCGGCCGGATTTGCTTTGAGTTCAACCCTAACCGAAACAGGGATTACTATTACAATACATGACATCACTCATGGTGTGAAAGATCTTTGAGTTTTACATTGTGCTTCCTTATGCAGGCTTCCAATGTGTTTACAATGCATTTTGGGAGGTAGAGAGCTAAAAAAAAAATTGACATATTGGGAAATTACGCATGCATAAAATGCACATAACTAAAACAAAAATAGCATCACTCGATGCATGGAAGTGCTCTCTGTGTTTTTGTTTGCATTTTTAAACCCAACTCTCCCTTACAGCTCAAGCTTGTCTCCATTTCAGTTACTGTGTTCCACAAAGGGCTGTAGCAACTCTGAGAAACGCTAATGGCAAATAAATCAATTTCTTCCCAGTCTTCGAGTTTTGGCTCACATGAGATCCAGCCAGCGAGAAGGTGCCACCATACCAGACTGACTGACAGCAGGCATCTGTCAGACTCGACAGGTACAGACAGCTGTCTGGCAGCCCAAGCTTATGAACAATGACTGGGTGGCCAAGGAATCCATCTTTCTGCCAGACAGCTCCCATCACTCTCACATCCCAGAGTCAGCAAAGACACCTTCGGGCTTCTGTCTCGAATTTCTGTGCAATTGCTTCCCGTCTGAGCATCCTACTTCGACAAGTAAAAGAAGAATTGTAGAGTAGGAAGGGAGAAAGGAGACTGAGGGGATACTGTGATCAAAAGAGCCGCAGATGAGCACGCTCGTTCCAGGGTTTATAGAATAACGATGAGTGTTTAGAGTTAAACGTGCAATGGGGACACATGCAACCGGTCACATGCAAGGTGATAAAGATCACGACGGCGTGGATGCAGTGGGAAGCAGCCGGGACGCTCGGTTTCCTCCAGCTGATAATGGAACGTGCCTCTGAATAAAATGAACATCCCGCCTAGATAACACCTACGGCTGTTCCTTCTGGGAGCTGTAACACATTATACTCTCTCTGTCACAGCTGTGATGAATCATCCTCACAAAAAGGATGAATGTAGAATGTAAAGAAGTGGGAGGCAAAATAGAGCCTTTGCAGGCTCGCTCTCAAAAATCTCTGCCCAAAGGTACGCAGAATAACAAACAATATGTCTATATATTGTAATATCAAAAGGGCATATTACATTTCTCTGTCGACACAAATATGTCTGCATGCGTACGACATCTAAAAACGATATGTTGTATTAAAATCCTCGAGTTGAGTTTGATGTCCGCCTACTCCAGCTGTTCACAGAAACCTGTCAACTTGGCTGGCTCCACTCGTGTTTTCCCCTCCATCTCTTCCCCTCTCCCCATCCCTGCTCACGCCTCTCATCATTCATGCTGTGTACACAGTCTGTCCCCTTCTCGTTGCCCAGGCTCCTCCGGAGCTTGTTAATTGCGTTGGTGACACAGATCTGTGTGTGAAGCAGCAGTAGTAATTGCTCTAGCCTGGTCCGAGGTGAGGAAGGGTGCAGCCGTCTGGCCTCCAGGTCTGCCCCGAGGCTACGAGATTAGATACACGCTTCCATGTTTGATGAGATGGATGGCATTAGCAGTTTTATCAGGGACATTGTCTAACATCAAACTTGTACTGCTCTCATTAGGTTTGCCAGATTATACTGCATATGCACTATACATTCAGTACACATGCTTTTTTTATATATATGTTGCCGTATAGCTCACCAGTAGTTTGTGATAATCTTTAGATTACAGCCAGGTCAACGTGTTATCCATTCACTTTATTTGTTTCGCTTCACTCTAATACAGGGAGCTCAAATGCCATCGCTCTGCATAATGTGTAGACTCACATACACAAGAGTGGACGACTTAAACGCCTGCTGTTGTACAAATAGCTTTCTTTCAGTTAGAAGCTTAGTGTCAGTGGCCCCCATTCATCAAGCTGCTCTAGAAGAGACTGGAGTTTACCATGAAATGATCCGAAATAAATCAAATGCGGCATTTGGAGGGAAACCAGTGAAATCAGTTGACCATTTATATATAAGAAAATTAAAATGATGCAGGTTGAGTCATCAAAAGGAATGCTTGACACACCTTGGTGAAATGTAGCGAAGCAAGAGTTGATATTTTTGTTTCAGGTGTTGGTGTTTTGGGGTTTTGGCTTCATCTGATTAAAGCAAGAGGCCAAAACCTGGCAAGGTGGCTCAGTGGTGGTGAAGTTTTTCTCCCGCCCCAAAATACATACAGGTAACTAACATGTTCTTCACTTGACTAACATTATGGCCTTAGACCTTGACTTGGTTCCTTGAGGCTGCAACACAGCGGCCCACTTTTGCTAAATGGGTCAAATGCAGAGGACAAATTTCCTCGCGGTGACTAATGAAGTATAACATAGCAGGTGTTGCTTGAGTTTTCTATTTCAAGGTTGCACGAGTTGCTGCCAAAAGTAGAGTTTTTTTGGCAGTCGTAGTAGTGGGCCCAAAGGATGTCATAGAAATAAACTTTGAAAAAGTTCTTTAGGAAGATTGTGTTGGAGTATCTTTCCCTATTCCCCATTCTCAGATTAGAAAGACATTCTACAGTAAAATGTTAGCACACTGGTGTGAAACAGCATATTCAAATGTACATTTACTTGTGTTTGGATGGCAGGAGCGTGTTTGGTTATTAGCAAGTCTAAAAACTAAATTATTGACATTAATCAAATTGTTAAAATGTGATTAATATATATTAATAATAACGGGGCACCACCCTGGGATTAGGGACCAATAACCAATCTATAAATGATGTCTCAAAAATTCACTCAATGTCAACAGCCAAAGCATTATTCCACATTCAGAGTGAAGGTTGAATTTGAACACAGACCACGATATACAGCTATTGTCACAATACACATCCACAAAATAATCACAGAAAACTGCTCTTTAAAGTATGACAGAGGTTATTTACTTTTAACAATACTGATCAAGTCAATAATATTATAAACTAACAACAGCTACGATACAATTTACTCAAATCAACAAGCTGTGTGTGTGTGTGTGTGTGTGTGTGTGTGTGCGCGCGCGCGCGCGTGTGTGAGAGGGGGTGGGACTACAAAAATGGCAGACGTAAACTGTGTTTATGCTGTGATAATGCTGTGCAAAACTACAGAAATGGTGGACGTCAGGCGTCTGCGATAAGCATAACAGCACAGCGTATATGTGTGTGTGTGAGTATGTGTGTGTGGGTTAGCTTAAACAATAAGGAGAAGAAACACTCAAGCAGATCCTCACTGCCGCAGTCAAATACAGCAGCTGTTACTTTATCACACAGAAACCCGACTGGCGAACTAAGATTCGGCAGCCGTGTCCCTGAACCTTTAAATAATACAGTACAGGGATTCCATGAATCTTCCTTCTGCAGGTTAAAGTTGGAGTACAGAGCATTTCCTTTGTTCCAATCACATGGTGAAGTCCCAACACTCCACCAAACTCCTACTTACTATGGAGCTTGGGGAGCTCACTCATCTTTTGAAGTCTGCTCGCTGCCAGGTTCATATCCTGTGTGTCTGCTTTTGGTAGCGTGTGAGATCCAGCGGTCAGAAACATGACTAAAGCCTATGGCCTTGTGTCGTTATGGGAGGGGACGCGAGCATTGTCCCCCGCAGTGTGAAGAGAGCGTGTGACAAAAGATTATACATTGTAAACCTGTTTCTATGAAATCAGGTGAATCCCTCTCATGAAGTCATACTGCCACTTTAATTTATATGATTAAAAACAGATACAAACTAAACAACATTTTAGTGAGTGTAAATTAATTCACAATTTAGACTGGGAAATGGAGAAAAAAAAACTGTGAAAATATTGACACAGGAATGTCAATATCAGTAAGAGTTTGTACAGTGAACAGGATTTTATCCGTTTAGTTCTTCACCGACTTGTCCTTGTACTTCCCGCCTCCACAAAGTGTTTCTTCAGCAGACTCCCCGTAGTGACTGCTTCATCGTGATGAAAAGCATTTGAAAAATCTGATCCTAATGGGATGCAGTGATGATATAGACATCAACTGAACATCTTGTTCTTTTAAAAAATTCTCTCACTCAAGAGTTTTGAACTGATAAAAAATATTTACAGCATTCATTTCTTTAAAACTGTTGGTTCTCCTCTCTGTTGTAGCCACATACTGTTAACGCCGCCAACAGTTGCAGGTATGGCAGATGTGCAGATGACCTCTGTTCAAGGGGAAACACTGAATTTACTTCAACACTAGAGTCAATTCCCAACAGTGTGAGATAGTATGTTTGGATACCTTGTACCGTAGCCCAAAAATTCCCTATCAACATTGTTTCACTACATTAATAAAAGCATAAGACACACAAGAAAAAATGAAAGATTTTTTTTGGCTTGCGATTTTTTTAATGGATTTCTCCGAAACTGGAACGGCAAATGTTTCAGTCTGTTATGTTTGTGATCTTGCTTCTTCTTTTTAAGACAGAGAATAAAGGTGTGGTCTCGAGGGGGGATATTCTTCTGCAGAAAAAGACAGGAGGCGGAGAGAAGCATCACAAGTAGAGTGTGACCTGGGGTGTGTTTTGGAACGCATACACACGTACAGAAATAAAAAACTGAAAACAAGGCAGGTTCTTCACCTGCTTTACAATTCTATTGCAGATAGAACATGTTTTAGGATGTGTAGCTAGAGCTCCTAGCATAAATGCAGGTGTTATTGCATTCAAGGAGCTTTTGAATCACTTGTATTCAATTTCCAGCTAGGCAGCCACATTTCTGTAGGTAGCCCTAGGAGTCTGTATTCAATCATCCTTTAGCATTATTGATGCATCTTTTATTGTAGTAGAGGAAATTGTACATGGGGCTTATAATCAAGGGCAGACAATGTGGAGATGGAGCGGAATTCAAAGTAATTCTGTTCCGCAGTAAACTGACACATCAGGGCTACTGTGAAACAATGGTGGGAAGTGAGTTTGGCTTTCAAGGCTAAGAGGAGGCTGTTGTTGAAATCGTATCATGAATAATACACAAGGTAGCACAAAGGGATTAAATGTGTTTGCATTTTGCACTCATGTCCACATACGCCACAGGAGCCTGCAATCCTGTCTTTCTTCGATTTCATTGTCTCTCCAAAACAGGCCAACATCCATTAGTGCTGGCAGGCAGGGGATTGAGATGAATGTGTTCCAATTTTAACCACCCTTCTGAGTGCCCTGCAGGGTCTCTCGGCGTACAGGGGGACTGTGAAGTGAGAGCTGGAGCTGTCCCAAGGTAGCTTGGACTGCTTCAGAGTGGCCTTGCGATCTCTGTGGGTGGAATACCAAACACACAAACTTCTGAATGTGCTCGTACCATTCCACATGAATATTTGCACCCGCACCGCGCCGCTCTCCCTCTTTCTATCTGTTTTGTGCTTCCTCTCTCTTGTGCGCACACACACTATATCACTTGAGAACACTGCACCTTCAAAAGGTCAGTCTCGGAAAATGTATGTAATCACTTCAAATGTGGCCGCTCCATCTCCATTACCATGACTGCGTGGCAGATAATGGGCATAAAGATGGCACCAATGGCACTGAGAGCCCTACTTGATAACTCAGGAAAATACATTACCAGTTTGTTTGTTTCTGAGAGCCGATATTTGTTTATTCGCACTGCGCTTGAGTCATAGTTGCACTGAATCCTCATGAAAGCTTTGTGTATGACTGAGGGGAGTAATGAGTGGATACAATAAAACGTTCTACCCTCTCTCTTATTCAACATCTTTCTGTCTGTGGTTCCTTTGAGGAGATGTGTTAAGCCTGTGAATCAGATTAACCCGTGTCCACCTCACCACACTGGAGGCCACATTTTTACCGTGATACTATATGGGTGGCCATTAAGATAATGATGAAGAATAGTCTGAATAAACGAGCATCCAGTGTTAATTTTAATTGTTCTCATGATGAAAGGTCAAGCTCAGCATGTGTCTGAGCCCAGGCGCCACCAGCAATGGTACTCAATGAGACTTTCTCAATTAAATTATCCACAGGGAGACAAAGACGGAGGCCAGTGAGTTCTGCTCCCAACTAACATCTATAGAACATGCTGGGTCCTGAAGGCACTTTAGCATTAGAAGGCAGTTAGTCGCTCCATCAAATGTTATGGGGGATGGATCGCTCTCCATCTTCCTAGAAAAAACACATCATCACAAACACTTCAGGCTCATAAATAATCATTTCAAGTGCGTTTAGTTAAGCTGTTGCACACAAAACATGCACCGACACGCCCCCTTCTGTCTACATTCGGGATTTGGCCCTTCCCCTGCCAATATGCTGAGGTGGCCCCCCTCCTTTGAGGATTAGAAACGATCAAAGCTATGCTCATTCCACGCTCACATTTCCTCCCTCCAAATAGCAGGTGGGAAACCCCCATCGGCCTACACACACACACACACACACACACACACACACTCAGCCAGCAGGGTAAGCTGCGGGCATGCTTGAGAGAACTGAGAGATACGCTAGAAACTTTAACAATACTGCTTAGAATTGTTCTATTACCTGTACATCCATTCTCATGACGTTGCAGTGTGTTTTGAGTCCATGTCCTGTGTATGTCGATAGACTCATTCATTGGTGAATCACGTTGCCTCACAACAATTCCACTCCCTTTTGAACGTCCCGCTCCATGTCGTCCAGTCAGAGACATGTTTAGACTCCGAAACATGTCGCCTTCACACCTCAAAGGATGTCTATTGTTGAGATGCTTCTGATGACCGGCCTCCTTTTGTCAGTGAGTCAGTGTTGACTGACGTGTGTGTGTGTGTGTGTGTGTGTGTGTGTGTGTGTGTGTGTGTGTGTGTACGTTTGTATATACTGGTATCCCCCTGTGTCACTGTGTGTCACGGCCCCATAGCTCCTCTTTGACTCTAACAAGAGTTCGCCCAGGGCAAGGCAACATAACAAAAACATTTCTTAGTTTGTGTGTGTGTGTGTGTATTTCTGTTTATGTGCGTGCCAAGAAATGAATAACAGTTGTGGAGCAACAAAAGGGGTTGATATTTAAATATTAACAGTTCCCATGGTGCATTGTGGTCGGGGCGCAGCAGCATTGGGCATTTAGCTGGTAATTCTTCCACCCTGTGATCAAAGGCTCCCCTGCCGCCCTCTTGCCCTTCCCCTTATTTTCCGTCCTCTCCTCTTGCTGCTCCAATCAGAGCCCAGAGCCACCAGCAGTGAGTTATAATCCAGAGGTGGTGTTGCTTAATATGCTGGAGTCTAGCAGATCATACTGGTCCCGCCTGACAAGTAAGCTCTCGCTGTGCCGACCGTCCAGATCCAAACTTCCTCCATGCTCGAGCTGCACCCAGACCTAAACAATCTATTTCGGTCTAGGAACCTTCCGGCAGTGCTTCTACCTCTTGCCTCCCCCGTGTTCAGTCTCTTGAACAGTTTTGAGCTCCACACATGATCCACTCTATCACGCCCTTGACAAAACCGCTCCTAACGCCCATAACTTTCAGTTTAGTTAAGATATTTCATGCTCCCTTTCCTCCTAACCCCGTTTTCACACACACCATCTATATTCATGTACTTGACTGCTGAATCTTATGTATGAACCAATTATTTCTTCCCTGTTTGCTCCAACTTTCTTTTGTTCTCAATAGCTGCCCGCTGCTCCTTCTATTCTAATTCACACTTCAATAGCTCAAACACGCCACTCACTCACCGATGCTGTGCATATTTGTTCATCTCATAGACATACAGCACTTATGTAATATTCTCAAGGTTGCTCTCAATGTTACCCCCCCCTCCAAATCTGGGTTCTTTTATCAAACACAAATGTGACCTGGGGCACCATGCAATCTGATGAAAAATGCAGAATAGGACCAGGGCATGTGAGTGGCCAACTTTAGCCCATTAAAAAACCACCTAGGACAGTTCAGGTGGTTCACTAAACGAAGACGGCCTGCGGGTGTGAGCAGTGGGCCAAGCCAGAACGATTGCTATGAAACAGGGCCAGCCTGCTGGGAGCACTGGTGCCTCTTTTCATCCTGGCCTCACTCCATCACGTGACCTTCTGGCCCTGATGCTCTCTTCTGTCCTTTGTTTTCCTCCTCTCTCTGGCTCACTCTCTGTGATATCCCCACTCCTTCTATTCTTCAATATTTTATTAGATTTTGTCTGTTAAGTTGGTCACGTGTGCCCAGATCTATGCACAATGGGGAGTGAAGCAAAGTGCGATTATTTTATTCTGTTTAATCTCATTTTACTCTAATGTCGCCTTTGATAACCAGAGTTTTTGACTTTAATGTGAACACCCATTTTGCGAGATGACACTTGCAACACCTGGCAGAGGAAAGAAAATATAATTGAAGAGGTGGACATTATGCCGCAAGGAAGCACTCAATGTCTTGAAAAAGGATGAATGAGAATAATTGTTTTACTTTCTGAGACAATTTGCTTAATGCTTTGTTGAGTTTAATGCAATTATGGTGCTTGTGAGCTGTCCACAAAGGCCTCACAGTGCCTTCCAAAGCAACATAAGGAAACAAGCTTGCAGGGACACATTGTTTGTCTGCGTCTTCCAAAAAACGGGACTATTATAAATTAGCATTTTCTGATGTGCCACCTTTATGGTTGTGATTTGGTTAGGTTGAAGGGGACATGACTTTGTTGAGGTTAAAGGATTGGGCCTCTGCTCCTTCAGGGGTTCAGTTCATGCCACTTCCACCCTTACGTCTGAGTGAGGACAATCACTACGGTTGGCAGTGTTGAACAGCTGGTGCACCTCTTTGGTCCAAACTGAAATATGTTTGCCAAATCACATGGATTGACATGCAATTCAGTACAGACATTAATGGTCCTCATGTGATGAATGCTGACGACTTTGGTGATCCCCTGACTTTTCCTTTAGTGCCACCTTGAGGTTGGCAATCATGGTTTTGTGTGAATTGGCCCAACAGCTGTTGAAAGATATGGTTGAATGGGATGTTGCATTGCTACTTATACTCAGGTTCGCCTATGACCGATAACTTTTCATCTAGCACCACCAGCAGGTCAACGTTTTCCCATATCGACTATCTCACAGTCTACCTTGGTCACCTGACTTTTCATGTAGCAACATCAGCAAATGGCTCAATAGTTAGCTGCCTTGGCGTTTGGTGTAGACATGTATGCTCACCTTATGATGACATGTGACAACTTTGTGATCCCCTGACTAATCATTGAATGCCATCATCAGGTCAAAGTTTCAATTAATCCAATACGATGGCTAACTGCAAAAACTAATGACATTCTCACCAGTCCCAGCTGCATGGTGCTCAGTGCACCTCTATGCCTAAATAGAGCCTCATTCTGACATACCGCCCCTGGTGTATCTGCTCTCTCTAATCAACCATCGTTTAAACTTCATTGGCAATAATTTCATCACATAGAGTGACACCTAAGATTGTACAAACAACAGTTTGGATTATATTTTGCCTAAAGAGAGGGCCACAATCTGAGGGGATGAAATATTGATGGGTGGTTGCAGTTGTCTACTAATTATGTTTAAGTGAGAGATGATTGCCCATTGCTCAGCTGGACTTGACCTTGTTTGAGGCTGTTATTTAAAAGTGCCACTGCCTGTTGTTTGGAGACCCGACGTGGTAATGGAGTACTGCTGCCTTGAGAGACGGTTAGCCACAGAGAGTAAATTTGCCTCTTGCTGCTTCATTTTTGGGCTCATTTGGATCTTTATTCATCAGAAACAACTGCTGACTGGTGTCAACTTAAATGACTGTGCATAGTCTGGTTTCCCATCATTAAATTACATTTTAAATTATAAATTATTATTGCTCACATTGTTGTACAATGAGGGTCCATTATTACCTTTACTCTGTGCATTTTAATCAATTTTACCATTAACATACCGGCTATTTACATTTACTGAAATAGCCCAGGGATGGATCTTATTCTTTGATATTCAAGTGCCTGCTTTCTTCAGTCCAATAATGTTATGCTAATGCTATATTTACCATACTTATTATCACACTTGTATTTAGCAATTTACCATGTCACCCATTCCAATCTGTACATCATTTTGTCTAGCTTAATTAAGAAAGTAATTGTTGATGCTGCAGGTGCTTCTCCCTCAAATTGTTATCGGCCCTCGCCTCTGAAATCCCAAATCAATATCTGTTCCTCGTTTGATTCTCTGCCTGGGCATTATAGATTGACAGTCGCACACACACACACACACACACACACACACACACACACACACACACACACACACACACACACACACACACACACACACACACACACACACACATAAATGACCCTTTCTGTCTCCCTCGGATTCAATTGTTGATGCCTATCTGATGTCCCCGCAGCGCCGCCGGGCTGCACGTCAGCTTTGCTAACTAATGTCAGTGGAACCAGGCATTGGTCACATAATTGAATGATTATTCAATTAATGCTTTTAAAGAAGCATGAAGGAGACTCTGGGTGAGCACGAGTGTGGGCAAAACTCTGCAATTATGCAAGAACGTATAACTGTGTGTGTTTGTGCATGCATTTCAAAACGGTTGGTCACATAAGCCTCTCCCTGTGTGTGTGTGTGTGTGTGTGTGTGTGTGTGTGTGTGTGTGTGTGTGTGTGTGTGTGTGTGTGTGTGTGTGTGTGTGTGTGTGGTGTAGGGAGCGGTCTGTTTTTTCTTCTGTATATTCTCCACTAAAATCAACTCCTTCATGGACCAGCAAAAACATTTGCTGAAATCTTAAGCGCATTTTCCCTGGATGTGTCCTCCCCCCTGTTTTTTTCTCTCTCTACTGCTTTCTGACTCACACAGTCACTCACAAACAGAGATGTCCTTCACATTGGTGAGCTGGTTATTAAATGTAAAATGAATGTCAAGAGACTCGCGCCAGATAATGAGCCAGTCCTTGGCATATCGCAGTTACCTCGATGGCTTTCTGACATGACAAGGACATGTCATCCTGAAGCTCTCGTGAGTTGTAATATGGCTCTCTCGTCCACATTTTACACTCATTAGATTTTGTGATATACTGAGCTCTCAGTGACGGTGAACTCAGCAACCCTTGGTGGCAGAGTTACAGTATATGTACGTTCAGCATTACCCTACACTTTGCATTAAATGTTCCGTAAAATAAGGTTTTTATTCAAATTCATTTCTCCTCTCGTTCGCGATCTCTTTCTATTACAATATCTCCCCTGATTTTGTTCTCACCTCTTTATACTCACACCTTCTTCATCTCTCGCTTCCCTCATCCATCCCCTGATACTTTTTCTTGCCGCCGGCTTCCTTCCTCATTCTGCTTCCCTACTGGTCTGTAAGTGTTGTTTTCTCTCTCCGCACCCACACAAACACACACTCACACCGACTCCCTTTGTGCTGCTCCTGTTACACGTTTCCTTACCTCTCGCTACATCTCTGGCTGAATCTCTCTCTCTCTCGTTCTCTCAATGCCACCACTCACCCACAGGCAAAGTCATCCCAGGTTGCGACGCTCCCTTCCTCTTCGCCAATCAGATTGTCTCACTACCTCAGTCATTTTTTTCAAATTTCGCCACTAATTGGGTTCTCCAGCGATTAAGTCAATAACAACCTTCATATTAGAGTTTAATGTCCCCTAATGAGTCCATTTGTTGGTCAGCGGCTAATTAGGTCTGAGCTGTTTATAGATAGCCTAAACTAATTGATGGGCATTACTGAAACACTGCGTCAATCAGGAACATAGTTGAGCTCATTTCTGCTTTTGGCTTGCAGCACCCACCCCCTCCCCAAAAAAAACAGATTATACCGTTGTGGTTCATGGATCAGGCTCTATAATTTGTGAAACAGCTCGGCATTAACATTAATGATAACTCCAGGGGAGCAAAATGAAATCCATTTAACATTGACTGACAAATCATCTTCCTCCTCAGCAAGCATTTAGTTTTATTAATGTTGATTGTATTCAGGATTTGTGCTGAGTAGGCTTGTGTCTGCTTTTGTTAGCTCATTACGATATTCATATCTGCCTACTATGGCCGCTTCAAGAGCGGTTACGCAGCGCACATGCATAGCCGTCTCACATCGGGACTCATAATAGATGAAATACATAAGACCCTGCAGGCAGCAATGGAGGGATGTGAGGACAACAGGCCTTGGCAGCAGCTATCAAGCTGGAATCTTTCACAAAGTTTTAACAGTCGAGCGACATGCCAAGACCTTCCACTGGAGTTTGAGCCTGCACGAGGCTTTAGCTTGATAAGGCAGTGTGTGGATGAATATAAAGTGAGCTGGAGGAGTCTGATATTGGGACTCATCCCAATCTTAGGCCTCCAGGTTAGCATGCTATCAAAAGGGGGGTTTGTTTGAAGCACGGTTGTCTGTCTGCACACAGCTGCAGTTCTGCGATAAAGAGGAGAGAGGTTTGATAGGTGAAGCCTCCTGTCGTTCCATCCCTCCCTGTCGGCCTCTAATTCAATTCAACTTAAACTGGCATAAAAATACCCAAATAAAGCGTGACGATACGTTCTTCTGTCTTCTCTGCCTTGAGCTCTTTTGTATGTTTCAGTGGCTGGACAGTGCTCCATCTGGGTTGTTAAATATTGAATTCCTTACTGTGTGGAAGTTACTAGTACTGACATTGTAGTACAGCTAGAGATTGGATGTCTCTTTCTTTGCTTCTATCGCTCTCTTTCTGTGCCACCACCATACACTCTTCCATGCTTTGATTTTTGCCTCTTTTAACTTGCATCAAGGCAAACCATCTGTTAAAAGAATGCTCCAAATTGTTTTCCCTCGTGCCATCTGTTGCATCCATATCTATTTATTTTAAAGTTTCAAAAAATATTTTCGTTCCTATTGAAAAAAACTCTTATAATATTGAACTCAATATTGGTCCGGTTGCTCATTTTGTTTGTTGTGGCACATTCAGGTGAACTGTAAATATTTCTATAATATGAATATATTTTCCCGTACACAAACCATAAGGGAGGGGGGGTGAATGAATGGTGATGCAGAACATTTAAAATGTAAATGACCGCGCTGCTGTGCTGCATCCTTGTGTTGCCAAGATTGAATATAAGAAGTTATGAATTTACCTCCCATTCATAAAAACAAAGAATGAAGGGGGCACTTTTAATGTTTCCTGCCTGGATGTAATAAAGTCAACAGGATGTATATTCACTTCCCAAATCATATTTGTTGTGTGGCCAAAAAAAAAGATGGCCTGACAATTTACAAGTCAGGCAGTGCTTTCAATCCAAAGGTTACTTTGTCTCAGCAGCGTTCATCAAAAGGAGTCTTCAAATGAAAAATGATGGTAAGCTGTTGACTTTTACCCTTCTCAACTGTTAGATGGCATCATTGTTTGTTATAGTTGACTGTTAGGTTTGGCTTCCCCAAGTACTTTTTTTGGTGGAGCTAAACAAAACACAGTAAGTACTCCTATGATGTAAAGTAAAAATACACAGCATCTTTCATCAATGTCCAATTGTTGGATACATAATAAAATGGTTGCTTAATTGTCTTTGAAGGAGCCAAAGAGGGAAACTCTGGATTGCAGGTGATGACTGAGAATCTAAAGGAACTTCCTGGGAGGCTTAACTGAGAGCAACAATGTCCCGGCACCTAGCTGTGACTCCTCCTTCAGAATTGTCTTGATTTATCATTTCATGCATATCTTTGTGCACTCGAGACGCATCCGTCAAACTTGATACATTGCTACAAGGTGTATGTATAAAATGTAAGTCCACATGTGTGTACTCATGCCGTGTCCCATAATCATATTGGTTTGCAATATTTATTTTGTATAGTATTTAATATAATATTTATTAAGCAAGTTTGTGTCACAGAGACCCTTTGTAGGCTTAGCGTACTTAATTATATAGGCCTATGATAATGATTGAACAGGGTGGTTTTTATAAGCCATCCTCAAAATGGGATTTACAATTAATATGATTCACTATCTTAATGCTGTTATTGGCTGGCCTCTTTGTGGTTATCTTTCACTCTATTAGTGTTTTAGTTTTTAGAAACAATAACCCCATGCAAAGTTTTATCAGAAATTCAGGAGACAATTAGTGTGTAAATGGTCCTTGCCTAGGCCTGCTCATATCTTTACACCCATATCAGTAAGCAATTTGGCCCTCATTTTGTTGATGGAGGTTCTCTCCTCGCTAGCAGTCCCCATTGTCATGTATCCTATGCCGAGTGCCGTCTCTGCTGAATATCTGCACGTGAGATAACGGTGCAATCAAACAACTCCTGGTTTCCGCCAGTGGGGTCCGTTAGCGGTCCCTCGCCCGTAGTTTGAGAACCACTGTCCCGGACTGGCCGACCTCTGTTCTCCGGCTCTCTGCCTCCGACTCCGCCTCTCTCAGCACCAGCGCACGGAGGACCGTCTCCCCAGCCCGCCGCCCGCCTTCCGCCACCCCCGAGCCCCTCTTCCCAGCTCCAGCCCGTGCGCCCTCCCACTCCCCAAAACCGGACTACTTATGTTCCGACGCGAACCCGCCGCTCTCACGCCAAATGCACCACTAGTATTGGCGGAAGATAAAAACAAACAAAAAAAGAGAGAGAGACGAAAACTTGAGAAGTAGGGCTCCGACAGGCTGTAGCAGCAGGACTGAGTCGGATAAGTTTGTTTTTCTTCTTCTTCTTCTTCTTTGCCCCCAGTTTTCGGCCCCGCGGCGGGGCAGGACAGCACGGGCAGGCCGGGGGGCGAAAGGAGACCGTAGGATGTGGATCTGGTACCTTCTGCTTGGTTCGGGGTCAGGCTCAAGAACTGTTGGTAAGTTTTTTTCTAAAAAGCACACGGAAACTACTGTAGTTGTCACGACACTATCTTCAGTGTACGGGTGGGTTAGAGAGAGAGGGGGGCGGGGGGGATGTACAATATGTTTTACTGATTTGTGTATGGCCGGCTAAAGCTGCACTTTTGGGAGGTTGTTGCTATTGCTTTTTACGTCGACGAGCGGCATACGCGCAAACTTTACTGGAGCAACTTCTATGAAAATAAGTTATCCGACTTTTCATTCCCATCGACTGAACGGTGTTTCGTGTCTGGAGATCTGGGTTTGAAGCAGCACGCAAGCTCTCTATTGCTTCGTGCACGTCCCCCTTCACTCCTGAGCGAGAATAGTTTCACCCCTTTCCATCGCCACATCCACCCGCTGAGACGGGGTTACAGTCTCCTCCAGGTTACGGTTATGACGGAGAGCTTGTTGACAGGACGGTGTTGACAAGTCAATCCGTTTCTCCGGCGCCGCCATGGCCGCTTGGGGCCCCTGGTGGAGGACGCGTGTACGGGAGAGGACAGCCAGTTTGCGTTTGACTTCTTTTTAACTATGCGGCTGTAGTTTCGAGCTGGTATCCCAATCAGTGACAAACATCTGGTCATTACAGGGGGCTAAAAAAAAGTCCATTCTCACCGATGGCCTGCAGTGAATAATCACGGTGATGCGAAACACGTGCGTGACAATCAGTGATTCAGAGGTAAGCAGCCTCAAATTAGGTGAGATCATTGGGGAAATTATGCTTTTAAAATATTTTCCTCTTAGAATAATCATCTGCACGTGCATATAAAAAGGGCTCCACATGTGTGAACTATATGATGCAAGTTCTGATATAAGGAAACCAATTTAACATGTATGTCCTCTGTGCAGATGTTCAATACAGTAAATCTTAGTACATGTCATCCACCTGCACGTTTAGGGCGTGTTCACCAATTATATAGGACGCTTTAAGGCAACATAACAAGTTCAAGGTACTTTTTTAATTTTCTCTGACGTGACCTTTTCTGATGTTTAAAAACAGACTGCACTTTTTTTAATCACATTTTTTAATCACATCTACAGTACAGTGAGCGCATACTAATGAGCCAAACTGTTATTGCAGGTGCATTGAATGTGCATAGCTAAAACAGCTCTAACATGCTCCAGGTACCATCCAGGTCCTTTCTGGGAGATGTTTTGACATGGCACCGTAGGAAAGGCACAGGAGTACGCAATACAAATAATGATGGCTGGTGATTTCCATTTAGCTGCTTTGGTTTTCAGGGTTCTGATATTGTGGATGCTGGCTCACTGGGACACTTTAATAGACAGAGAGCCATTGTAGGTTATCAGTGACACCTGTTCATGGAGCGCGTGTGCACATGAATATATGTTTTTGTTTGTGCAAGTGAAGTGTAAATATTATGTTAGGTGTGGAACTGAGATTTAGTGTTGGCTGCCAAACCCCACCCCCATTCCCTTCAGTGTCATGTGGAACCTAGGACTCACAACATAAACATTGTTATGCACGCTGTAAGCAATGAACTCACATTAACACAACAGAATCATTAATTTCATACATTTCCACAACAGCGTCCAAAATTACTGCAATTCACAATTTGGATTATGAAACCCTCGGATGGAATATGTGAGTCTTGCGGATCAATCGGGTTCAGTCTACCGATGACTATGGCTTTAATACTCAACACGATGTAGATATTATTGTGTAGCTCCTACTTTACATACTTAATGAGCCATACAGTATACAACATCATGTATCAGCTGGCCCAAGCCAATTTCAAGTCTAAAAAGACATTCACAGTCTGTAATACATTTTGGAAATTTGCCAGAAATATTTGGGTTAGATGCACAGCCGGAGAAAGTTTCAAAATGTGAATCTTATCAAGTGTCACTCCTAGTTTCCCTTCATTTTGAACTATATCTCTGTGTGCTTTTGGTTGATGAAATGGTTATTGTAGTTCTTTCATGTGTTTTGTCTCAAAACAGATAAAAAGTGCTCAAATCCTGTGTTCCAGTGTACGTACAGCAGCTGTCCCATGGTAATAATGAGATATTGAATATAGCAAAGACTTCTTTTTGTGGGCCAACTCTCTTTCAGAGGATGCTTCCAGACGTTGTTTTGCACTTCGCAGCCTTGCACTCAAAGCTGCTAGACATAAATCAGGGCTATTATGTATTATGGGATTTAGCCACACAACCCACTGATGATAGAATGTTGCAATGCAGTTACAAACGAGGCACATTTATGGTATTGGGCTGTGCAGCCTGAAATTACATTTAAGATGTTGAGCTGGTCTGCCAGGCCATGCACCAGGGGGGATATTGATATGAATTGAGGTACAATGTCAGAAAGATGAATTAGCTTTGCATTAGTTATTTCCCAAGGACAATTATTGCTTGTTAAGGATCAGCATTGTGATATATATATATGCCAACCTTATGAATGTACATTGTTCTAACACAGAGGGCTGCCCTGGTCAAATATCCTTTAATGTAGAGGTACATTTTACACATGTATGTTTATACTGTACTTGGACAGATTTTTAAAACTCTTAAAAAACCTATTTAAATACTTACTTGCTGCAATCCCACAGTTCAATAAGCATTGCTTGTTACACAAACACAGATATTACACAAACGTTAAAATAAATAGTGTCAATGGGACCACTTCCCTTTGATATATTCCCCAATAAAATCTCTGTTTAAGCTTGTTTTCATGGGTCTAAGCTTTAACATTTCTTGTGCATTTGGATTAGCATCCTCTTGACATGTATTTCCTACCCTTTATCTTGAATACGTAACCTCACTGAGCTCTGAAAGCCAGTGGCTTGCCTCTGTGAGAAATTCTGGAAGAAACCTTGATGCTTTACATGTTGCTGTTCTGCTCTCCAAGCGGAACAGCTCAGGGCTTTAGTTCACCCGCTCGCCCACCACAACTGTACAGTACAATCTGCAATACGACTATCAAAGCTACTCTCTGAGTTCCTTTGCTTTCCAAGAGGCTTGTAGGTAAGGAGACCATACACACTGTCCTGACACTAATATGGCTCAGTTAGCCAACTGACACAGCCACTTAAGTATCTCCTCAATCAACACAAATGTGCGCTCTGTTGCCTGCTCTGTGTTACCAGGCCACACACACTGGCCAGGTGGTTGGATTTTTTCATTCAGAACCAAAGACAGAATATTCGGGTAATTTCCCCATTTGAACGGGGAGACAGAATCGCATTTTCTTCTGCTTATTATTCTTTGTATTTCTGCACTGTGGCTTCCCAGCGACGGGCCAGTTCTCTGTGTCTGTGCTTATCTTTGCGTGTCTTTGGAACAGGAAAGAGAGAAAGAGAAGTTGTGTGTTTGCGCTGGCTGACATGGTTGATTGTGCTTCCAGCCACAGTCGCACAGAGAAGGCCAGGGATTAGAGGGCCAGCGTGGCTTTGTTTCCCTTAGCTGTTTAACAAAGCCACATGACTGGAGTCAAGTTTCAGACTATGATAACAGAGCGGCATTAAAGCAAAGGTTGGTAATGTTCTTCAAACTTTTTTGTTATATTTGTTGAAATTCTCTTTGCATCCCGACAGCAATCAATAAAACAAATGCTCTGACAAAAATAAAGGAAAAAAAACTGAAACTGTGGCTGTCACGGGACTGCAAAACCCCCGTCCAATCATTTAATTCAGGCAGAATGAATTACCAACCCTATATACTGTAAGCATACATTAGTTATCAGTCAAATGTGACAACACATTACGCATGTTCCATGCCTTCTGTCCAGTAAAGCATATGTGCACAGTGTAGGGTCTTTGCAAGTCGTATTGTGTTTTTCTCTGCGTGGGATGTCGGTTCTGTCTTCATTCTCTTTGAGCATCTGTGATTTCATGAAGCTAAATGTTTCATGAACCCTGCGATATATGGATCGAATGAGACCGAGAGAAACAGAGGAGTCAAATTTACTGGAAAAAAGTTTGGAGACAGCTCATTACATATTGATTTTAGATTGATTTGAACTAATTTGCCATGCAGTGATGCACAAGCCTTGTTAATCCCTGATGGTTGCCTGATATTGATCCACCACGTTCTTCGATGCCAAGATCAAACGGCAGTCTTGGAAGAATCTGCTTATTTACTGAAGAGAGTTGTTTTGAGAATACTACCCATTAGGTTTTGGTATTTTGTCCACAATAAATGGTACTCTTGATTTTCACCAAATATAGTGTTTGCTCAGTCCGTATGCTATCTGTAGTTATTCCCAGTGGAGGTAACCATGAGGACAGTTTGTGCGAGACATTGATTTTAACTGTCTACAGTGCCGTAGCTAAAGGCAAGGATAACTTAAGATGTGCTGACAAGTTTGCTTTCTGGTGAGGCCCAAGCAGAGAATGTTTTTTTTAAAGCATTTTTAAGATTGCTGCAGTCTCTGAGTGTATGTTTACAACACATGTCGTGCTCATACCCTTACCCACTGTATGAGAGGCAGAGCGCCTGAGAGAGGACAGGGGATTTACCATCACTGTCAAGTTTTACAGTGGACTGTAAGGCAGACACATTGTAAACTTACTTCAGCTTTACTGGAGAATAGATGGAACTTTAAAAACTCCATTCTTTTTTTTCGGAAATCCCACCCCTCTGTCCCTCTTATCAATTCAAACAGCTTCTCCCTCCTTAACTGATCCCATTGTTTTACAGTTCAGAATAATTGACACTCACTCACTGTACATGCCAAGATAGTGAAGCTGCAGCATCCCATTTGGGCAGAGTGGAAGGAAAAGTTAATGTAAATGAACTGTGACTGAAAGAGATGAAGAATTGCAACGCGGTAACCAATCACATCTGACATTGTTTGTATATTTTATCGGAATTAAGAAATTGTACTGATGAAATAAGATAGTGTTAAATGCAGGCTGCTCTGATCTGATCCTTCAGCAACCATTGGAGCGAGCAGCAAACTGCATGATTTATCGAGTGCCGGTTTGTGGGATGTATCAGCAGCCTGACAGTCTGGCCACGTTGGGTTTGTCCTCCTTGTGTATGTCCTCACTATGTATTGTGCAACAACAACATCTTGTTTCAACACAAACTAAATAACAATAACAAACTTTAAGTACTCGCAAATACTTTAAATAGGCTACTTCACAAGCGTACGCGATGTGTCCCAACTCTGGAGCTGTATCCACAGAAAGACCAGGATTAACGAGATCGTTACCTACCCAACCCGTTCTGTTTCTTGTTGCTGTTTAGTTTGTCGGTTAAAATCACAAGTCCTGACAACTGCAGAGGATGTTCTGCTCCTAACATTTGTATTCTATCACAGTGGAAGCTTTTATTTGGGTACTTTGAGAGCGGTCATCAGCGGGCCGGATGCCTCTTGAGTTGAAGTTTTGAGCCTCTGCAAATTCTTGACCCTGAAGTTGTTGATATACTGTATGGTGATGTATTCAGCCGTGGAATGCAGACTTTGGGGGATCTGAACTTTGCATGGGGACACAGTTATAGTTGTGGATCATTGTGTTTGGAGCTTACAAAGCACATTTGCTAATTTTTATCCTGTCCCCTTGGATTCCCCACTTTTATCTTCATCTACGCCGGTGCCCCCTCTGAGAGGAGACTGACCCGCTGCATGAGTGTTGCTTTGGCTGCTGTCAGACAGGGCGCGGACACTGGCAGGCTGACAGCTGGCTCCCCTGCTGTCCCTCGTGATCAGCCGTCATTTGCTGTACTCTGTCTCACAGCCAGCGTGGCAGCCAGTGTGGACAATGACAGGCTATTTTGGACTGGCATTCTAGCATCCCGCTGTCAAACCAACCAAACAAACACCTCCTTAAAGGTCAACAGGCACCCACAGTCATATGACTTTGATTTGATTTGAGACACTGAGATGACCATGGCGCTGAAAATAGGCTCAATATTTTGTACTCAACTCAAAGAATTGTTCCTTTTGTCATTGGGTGAAGTCAGGGAAAATAAATGATCTCTCACTGTTTGGTTGTTTCCAGTCGGTATCAGCCACAGAGGAATCAGGCCGATTGTAGACAGAAGACTGAACAACTTTCTGGACCCAACGGGAAAAACTAAAACAAACAAACGAATGGCTGGACAGAAAAACGGGGCCGAAATAAAATACATGAAATACAATTATTTTGTGTCAAATATTTTATGTGATTTTTCTAGTAATTATTCATTTTCTAGTTATGTAGACAACTTTCTCTTTTTTATCATCTGCGTAGGAAAATGGTACGTATCAGCTGCCAAATGCCTGCGGTGATGATTATACAGCAGTAAACTTTGGTGCGGACATACCTTTAGCTTCATGCATAATTGTTTTGTAATTGTGATACAGTTCTGGCAGTTTCATCCTTCCAGTGAGTGGCCCAACTCCAGCCACCAGCTTTTGATGCTGTAATTAGATGCAATTTTCCAAACATCTAATCATAAGTAAAATGGTTATTTTGACTAGACACAGTTTTTGATTGCAATCACACAGGCATTTTTCTTTCCTTGTTTCTCTCTCTCTTGCGTGCCAAGCGTGATTATGTAAGCGTTCAGTGTCCTGTGTGATGAATATGCAAATTGTCTTAATGTCATTGTAGGTCAAATCTGTTTTAGAATTAATCTTTAGGATCACAGGGACCTTTTGTGGAACTATTTTTCTCCTTCTATTACACAACACAAGGATTAGACTAGGGCCCTGTTTTTCGTACCTGGCTTACTGAGTTAGCGCATTTATCCAGATGACTGACGTCTGGCTAGAATTAACGAGACCGTTTCAGCGCGGATCAGCCGTGAAGAAACCCAGATAGCCTGATGTCAATCATCTCGCTAATTTAAGATGGAGATTAGGACATTTGCCTGACTTTGTTTAGCCAGGTACAAAAAATAGGGCCTAGGGGTAAACTCTGAGTCCAAGGCTCACATGTCAGAAATGCCAGCCCATGAAACAAGCCATTTGCTGAAGTGAAACTCCCAATTATAATTGAGATGCCGCAGAGTGCACTGACTTTTCTTTCCCCCTCTGAATGTAATATTGTTGTGTGTGTTATTATTGATAGTCATTTGAAAGATTGCATGCCATAGTTGTGCCAATGGAGATTTTTGCATGCCATGATGTGTTTTATATTCCAGTAATCTCATTCTCAGAGCAAACTAATTTGACCAGGCATGTCGGAGTGATACTAGCAGACCCATAAACCCTCAGTTACATTGATATCCAGCCCTATCCACAGAGAAGTGCAAGGGACTGATGTGACCCGCCCTTCTCTTCGCACCAGGTATTTCACTTCACCTAATATTGCGTGCTCGCTCACATGGACACGCGTCTGATTTAGCAACCTCTCAGGTGAAATGCCAACCTGGTGATGTACAAGCTATCATGCACTTGAGGCTTCTCCTCCAGGCGAGTGCATAAATTAACAAATAAAATCAATCTCAATTCGGCTGACTTGAAATAATTGCCTATTTGTCACAATTCATTTCAGAGCTTTGACCCAGGACCCCTTGATATTGATATTGAATTTTCCATTATTACATACCTGAAAAGACACTCATTTAATGGAGCTGAATCCAAAGAATTAGTCTCTGTGTTAAATGGATGATAAAAGGGTCAAGGCAGGCAGGGGTAATTTGAAGACTGTTTTAAGGAGGAGAGGTGAAGTGATGCAGAAGCAGGAAGTTAATGTCTTGAGGAGACATGACTCCAACTCTGTCATGTCACAAACATGGCTTCACCCCTAGAGCTTTCAGCGCCTTGCTTCAAGTGTTTTCTCTTTCTTCTCTAGTAGAGTCGGTGCATATGTGTGTGTTTTGTGTTTGAATAAGGTGCTTTGAATGCACAATATAAACAAATATATGTATGCTAATCCTCTCTTGGACAGGACCCAGGGGAGGCTTATCTTCACAGGAAGAACTAATCACCTGGTCCCGCCTGCTGTTTACAGAGGCAGTGTCGCCAGCCAAAATCAAATGCAAAACCCATGTTAATTGCCTTAATTCTGCTTCCCTGTCAACTATGACTTGGCAGAAGCTCTAGGCTACAAAGTGAATTCTTTTCACTTGTTCAATGAATTCCAAAGACAAAAGGGGGCTCCTGCTCCTCCAGGAACCCATTTTTACCCTCTGATATTTTCAACCGGGGAGAGCAGAAGAGAGGTAAGGGAAGGCAAATAAAAGTAGAGGTGGGTTTGTTGGGGAGGGCAGGAAGTTCAGGCCTGCCTTCGGTCATTATAGGACCAAAGCCATTAGTCTTGCCCGGGTCTACTGTGTCAGAGATGGTAATTGAGTCCGTCTCTGTGCAGCCTTCTCTAATGAGAAGCTGGAGGCCTGAGATTTGACTAATTTCTTTTATGCCCTGGACGATATGTCAGCCCGGCCTTCCTGTGCCTAATGACTCCAGATACTTAATGAAGGATTGGTGGGATTTTCAAAGACTGATGGATCTTTGTATTAATGTACTTCAAAAGTTAGTGCACTCTGGAGGCTTGTCTAATGACTTTCATAGGCTTTTGATGTCCTGACAGTGCACTATGCCGTGGATCAAAACTGGTCTGTGTATGTATATACAGTATATACAGTATATATATATATATATATATATATATATATATATATATATATATATATATATATGTGGGCAGTCTTCTATACCGTTGCAACTAGGAAAACAACAACATAATCTTCATCCACATCAAAACAAACTTGAGGTATTAATTGCTTTTTTAAACTAAATTCTAATAATATTGAGCAAATGTATTAT
Source organism: Myoxocephalus aenaeus (assembly GCA_038501785.1). NCBI lineage: Eukaryota > Metazoa > Chordata > Actinopteri > Perciformes > Cottidae > Myoxocephalus > Myoxocephalus aenaeus. The sequence goes on along the minus strand of JBAMJR010000350.1, from coordinate 6,969,107 downwards.
TCTAATTCCTATGGGTGTTAATTTGAGGAGATTAATTTGTATGTGCCCACATACACAGACAAAGGCATGTCCATCATTCCATCAGTACAACATCAAACGGGCGATCTGACCTTTCTGGTGCTGCTAAATCTCCCAAGTGACATTTCCAAAACGATAAACGTGCGACCGCTTTTCTTTATAAAAGGTTCCTCAATAACTGCATGCTGTAGATGCACTGACCTGTACACGTTGTCTACGCAGCCCCCGATATAGTTGAGAATGTCTTCTACAGAAAGCAGCCAAGCTGGTAAACATCACATTTCACCCTCATGTGAATCTCATCTCCACCGTGTCCTGCCATGGGTCAGGAGCTCGTCTGTCCTGAAGGAACAGCACAGCAGCTGATTATGATGGATTATGATAGATTCCTCCTTGACTGACCTCTGCAGCCAGCCACACATCCTTCACAGCACAAGCACACACTCACACACACATATAGACAAGAAATGTAAACACTCGCATAACTGGCATAACTGGTGATACTCAAAAGTGTGACAGTTGGTGGAGGATTATTGTCCATATTGGACAACCCGGACCACCCTCTCCACCACCTACTGCAGGGTCAGCGGAGCACTTTCTCCAAAAGACTCATCCAGCTCCGCTGTCACAAGGACCGTTACAGGAGAACATTCCTGCCCAGGGCATTAAGACTTTACAATAACTCACCTTTGGCCAGATCCTCTGTAAATTAATTAATCAACATTAATAGCCCTTGCACCGCTTGTGTTGTTTGTTACCCACTGTACATGTTTATGTTTATATACACTTCATATACACTACACTACACATACTTTGCATTTTTGCACTTTCTCTATTCTTTAATTTAATTTCCTAAAGTAATACTCTCTGCTGTTTCATTGTACATAGTTTTGCTGTATATATCTTTCAACCTTGTTATTTTTATTTTTGTGTCTGTAAGCTGCTACTACGACAAACTAATTTCCCCTTGGGGATGAATACAGTATCTGTCTATCTACACACACAGACACACTCATTCAAGGACAGACATACAGGCAATTCAGTCACATATGGAAGCATATACACTCACCTAAAGGATTATTAGGAACACCATACTAATACTGTGTTTGACCCCCTTTCGCCTTCAGAACTGCCTTAATTCTACGTGGCATTGATTCAACAAGGTGCTGAAAGCATTCTTTAGAAATGTTGGCCCATATTGATAGGATAGCATCTTGCAGTTGATGGAGATTTGTGGGATGCACATCCAGGGCACGAAGCTCCCGTTCCACCACATCCCAAAGATGCTCTATTGGGTTGAGATCTGGTGACTGTGGGGGCCATTTTAGTACAGTGAACTCATTGTCATGTTCAAGAAACCAATTTGAAATGATTCGAGCTTTGTGACATGGTGCATTATCCTGCTGGAAGGAGCCATCAGAGGATGGGTACATGGTGGCCATAAAGGGATGGACATGGTCAGAAACAATGCTCAGGTAGGCCGTGGCATTTAAACTATGCCCAATTGGCACTAAGGGGCCTAAAGTGTACCAAGAAAACATCCCCCACACCATTACACCACCACCACCAGCCTGCACAGTGGTAACAAGGCATGATGGATCCATGTTCTCATTCTGTTTACGCCAAATTCTGACTCTACCATCTGAATGTCTCAACAGAAATCAGACCAGGCAACATTTTTCCAGTCTTCAACTGTCCAATTTTGGTGAGCTCAACCCTAGAAATGGTTGTGCGTGAAAATCCCAGTAACTGAGCAGATTGTGAAATACTCAGACCGGTCCGTCTGGCACCAACAACCATGCCACGCTCAAAATTGCTTAAATCACCTTTCTTTCCCATTCTGACATTCAGTTTGGAGTTCAGGAGATTGTCTTGACCAGGACCACACCCCTAAATGCATTGAAGCAACTGCCATGTGATTGGTTGATTAGATAATTGCATTAATGAGAAATTGAACAGGTGTTCCGAATAATCCTTTAGGTGAGTGTACATAAGTGTTACCACATATGTAACTGACCCTCTTGCAGGTTAGCTCAGACCAGCACTAGCGAGTCTTAAACCAAACCCAATTAACTTGTCACAAACTCACATGAAAGCAAATAAACCCTACGGGGAAATAGAAAAGGGAAAACATACTTCCAAAACCAAGCCAAAGAGTGGGAGCCACTTTCAGGGGGAGGCCATTTGTTTTCATTTGGTTTGGTGTATTTATTGATGCCGTGCAGAGCCCTATGAGCAGTGTGTCTCTGTCAGACTATCCACCTTCAGCCCCACTCACAACCACCACCCCTCGTTCCATTACCACATATAGCACTCGTGTGGCTGCAGTGAAGAGAAATGTGGCGCTAATCGCTGATGCCGAATGATGCGCGTTCAGTTTCCTGGTCAGCAAGCCGCTAAAGCACTGCTGTTTGCCTTTTCTTCGGCTTAGAAGTGGAGCAAAGGCCACCACAGACAACAGCGAGTGAAAGATGTCAGAGCAGACGGGGACAATGACCCAGTGGAAGCTACAGAGGTTTCAAGGTGCTGCGGCTCTGAGCGTGAGTCTGCATGTGATGTGCACAGCAGGAGCACAGATCTGTTACGCAGTGAGATGGAAATAGTTGCCGTTCATAACCCGAAGGGCATCTGAGGCTTTTTCTCAACGCAGTGTCAGAGTACGTTTTAGCCATTACCATGACAACATAGAGGTCTAGGGCTCTGTGTGTGTGAGTGAGTGTAACAGAATTAAGGGTCTAAGTAATGCAGAAGGGAAGGGAAATCAGATGAAGCAGGCTCACCAGCAAAGATGAATTAAGTGTGTGTGTGTGTGTGTGTGTGTGGGGTGTCGACACCGTCGTCATGTTGACATTTAGATGAACAAAATACTGCAAATGAACATCTCCTAAGCCTCCACTTTCTTTCGCACAGCGGAGAGAGAATAGCTCATCACAGAGTTGGAGGAAATGAGACGTCCCCATGCTGTGAACTCGTTGCCCTGACTGTAATTACCAGTTGGAAAAAGAAATTGGTCACCAAGTACTCTCAGGACCTTTCCATGTAATTTCCTGTCACGTTGCTTCTATGTCCAAGCTAGCCTTTTAAAGACAGCGTATAGACTGAAATCGTATTGGAATGACCTTTTAGTTACAATATCATCTGCCGCGGTGAGAACTATTCACACACCCGTTACCTTTTAAACTAAAACCCTCCATTTCACTTATTACCATTTTAACTCATTACTATTCAGTTGAGTAGATATTTTATTATATGGAGAAAAAGAGAGCGAGGAGGCAAGATATAGAGAAAGAGACAATGACCACTGGCACTCTTTTCCCTCATCTGCATTCTGTTGAAATAAACATTTGCCCCGTAATGCTACTGTCATCTCCCCTTTACCCCTATTCCTTAATGTAGAGTCTTTATCTCACATCCCTTTATGTCGTCTCCCGCTCACCTTGTGCTCTCACTTTCTGTTCCTCTAAAGCTCTCTTTGCCAGATATAGTTCATTCACACTGCTTTCCAAACCCTGCAGTGACTCCATGACCTGGCTACACAATTAGGAGCTCATTACTTGCTAATACACAGACGAGAAGATAGACAAAGGCAGTCTGTGCCTTTCTTGTTGAGCACTCCCTGCTTCCATCATTCTCTCTCTCTCTCTCTCTCTCTCTCTCTCTCTCTCTCTCTCTCTCTCTCTCTCTCTCTCCCCCACACCCCCTGACACTTTTTAAGTAAAAGGGTGCAATTTATCTTCCTCCTCCTTCTCACTCCTCTCATCATACCCTCTGTACATCTTCTCCACGCTGCATAATGCGCCTGTGTGTGCTAAGAAGAATTCATAGTTAAATGTCAATCCTTTTAGCATTGTTTCTATGAAACTAAATGTACTCTCATCCCATATACCTATGACTTTTGAGTTAATGCATCTCATTTTCTGGATCATTTGGCATCTATAAAGTCAGTTAATGCCCTTTTAAGAACTAGATTGAAGATGTTTTCCTCCTGTCATATTTAGAGCTCAGTATGACTAGAAGCAAATACGAGTCTCACGGGTGTAACATAAGGTCAGCACCGGCTGCTTCCCTCTGTGCCGCTGTCTGCATCATTTCTCACTATCTGGCTGGCTCTGCGGAAATGGCAGTTTGCTCGGTAAGGGGTCTCGCATCGTGGAGGCCGATGAAGAGTGTGTGCTGTTTACCGTTGTGTTCTGCGACAGTCGACTTTATGATGAAAGAGACGCAGGGGAGTGTTGACATTTGGTTTTGTGCTGCTGATGGGCCAATGTGGGGAATCAGAATTAATGGAATAGATGTGTTTGTTTGACAAGAGAAGCTTCCTCCTCGGGATTGATGAGGAACTCAAGCCCAAAAGAAGATATTTGTCTGACTGTCCTTGTGGGCACTTGTGCGTACATCTCGGTTGTTGTACTTTGTGTGCATTGTTATGTCTATTTTTGTTTGTCTGTGTGTCAGACAAGACTGTTTTTTTGTCTGAGTGGTAAGCAGCTTTCCCGCAAATCTCATTTTTGTCATCGTTCTCCTCCTCCTCATCCTTCCTCCCCTCTATCTCCATCAGCTCCTCCTTGCTGTGAAGGTAATCCCAAGGTGATGTTAATAGGCTGGGATGCTGTTGAAAAATGCCGCTGTCATCTCTTAGAGGATTAGATGGACAATTGCTTCTCTGCAACCCAGTCCAAGAGGTTAAAACAAAACTGCAACAAAACAACTTTTCTCAAATGCAATATACCGCCTACGTGGGAGAATGCCGTTTCTTGCACCATAACATAACCACACTGGATTGTATGACCTCTATGTTGAGCTTCCATTGTAATGCATTTATGTTCTAATTGCCATTTTAATTCAACCACAGATCAAACCCATAAATAGTTTAAATAAACCAACGCTATGGGATTATAGGCTCAGTGTGAGCTGTGAATACAGATTAATGAGAGACCAGTGTGTGATTAATAGGACCTTGTTTAGCCAAACCAGGCTAATTTGGCCAGTCACTGCTCCAAAAATCCAACGGCCGCCTATAAGGCAGTCATTGCAAGGTCTATTTAATAGAGGAGAGGCTGCTAATGAATACATAATACCAAGACAGAGGCCAATGAAGCAATCAGTGTTGTGCTCATGTTGACAAAGAGCTTGTTTGTTTTGCAAAGTAAGCATTGTGGGTTCCCATTAACCTTTATGTATCCATACGTAAGAACATAGAAATAACTTGAACAGGCCTCTGCAATATGTATATTATATTAATAACTTAGAGCCACTACTTTCTGAACTGCATTATTTTCTCCACTGACCCTCCCGTTGACCTGCATGAGTTTACATTTCGCTTTGCAACAACCTTTACCCCGAATTGTATGCATGAATGCTTTGTTGGGATTTTTTTAAATCCATTTTTAGTGGAAAACAAATTTTGAATACGTTTTTTAATTTAATAAACATACAAATGTAGTTGATATTGACACATATTTACAGGTTGGATAGAAACGACTTGAAAGGCAATTTGTATGTCCTACTCATTTACTTTGCATTATAAATAATGTGTTTCTATTGTGTCTATAGTGTCTGTGGAATGTGCATGTCTCTAAATTATGTTTGTGTTAGTTTAAAATCACAGTTTCTGTCTCTCCCCCCCCCCTCTCTCTCTCTCTCTCTCTCTCTCTCTCTCTCTCTCTCTCTCTCTCTCTCTCTCTCTCTCTCTCTCTCTCTCTCTCTCTCTCTCTCTCTTTCTCTCTCTGTCTCTGTCTCTCTCTCTGTCTCTGGTACTATTTCAGCCCACAGATGCACTATCAATAATGCAGCCTCTTAAACAAGGCTGAGGCTTTCCAGAGGGCTTGTCTGTGCCCCTCCCTTCTAAATGTCTGCTAGTTGCTGGGTGGCCTCATCCTAGCGGGAAATCGTTGCTTTTGCTGTGAAGCCAGAAACAAACAGACATTTTATACTTCATTTATATTGTTATCAAGGCTTTTACTTCCGAACCTCGGACATGCTGAAAAGCACTTAATGCTGGCCGGGCAAGAGGTCGCTGTCTCGCTAGGGAACTGCATTGCCGTAGGCAAAAATGAAATGGTAGCTAAAGCAAGAAGGAAACACAGCCACATTATCACACCATGAAGTTCATATACTACTTGTACATACTTTGTTTATAAAATACAGACCACAGATGGTTTGGAAGAGCATTGCAAACCTCACACAGCCTCATTCTCTCTGTGTGTGTGTGTGTGTGTGTGTGTGTGTGTGTGTGTGTGTGTGTGTGTGTGTGTGTGTGTGTGTGTGTGTGTGTGTGTGTGTGTGTGTGCGTGTGTGTGTGTGTGGATTAATTACAAGGGGATTTTAAAGAAATAAAGGCTGTTTGTTTTCTGAGTAATGTTCTCTAAAATCACAGTTATCCCTCAATGTCTGAGATAATGCCATAAGCTATAAGAGGTTAGAAAACTTCCATTTATTCTGGCACCGTGTTTGAAGTGAGTCAGAGAGAGTAGATCCAATGCTGAAAAACAAAAATAACGTCTGAGATAATGATTGTATTGGGATGTTGCCATATTTACCTTATTTTCAGAAAAGCACAACATGAGGAGGAATGAAAAGCCAATGGCAATTTTTAGTCTGTTAATGGAATGTGACTGCTGCCAAACGTCGCTAAAGGTTTTGTCATTTTAGTTATCATGCTGTTTCAGTCAAAATACTGTCCAGGGCTGTGTATATATACTATATTTGTATTGGCAAGCACAGTGCTTGCTGTATAATACTGCACATGTGTGTCATTAATTTTACATACAGAGGAAAAATTATAAAACGTCACGCTAGTTGGTTGGGAGTTAATGATAACATTTCACATGTCTTTTTTTTTGCCTTCTTTTGATTACAATACAAACAACAAAATATAGTGAGATGCTGTAGAAGAGAATGTTTTGCACATCACTAGGCTTGTATTGTGTCTTCCTTCCTTGAGGGATTTACTCTGACTTTCTGCCTTGAGAGCCAGTGTCCTTATTTCATTATACAGCAAAAGCTAAGTCCCAAAGACAAACAATTGCCTCGTTATCGTGCCGCATGGATAGTGTCTAATCCTGCTTCAGCTGAGAGGACAAGCTTGTGGTCCTTTGTTTGTTACTCTCCAGATGCACCCTGGGGGATTGGGCTTATGCCCCACCTGTGAGAACTGACCAGTGCTCTGGCCTGTTGAGAATTAACCACTCTCTCCTTGTGACGTTGGTGCCAAAGACTTTTTTAGATCTAGTTTGACAGTGAGTGGTTTTTGGGATGTCCTTGGACTGTAATTCCTTTTCCCAGGATGGTGAAGTCAGCTCAAGTCTCGTTTTGTTCTTTTTTACAGTCAAACTTGGATTTAGCACAGAGAAGGGACCAACCTATCTACTTGGTTAGGATCCCCCCCCCCCCCAAAGTCATTTTAATACAACATATTTTGTTCAATAGACTACTGTAAAGAATTAAAAGTACATCTTTGCACTTATAAAAAATTCCCAAATCATTGCATATGCAAATATGGAGATGCTTGTAGGCGCAGTGGTGCGTCATATTTAACTTTTAATTCTAAGCAGGTGTGTTGCATGGGGTCTGTGATTGCATTACATTCAGCCAGACAGGTGGGTGCGTTTAGAAAGTCGCTCTTTTTATTAAAGTCTGTTTCCTCAGGATATTGGCACATGTGTACTGACATCATCATGTCATTAGTTGCACAGGCAAATGTGTGCGTGGCTCAGAAAGCACAGTGCTGTTTTGTGGTATGAATATTTAAGTGTTATGTGCAATGGGGAAATGTATAATATTCCTAGACTGCTGACTTAAGTGACGGAAGAGGATTCATAGGCAGTATCTTTTTTTGTATCTCTTCAGCTACCACGCTGCTACTGTTTAACTTTCTTGCTCAGCATGCCTCCTCCGCTCTGTCTATACCTCTCTTTGGTGATATTCATATGCATGGTTTACCAGTAGAAATATAATGTCTTCTGGTTGTCAAAAACAGAAGAGTGTGTTGCTTAATGTAATGCCAGAGAGAGAGGGAGGGAGGGAGAGAGGAAGAGGGAGAGAGAGGGTGAGAGGAAGAGAGGGGGAGAGGGAGAGAGGGGGGAGAGAGAGAGAGAGAGATGCATTTTTTTTAACAATTGTAGGGTTGATCATTGGTACACAAAATAGTCACTCAATGAGATTTTTGATAAATAATCATAAGTAATGTCGATATAATGACTAAGTGGGTAAAGGCAAATAATAGTCTACAGCTAGAACAGTCTGGTAAGTTCAGGAAATAACATACCTGGACTGTAATGCAGCCTTTAAAACCCTGAAAAGACTACATTTATGCCACATGACAGGATCACAATAGCAATATAATATCGATATATTTCACAGCCATACTATATAAAATAGCAATATAATATCGATATATTTCACAGCCATACTATATAAACAAGCTCTGAATCCTCATCAGTAGAGAAATGCTCTACAATTTAAGAGCCCAACAGGTGCTGTATACATGATTGGGAGCAGTTCTATTACTAAATCATATCAACCACCATATTAAATGTTGCATCTTTGTCTTCAGCTGCCAGACTGACTGACTTTTCTTTACTTCCTTAATTACCACAAGTGATGACGACCAGATGAGACATCAAGATATCTGTTTACATAACAAACTGTGTGTCACTGCTAATAAATCAAGTGTAGCAGAGAAGATGACGTGGTCTGGTTTTCATTAAGTCAACAGTTCAACGATATTATATAATGCACTTAATTTAGAAGTGAAAATCAAAGTGAAAGTTAGAGTTGTTACGCAAACAGACTGCTGTAAATGTTCTTTGTGTTTTGGAGATTTAGTCACAAGTTTAACTTGACCCACTGCACCTAGCGTTGTTTTACAAAGTAGTGCGTGTATGTGTTTTTTTGTTTACACCTCCAAATGTGTGCTTTATACAACTGGGTAAATCTGGGATTTGTTTAAAGCCTGTCTGGATTACTTGTGTTGGTCGCATTGTTGTAAAGTAGTGCCGCCAGTGCTGCTGTGTTCCTACAGCAGCTGTATCCACCACACGGGTCGGAAGGGCTGTCAAAATTGCTAAAAAATGACGTTCGAATATTCCCTTTAAAAAAAACACATATATTCGAACATATTCGAATATATGTGTAAATACAAAATTCTTCAGTTTAGGTGTTCACCCCCCCCCCCCTGATCAGGGATAAGGAGCCTCAACCAGCTTCACGTCTGCTCCGGGTCATAGAGTCTGCCCCGAACGGCTCGTCTCACACACACACACACACACACACAAAAGAGGACACTTCATCACGGCCGCGGCGGGGGTTGCCAGATTCACGATAATTATCCTCCGAAATACTTTTTTTTTTTTTTTTTTTTTTTACATTCGAATATTCGAAATTCTGTTTTTAACAACTATTCGAATATATATTCGAATTTCGATTATTCATTGACAGCCCTACGGGTCAGTGAAATGTAGAATGGATGATTGTTCGTGGGAAATAAATGTGAAAATGAAACAAAAAATGCTTCAAGGATGAAGTTGTGATTAGTGCTCGGTTCACAGAGTCATGTTGATGTCAGAAGTATATCAGAAGTATATGGAGCTGGCAAGATGTCGACCTCTCATATTCACAATCCTCTACTCTGGGAACAACAGAGGCTCTGCAGGAAGTCTGACTCACATCAACCCCTTGTCTATTTTCCTCTTGTGGGGAAGTCTTATTTTTGGAGTGTGCAACACTTTCGACGCTGCAGTAAAAGATATGGCCTACATATCGCGTGTACCAGTCACACTGCGACGTCGACGTGCACAGAATGGCCTGAAACGAGATGCAGCATTGTGCATTCTTGACAAATCAAAGCATTTATCCTAAAATTATACGGGCCCTATTGTAAATAAAGGTGGCTTTATGGTAGATTCCATTTCATTGGATTATTAATTTGATATATACATAAAATTGGAGAAAACCATTGTGTTAATCCCAAATGTATCTTGAAATTACCCAGGATTAGTTACTTTTACACCACTACTGCATTTTGGAGAAATATTAGAGGTAAAGGGATGGATTGTCTGCAACCCAGTAACAGAGATGCCGCACACAAAAAGTGCATATTGTCATTTGTGCTCTGACACTGAATGACATCGCCGCATCTAGTAACTCAGCATTCATCATTTGCTGTTTCTAACAGATTATCCAGAATCCTGCGCTTCATTTATCAAGCATATACCCATTTTCTTCATCAAAAAGAGCTTTTGATTTACTTCCCTTTACTTAGTCTTTTATCTTCTGTTCTACAGTTCCCCAATAATTTGCTCCTTGATGCAAATGTATTTGATTTTGTTTGGCCTTCGACATGATATCCACCGCACAATACTGGTTGCCTCTTTAGATTACAGTGGTCACTCATCTAGTTTACTGAATTACTCAAACAGAGGACCCCAGTCAAATGTCTGCTGTGACAGTGGAACTATGGTGTGTGTGCACCGAACGCATTATCCCACTGCACACCATCATGTGTGTATGTTTAGGGAGAAATTACTGATCAAATATATCTCAGATGTCTTGTTTAATGAGGAGGTTTTCATGAGGATGCTTCACATCTTATTAATGTGAGTTCTCAAATGTTATTATCTAGGGCTTGAGATCTGCTTAATGACTTTTGCTCTTTTTGTTAAAGCCTAATTGCATCCATAATCTGCTGCTGTGTTGTATTTTCCTCACTGGGTATTTACACTCTGTTGTGGATTTCACGAGGATTTGGTTATTGACTGATGAGTGTGCATGGCATGCATTTGTGCTTGTGAAATGTAGCCTATTTTAAGAGCTGTATCCTCACTTCAGAATTAAGTTCAAGATTTAAAACTATGAGTCTTTGGCTTAGTTGCTCATTTAGCATGGTCGTGGCCATTACAGTAACGACGTAGCAGATGATGCAGCCTGTGGCCCCTTCCTCTCTAATGCACAGATTCATAGAACCTCCTCCCATTAAACAGTTTGTGTGGCCTTAAGAGGTTGAAAAAGTCTGAACAACAGCTGAAAGAGGCGCAGGCTCATGCAGCCAATATTATTCTGGTTTTTACTGTCTTCTTTTCTGCACGACTGCCCTTTCCTCCCTCTCTCTCCTCTAATGCCTTGCTGGCTCTGCTGCGCTGTGCTTATGCTGCGCTGCTTCTGTCTGTCTGTCTGTAGGGTGTCTTTAATTGATGCAGACCAGATTCTTTACACTTGCGCTTATTTATACTGGATGCTTCAGTGAGCTGAAGGAACAGGATGGAGACACTTTCTCCCTCTCTTGCACACACACACACACACACACACACACACACACACACACACACACACACACACACACACACACACACACACACACACACACACACACACACACACACACGCACACACAATGACAACCAAATCACCTCCACCCCCGCTGCGCCTCAGAGCCTGTTTGTGTAGCCAGACCATCACGAGTGGTGTGTAATTGAAAAATAAGTTTCTATCCTTGAACCTGAAAAAGCTAGTTTTTGTTCAGAGCTAGGCCATATTGATTCTTTCTCCGTATCCTCCAACACAAGCAGACATTACATTCATGTTTGCATCGACATTGTCAGGCTGTAATGTAACTTGACTTTTCTAGCAGTATGGTGTATTATTGAGTACAAAAAGCTGAGGTGAAATGATGGGGATTATTTCTATGATGACAAAAACTGTTTGTGTCCTTTGGAGAGCAACTCCCATCTATACATGTTGTGTGATACTTCTCCTACAGCCTTGCCATTAGTTTCAATTCTACAGTAGCTTACAAAGGCAACTCAATCAATGTTCTGGTGCTGTTTCAATTTGAGGCTCAACCTTTGACCGAGGGCTGATCAATGCAGGTCAGATATCTCAGCCTGCTGAGAACGACGGGGTTAAAGCAGTAACAGCTAAGCCAATAGTCATCTCAGATATAGATTTATATCACTGACCTTTCATGCGTGGAGCACAGGGAATAGAAGTTTCTTCAGGAGGATATTACGAGGAATCTGAAGGGAGAAAATTATGTTACTGTCCACCTCTCTGTTTCTTTGCCTTTTTTATTCCTTGTACAGCTGTATCTTTCCTGTAATTTATTCCCTTTCATCTACTCATCTTTTCTTCTCCTTTTCTTTTTTGGTTATCCCCACCACACCGTATTTTTTTCTTTGTTTCCCTATTGAGTATTATGGAAGCAGTTATGTCCCTGAAGAATCTTAGAAAGGAAGACATGCAAACGCCGCTTAAAGGTTTATTACATTATTAATAGGCTTTGTTAAGAGTAATAACGATACTACTACCAAATTAGGTGTCCAGTGTTGGGTGGTATGCTGACATTTGGTGTGAAACTATTCATGTGGGTGGTTGGACTGTAGGCTGCAAGTTTACATATTCAGAGAATTGCTAAGGGTGTACTGAAGGCTCCAGGCTGCAATTTCCAGCATCATTATGTGTGAAGTGCACCCATGGAACGTTGTGGAATAACAGTTGGCAGCTTGCCATTTATGCACTGACTTGATTTTTGCTTGTTCAAATGGGCAACAGTGGTCAAAGATATTTAATAATTTACAACATTTCAAGAGATTGTGGGTGCGCAGATCTTTCCAATTCAAATTATGCAAACAGTAATCACTTTTTAAAATAAATGTCAAAATCATGTACTTAGGCGATACTCAGACATAAAGAATCAGACTCATCCCCTACATTTCACCAAAATGTTCTCGATTTTATTTTAATGTGGACTCAGTAAGGATGTATTCCTCGCTTTAACCCAGAAATGCCTGTTTTGATTAAAAGTGCCCTGCGGAGACATAGTCATTTTTTCAGTTACTCACCTGACAAACATGTTGAACCCTCATAAAACACCAATTAAAATATTATTATTTTTGGATTGTTGGGACTGTTTACATCTATGTTTGCTAGCTTGAAATCTTCTTCCTTGACTTTGCAGGCATTTAACTACATAACTTGTGCATTACCACCACTAACTGTTGAGCATATCTTAAAATCTGAAGCATGACACAAGCACACCACTCACGAGTGCGTGCACAAACAAATCCCTCTGCTGAGAATATTACACCACTCATGGTCAAAAACTGCTCAGGGTACCTTTACAATGGATTTTACTTCTTTACCGTTACAATGGATTTTACTTCTTGTATAATAATGTATGAGCCATAGACTCTATATAAGACGTGGACGTAGTCATCGTGACGTCAATCATTGGTTTGTGGACTGATGTTTTGGGTTACGGCCGTCACCACGAGGCGAGAGAATGCAAGTTCCAATCTGCATTGCTGCCTGGTATGAGCAGAGTTTGACACTAGAAGACTATTAACATTCTTCTGAGGGAGGAGTGTTTCTCTGTGCTCATCTTAAATCTAATAACACACAAGCAGGATTTTGTGACATTTTAACTAGCTTGGAAGACAATTATGCAATTTACAGAGGTGGGATGCTGTGCGTAGCATAGCATAGCACATTGATAACGTTGTGTGTTTTTCAATAGAACTTTTGACAAATGTTCTTATTTATAGTAACTGTTATTTTAGACATTTTTAACCATGTATGTAATGGAACATGTTGGGTAAAAACTATATCAAACTAATTATTATTTAAAGCAGGTATTTTTATGGGTCTAAAATAATATCTGAAGGGGATTCTAAAATTGTATGTAAATATGAGAGATGTTTGCTTTTATTAGTGCCCTTGTGTTCTGAATATAATCCTTAACAGCACAGCAGTCGTGCTCATGATGCATGTCACTTATATCTCAACAGGGGATACGGAGAGATTGCATTAGGGATGATATTGCCTTTAAAGAATATGCATAAATATACCAAATGTGATTTCAGGATCATCCAGAACCACTGGGAAATTAGACTCATGTTTATGCTTGGAGTTCTTTTTGTTTCAAATTATAATTGAGGTAAGAGAGGTTTAATTGATATATTCTACCAGCAACAGCACCTCAGCAAAAAGATGGCGAGGAAAGAATTTCAGCCTGTGTGAACCAGTGAAACTTCTTAGAAGTACCGCAAATGTAAATGCTAATTAGAAAAAGTATCCAGCTGAAGCAGGAAAGATTCTGCGCTCTATGATTTAACAGTCTAAATAAGGCCTTAGTGGACACAAACATAGTGGAGGGTGTGCGGCAGAGGACGGGTGTGCAGAGGCAAGGATAGTATAGTCAATATTTACCCTGAGTAATTGGTCTACGCTTCCCCCAGCAAGCTACATAGACGTCCAGCGTCATCCCAATCCTTATCTCCTCCAGTTCTCCCCCACACACCCGCTGCGTGGCCACAGTTGCACACAGCAGAGTGTGCAACTGTGCATAATGTCCCAAGATATCCACAACATGGTAGTTTAAAGGATGAATGAGTGAGTTACTCATGGACACTGCCATGTCTGTCAAAGTTCTCCAGGTGACCTTGGGAGCGTTGCAGTGCCCACAAAAAACAGCAGCGTTGATAATATAAATCCTTATATTCTGTAGATATTCTTCATTGCATTACTCTTCATGTCTATTAAAGTTCAGGTTAGCGAGGTCAGTATAACACAGCTATGCAGCTGTTGTGTCTATGAAATGTCCAGTTCTCAAGGGAAGGTAGTCACACGCCTGCGCACTTCAACACCCACAACTGTTTATCAGTATATTGACATTATGGAAGCAGACTGGTCGTTGCACGTTCCAGTCTTGTGAGAAAAGATGAGAACACGGGATTCTCCTCCTCTTGACAGGATAGAGCGAATCAGATGTTAGGACGAGGTGAGACGAACCTGTGACGATAAACTGTGTATGAAAGGCCCCACTTCCGTGGTGGGGCAGTTGTTCTTTGCCCAACCTGCGTGTTGGCTGTACCACTCACTGCTTTTGCAATTGCAGCGCTTGCTACTTTGCTTGTGATCATTTAGTAAATAAATTTAGACAACGAGAGAAGTTGTTGAACTGAGTTCTTCCAGGCATCCAATAATTAGTACACGCTAACAGCGTGTTATAATTCTGTCAACAAGCACACAGAGCAGCCTCTGATGAGCTGTGTGGCCACACTGACTGTCGTAATGATAGGCGCACGCTACTTCAACGGTAATCTATCAATAGAATGACATGGGTATTGCAATAAGATGTGCTGAGGCTACAAAAAGAGCGTCTCTCAACCTTCACTCTTTTTGGCCGTCTCTCAAACACACACAACACATACGGCCCTCTCCTTCTCCGTGCTCTCTCTCTTTCATGCTCTTGCTCTCAAAGCAACTCTTTAGTTAACCTGACACCTCTCCAACCACCAGCTCGTTGAAGTCTTTTTGCATGGCTCCCTCCGTGGGTTTGAATGGACATTTACAGAGCGTTTAGTTGATATGTCGACATTGAGTGGCCCCAATCACATGTATCTGCCTGTGAGGTTGTGGGCTGCTGAGGAATCCATAGCATGCAAAAAAAAATCAGATCGAGCTAATTAAGGGTGTCCAACATTACTGTGTTGTTCCTCTCCCTCCATTTCTCTCGAAAGAGTGCATCTCTGTGTAGGTCCCTTTGTGAGAAAGAGCCGAACAAACAAGGACAGGGAGGGACGAGCAGGGGAGGCTGTGTGAATATGTGTGTTTCCTCCCATAGATAACAAAAAAAAGACATTTGGTTGTTTTCACACCTGTTTATGAGGCTCACCATGGTAAATTGCTGTCTCCAAGAAATGGTGTCTGCAACACCACTGGGATTTGTGTTATGCTATGCACTGAAATATTACACCGCAGAGGTAACACTAAGAAGCAGGCACAAACAGTCTGCTATTTGCTTTATTTTTGTAAAGGTAGTAATATAATATTGCACGTATTCACCGACAGTTACATTTGGTGAGACCCCCCCACCACCAATTATAAATGGTTATTGGAATGCGTTTCAGTCCTCATAAATTACAAGAGCCGTAGCTCTTTATCCATCCCTTCCCCTTCTGTATATTGCAAGAGGCAAAAGATGGGTTTGCATCATCCCGTCAGAGGATCAGAAGGGTCATGCTGTCTCATGAGAGGATCTATCTCTGGTTTCCACAATCTGCTGCGGTAAAAGAACACCAGGAGAGCGATGATGTAAGAGCGGATGGTTTCTATGTGTCAGTTACTCAGCTGCACTCTGAGAAGTAGCTACTAAGTGAATATCAACTAGCTTTGAACCTGAGCGCTCTGGTTATGAATTCACAAATACTGAAATGTCAAAGCTTTTTATTTGTACGGTAGTACAATGGATCCCTCAGTAATGCGCACTGCCTCGTAGAGAATGTGTCCCTGTAATGATTAAATAGAGAAAACAAGCCGGGCTCAAAGTGAATTCATTTATCTGATTTATTTTGAAATACAGAAAGAACAGAGGCTGCATCTTTTCCTTAAACAGCACTATAGTATGACATGTAATCTCTTTGAACACTGAATATGACATGTTTGAATGGTCAGCTAGTAATCATAATATTGATGTCCCCGTGTCATTTTCACATTGCTGTTCTTCTTAATCTGAGTCGTGGAAGAAAGAGAGATACATTTTGGGACCCAATCAGTCACTTTCCTGGTTAACCCCACCGTCACTGGAGCTCTAAAGGTCCACACCTATTGGCTCTAGTCACACCTCCTGCCTCCTGCTCTCTAGTGTAATGAAGTGGCCTCTACCAGCTGAACCCCGCTTCCAGCACTGCAGCATGAAAGTGTTCCCCGCTCTGACCGGAGCTCTTCATTACCGCCCTATAGTATTGTTTACGAGCTAAACTGTTCACCGCATAGTGTCAACCCTCAGCCGAAAGCCCATGTTTCACATTCCAGCCCATTATACCACAGCTGCACTGCGTCAACGACAAATGCCCGGAACGAGCTCAGGGCACATACTGCTGTGCATGCGTGTATGTGCGTCTGTGTCCAAGACACAGGCTCCGTGTTGTCTTTGTTTGTTTGTATGTGATTGTTCTTTGGGAGTTTCCTTATCTGCCTGATTATGATACTGCCTCGCTCTAAACTTGAGTCAAAATACTGTTAACATTGAATGACCCACCTCTGCTTTTGTATTCATGAGATTGCCCCTCTGTATATTTGCAAGCGGATTGATATAGCTTTTTAAAGAGAGACACTGCCTTTATTGTTTTTCTATCTTTAGAGAATGGAGATAATAACGGTCTCCCATTTTGCCTGTGTCGATGCATATCACTGGAATGCAATATCTCTCCACCTGTTTAATTTCTTCATGGTGTGAGATCGTAATAATCAGTTATCTTTCTTTCTTTTCCTGTGTCATTCTTTTTGTTTATCAACCAGAGAGCCAGCTTCTCCCAGGGAATAACTTCACCACGGAGTGCAACATCCCCGGAAACTTCATGTGTGGAGATGGGAAGTGCGTCCCAGGTGGGTGGCAGTGCGACGGATTGCCCGACTGCTTTGACAACAGCGACGAGACAGGCTGTCGTAAGTCCAGTTTAGCCTCCATTATCAAATCCATTTTTCTTTTCTTTTTTACAGCCCTTAGCTGTGCCTTTAAAGCAATAAAGCGAGATAGCCTATCTGTCACACCAAATCTCAATTCCTGAACTCCTCTTGCTATCCAACATTATCCCATAGAGCCATAAAGGCCATATAAACCTAATTCTCTGCCAATTTAAATTAACTTTCTTCCTCAATCCTTCCCTCTCCCTCACAGTGTGCACCCGTCCTGCTCCCTGTTAGACCCACGGCCCCAGTTAAGCACCAGCGCACCAACTTAATACCATCAAAGCAAAGGCCGATTACGTCTGCGCAGGAATAGTAGCGCATGCATAATTCTACTGTAAGGCTACAGTAATAGTTCCGTTTTGATCCTCACTTTTAGTTTGCTTTGATCTCTCTGGTCTGCTGCTCCTCCTCTCCCCCCTCCCGTCCCAGCCACACAAAGATGAGACTGCTGATGGAGATTGACTTGGAGGCCCCGCCACACTGAATGGAAACCCCATCTCCTCATATATTCATCTCTCACTCCCGTTTTTGGTCCCCTCTGCACCCTATCTCATCGGATGATTTTTGTTTTTTGACTTGTAATTTGCTTCACAGAGGCTTGTTTCCAATTAGAAAAGCATAATCATCTTCTTAGAGTTCTTCTCTTTTTTTTGCCCTGCCCAAAAAAAATCATGAGCAAAACAAAAACAATGTGGTTTGTCCTCCATCCTGTCAGTTCAATTTCATCTTTTCTCCTCCAGCAGTCATTTCTCTCAGCTGAGGGAACAGTCAGACTACTCTTGACAAAGTTGTCTTCCGTGGCATGCCAGCACACATACAGACACACTCGGCCCACAGAGTTAAACATTGCAATAATCAACCTTTTAGTTTGTAATGCCTTAGACATTTACAGTACAAACATGAGGACATTTCAAGAGGTGTCCTAGACCAGTAGTTCTCAAATGGGGGTCCGTGTAACCCTGGGGGTATGTGAAGGCTCTCCAGGGCATCCATTAAAAATCCTTTAAAACTTGTTATTTAATAAATATAAAATAAAATATAATTGTAAGTTCATAAACTGAATTGTATATATACTATATTAAATCAGACACTGATGGCACAGCGCTGTGTATTACATCTTTTTTTCCAACAAAAAGGCTTTTCACTGGTGTAATTTTCACATGGGGTACATCCCTGAAAATAGGTTGAGAACCACTGTCCTAGACTATCATTTAGTACAGCTTTACTGTTGACATCCCTGTAACTTAGAACAAATCATTCACTACTTAGATGGATGGGTCCTGTGCCCGTGATTCTCATCATGCAATGGCCTTAAACTGTCAGAATGATATTACCATGCATTGAGGCTAATTGCATCAGAATGAGATGCATTAAGTGCTCCTGTTTTATCTAGTTACGCAATTTATGTTTCAGTTTGTAACACTCAAATTCACCTCAAGTACTTTCACTTTGAACTCTCAGACAAGCAAGATTTTTCTGTCTGTTGCTGACACTACATATACTGGTAAAGATAAAAGCAAGTTATCATAAAGCATCACACTCAGCCTGCCTCTCTGGTTGTCAGAAGACTATTTGTGTTTGTTGTCGACATCTACATTATCTGCTCTGGCATAAGTAGGCCTTATTATCCTCAAATAGATGGCTACTTGTCAGTCGATATCTCCGGCGACTGCTTCACAAAACTCCCCAGACAAACCTCTAGCTCCATTAGGGTCTCTGCAGCGTCAGACAGATAAGGGAGGGGAGGACGAGGGAAGGGAGTAAGCGAAGGAAAGGAAGTAGAGAGGAGGACTCATTATGGTGGTGTACAGCAGGAGCTCTGTCTGGATGTCTATTATCTGAGGGGAACACAATGCCTGCAAGCTTTGAGACTGCAGTTCTGGAATTCTCAGCAAGAGCAATCTTAATTAGACCCCCTCTAAGAAAACACACGCACACACACACACACACACACACACACACACACACACACACACACACACACACACACACACACACACACACACACACACACACGTAAGCACTGAACAGAGGGAGATTGTACATTTGCTAACTTGAAAGACAGTGTGTGGACTTAACTTATTCTCTTTCTGTCTTTGAGCTGCAAAAAATGCATATTCCTCACAAAAGGCTAAAAACAGTGTATCTGACAATGTCTGTCCACCACAATATTGAATTTTCTCCCATCTGTCATATGAGCAGGTGGCCTCCAATTGTGTTGTCATGTTTGTAGTTTTTTTTAACCACTTTTCTCCCTTAAATAGTCTTTTATACATACAAACATGCATGCATACATGCATGCATACATACATACATACACAGTAACTTTGTGTGAACCTATATCATTTTCGGGGTACATGTTTTGCTCCTGGAGCGATCTCTATTTTTACCATTTTTGCACCAGAAGACAGTTGTGGTGAGAGAGTGCATCCCCTGTAAGCCACACTATCTAGCCAGCACATTGTGCTGATGTGGGTATCTCTGATTCGATGAATACTTATGCAGAGCCTGAGGTAAAGGTCATATTTGGTGACATATCCCTGGTGTCTCATTATTGCGAATTTTGGAAACTATGTAGCTAAAGGGGAAACACAAAGAAGAACAAATCAATTTGGACTTGCAAATTATTTGGAGGAGCATGGAAAGATCAATTTTCCTTCTGAATTTGTATGAAATTAGTCAACTTGAACACAGTTTTGCAAAGCACACTCGCTTGAATATACTGTGATTGTATCGGTCCAATCAGTACAAAAGTGCTTCGCAAGATCGAGCAACCCACACATGAACTGACGATGACACTGTCTGGCAGAGTTTCATTTCTCACGAGCAGAAATAAACCTTTTTTCTGGCTGTTTTGTTGATATGACTATATTTTATTCCAGTGCTATCAGCGGGTGAGGAAGTTCAGAATACAATCATGCAAACCTGGTCTGCGCTTGCTCGTCTCTGTCTCTTATTTATTTACTTGTTGTCGATGTGTGCGCCTCAGTCTGCTACGCCTCATAGGCCAGGAATTGTCTCTCTAATGGTCAGGGGAAAGTGTATTCACTTAGAAAAGACAGCCTTCTCCCTTCCTCCCGAGCCCTGCTGCTCCTCTCTTGTTTGTTTGTTCTTCCGGTCCGCTCTAGCACAAGGGTCAACTTGAGTCATGTAAATATCGTTTGCTTGCTCTTAAATAACAGTCTGGACTAAGAGAAGATGCAATATCTCCAGCCTGAGTTTATTGCATTTAAGATGCCGCTTATTGTATTACGCTCCTACTGCGCGAGGCCAGGACCCCCTTACAGATCATTTTAATCAAGTCAAAAAAATCTTTTTGTAATCTCTGTTTATACCACATAACTGAATTTAAGATGAAACAATATCAGTAGTTTTTTACAGTATCTCCAATACTGAACATCTGCTTTATGTGGGTGTGCTTATACAGGCTGCCGAGTAATTCCTCACACAAAGAGGTCAAAAGTACCACCATGCTCGCCGGTGTCCATAACGACAGCCTGGGAGAGTGTTAGACGAAATGGATCCTGACAGAGGAGAGAAGGAGGAGAGCTGACTGAGCTTACTGGGCCTCAGAGCCAGGATTAGCCTCTTTGCCCTTGTCTGGGCAGGGCATGGGCAGGCAAGCGAGGACAGATGTGTAGTGGGGCTGAAAGGGTGAGTGTACATGATGTATAAAGCAAGAAGTGGGGAATCAAAGATGGGGGCGCGGCAGAAATGCAGTTTGGAGAGAAAGAAAAGACGGAGAAAGACATGTTGTGTTCTAAACTGGTCCTGCAGGCTGAGGCCGTGGCCTCTCTGTGTGGAGGAAGTAATGTATTCAGAATTGTACACTCATGGACTTCTGTGCCAGTCCTACTTTCTCCATGCTTTTAGCTCGACGGTTCATCAGCAGCGCCAGTGACTCTAAAAGATCAAAGATCAGAGCACATTGACCACATGTAAGGGCTGCTCATCTCTTCCTATTCTGCTCAAAATGTTAAAGAAAGTTTGCATGTTTTTAATCCAGGCTAATGTGCTCATTTTTCCACTTGCGCAATATCTAAATGACATTACACATAATCCTGGGTTTCCAGTCACAAACTGGATGTTGCTTGTTGGACCCTCCTCTTCTTTAGAGGAATGGTAGGGGAACCAGGTGTTTGAGAACACCAAAGGGGTCGCAAGATACATCTGATGCGTCACATGATGATAAATAGGCTGGGTGAGAGTCAAAAACAGTTTTAGTCTACAGAAATGTGTTTGTTTTTCTGACTTCTTTCAAATAATTCCCATGTTTTTGTGAAAT
Source organism: Myoxocephalus aenaeus (assembly GCA_038501785.1). Classification (NCBI taxonomy): domain Eukaryota; kingdom Metazoa; phylum Chordata; class Actinopteri; order Perciformes; family Cottidae; genus Myoxocephalus; species Myoxocephalus aenaeus. The sequence goes on along the minus strand of JBAMJR010000350.1, from coordinate 6,947,338 downwards.
AAAGGATCATTTTAGCCATTCAGGCTTCAAAGCAGGTCTGGATAACACAATCTCCTTCCTCAAATGACTCATTGAATTCATAAGCAATAAAATTAACCATTGCTCAATTCAAAGCACTCTCGGGTTCGTACTGCATCAGCCTTATTGGTCTGGTATAACCAGCAGCTAATGGCAGCCAATGTTGGCACACACTACACTGACTATTGCTGTGTAACTGAAATTGCAAAGTCAGTTGACTGACTTGATGACTCCTCTTTATTTGCGCTACACATTTTTAGCATGCACTATAATGCTTTAATGGTCACTTGTGGCCACAGTGGTGCTGGTCAGCAAAGGTTATGTAATCTGGCTTTAAACAAAACAATTTCTGAAGGGAAAGTTACCAATCATAGACATATTAAACATGTGACCTGTGCCACGAAGCAAACCTTCTTTTTTCAATAACATGTGCTGACCCATTTATCAATTGTACAGTAGTCCTGGCCTCTCCTGCCCTGCTTTAATCAATCACTGGGACGAACAACAGGATCGAGAGCAAATTGGAGGCCCAAGGGGGCTGATGTTTTGTTAGTTAGTTTAGAAGTCTATTAATACTTCATAACAATTAGGGGATACAACCATATGGAGTTTTCATTGCCCGATGCACTGTTTATTGATTCGGTTAGCTCTTCACAACATGTAGGAGAAAAATGAATTAATTTCAGTGGATTACTGGAAGTGTATCATATTATTGCTTTCTGCCGTCATAACACAGCCAAAGCCTGGAGCAACATCAATGGTGCTTTTTGTTTTTCTGTCTACTGACCTCTACAAGATGCCCACGAGATATAAAGCTCAAAAGAGCCGCTAAATGCTGATGAACAACAAAGTTTTCCTCGACAGCAGGGGTGGAAATAGCTAAAAAGACTCCTGAGACAGATTGGTTATGATTTAGATATTAAGGCTCATGCTCAAACCCACCCCGTGTAGGGAAGGGTTTGCTAAGTTTATAAGTGTGTGTTTTTTTGATAAGAACAATGACCAATGCACTGACTTGAACACAAAAAGCCAAATGTGTTTGTTCTTCTGTTGGCGCTCTGCTTCGTTGTATATGGGTAATCTTTGCTCTGAGAGTGTGTTTGCATGTGTGTGTCTGTGTGGGTGTGTACATTTGAGAGGACCAGCGGATGAGAAAAAGCAGGTGGGATTGGAAGACTTAAACTGGAGCATGTCTGGGTTTGCATGTGTTATTTGAGCCCAGCCTGGAAAAAAAGAAAAGAGGAAAATGAAGAGAATGTGGTGCACTAATAGCAGGAAACGTTAGGACAGCAGAGGGAGGTTTGATGGGACGGAGTCTGGTGCATCCCCATGAGCTTAATGGCTGACTGATCAATGAGCTGCTGTAATTAATACCAAGGAACAGGGATGAAATATTGATAAGCATCTTACATGCAGTCTCTTAGTCTGATTCTGTCTCCTGATGTCTATCTTCCTCTTCTAGAGTGAATGTCTTGCCAGATTGTTAGTCACAAATTAGGCAAAATGATTGCTTCAAAATTTTCAAAGGAATAAGAAATGTGGCCTTGTCAATTTACAGTATTGTGTTGGGCACTACCAGTTAAAACAAAGCAATTGTAGCAGCATGTTGCTTTCTATGATGAATATTGCAGCAGGGCCATTATCTGGCAGATCTCACTCGCTGCTTCCTCACTGCGTGTCCTGGACTTTCCCTCCGCCTCTTTTACACAGAGTTGCTGAAATATTACTGATATTTTGAACACGCGCCCGCTGTATGGTACATCAGCCGCACTTGCTTCCTCACCTAGCATGAAGTTTTACGGCTTTGCACAACGCCATTGGCCTGTAAACTCTTGGCCCTTGAGATGAAGGCAGCTCGACAATGTTGCAATGCCTCTTCCTGCACACAGGAGGTTATTGTATTGTACAACTAACATGTAGGGCTTAGACAGTGAAACGTACCGACTGATTATTTTGATCCCCAAGCCCTCTAGACTGAAACTACCCTTGCCCTTCTTGCTTACACCCTGACTCCATTACCTATTGATTTCCTCCCCGAAGAAACCTCAACAAGGTCAGAGAAACCTTTCGAGCCGTCAGCTGTCTCCACTCTTTCGCAGCCTCGGTTCTCCCCCACTCACTCCACTCGTGCTGTTTTCTTTCTTGTTAGTCTCTTCCTCTCGTCTTTCGCCTCACTTTGTCAATCACGCATGCCCATCACGACCAAGCCTACCTGTGCCGAACAAGTTATTCTGTTCTCTGGGGAGTTGAGGAGAGGGAGAAAAGGGGAAAAGTGTGGAGAAGGGCATATTTGGGGAAGAGCAAAGCACTCTGTCTGCAACAGGAGTTATGCTGTCAGATTCAGCCTGACATGAATGCCGAAGCCACAGGGGAGATAAAGACTGTGAAGAAGTGGCAAACGGTAGTGCATTCTGTTTCAAATTTCATTATAGTTTATCAGATGATGGTCTGGATTTAGTTTTTTACTTAAGATGGAAACGTTTGATTTTAAATCTATGAAAATAAAACAAAGGAGGCGTGGCTTTTTGTAGAAAGTACACTGCAGTATTGCAGAAACAATTTTAGGCAGATGTGAAAATAAGCACCTCAGTGGAGTGTGTGGGTGCCTGTAATTGTGCAGGAGACCGTAAAAAACATAGAGAAAAAGAGAGAGATGGGGGGCATATTTATGTGTATGTTGTTGTGCCTTTGTTTGTGTGTCCTGTGCGTTTCTGTGGGATACAACCATGTAGTTTCATAGCAAACCTCAAGTAATCGAGCTTGACTGCTAACCATTCGTTTTCGTTTGTGCTGGTCAGCTGAACACTGGAACTTCGTTTGGAAGTCGCCCAATACTCTGCCTGCTTTTCGTAAACAACTAAAGGCTCAGAGAAGAGAAAGAAAACGTGGCATGGGACTAATGCGGTTCAAACCTAAAAACAGAGTGTTGACAGAAAGGATCAAGACTGGGTACACTGGATCATCATAGGTTGCAGAGAAAGGCAGAGGTGCTCAAATCAATCAGCATTACCTGAATCTGAAGTCCCAGACCTGAAGTCAAACAGGACCCATTCACAGGATCATCAAAGGAAGTTCTTTTGCGTTTCTTCCATCCTCAACTTGCTCTTTCTAATTAATTTTTCCTCTTCTTGCTCTGAAAACTGCTCAGCTCAGGCTATAAAGGGCCACACATCCCCAGACTACAGCTCAGCACATTATCACTATTATCACTTCCAACCAGTGCTGTCTCTCCCACCCACGACTTTCCCTTCATAAGCTTGCCCTTCGTGTGACTTTTGAGGTAATTTGGAACACAACCACTGGGCCAGATGAATCTTACCAGCAGTACAAGTGGTAATGAGGATTGGGATGAGGGAAGGAGTGAATGGGGAATCTCAGAGCAATAACAGAGCTGTCCCTCTCGCCAAGCATGCCAAACTAATAAAAATAGCGGACAGGATTCATGTGCAAGCAGAGAAAAGAAATGTTGTAAGGACGCATATTTCCAGATCAGCACAGGTTTTCTTTATTTCTCATAATAGGTCAAAAACAAAAGAACATGTAAAAAAAAAAAAGACGATGAATATAAATAGTGTTGTTGTTGTTGTTGTTATTATTATTACATTGCCTTTGTTTGTAGCCAGACACATTTCAACATGCCCCCCACAGCTGCATGTCTTTGTATCTTTTCTTTTATGTGTTTCTGCAGCTCAAAGTCATGACTGTTTTTCTCTCTGGACTCCAATGAACGTGATATACCATGCAATATGAGCTTAGGGTGGTTAGGGCCTCTGCTGTCCAGGTAAACAAAGGCTTCCCAGACTACAGACACAGAGATCGGGCGCTATCCCAGCTTCCTCCTGTGTTCAGCGGATTACATTTCATCCTGGAGACGGGCACTCCAAACCCTCATGGTTGTTATGCCTAGCCCTCCCCCTCGCTACACATAATCGCCGCAGCTTGAAAGAGCTCATAAATCAGTCTACCACAATACATTGTAGAGGGAAAAATGTGCGCCCCTGGCATTTGAGATGGCACGATGCCAACCTATGAGGAGGCCAATTCCACCCTTTGTATTCGGTAGAGAGGAAAAAACAGAGACTGTTTGGTGGCTTGCTTGAGATGTCTAGCATGCCCACTGACTGTCCCCTCCCTGTGTGTTTGAGTGTGTGGGCTGCTCCATCCTTTTGTTGTTCTGTAATGTTTAAAATGTTCAAAATGCTCTTCCCTCACTGGCATTCATTTATATTCTTATTTAACTAGTATCATGTAAATGTCTCAGCTGTAATTGGTCTCTTTCTCTCTCTCCAATAGATATTCCTTTATTCCTTTATTAGTCCCGCAGTGGGGAAATTTCAGGATTACAGCAGCAAACAGGGCAAAGTGCACACAAGAGACATAGTAAAAAATCAAAACAAGTAATACAAATAATAAACAATAGAAAACAGTAAAATCTACAATACTGAATTTGATATATATATATATATATATATATATATATATATATATATATATATATATATATATATATATATACAGTTGGAATGAAAATATAACTATTATTATGAACAGTGTATTAATATTATTATTGCACAGGTTGAAGTGTTATTTGTGGTCTACTCTACTGCAAGCTCAGTTTGTTGTGCAGCCTGACAGCACCAGGAAGGAAGGGATGCACCGATCCCAATTTGTACAGTCCCGATACGATAGAGTTTTGGGTATCGGATGATACCAAGTACTGATCCAATACTGACTGTGTGGAAGTGACAGGGATTATTCTTGTATGTGTAAGGCAACATCAGGCATGACCGAAACAATTCTATCCTAACTGTGTCAAATAAAATGCAACAGATAAATGCATAGATATGAATAAGCTGTATTGTTGTTTGTTGTCAAAGTAATAAATTGAATACCAGCAACTTGAAAAAAATCTTAAAGGTCAACGGCAATTAACATTCAAGTATAAACCTTTTTTAATGCACCAACAAATTGGTGCCATTTAAATGCCAGCATTTTATGTATATCGTATATAAATATAGAATTTAATTGAATAGATTGGCCCCATTTGTCACCGATTTCTAGTGTTGGGATCGGTGCATCCTCAGTCTCCAATAAGTACAAATACAACAGGAGTAGCTCTCACACAAAGTTTAAGCTTTTTTATTATACTACACTGGAAGGGAACAATCCACGAGTAGAGAAACCAAGGTCTCAGCGATGATCCAGTATTTCACACACGTGGGTCATTATTATAAACCGTAAATATCGATGCATGCCCACTCACTCTCCCCTTCCTGTGTGTTTGAGTGTGTGGACTGTTCTGTAATGTTTTAAATGTTTCATGTAAATGTCTCAGCTGTAATTGGTAGCTTTTGCTTTCTCTCTCTCTGCACTGATCCCAATTTGTTTAGTCCCGATACGATAGAGTTTTGGGCATCGGATGTCTTTTGAATATATTTTTGGAGTTGCCATTGGGCTTTGCAATTCTAATGTCACAGAGATTGAGCTAAAGCAAGGTCTTTTATTTCCTGATGTCTTTTTCAGAATCTACCTGCAATCTTGTTTTTCTCCTTCTGCCAGGGAAGATCAATGTGTTTGAGTTAAAACTAGGGGCTAGTGCTAAACGGAGGATGCCAAGCATTGATGTTCTGCAGGCTCGTCACTCAGTCTCAGTCTCAGTCAGGCCTGTCCTGGGAGATAACACCAGTGGCCTGCTTAGGCTGATCAATGGCGTAATCCATTCAAACACTCTCCCACACGACTTGCTCTCTTTGTCTTTGTCATTCATTTGTTTTTCTTCTCTTATCAGTACTTTGTGCTCAGGATCTTACCCTTTACTTGTCATACTTCAGAGACCATGAAGATAATCATTACATAAAAAAAAAAAAAAAGAGTAATTAATTAGTCTCTATAACAAAGCAGCTGTTTGACCTATGTGCAATGGGTAAAGGTTTAATGGTTTGCTGTTTTTAATTTTAGAACATGCAGTTGTCTGTTATTTAATTATCATAAAAATCATTAAGACAACTTAGTCGCCGTTCTTTTGTACATCAAGGCCAAGGTTAATTCTGTCTTAAAACATAATGTAGTGCATTAAAAATTGCTGCATCATCACATTGACTAATCCATTGTTTTTCTTTCCCCCACTTCCCCGAACCCTCCATCTGTCTTTAGCTAAGGTCAAGTCAAAGTGTGCCCCTACATTCTTCGCCTGCGCTAATGGTGTCCATTGCATCATCGGACGCTTCCACTGTAACGGCTTCAGTGACTGTCCTGACGGAAGTGACGAGGAAAACTGCAGTGAGTCTTGCACAACAACTAATTCCAATAATAGCAATCTGTCTAATCATGCCATGAGTCATGATCTGCCCCAGTTGTAACGGTTTAAACTGCAGCTGTGTACTGATGGGTATTGAATATGTAACTATTCCTGTAAAATCTGAGCAAGGACACGGTTCATTCTGTGTCACTATGAACAACATTTATTTAAAGACCTTGCTTACAAAACTCAACTGACACCCCGACCAGTTTTAAAAGCAAAGATCTTTTTTTATGGCTAAAAGAAAACCGGCTCATACTTTTTAAAGTGTTACAGGTTTTCTTTATGTCCTTCCCTTCAAAAGAATGTCATTCTATAAAGAATGCATTGTTGCTGTCCCCTCCATTCACTATCAAATCCTGCGTTTAGAACAGATAATAATCGAGGTGAGGAGTTATGAGTGGGAAATGTAGCAAATTCTATTACATAAACAATAAAGTTTGAGTCATTTTATTTGTTTGCCTCACTTGAAACTTCCGAGTCTGCAGCCTTGGGCCTAGCTTTGCCTTCTAGACAGGTTATTACACATATTGAATTGAAATGATGGACAATAGGAACACCGGGGTCCAGGTATAGTGTGCGTTATCAGGCATATTGTTTTGTCCTCACATGACCCCATCCCTGCTTTCCCATTGGGGAGCGTGCATCAAGCCGATCACTCACCATTGTCAGAGGCAGTGTTCCTCGCCTGCAGGGCACCACGCTCACAAATCTAATCTAGCCATTTAAATGGAGCTTTTGCTCCACACTCCCAGCACATACTGCGTCACCACTGTGTAATTGTCTGGATCTTCTCACGAGATAAATCTGCCTCATTTCGCAGGAGCTAAAGACCAGAACATAAGAGGAAGTGATAGTGCTGGGCAGGATTTTGTTGTATTTTTTAGTTTGATTTTTATCAGCCTCACCAGATCAAATTATTTACTACTGTAACTCACACTGTTTTTAATGTTTTACTTCTGCTCCAAAATTCCCCATGAAAATGTAATATGTTTTTCTCTTACATTTAATCAAATCAAAGTGTTGTTGATGGGACGGGAAGTACACAACACAACTTCTTACAAATTGCTCCACGACAGAATAATAATTAAATATGCTTTCAAATATTTTGTTTATGCTGTGAAGTGTTTTTCTTTTCTCAGAGTCACTCACACAGTTGCTCGTGTTTTCTCAGTTAACTTTGAAACCTCTTACTGTAACCCTGTTTGAACTAACGCTTGACCCTTGACCTCTGCCCCATCTCAACCACAGCAGGCAACCCATTGGTTTGCTCGGAGGCTCGCTTCAAGTGTCGAAATGGCCACTGTGTAGACCGCAGCTTCTTGTGTAACGGCCAGGACAACTGTCAGGACAACAGCGACGAAGAGCTCTGCCTAACTACAGCAGGTAGGTCATTAACTCGATTCATGAAAGGGTCACGTGTGCTGGAAAGAAAGAGGGAATGGAACATCTAGTTAAGTACGGGCAGACTGAGGATGAGGATGAATTAGCGACAAAGGACAGTGAATTGTAGCAGAGCAGAGATGTTCCTGATCTCTCTGATAAGCCTTTATTTAACTCACACATTGCAAACTGTTTTTTAGGGTTTTATTGGTTAACTGACACATTTCAAATTGTCGTTATTGAAGGTTTTATTGGTTAACTGACACACACATTTCCCCAACCTTTAAAAGACAGAAGCCAGCGAGAGGCGCTAGAATACTAAGAAACTTGAATAACTCCTATTAGCACATTGGACTGCTGTAGCAACAAATTGTGAAAGGATACAGCAAAGTCAATCATAAAGCTACAACCAGTAAATGTTTTACTTGCAGGTTATTCTTATTATGTAAAAGTTCAGCAGGACTAAAGTATAGAATGCCAAAGATCATGCAAAAATAGCAATATAGTAGTATGTATGTTATAAGTAGCAAATTAGAACGATATAAGAATATGAAACAGTTATAGCTCACATACATATATGATATGTACAAATATGCTATGACACAATGTATCACTTTATAGAGAGTGTAAAGGCATGTGGTTTAACAATAAGTTGAATATAGATTCATAATTTGTGATAGAATTTAGATTTGAATTAGAGTTTGTTTACTTCATAATTCCAGATGGAGGGACCATATATTATACAAAAACTGAAAATATGTGTATTTATGTCTGTGTTTATTATCTCTGTGATACACTAGACTTTTTGAAGGAGTATAACAATTGTGAAATTAATGAGTGACTGAAAATGTCTTCAAAAAAGTGCCAACATGCAAACAATCACAATACTGTCACATGTACTCATGTTACACAAGAGTGTTGATGTAGATGATAATCTTTTTATGGGGAATTTTAAACTAAATATAGTGTGAAAAACACAGACTAGAAGCCTAGATTCAATATTACAGAAGTAGCTGCAGAGACACCAATTATGGAAGAGTTAGATACGTTTTCTCTCACAGTTAAAAGGGAAGTCTTGAAATGATACCTATAAATATTAATTAACTTAATTTGCTTCATTCAGAGTGCATCCACAACAACAACACAAGCATGAATAATTAAAAGATCCGACTGGGTTGTAACCACCGGTCATCTGTTTTGACAAACCAGAGTTTGTTGAATTTACATATAATCAGGCCATAATTGTTGGAAATATTGACGGGAACTTTGCAGAAGATTTCAGAAAAAGCAAAAGCTTGTGGATCCAGTATTTACAGCGTTGCTATTAAACTGGATAAAATGATGATAGGGCAGTTGGAAGATTATGTCACTCAATATGTCACATCATCGGATATTTCTGAAAACGTCACCCTGGTCATGATTTATTCATAAAGATACAGCAAAGCCACTGACAGATTTGACTTTCTACAGAAGATGTGTCCTGCTGTGAACATTCCTCTCTCTGCCTTTTTGACACACTTGAACACACCATTGCATCATTAGTGTAACGTTGTGAAATCGAATGGTACGGATGACATTGTGCTGACTTTGCATTGTAACACAAAAAACAGTGTTGTCATCCCTGAAAGCGAGTGTGACTTGTTCTGGTACAGAGTGTCTTATTCACTGGCGAGATCCACTTACATTACATTTGGCCTGCCATTGTTATTTCAATGGCCTCGCTTCTTGCTCCCACTATGGCACACCAGTCAGCTCCTGTCAACGCTTCAGCTGTACTTCCACTGGCAAGGCGACATGATTTCTGCCACCAAGCCTGATGTGGACCACGCTGTCAGTGTTTTTGCTGCTGTTCAAGAAAAGCATGTGCATCCCTATCCTTCTGTGTAGGTCTTGCTGTCACACTGATTTGCTCTTTCAGAAATAACAAAACAGGCTAAGTGTGGGGTACAAAAAAACTGTCAGTATCTGTAGCCCACAAGGCAGCACTGTTATTACCAATGCTGCGATAGGCCAAGTCAGCAGAAAGTTGATCGAAACTCAAGAGGCAAAACGCGTCTAACAAACAGGAAAGGAGCTCTGCGGCAGTCCCACATTTGACTTCGGAATATGAACACAGTAAATTCTGGCGCAACTTTTCAACACCATTTATTCCTCTAACATTAAATGAAACTGTGTATTGCTTTCCTCGGCTGTGAAAAATAGCTCTGATCTGACACTATTGATAAACTACAGATGGGTTAATGGTCCCAGCAGATAATTATTGTGCTCATTATAATTTAGCCTGCTAATGTATTATTATTACCCCGCAAATCTACATTTGATAAGCTAACCTTAATGAATTTTCTGTTTTTGTTACCTGATTAGTGAAGCTGATTAAGTTTGTTTTAAATTGATTGTTTTACTTGTGTTAGTTTGCAATGAGAGAATGAAAGAAGGAGTTCCTCCATCATCACTAGATCATTCTTCTCAGGCTCCATTCAATGCAGAGCCACAGAATGCTGAATAGAGCTGTATAGTGATGCAGAAATATTGATTGATATCTGTGTCCACTGAACTCCATTTCCCTGTTGACAAGTGAACAATTCCAACTGCAGTGCTAGCAGAATGTGTGTGTGTGTGCGTGTGTGTGTGTGTGTGTGTGTGTGTGTGTGTGTGTGTGTGTGTGTGTGTGTGTCTGTGTCTTGAGTCTTGTGTTGGACGCTGTATGAACCACTCGCTGTTTGCAGAAAACCTAATACGGGATTAATTTAAGGAATGTTTGCTTCTGTTATACACAATGAAAAAATCAAGGTAAACATTCAGTAAGAATTATTTGGCAGATAACATTTTCAATCAGTTACACTCAGATAAATAATATCATAAAATGCTCATACGCCTCAGTGGGGCTCAGGGAAGATCTAAGGAGGAAAATTATTATACTCACTTTCGACAGATCGGCTGAGAGGCTCCTCAGACTGCCTCTGTTTCTAAAATGTTTTAAGGTGTCTAATGATAAAGTACTAAGTTATATTGTTCTCGTCAAAATAATGCCTGATTGTTCAGCTGTCCAGCAAAGTATTGTGCATGTTCTCAATTAGGCTTCCATAGAAATGTACCAGCAAATGACCCAAATGTTCTCCTGCTTATTTGCAACTTGTGTAGCGCAACATAAAGTACGAGTGTTGAGGAGTTGTGAGCTCCGTGTTGTCGTGACCTTCAGAACACATCGAGAAAGAGCAGCTTTTTTTGTGTTTTGTGCCTTTATTTTTTATCATCAGCTTCTGCACTTTGAAGGCATCACTGGGGTTTGACTCTGCAGTTCTTTCCTTCATGAACTCTCTCTCTCACACGCACGCACGCACGCACACACACACACACGCACGCACGCACGCGCGCGCGCGCTGACCTTTCCTTCTGCTCTGACTTTGCCTCTCTTTATAATACGCAAGCAGAAACCTGCAGGTGACAGATAAGCATACAATATCCGTTCCAAGCCACCCGAGCACAGCATCTCCTTCCTCACTTTCTCCCCTGCCCTGTACTTCCTCCTCTGTTCAACTCCTCTTCCTAATCCTTACCCATAATTACTTGCTTCAGTGTCTCCACATTTGTCTCCTTGATTTGAATAGTCTAGTGAGAGATCAGCACGCTGCCTGTCAGCGGCCAGATCATCACGGCATACATGACGTAGCGTTTGGTTAGCCTGCCTTCGAGGTGTCGGATAATTAGATCCACAGAAGCAGCACCATCCTCTTAGCTTCTTTATGCCTCCAGTGCTTTTATTTCCCATCACTGTGATTTCAAACAATTTGGCACAGTTAGACACAAACAGCAGCACAGAGCCGCTTTTATCGTTTATCGTTTTATTTGATGGGTAATTGATTTTTGAAAGAGCAGAGAGGTGGCAAAGTGGCAAACAGTCCAATGTAACAATACACAATTGTCTATGAATGCATTGGTGCAATCATCGCACAGTGAGATAGAAGAGTTGGGATGGGGAGCCTGTAACCGATAACAGAGATAAAGAAATGGAAAGCACACCACATAAACATAATATAGTGAACCAGAAAAGGGGTCGCGAGGAGCAATAAATGGCAATGGGCAGGAAGATGGAGGCAAGCAAAGAGTCAGGTGATTTGGTAGAGAAAGGCGGGATTTGAATAGAACTGAGCGAGGGGTAGCGATTAGCCGAGAAGGATGAGAGCATCCGTCTCAAGACGAGCCCCGGGGCCGAATAATGTAACTCTGGAGAAAGAAATGACATGAAAGCAAGTTTCGCAAAGCTGAGCTTCTCATTGCTCTCCCTGGTCTGTCGTGCTGCTCATAGCAGGGGATAGAGGCTGCAGTGATGGAGCGCGTGTTTGCCCCTGCATCGAATTGTTGTTGAAACATCGCCGCAGGGCTCACAGGATTTAGCCAGATGCTGGGGGAGCCCTCGCTGAGAACAAGAGAACCACTCTGCATATCCAAAGAAGCATGTGCATGAACGCATGGGCACACACACACACACACATTGGCACAGTGCGATATGAGAGTGATTGTTCTGCATATTTAATTCCCAAAAATAACTGCAACCTCCAGAATAAACTTCCTGAAGGTCATGGGAGTGACGAGTTTAAAGACTAAATGTGACGAGCACAGAAGTTGAAGCTTTTGTAAAAGAGTCTGAGCATCCCCTTAGAGTCATTTAAGAAAATTAATTGATTTAAAATGCACACATCAGCATCTCTCATGAGGCATTAATTAACACAAGTAGACAAAAGAGAATCAGATGGTGTGGTGACTATGGGAGAGTGTGATTCATTCCCAAAACTATTCTGCCTCAAAGAAGCTTCACCTGGGCCTCTTTCTAAACAGAAGTTGTCTTGAGAGAGGAAAAGTAACAGAGTGAGGAGGAGTGTAGGCGTGTGAAGGTGGGAACAGAGGACTCGAGGATGGTTTGAGGGCATCAAAAGCTCTCCAATGACTTTGTGTGTTGTGGAAGATAAGGTATGCTTTGTGGAGTCACAAGCATCATATGTGTCTGTTTTGGTCGTGTGCATATGTTTCAATGTGCATCTGGTCTTTCAGTGGACAACACACAGAAAGGTCTAAATTATTTTATGTTCCTGAGCATAATAACTGTGTGAAGCTGTGGCGATAAGGCTCTCTGATCCTGCTTAAGTTTCACAATGTGCTGTAGCTTTTCAACACCACATGAGGAAGACGTATGGTGTCACTGCTCCTCTAGACTCGAGATACTTACTTTAACATTAGTGTAATAATTGAAGAAATAAAAGGCAAAAAGTACTTTGAAACCATCAAAGCATCAATTAGGCTTCTTCTTTGAACAAAAGGGACAACATAAATTCTGCAGACCACAATGGTTTAGCCATTTTTACATTCAGTACACATCTTGGAATGCATTTACATTGTTTGCTGGATACATACATTTACATATGATTTAAATTGCAATGCATTATAAGCAAAATTATGTATAGTCTGTCTGCTGAATGGTATTGCGTCACTCTTACAACGACAGAATCACTCCCAGGGGTATTAGGCATTTGTTTACACACTGCTTCAATCTGCACTGGGCAGTGTGTAATATTTTGGAAGTATAACTGCCACCACACATTTTGTTCAACTTTCTTTTTGGCAGTAACCCCATCAGAGTAATCATTGGCCTTGAGGTCCTCAGAGAACTGTCAGTCAGAGAGAGATGTTGGCCAGCGAGCTGACAATTAACATTAGTCTGCTACATGAGTAAACTGTCAAAACATTGGCAGACAACATCACCCTTGACCCTGATTGGTTTGATGAAAATTACACCACGCACTATACAATGTCTAAGATCTGCAAAATGAAGTGTCAGCTAAAAAAATTGGGTACCATGACTGTGTGTAATTACACTTGTCACGTTCTTTTGTACATTGTAATGAGCCTGTCAGCGAGAATTACTTGTTTTCAGCAATTGTCAAGGGAATTTGGCTTATTGTAACAATTTCTGTCCAACTAAAACATTAATATGACCATAAGCTTCATTTTGTCCACCATCGCCACATAGCCGCAAACGCTCTCTATTCACCGACAGTACAACAAATACTTTTAACCTTCTGGTTTATGTATGGAGCGCCGCTCTCCGAGAAGTCAAATCCTTCATTTTAAACTCCAGGGATGCTCCCTTCCCACAGAGAGTAATCTGCAGCTTTCTATTTGTTATATCCTCCTAAGGCTGTGTAAGAACTACTCGATACATCCACTAGCACTGCATCTGCTGTTTTGCATAAGCACTATGTATTCAACAACCTCACTTCACAGCCATGCCATTTACAGGCCCAATAAACAGCAGTAATTTAGACTGGGCTGTATATATACTGCTCCGTCTATATACAGTGACTGTCTTCTGACACCCAGCAGTAACTCGTGCCTCTCCATTAGCCTCACCAGAAAACTAGACATTAATATATAGTGTCAGGCTCATATAGAAAAAATAAAGAACGTCATAGTGATTAAAAGTCCCTCAGAACTCATTCACTGTTGATATCCTTTTAGCTCGCTAATGGTTTCTCACACGGCCACGTCCTCCCCCAATGATTGCTGCCAGACTTTGTACCCGAATAATTCAGGTGCTATAGATTAAAATGACAAGTTAAGCCATTTTCAATTTTTGTGGTAGAGACGTGTGTGACGCTGAGATGGTGGTCCGTTCATGGCCTTCGTCAGTAGCACTCTGAATGCTGGCAGAGAGAGAAAAGGTGTGGGAAGGAGCGTGAAATGGCGTAGGGGAATATAATGGCAGCAGACTGAGGTGTGGGAGTGGAATGTAATGGTGCCAGTTTATCAGAGCCAACGCACACTTGTCAGGCACAAACAGGGGAGGTTGCACATGTCGCCGCCCATGGATTTGAACTCAAGGACAGTTTCAGGTTTTTGCTTTTGTGAGCGTGGAGCATGTTCACAAAGCAGCGTTGAGGGGGCTCTCGGCTGTTGGTGCACCGGAGAGAAAGGCCAAGCAGTTGGCAAGATGTTGTTAGCTGCTGCTGCTGACAATGTTAAACTGAGCGGGTGCTGCTTCCTATTTCTGTATTTTAAATTGTAGATTTAATTGTTTTCCATTATTGGCAGAGAGCATTTTAAGTTTGGAGGTCTAGCAGTAGAATTTAGCATATATACTATATTATATATTTTTCTTTATCTGAGAATATATCCTCACTGGTTTCATATTTCATTCCTAGTCATCCGTTCCCTTCCTCCCCTCCTCCCTCCCACTCACCAAGGCTAAGTGTCAGTTTTTATAGAGCTGCTGTTGTTTAAGGACCTTGTTGCCATTAGCTAACGCCACACAAGGGGGGGGGGGCGTGATTCATTCCCGTCCTTGAATCAGGACCAGACAGCCATTGCTGTTCAGGCTCCTGTAAATAAAAAGCCTTTCCATCCTATCGTCATTCAGTCACCATGGTGATGGTGGTCCAGTGACGACCTGCACCCACAGACTTTAGGTGGAACAATAGCTCTACTGTTGCTATTGGGGAGAGTTGTAGTACTTTTTGTGTGTTTGTGTATTATGGTTGCGAGGGTGTACAGGTGATTGTTTTCCATCACTTCTTGTTGACATTCTTACCACACGTCCACTTTAATAGCTTCCTGGCTGAATGAATCCAAGGAAAGTACAGGTTCTCTCTCATTAAATAGTAACATAGTGTAAATCTCTTGTTTGTGCTAGCTTAGTCCATGATGGCTACGCACCAGCCCAAAACATTGAATCATGATAAATGATCTGATTTTAAACCATGTGATTACTTAAGTAGCACTGTAAAATGTAAAACCACCAAAAGGACATAAATAAGCTCATCAGCTCACTGATTTGTGCTTCTACGAGCATCACATTTGCATCAAAGTTGTTTATGCCTGGCCTCATTTGCAACATTCCCCTGCTCCATGGATACTTGGCATGAGAGACGTTGCCCCTCTTTGGCCCCTCGGTGCACGCTCACTGGTTGGCTGACAGCAGAAAGGAAGTGAGATCTCTGTGTATGTGTCTGTGTGAATGGGGCTCCCTCCGTCTAAGCCTTTTTATCCTCGGCATCTAAATCATCTCGGTCATTAACTGTACCTCCACTCTTTTCAATACACTAGATATTTTAGAAAATTGGGCCTCCCTTCTCTAAATTGTGCAAACTCCAGTGAGGCTCAGAAGGCCGTTATCTTTCTTGAACAATATCCTATTAAAGAAAGACTATTGACTGCTCATTAGTCACCCTGCTAAAGTACCCAATAGATGTGACGTACTCTGACTACTTCTTTGAAAAAGTTTAGAGAATAATAATGAATTCCTTAAAAGGTTCAGCGTGCAGTAATAATAACTTAAAAGGAACATTTAATCATTTCTTGTTTTTGGTTTCTCTTAGAAATGTTTCCAAAAGTTTTTTTTTATTTTATTTTTTTATCTCTGGTCCAAGAGAAGGGAAAAATGCTGTTTTTGCATTTTTAAATTGCATTAAGTTAAAAATGGAGAAAATTATAAAACCAGAGCTAAGAGGTGCACTGAATATGATTTAATTCTCTCGGATGGCTTTGATGAATGTTGGAGAAACTTGGATGCATTACTTTCAAGAGACGGTTATGTGCCCAGAGCTCAATTTAATTTCCCCCCACACAATTTTTTTGACCATATTATCGTTTTCTTCAGGCATGTCTAATGCAGCCATCCTTAAGTAGCAGAGTCACTTAAAGGCTGCCTCCCAATATTGCAGAAAGACTGGTGTAATAAAGCAAATAACAGAAGCTGAAATATAAAATGTGAGTAATCAACACTGGCATCAGGTGCATCTTATCAAAATAAGTGGCTCTATAAATTCCACTCTCTTCGGCTCCCACTTAATGGCTGACATGTTGCAAGGGGTTTGGATGACTAAAGTCTTCTTCTCGTCTCATTGCTTGATTACTGCTTTACCTTGTCATGCATGATTTCTTCCTGATAACCTGACAGTAACTAATTCAGTATTAAATATTACAAAGAGGACGCATGATCCCCACATGCATCTACAAGAGTGGCAACACACCAAAATGGTGTGCAGTTGTTATGAGGAAACCGATGGACACCCCTTGAGTGATGCATTAGGTGTCAGTCAGCTCTCGCTATAATGGGCCGGGTTATTTTCTGCAAATGCTTTCTCTGCCAATACTGTAAGTGTGCATTCACCCATGATATGGTTGAGCCGAAGGTGTTGCTCGACAGACAAGGAGCCTTGCCAATTATACATGGTGTGATGGACTGCAGATATTCATTTAGGTGGTGATAAAGATGAGGGTGCAATGGTAGGTGTGTGTGGGTGTGTGCGGGTGTGTGTGGGTGTGTGTTTTGGAGGTGTGAGCGTCCATGTGTTTGGTGTACATGTATCCATCAGGGAAATGCAAAAAGAAGGAAGCTTTAGTGGAACGGAGGAAAAAGGAGAGTGCCCTGGAGAGAGGAAAGAGGGATTGCATGTCAGAGAGTGTGAGAGATAGACATGTTAGAGGATGGTGAGAGGGGGGAGGGGTTTAATATGGGATGGAAAAAAAAGTAAAATGTGAGTGTGAAGACGATGAAGCGGAAGAAAGATGGAACACACAAGAGAGAGAGTGATAGAAAGCGAGAGGGAAACTGATGGAGATGAGGGATTAGGGAGAGTGGCAAAGCCATTGAGAAAAAAAAAGATAAAACCATCTGGATTCATTGTGTAAAAAGACAGGGAATCAAGGGGGAGCACAAAGAGGTGGAGGGAAACGAGGAGATAGAAACAGTAGCTGGGGAAGGGGTCATGGGTGCCGGTAGAGAGTGAAAAAACACTAAAGACAGGTACTGAGTGGAGGGAAAGATAAGAAAGTAAGCAGGAGATATGGTATCTGCAGAGATGGGAGTGATCACGCAAAAGAAAGTGCAGGAAGCACAGGTACAAGCAAAACAGAGGAACTGGAAACAATAAAGTGAGCGATCAGGACGAGTTGATTGACGTCGAGCCAAAGCATGGCAGAAACAAAGCAGGGCAGATAAAAGAAGAGAGAAGGTGGGGATGAAAAAGGCAAACAAAATGGAGAACAGGATTGTGAGTGATTACGGGCGATTGGAGGGAGGTGAGAAACACTACAGGGTATGAGATTTTGAAGGAGGTCTTACTTGAAGCTCAGGGATTGAAGAGGGGCTTTAGATTAGTCCCTGCATGCAACAGTGCTCTCATTCATGGTAATTACTGGATTCTGCACCATCTTTCTCAATTGCTGCTTTGTCTTTCTTTTTCTTATTACTCTCTCTCTCATCCGTCTCTCGGACTCATGTGCATTAACCTCCCATCTACTTTTCCCCAGTTTTGGCATTTGGCTTCCATCTCCACCCTTTTCTCATCACTTCTCTTTACCATTTCACCTCCTCATGCCCCACTGTCTTGTCTCCTCTCATCATGAGCGTTCTCCTCTCGCCTCTGTTCTTTTGCTCTTGCTCCCTCTGGCAGTCTGTGGTCGTTATGTTCAGATGGGCAGGGCTTAAATGCTATGCTTGAGATGATAATAACACTCTGTTCCTGCTCTAGCGGTTTTTTTTTGTCTCTTCACCATCCCCTCTAACACCCTCCTCGTCCTGTTTTTTCTCTCTCTGCCTCACCCATTCTTCCTCTTTATGTTATTCTCATTGTTTGATACTGTCATATGCACACCCACATGCTTGAGGCATGTTAACAACCATGCTGGTGAAAGCCAAGCGGCGGGGAGAAAAAAGCAGCAAGGCATAGCAAAATACTAAACACTAAACACTAAAAAGAGATTTGTGTGGTGGATTTCACCTTTGCTCCTTCGCTTAAGCAGCTTTGTTTGGTGGAGAGAATGCACAAAAAGCAAGGACAAGTGTGCCTCCAGGACAAACGTGTACAGATCGGTGGTATACATATGTCAGCTGTTGGGTAGTTCAAATTACAGTATACGGTTGCAGCAGAGCTGCAGAGAGGAACAAAAAAATGTCATGCACAAAATGCATTGCTCTCCCAACCCAAGAAAAGGCCTTAATTATTGTCACATTCAAAATAAAAGCCATCTTAGCCAATTCTTTATAAAATACAAACATTTTGTTGATTGATATAAAATGTATAGACAATATGAGCCCTTGTGATATTAACAGTTGTATAATCCATCAATGTATATTTGTCCCTTTTTGAATTAGTATTTAGAGTTTTGACCAATACATGGGAACTGACATTGACATATTTTCACATACAGCTGAAGATAGACTTGAAGCAATCAGTATGGTATTACTGTAACCTTTTGGTTGCAGTATTAATGATATTCCACACTGCTTCAATTTCGTATCTGAAAAATGCATTGCATGCTCCTCCGAGTCTTAGATAATCTCAGATCTTAGAGCATGTAGCAAAGCATGTAGCATTGATATTGAATGAATGAATGAATGAATATATACTTTATTAATCCCCGAGGGTATATGTTCATTCATTCATTCATTCATTCATTCATTCTGCCTCGTGTGAAGCACTGAATCCTGGGTTCTGATTAGAAAAATAGGCTTCATGTGACATGTTTAATGGGGAATTAAGGGTTGATTTGTAAACATCTTCACAACCCGAAGCACTTCTACGTTTTATCTTGTTAGTTTTTTCTTATTCGCAGAAAAGTGCATTTTTCAAATACAAGGTTTTGCTCTTCAGCCATCGAGTTGTGGTAAGATATTGATGAAAGGCTGTGTTTCTTATTTATGTGTTGGAGTATGAGTGTGTGTTATGGGACGTGGATGGCACTTCAAGTGTTACTCGCTCTTGTTGACATTATTATGAATTTGAATGTGCATTTGAGCGATTGATGCACCAGACTTTGGTCAGTGGTCTGTTCGTCAGTTGATTGAGTAACAGTGCAGTAGAGCATTTCAAAACGGTTTCATACAATATAAGAGAAAAGAAATCACTGCACAAGTAGCTACCAAAGCAAAATAGAGAGACATTTCTGCCCTATATGAGAAATTATTACATAGCTGTCATCCAGATGTTTGGGTTCCGAAAGCAGCCCCATTGCCAACAAGAATCTCAAATGAAAGTGTATGAAAGTTTTCTTCTGTGTGATTATTGCATTTGGAAAAATGTCTATCTTTCAGATGTTTAAATAAGACAGAAAACAATACAGAGTGTAGTTCCATAGTTCTTTAGAGAGCTTTTTTTCTTCAGGGTTATCTCTGCCATGTTGCAAACGTTTTACTCTTATTGCCTGTAAAGGCACCTCACAGTGGCTATAATGTGCATTCATTTACTCTTTTTAATTGTGAAAAAACTATGCTGGGACTTTGCTTTGACATTCAAAGCAAAGTCCCAGAATACAAGGAAATCGCCTATAGCTCAACACATTGTTGAGCTATAGGCGATTTCCTTGTAGACCACGCACAATAGATGTGGACGTTTCGATGGGTGTATTCCTGATGGGCAGCTTATGAGTGGTGTTTTATAGTTGCTAACCTAGTTTCTCAAAGCAGCATCCTCCAGCTCTGCCAGTCTACTGGGAAACATTTTACTGTGTTGGTATTCACAGAAATATCATCACAACTCAGGGCAGGGATTTTTTATTTTCTTCTTGAAACGTTAAACATGATTGAATACATGTCGGTTCTTCAACTTTTCGAGAGTAGTATTCATGTTTTAAACTCATATCACCTCCATTTGTTAGCAACAATACTATGCAGATCTTTCTGCTGATCAGTTTAATCTGTTAGACTAACTGTTCAAAGTTAGCCCAAGTTTGACAATGTGGACCTGGGCCTGCTTTTTTTTCAATATAGCGTTTTATTTGCTGGTATTTAATGAGCAGTGTAACCACATTTCTTCATTGTTATGGCCTGCTGTGTCTCAGTGCCATACATATTAACTTTTAGAGTTGTGAGTTGTGATTTTTATTGTGACAATAAAGTAAACTGCACATGCAGCTCCAGGGCCGTTGTGAATGGCAGAAATTAAGTTTGTAAACACACTTTGGCTTTCTTAAGTCTCAAAGTTTTTTAAATATCATTCTTCTGTTTGTAAAAACAGACCTTACATTACGCTGACTGCAAAAACACATTACTATGAAAACATGTATTTAAAACTTTTTAGTTTTAGCGTGTAGTATAGAATTATTTTTGATCCTGTAATTGCATCTGCGAAAGTTGTGCCTCAACACAGAAACCCTCCACAGTGTGCTACATGATCACCCTCCCTCACACAGCATCAGATGACTCCCGCAGACTACTGATGATGAATAGCTGGAAGCTGCATTATTAATTAGATGGGCATTGAGTTGACACACTTGCACTGTGTGCCATAGCATGATGTGTGGTCTGTCTCATCTGTGGTTGTGTGGGCTGGAGATTGTGTTTCTGTGTTACAGAATATGTGCATGCATGCCTGAGCCTGGTGCTGATGGATGGGATCCAGAATAAATGTGCATATTCTCAAAAGCATTAATTACAGATACAAACGAACGTGTGCGTGCGAGTGCATGGACGAGGATCAATTACGTTGGAAATGATGCCGCCTAAGTGTACGTTAACATATACTGTGCCTGGCTGTTATTGATTTGGAGGAACCCATTAATGTGGCTGTCTAATCCATTAAAAGATGCTCCTGCTGAGAATAAGGAGTATAAAGGATCAACAGGCAGAGACAAACTGGGAAACAAAGGCATCTGGGAGGGAGAAAGAAAAACAAACATTCATTGAAATTTAGTGATCAAACGGAGGAAAGAATGCTATTGATACAGATGAACAAAAAAACTAAAGTGCGGGAACGAGAGTGCAAGGATAGAAATGAGAAAACAATGTTTTTTTAGCAAGTAAGCTGTACACTAAGAGTATGGAACAATTATCTTCCTTTCCTAATTGTAAAGGTTAAACACACAGTGAGCCCCATTTCTTCAATTCTGCCAATAAGCCACAGGGCTCTTGTGCATGTCGAACATATACAGTATAGTGCATGCATAATTGATTTAAGAAGCATTGATCCTAATTGGCTGTATTGTGTTAATGTGTGTTAACCCATCAGCAACCGGAAGAGTCTTATTTTCATTGTTTAATGAAGCTTTGGCATTGTAAATAGCCAGGGGACGAGGTGACAAAGGATGCTGTTTGTCACATCTCTGCAATTTATCGAATGTTCAGTCTTTTTGGTCTTCAAGAAGACGTCAGTCAGCTCTTTCCAGCTGGGGGCTCCACTTGATGTGTGGGAAGATATAATGTACGTGCAGGGAGAGAGAAAGAGGATGAGAGATGAGATAATTATTGACCTGCAATAATAGCTGAGGAGAATGCAAAAGACCATACAGAGATGGTGACACACACAGTATACCTTCTGGTGGCAAACCAGGATTTATTTTCTATCCCTTCCTCATTCTTTGTCAGCACAGCTCCCCATTTTTAGTTCAGACCGCACAGCATGCATGACCTCCTTGTCTTCTCATATGTAAAAGGTCATGACTTCAAGCTCTTATCTCAGGGAACGCTCTGGGATCAGCCTTATCTCTGACCTCCAGGTACCAGCCTCCCCATTGGCACTGATCCCCAATCTTTCCATGATTCCTCAACCCAAACTGTCACAATCGGAGCAAATATGTACAAGCTGCACAACTGACCATCGTGCTCCACTTCTAATCACTCGGACAGGCAATTGATTCTCCTCTGGCTGAACACAGAGATATGAGCAGCAGCAGCTGTAGACCTTCAGCAACAGGCCGTGTTGTTCTGTTGTTTGACTTTGATAAAAGACGCAGGGGCTCCTCGCGCTTCCAGCCGCCTGACCAGGCCCATTGTTGAAGGAGAGGGTATTAGATGGTGGAATGGGTATCAAGAGTCTTGCTCTGTTTCTTAACCAGGAGAAGAACAGGGCAGAACTAAAGCCATGGGAGGATTGGCATTGTGCGTGGACAATGACATTCTGTGTGCGTCTCCATGGCCTTTTCTTTCCAGACAACGTTTTTGGCGTGTCCGTGTTTGCGTGTCAGTACATCCATTATTGTGTGTATGTATACTGCGTGTGTGTGGGTCTTTGCAGGGTTTATCCCTCTTGATCTGAAGCCAGATCCCAGCCTGACTTCCCTGTGCCTTTCTCTTCTCTGAGCTCATTCTTATCGTAGCGTGGCCTGCCAGGATAAAGTGGGCCTGTCATGTGGGGGCGGGTTGGCTGCTGTTCACTGTACCTTTTAAAAGATAAGCCTTGTGTAGGCTGTCCACGCTGGCCTACCCTTTAGCTTTGAACCTCATTCACTGGCCCATTTGTTTGTTTTCTCACCACATTACTTTATGCAGCAATATATTGTTTAAAAGTCAGTTGTTGGCAGGTTTGATGTATGGTACTCTTCAGTGATAAAATGGTATGCACAATCAGCTGGAAAATAAATCTAGGTAGAAAATACCTGGATTTATTCTACAACTTTTCCGTTTTCAGCATTGTAATTAAGAAAGAGGTCCGAATGAATCTCGTCTGTAAATGGTAAATGGATGGACCCGTACTTGTATAGCGCCTTTCTAGTCTTCCAACCACTCAAGGCGCTTTAACACTACATGACATCATTCACCCATTCATACACTGATGATAGGAGCACCATGCAAGGTGCCACATCAGATTATCAACCATTCATACACCGTAGACGCAGCTACGGGAGCAATTTAGGGTTAAGTGTCTTGCTCAAGGACACATCGACATGGGCTAGCGGAGCCGGGGATCGAACCGCCGATCCTCTGATTGAAGGACGACCCTGCTCACCACTGAGCCACAGTCATGTGTGACTATGATCTGCTCTGAGCACTAAATCAAAGGTTCTCAACTTGAACTTCACTCACTGAAACACCGTCTCCTGTTGCTACCACTTCTCATGAGATAATGTCACAAAGAGGAATGCGTTCTTTGTTTGCTCATGCATGTTCTTACTGTGTGTGTGTGTGTGTGTGTGTGTGTGTGTGTGTGTGTGTGTGTGTGTGTTAGTGCTGTCATATTAGCGCGTTATTAACGGCGTTAACGCAAACCAATTTTAACGCCGTCATTTTCCTTTTTACATTTTTTTCTCGCGAGCACCACGCCGGATGTAGCTCAACCAGAAGCAAAACAATGGGCACGCCGTTTGGGCTTGGAAGCTAGGCTAACGTTACGGTTTGAAATGAATGAATGGTGAGCGCGATACGGCAAAATGAATGATAAGACGCTAATGAATGGAAAGTTTACTTTCAAAAAGTTGTCAGATGGTTCCCTTGACAAGACCAAAGTGGTATGTGCCATTTGTCATTGTGAACTGAGCTATCATCGTAGCCTCTCCAGTCTGAAATACCACTTGATGGCCAAGCACACAGCTGATGCTAACTCTGCGCCCCCTCGTCATAGCAGACAAGAATGGGTGACTTCGGACAGAAACACATGGACACCACAACGAAGAACAAACTTATTGCAGCCATAGCTAAATGGGTGGCTACTGCGTGTTGGCCTGTTAACGTTGTGGAGGACGAGGGTCTAGCTGATATAATACGCATCGCATCCAACGACAGGACCTACGAATTACCTTCGAGAGCCTGACTGCTATGTTCACAGCTCTCTCTCTCTCTCTCTCTCTCTCTCTCTCTCTCTCTCTCTCTCTCTCTCTCTCTCTCTCTCTCTCTCTCTGTCTTAAGCCCTTGTTTACCTGAAATGTGCACTTTATAATTTTATTTTGTAAACCCTTGTTTACCTGAAATGTCCACTTTATAATTTTATTTTGTAAACCCTTGTTTACCTGAAATGTGCACTTTATAATGTTATTTTGTACCGCCCTGTTTGGCAGTTGTTTTTCAATAAAATAAAACATTTGCATAAAGCAAGCCAATCCACTTTTTCATGTTGATAAGAGCATTAAAATGAAAAAAAAAAATTGCGATTAATCGTGAGTTAACTATGACATAAATGCGATTAATCACGATTAAATATTTTAATCGTTTGACAGCACTAGTGTGTGTGTGTGTGGTTTTCTTGTCAAGTTAAAACTGCTGCAGTGCTATGGCTTTTACATGCAATGCTATGAAAAATGCAATCTAGAAATTCAGTTTGACAGTTTGCCTTCATGATTCTGTGTTTAGATTTGATATAATTTACACATTATGTTGTGTTTTTGGAAATGATATAAAAATTATTGGATTTTACACAAACAGAAAAAAACATGTCACATAATGCTAACAAATGAATTTATTTTTCACTTCATAGATAAGAGCCTACTGTAAATGTATCTGTTATATGTCAGCACTAATACAAAACGCTGCAACCCTGTTAACCAGCTTGAATCTCATCTTTATAGATGCCAGCCACCTGTGCACTTTGGGTCAAACTCAGCAGTTTGTGATTGGCAGCCCGAGAAAGACTGATGGCTCAACTGCCACTCATGCGATCGATACAACTGACATCTACACAGGCAGCTCGCACACTCAACTTAAAGCAAGCAGCAAGAACCATGCACTAATCTGATCACTACCGTATGTATGTGTAGCTCCCTTTTGGAGAGTTGGATCACTAGCAGCCTAACTACAGGCATTTACACATGGATTATATGTATTATATGTACATGGATTATATATATTAGAGGACTATATCATTGTGTTTTTCAATGAATAGTCCTTTCCTGCACCCCAGTCATCATTTGTAAGCATC
This sequence comes from Myoxocephalus aenaeus, assembly GCA_038501785.1. Classification (NCBI taxonomy): domain Eukaryota; kingdom Metazoa; phylum Chordata; class Actinopteri; order Perciformes; family Cottidae; genus Myoxocephalus; species Myoxocephalus aenaeus. The sequence goes on along the minus strand of JBAMJR010000350.1, from coordinate 6,922,021 downwards.
ACACCCAGTAAAACAACAGACACTTCCTTATCAGTGTAGTCAAGGTCGCAAATGTATAATGGAAGGATTTACCACACGTTATTAATTTCTTGCCACCTTTTATGGGCATCTTCCAAGGTTTGCTTGCCTCTCAAATGTTGGAGTTGTCATGAATGCATCTCCAGAGAAGACGTTTTAAAAGCATCCCTTATGCACAACGTAAACACCATGTAACAATATCAAGCAATGGCCAAAAATAAAGCAAGTTTCATTGTGGTGCATTACCAATTTCAAAGACTCTCACAGCATTGGAAAGAATGGATACCTCCTAAAAGAAGCATGCATGTTTTGGAAAGTGTTTGGTCCTACGTCCAATTTACAGTGTAAAAAGTGAAAGCATCATTTGCTGATCCACTCAGCCATATCCTCCTCCTCATCAAACAGTCTTTCATCATGTTTTTTTGGTCAGGTTGCCTCTGGTACCATTTACTTTTTCAGTTGACCTTGTACCCGACTTCTAATGAATGCAGCTTATTTTTTGAATTCAGGGGTTTAATGCTTAAGGATGCTCATCCACACCCCTTACATAATATTTTAACATTATCATGTACTTAAATCAACCTTACGACAGGAATATTATATTTCACAGAAGAAGAAATGACATTCACATTCTTTATTTTCACATTTGAGCTTAATGAACATCCTAATTCTTTGTGAATGTCAGCCAGCGCTTTTCTTACACGTTCAATCCCAACTGGTGAAAATTGTAATAAGTCACTAAATCCAATGTTCCCTCAACAGTCAATCGTCCCTGTCACAGAAGCTGTCAGATGAGGCTGTCTCTCTGTGACTCCTGCATGTCAGCCTGCCTGCTGTTTTGTCGATCTAGCTGCTGGTTACAGTTTATAATCTTCTCATCCTGAAGAAGCTGGTTGAAGCCTGCAAATGCACACTGGCCTGAATAGGACTCCTAATCTCCACAGTTTTATCACTCAGCTCCATCACGTCTTGGCTTTGGGTGTTATCTGTCTGTGCGCATGCGTCAGGCGTATGCGAGTTTGTGTCCACCCTCAAGCCAGCCTCCTCCCCTTTCTAACTCACCTTTTGGCCCCAAAGAACAGTTGCCATAGTGACCGTACCCGTCGTTTGGTGGGAGGGGATCTTAGTCAAAGCCTCTCAGCGATCCTGAGCAACCTCTCACCCTCCCCATTCTTCCTTTTCCTCCAGGACAATATAGCCTTCACAACCACCAAAAGGGTTTAAGGAAAAAATAATTGATCCTCCCACGTCTGTGCCTCAGTTGAAGCATGCAACTTGTTACAAATAGAACAATGAATGACGCGTCATTTTTTTTGCAGCTCCTATTTAGTCAGATTCTCTGTGATGCACACACAAAAGTGATATTCATAGCCGATCTTTTTACCAAGACACAAAAGCCTGTTTCTCATGAACACACCTTAGAGGCTTTTCCCCCTTGTGCTACAGAGGCGATTCTTCTGTACCACTTCTCTCTGCTCTCACATGTTCCCCCCACAGCAGCAGCATTAAGTCCTTTGTGTTGGAGATCCAGCAGTGGAAACTTGTTTTCTCTCTGCACACTAAATAGGAAGCTACCTCTAGCAGCTGGTCAGCTCAGTATAAAGACTGGAAGCCTACACTGCAATAATTGTCACGTTGTATGTTTTGGTCTTACATGGATAATGTGCTGCACTATTTCATGGCCAGGTGCAGTGACCTCAGTGTGTCTCAGGTGGTTGCCTGGCAAACTCACGGTGATGACAACACACGGTGAAGTCACTGCCCCCAGGGAAGAATAAGTCCAGCACATAACACCACAACATGTCATGCAGACATGAGAGTGGTATCGATCTTGTCATCTGACTCTTGGCAAGAAAGTGAATGAGCCTACGTCCCATGATGTCAAAACTATTCCTTTATTGAATTTTACTTCGGTGTCAAAACCCACAACTTTTAGAGTTATAAGAAACCGATCAAGTAGATACGACAGCAATGTATCTATAAGCACATACATAATTTCACAGATACACAGACAGTATGTCAACTAGATTTAAGGTCTTCCAAATGCTGCACCATACATACAAGATGAGAACCAAATATTGTCAACATTCCTAAATATTAAGCGTTATCTGTAAGACATTGACATTGTCCGTCCCAAGCCTAATGATATCATCACTATAGTAAAGCAGTCATCTGTATGTTTATATAGTGTTTTCTCAAGCCTTTATTTAATGTGACAGGAAAGAAAGTAGCGGAATGACATGTAGCAAATATTCCAGCCAGCCAGGAATCAAACAGTGAACTCGCTGCTGAACACGTTTTGCAGCCATGTGATAGTCACACTCATCACTCGGCTATCAGGTCGGCCAGTCTAACATCTGGTTATTACAAGTACATACTGTTGTAGTACCCACTTCATTTATCAGCTGCACTGCATTACTGTTTTAACCCCATCCTTGCTCTCTTTTATTTAAGTCAACGTCTGACCTTTTCACAATAGCTGCTCCAGGAATGTGCCCAACCTGCCCAACGTCCTGTCCTTCCCATCTATCCCCCACTCTCCTCCTCCTCATCTTCCTCTGTGGATGTTCTCCAGATGCTGAAATCATTCATTAACTCTAGCCCATCTCCCCTTTACTACTCTAGCGGCCCACAGTAAGCTGTGACTGAGTGTTATGGGGGGGGTCTGATAGTGGCAAGCAATAGAGCGGACAAGTTATTACAGGACAGGCAAATAGAGTCCCGATGAAGCATGAAAACCTCCCTTCCCCGAAGCGCCACTCAAACATACAGGGCTATACATCTAGACAGAAGGACAGAGTTTGAGAGAGATATAGTCTTACACAACTACACAGGCTCTCTTCCATGAAACCATGAAGACATAAACAAGTCTTTAATGAAAAAAGAAAGACAGACAGGCGTATAGAGTACCACACACACAGCCTGTCCAATAAGTCCTTCTATCTCTGCGCATACTAACAAGAACAGACATATAGAACATGATGGGGCACAGCAACAGGAACAGGGTGACAGCCTGGGACATGAATATTAATACTGGGATGCCAAAGGGATCTGGAACAGTCCTGCAGTTAGCATGCTTTGCTTCGCAGCGTGGCTTGGCAGGGCAGCTTTCAATCAATCAATCTTTTATGTGCCACTAGGGGGAAGTGTGTTGGCAGGGAGGGTTTGTAAAAACAATTCCACAGAACAGAGGACAACGAGGGTAATCACATGCTAAAGTAAAGGGTACAAACCCTAAGATCTCAAGGGAGGAGGAGGAGGAGGAGGAGGAGGAGGAGGAGGAAGAAGGAGAGAAAAAGTGTTAAATTTGCTACAAATACATGAACTGAATGAAACATCCAATGTTCTTTCATTGAGGACATTGGACCTTAACAGACTTTGGTTTCACATGCAGTGAGAACGTTGGGTGCTAGTGAAATATACCTTGAGTGTTTCACAGTTTCTTAGCAAGGATCCCTGTATCAAAAGCCATTTATCAGTGTTGCCTGAGTGGATATGTCTCATCTGTAAGATACAGCACACAAACAAACATCTTGAATCTCAACTGCAATAGGGAAAAATGTGAGGTGAAGCATGGACAACAGGTATTACCGGGATAAAGTTTGATCTGTATCTGGATGTCTTATCTAGATAAAGAAGGTCAAATGTTAATGGAGGGTGATAATGCACACAAACACAATCAGCATGTGGCTCGAACTGCCAGACCACCTCTGGAGTTGAGCTGGCTTGCAGAGCAATTGGATGTTATTGGACAGTGTCTGCTCATGAGTTAGAAATAAAACCACTTCAGGCTCTGCTCTGCTACAAGCCAAAAACCCCAAAAAGGACAATTCTCATCCCCAAAATCAACAAGAAAACATTGAAACATTCACAGTTGCTGCAAAATGCAATTGATGCAGAGAAACGTGTTTTTCAGATGCCTCCTGTTAAGGAAGAACAGATATAGTAACCTGCTTAGCATGACAAATGGGACCAAATCACAATGTTCCCAATTATTGGGAGTACATGCAATGGAGTGGTTGGGTTGTATTCCAGATGCAGACTTAAATTTAATAGCAGGTGTAAATTGGGTTAGAAAGACGGTAAAAAGCTGGATAGTTTCAGTTTTATAATCCTTTTCAGCAAAGTTATTGCCACCATATCCACCACAGTCACTTTTAAGAGTTTGTTTTTCACCCTCTAGATGTCTCTGCTTGTTGTGTCTGAAGTGAGTAAATGCACGAGTGCCCCAAACAACCCACAAGTTGCTGTTTGTAGTTTCATCCCCATTCCACCATGTGGCACGGGCATAGTTAGCTAGCTCATTCTGGATGAAAGGCTTTCTGGGATTTTGTTTGTGTTGCCGTTTTTGCTCGTATGATCATCTGAATGCAGCCTGTGTGTGAATGTGTGGGTGCGTCAATGTGTTTGAACTTTTGTTTTTCTGATGAATTTACTGTATGATATGCTTGTGAATGTATGTGCCTGGTTGACGCGCACACTGTATGTGGGGATTTAATTGCACGTGGATGCATCTGTTTGAGGGTGTTTGAAGCCAGATGGCGTGTGCCCCCCCAACACACCCCTCAACCCAATGCACGCCCTCCCCCTGTTCTGGATGCCCGCCCACTACTAACGGATGAAGTGTGAACGTGTGTGAGTGTATGTGTGCATGTTGCCAAGTAAACATGAGAGCTGTCTGCCCCCTAGTGGTTTCATCATCCTCTTCTCGTCTCGTACTGGACTTAATGTGCTGACAAGTCTGTCACTGGCGCCGCACCTCATTTTATCACCCCGTGTTGTGGGCGTAACTGTGGCAACCGAGCTGCCAAATGAGGCAGAAGCCCCACATCAGTAATTAGCGTCAGACAAAGTGACTGCAATAACGGAAAGCACCTCTGTGACCAACCTCAATCAGCTGGAAACAGTTGTACTCGACACGTATGCAAATCCTGGAATGCTGAGAGGATGAGTCCGCCCCTCTTTGGACTCTTTTTAAAGATGGCACTTTGTGAATGTTAAATGAGTCTTCAGTGCATCGGGAAAGTACAGCACATCTGTGTCAGGCCCTCTCTTTTCCCTCAGGAATGAGCCAGAGGGAGGGAATATCCCCATTCCCTTTATTCAGAGATGTTTTAAGTGTGGCAATTAAGATATGTGGAGTTTTTTATTAGGCCGATTTCTTTTCATGTTACTCTACTCATTCATCTTTGGATGAGCTTATTCTGACAGTTGTTAGTTAGCATATTCAGTGGCAAGTAGCCAATCAGGATAGAAAAAAAAGCTCTATTTAAAACAAAAAAAAACGTGTGTATCTCAGCAACCCAACGACAAGTCTGCTGTTGATCTGCAAGATAGTTTGATTAGAGACAGACAAAGGAGTGAGTCAGAGCTTGTATTAATCACTGCACGCTCAATAGGCTATTATGCACTAACATGGGCCTTCACTTTGGTTCAGTAGCTGCATACAAGCCCACAATGTGTGGGTGTGTCCCAATATGCTGTCTCATCTTGTTCTGTAGCACCTCTCAATGGATTTCTGTTTTTATTTCATTTCAAGTAAGACATATTACTTGATATTTTGATGTGAAAGCTTATTGCTCATGGGCTGTGCTGTAGTTTAATGGAAATCCCTTTATTTTTAGAAGGTGGTGCTCCACAGTAGTATCTACTGGTAAAACACAGATAAAGAAATGTATGGTTGCACACAGTTGTGTTCTTAGAGAGAATAATTTAGATTTTAAATGTGGACAGGATCGTGATATATAAGAATTAGATGTTACTTAAATTGTGAGGCTCATCACCAAGGAATTTATTTACTGGAGCTGAAAAAAACAAACATGTATTTTAGAGGCCAAAATCAATATTTGAGAGTTAAAAAAAACCCTGATTGGAGTATATAATGGCCATTACTTACAGTATATAATTATATACTCCTATATTAATATATAAATAATATTGTATATACTTATATTCAGAGCCATAAGTATTTGGACTGTGACAACATTTTTCGTATTTTCCTCTTTACTCGACTTTACACCGATTTGAAAGGACACAGTCAATATGTGGTTTGAGTGTAGACTTTCAGCTTTAATTCAATGTATGTAATAAAACTATTGCATTAACCGTTTAGGAATTATAACCATTTTTACTCAGTCCCCCACATTTTCAGAGGCTCAAATGTTATGGTTTGTTGGCCAGGTGTGACCTGTTCCCTCGTTATTTCATGACAAATTAAGCAGATAAAAAGTTCCCCCACATTTTCAGAGGCTCAAATGTTATGGTTTGTTGGCCAGGTGTGACCTGTTCCCTCGTTATTTCATGACAAATTAAGCAGATAAAAAGTTCTGGAGATGATTCAAAATGTTGAATTTGCATTTGGTAGCTGGTCCAGGAAACTCTCATCATGAGGACCAAAGAGTGTGTGTCAATGCAAGTGAAGGAAGCCATTAAAAGGCTGACAAACTACACAAACCTATGAGGCAGATAGCAGAAACATTAGGATTGACCAAATAAACAGTTTGGTACATTCTTAATAAGGAATATACTGGCAAGCTTACCAACACCAAAAGGCCCGGAAGACATGTAAAGTAGATGGAGCAGAATTATTTCCTTGGTGAAGAAAACCCCTTCATAACATGAATACTGAGGTCAGGAATACTCTGGAGGAGGAAGGCGTGTCTTTGTCAAAGTCTACAATCAAGAGATGCCTTCATGAGTTTGAATACAGAAGGTTTACAACAAGGTGCAAACCAATGGTAATACTGAAGAACAGGAACGCCAGATTATACTTTACCAGAAAACATCTGAATGACGCTGATGAGTTTTAGATGAAGGTTCTTTGGAAGATGAAACCAAGATTAACTTGTACCAGAATGATAAGAAGAGAAAAGTGACGAGATGGAAAGGAACGGCTCCTGATTAACATGGTGGAGGCAGTGCTGTGGCATGGGCTGGTATGGCTACCAATGGAACTGGGCCATTGGTGTTCATTGAGGATGTCTGATAGAAGTAGCAGGGTGCGTTTTGAGGTGTTTAGGGCGATACTATCTGCTCAGATTCAGCCAAATGCTGCAAAACTGATTGGACAGTGCACCATTTCTCTGCAGGCAAAGAAATGGATTATTCTTCAATGGCCAAGTCAGACACCTGATCTCAACCCAAGTGAGCATGAGAGAGAGAGAGAGAGAGAGAGAGAGAGAGAGAGAGAGAGAGAGAGAGAGAGAGAGAGAGAGAGAGAGAGAGAGAGAGAGAGAGAGATGAGAGAGAGAGAGAGAGAGAGAGAGAGAGAGAGAGAGAGAGAGAGAGAGAGAGAGAGCGAGAGAGAGAGAGAGAGAGACCTGCATCCCTGAAAAACCCAGTGCTAGTTTTCAGACAAAAGTAGGAGGAAAAAGGAAGCCATCTAAGAAACCCGAGGCTTGTTAGCCAGGTTTAGAAAGGATAGCACAAAGATGTGCACTAGAAGAGAGCAGCACTAAAAGGGATCCAGGCAAAAAGTGTACGTTCCTGGTACTGAAGGGATACAGCAGGGGGTCTGTGTGACTGTGTCTCATAATAGATTTAAAGCTAGTTTGGAGCAGCGTGTCTGCAGTTCAATTGTCTTAGTCTGTGGTAGAGGAGATGAGATGTGTGTGCATGATACTCATAAAAGACACTATATACGCATTCCTCCACCCCTTCCCTCTGGATTTATCTACATCTGTTTTTAGATCTGTCCTCTTTAAACTCCTCTCCTCTGTCCACTGTTGTGCTGCATCTGTGACCCCTCCATGTCCCTGTAATTCTCTCCTCTCGTATAGGGATAATAAGATTGATGCAGGCGGGAGATAATGAAACGCGAGAAAAGGAGAGTGGTAGACTATTGGAGAGAGAGAAAGCAGTGAAGAAGGAATAAGGCTAGAGATTGTAAAGGGAAAGAAATAGAGATTGAAAATCGAGGGTTGACAGGTTTTTGCTGTTGATAAGCATTCTTGAGCGCATAATCCAACCTTAGTATAGTTGTTGTATTATCCTAAAAGCAAGGTACTGTACATGTCATTGCCATGACAGTAAATTATCAACAACAGAGAGTAGAGCAGAATAGCAGGTGCAGAGGAGAGGAGGGAGCAATGGGACGCACAAAGCTGAGGGGGTGGAAGAGGGAGGCAGAGGAGAAGCAAGAGGGGGAAACAAACTGCACAGGAGTGCTGAGGAGGAGGCAAGAGGAGAGGGGAGAGATGTGGGGAGAAAGCACTCTGATGTAATTAAAGTGGCTGAGTTGAGAGGCTGCACCTTGCAACCCTCCCCAAGCCTCCCCATATGGAAGGTTTATGAGTTTATGAATAGAGTATAGAAGCACTGTTAGAGGTGCCAATGTCACTGGAGAGTAAAATTATTTACGTAGAACATAAGTACATCCACTGTATGAAGCTCCACTCAGAAATTCTCCAAAATGTTCCTGAGATTGGGATCATGTTTACCTACTCAAGATGAAATCCCTAATGATTAAAGATGAAAGAAGATGAATATTTAAACATATATTTATAACTTTTAGCTAACCATTTAGACTGTTTACCCATTAGCTAATACATGACATACATTAACCCTAACCCGATGCAAACCATTACCATTATTCAAGCTTTATTAACCTTTTATTCATTGCCTATAGTTTAACTATTTCGACCAGTTACAGAGCTGCCAACAATTGACCATGAGATCAATGCAGTTGACAGTTTTCGCAAACACATCTAATTTCTCATGCAGGGAAAAACAAATGTATGACTGATAGCTATCTAAACTGACTAATCTAATACTTGTATGGAAATAATACGACAGCAGGATAAACAATATGACCCATATGATCGAGGATATTAAAACCTCGAGCTGCTGCTGAAAATAAAACAAAACCTTAAACATATAGACAAGAACAGGCGGATTACCACTTACTGTGTGCTGTTTAATTAATTATTATTGATGCATCACGTTTCAGTGTTTGCTTTCCATTTCTTTCTCCACAAGTTGGTGGGTAGTTGCTGCTCCGTGCTCTGCGGGCTATATTTCCATGAACCCAGCCAGATCGCAGTCAAGTGCGTACTGCCAAGTGCCAAGAAACTGGAGAATAATTAATCGAAATGGCACGTTTGATGTGCACATAAGCGTGAGGGCTTCTGTGGTTATATTACAACAATCGGATGATGGTTGCACAAAATGTAACCAGTGAAACCACCGTGCGTAATTGGCCTGATAGTGACATTATCTCTCCAGTTTGAGATGGAATGGATATCCGTTGCCTTCATACGGCTGTAAAGAGAGTCACAAGAGTAAAGGAAAGGCCTTCAGTTTAGTACTACTAACTGTCATGACAAACAGACATCTATTTTGCCATTAATGCCATCACCGCTAGTTGAAACATCTGCATTATCATGTGAAATAAAGTTATTGTTGCCGTTTCAACAATTAACTAAATTACAGATATTACCAGACTAATGTTCATGCAGCTATAAGAGCATGTGCCATCTGAGGAATCCATGTCATCAAATAGAAATTATGGAAAAGCATCGTAATCCACCAAACAGAATTAAGCAATTTAGCATACAGACACATTTGACTGAAATAAATTGACTTTCCTGATTGACAATATCTTCCAGTTGCCCATTTATCAGGATGCTACATTTAAGGATGTTTTCACAGTTGGCTGGTTTCAGCTTTTTATGTGAACTCAGGGGATTATTTAGCATAATTTGGCTATAATTTCTGGAGGTTGTTAAGTATCAACCATACATATTCATAAAATTTTGTCTGCTGAATAGTTTGAATTAAATGCCTTGAAATGTCTCCATGCCTCCTCATAAAATGCACCAACTTTACCCGGACCGGATCTTACTCCAAACTAAATAGCAAAGGTGGCAGCTAACTTACTTTTAGCTATGGCCTCTATTTCAACCAGTTATCCATTACGTTTAGCTACCCGCTAGACTTCTGCTAGCTTGCCCACTAGCTACCCCGTGACAACTGCAAAACTACCCTAGTGGTTACCAAGAACCCCTGCTGGGAAGTCACTGATCTACATCAATTGGTTTCCTGACCGCAAGGTCTGAATGTTTATTGCTGTTTCTTCATACAAGACTTGTATGACATTGAATAAGCTAAAAGGACAGCTCCCTTCTAGGACTGTCCTGGACTAAATACATTCTTAGTTGACTAAGAATTGATTTAGTCAACTAATTGATTTGTTGATTTAATTGACAGATCTGTACAAAGATATAAAGAAGACCAAAAGTACCACTTTAAATCTTGGGTTTACTAGAGATGTGCTCATAATTCTCCTGTAATAACTAATTCTGTATGAAAAAAGCTTTAAAAAATGACTAATCAACCTGAGAAATATTAGTGGACTAAGAGTGCGCAGCCCGATTTCCTTCGCTTTAGTATTTACTCCTATACATGCATTCGACAGTGTCCAAGCAGCTTTGCTATTGGTCGACAGCACAAATGTAGCCGACCTCAGCCTTTCATGTCAGATTTTACAAGACAAGACAGGAAAGCCTCCAGTGAACTTTGATGTTTAACTTTGATCATGACACCTCCATCAAATGAATGAGGTACAAAGTAACAGTGTCAGAGATGCTAGCAGGACCAGGCAGTATGAGTACATGTAGCGTGAGCACAGTACAAGTTTGAAAGCCAGTAAAACGCAAAGTTCATTTATTCAAATTTACCTGTTTTAAACAGTCAAATGGTTATTGATTTTCATCTTAAAAAAGGGAAAGTATACAAATGTTTATCCATTGAAATTGAAATTAAAATATTCAATCATAGGTGAGAGTGTGGCTTTTCCATTTTTCCTTTTCATGTACCTGAAACACAACATTTCTGCTATCCAGGACTTTGATGTGTGAATCCATACTTCAGAGAAATTACATTTCTGCCATCAAAGGACATGAAGTGTGCATGTGTCCGTAAGGTACCGTGTGTGTGATTCTGACTCTTTTCTTTTGAATCAGAATTAGCATTGTTACTGTGAGACCACCCTCACGTAGGTGATCACACCTTTCTTTGAATGTGGTGATCACACCTTTCTTTGAATGTGGTGATCACACCTTTCTTTGTCCCGTAACTGCAACTAATCGCTCAAAATGGTCAGAACGTGGAGCTCAATCACACTCCCAGCGGGAGACACACACACACACACACACACACACACACACACACACACACAGCGGGGGACACACGCACACACACAGGACCTCGGTCCTCTAACAGAAGCTTGCTTCAGTCTCTTTCAGTCTTTTCATCTCCCTGTGATTTGAAACAACCTTTCACGCCTCTATTGCTAATGTTCCGAATAGGCTGCCATTGTTAATGTTGCAGCATTATGAGTTCCTTTTGTGTGTGTTTCCCTCTGCTCCCAGGGGACTGCACCGAAACCTGACACAGGCAGCACAGGGTGGCAGCGATGTGATCTCTTTATTTGTGCTTTTTTTACAAAGTAATTATGGAAAAAAAATGTCTTTGTTTTGGCCTTTCTCTGCTGAGAGTCCAGTTCATAATTAATTGGTAGCGCAAACGACTAGCCAATTTTAAATCACAAGGGAGGGGTCGAGGGGGCTTGTTTTATTGGCTGGGGCTTGGTTGGGGCAGCGGGCGGGTGGAGCTTCTGAATTAGATTAGATTTAATTAAGGCATGGGGCCCCTGACTACACACTGGTACATAAATAGGCTGTATGCCAGACTGGTTGTTGTTGAGAATTCAACAGCGTGTGTGCACACACACACACACACACACACACACACACACACACACACACACACACACACTGCTGAAGACTCCCTCAGGCCTTCAAGGTCAGGTAGACAGAGGAAACATGCAGCACGGTGTCTGGAAGTTTTAGAAAAACTCATCCTCAGATGATGGCTCGCTGCTTTGTCCAGAAACAGCTCTGAAAAATATTCTTTTTGTATAAGCTTGTATAAATGGCAATTAAAGTAGTCCATGACTATGAGATATGAGTTTACAGTTAATCACAATTCCTTCTCAGCATTCTGGAGGTTGGTTAAGGGCATTTTGCCGGTAACGCTCGTCTTCTTGCTTCTTCTCGGTTCATTTTGTTTGTACGCCCTCTGGTGTTTCGGAGAATGCCGCTACGAACACAGCGCTGACCATAAGCACCTTTGTGCGTGCTCGTAGCTGGCCTGCCTTCTATGGAGGCGCAAAAAAACTTAACAGGACCTATATGCCGGACTATTTCTTGGAAAGGCGCCAGGCAAAGAAAAAGTCTGGTATGTAACCAGATGAAGCTGAAACCGTAACCTGTTCTTTTGAGGTATTTTTGTACAGATTAAACAAACCAAGCCAACCTTTCTGTTTCCATGTGTTTTGTTTACAGTCTGTATGCTAAGCTCAGCCGTCTGGCTGCTGCTTGTAGCTTCATACATACTGAGTTGTGAGTAATTGCCTGGCAAGAAAGCGTATTTTCCAAAATGTGAAAGTATTTCTTGGACTGCACATTGTGACCTTTATCAATGCATGATTTGAATTCCAGTACATATAACGAGATCTTACATAATCTACTTGGAATCAGTCAGTGGAGTTCCCTTTAGTCAGTATAGCTTTGTGAATCAGACCTATGACTCAACACTACAGGGTCACATTGCTTGTAGCTTTGAACATTTCATTTAATTCTCCTTGTAGCTCTAGCTTGTACATGTGGGGGGAATCTCTAACTTGTGCTAAATGCAATATCCCCCAAGCGCCTGTAAGTCTCTATAAGCCTGGAGTACTTCAAAAAAACTTCAAATGGACTTGCCTTGTTGCAGTTTCAGGGGATTTAATCCTTACAGATGGCAGCATTTTCGGACTATCGATTCAACCTTGAGATATCTCGCTATGGTCATTTCCTGGCAATCCTTCTGGGCAATATCCTCAACAGTCTGCATGGTGGCTAATGAACAGAGATGTGAGTCCTTGAATATTAGGCAACACAGAAACCTCGAAGACAGAGCATACAAAGTACCCCAAAGGGTGGTTTGAACTTTTTAGGAGGCACATGGAGGTTTGATGTCTACAGACCCTGAAGGCAACAGTGTATTTTGAACTGAAACAGCAACTGTAAAATACTTTTATGTCGCTTATTCCTCATTAGCACAGCCTTCCTGCAGCTCTGTAATAAATAGGATTCCTTCCAATCGCCCTACCTCGCTCCTTAGTTCAACAGTACTGTCTGCCGGTGAGCAGCAGAAACGCCATTTACATGAGCCTCACCCCGAGTTTCTGATTTAAATTCTCACTCTGTAATATCAGTCAGCGGAAATGTTTAAGTGCTATTCCCTCATCCCATCTGAAATAATAATAAGCTGCAGTGCTCTATGCCATTGTAGTACTCCCCTTCCTCATTTCAGGCAGCGAGTTGCTCTGCGTTTCTTGCCACTGGCCACGGCTCTCATCGCGAGCATAAAGTTCCTGGATTCCTAGGTAGCCTGCAAATTCCCCGTTTCCCTGCGACAAACGCGGTAATGTGTGACGGCCCCTGATGCCTTCGCTCATCTTCAATCCCGAGCAACTTGCGTTTTATCCAAAATTGCTGGAAGCTGTTTTGTTCTCACAAAGAATTATTCAGCCTCTCTTTTCTTTCTCTTTCTTGAAGATAAATAGTGAGGTGGTGGGCTCAAAACTAGCCTCTGCACAGAACACGCTGCACTGTTTGTTCTCTTAGTCTCTAAAAGCTCTCGGGGAGAGTCTGACTGCTGTTATGCTTATTATGTAGCACTCTCATCTACAAAAGAGGCGGCCTCTATTGAATCACACAGAACACATTTTGGAATGAACCTGAATTCACTGCTTTATATTCATGCCAGTCTTCCTCACTGCCTTCTCCATTCCCCGAGCTCTTCAAGTCCACCACTCATGCTCCTGTATCCTCAACCACCTCGTCCCTCAAATTGTTTCCCTCTCCATACTTATTGCCTCCATTCCTCTCTTTGTCTCTCCTGCCACCACTCATCCTTCCTCTTCCCCAAACCTCCTACATCATCCATCCTCAATTTGCTCTTCATCCCTTTCTTTTTCCCCAACAGAAGCTCCGGGGCAGGACTTTGTGACACTGGACTACCGTCTGCGCTACTACCCCAGCATCACCTACGCCGTCATTGGCAGCGCAGTCATCTTTGTCCTGGTGGTGGCGCTGCTGGCCCTGGTACTCCACCACCAGAGGAAGCGGAGCGTCCTGCTGCCCAGAGGCGTAAGAGGAAGCTCGCATCACCACCACCAGCCCCTGCTGCTCTCCCGTCTGGTCATTTTGGACCGGGGCCACGTGCATCCCGGAGGTCCTGGTCTTTCCCCCGGCTCGCCCAGCGCGGGAGGCCAGTACAGCTCAACTCCTCAAACACTGCAGCTGCTGTCTGGGACCCTTTATCCTTCTGGACTCTCCATGGACTCACCTCCATCATACTCACAAGCTGTTCTGGATGTCAGGTGAAAGCAATGATTCTGTATGAAAGTTTATAATCTTTTGACTTAATCCATAAAGCTAGCTTTTCACTTTAAGCCACAACTAAAATAGCATGAAAACATTAAAGCAGTGTTAGTGGTGTTACATGTTGTCTCTCTAGCAAAGTATTTTCTAATTAAGTGTATAATTTCAATGCAATATAATAAACTAATTAGATTTACTTTTCATATACACAGACTAAATCAGTTGTATAGGATGCTATCTGAAATATCTGTCAGCATCTGTCTCAGCGGTGCTTTTATGTGATTCTCAATCAATCAACCTTTTACTCAGCTGGTTACTCATTTACTCATTATATATGATTTATTTAATTATATAAAATAAATATAGAGGATTGTTGCTTTTAAAAAAATTGATACATTATTCAAACACAGAAATGTAGTGAACATTGATGTAGAGAATGAGATTCTTATTAACAAATTAAAAAAGGGGTGTACATCCAGAATCTTAGCTCAATGATGGTCCCAGTCAAAAATCCCAGTCCTTCACATTTTTCTTCTGTTTTTTCCCCCCTAGTCGGCCTCCCTGGTTTGATCTCCCTCCTCCTCCATACCTCTCAGATGGGGAGCTTCCATCTGAGGGCGAGCTGCCTCGATATGAGGCCCCACAAGACCCTTTGAGCTACGCCAGAGCACATCCCTCCACACCCAGAACTGTAGCCTCGGGCACGCAGCAGAGTTTGAGCTCCAGAGAGGAGTCGGACCAGCTGTAGCCTCCCTCTTGGTAGAACTAGTTAGAAATCAGAGACTGCAGGACTGAAGGACCAGGCTGCAGGGCCACAAGGCCACGGCAGCCCACAGCAAAGACCTGCTGAGGAATCAACAAGGACTAAGAAGCTGTATTCTAAACAGGGTCCTTACTCGCTGCCCACACATGGGCTCACTGAAGCACTGGACTGAGACGAGCTCATCCCGCGAGACTGATCTTGTATGTTGGCTCCGCCTGCTGGGCCCATGGTTGCACTACACCTGAATCAGTTACACATCCATTCGATACTTCACATTTTACATCTACAGTGTTTTCCATTGTGGTGTTTATAATATATTTGTGTTGTGATCAATATTAAATATCTAAATTCTAGATACATTCTATACTGTTGAGGAGTACGGCTAAAATTGATGATGTGCGGTACATAGAACATTTAGCAATGACATGTTGAACCTTACTCTTACTCAAGTTGATTCACTTTCAAGAGTAAGTCCAAATGAAGACGATACAGTTGTGTAATTTCTAATAGTTTCAAAGAAAACATGCTGCTGTTTAAACAAGAGCAGCTCAATAATAGGTACTCAACCCTTTTAATCTGTTTTTGCGGTGTTGATGTGAACAGTGACCTGATAATATGGCTACAGTGGACGTGCTGTAGTGAAACAAATTACATTTTGTAACTTCTTTAGTGGTTCTTCAAACTAAACATTTGTTTAGAAAAATGCAAGAAATATTTCTAGATGAGCCGTGGAGGTATTCTTTAGAAAATATTTTCACCAAACGGTATGTCATGTAGTTAAATTCAAGCTAAAATGTGAAAAGGACCATTGAGATTTATTGAAATGATATACCAAGTGAGTTGCATACATCATTCCTCTGAGCAGAGAATCACCTCTCTTTTCTACTAGCTATTACATTTCTGTCTGTTTGAAGACCAAATGTGTTTTTATGGAGACACAAAAAGAAATGTAAGTTATTTTGTTGATGCCGTATTGTGGGCCAGTTTGGCCCCATAATCACTTTGTATTTGGTTTGTTTTTGGGCACAAACCTCTAAAGACAACAGCCTGGTACGCTCACATGACAACATTAATTTAAGAATAGCATCTCTTAGATCAGATTGTTCCAATTTTGTTTGAGTTTTTTTATGTATATAACTGTCAATCATCCTCAGTAGTATTAGACAATGACCATCAAATCCATATCTGAAGGATCTGTGTTTATATATTTGTTATTGTCTTTTAACCTGTTTTCTCGTTCATTTCAAAGTGTTCAACACTGTAAATAGGAGTTAGGGCGAGTAAAGGCATCTATTTAAAAGTAGAGTATAAAGTGAGACATGTGTAATGTAGTTGTGCTTTGGATCTTTCTTTTGCTCCAGAGCCAGAAGTAATAATGCAGGCACAAGACAACCAATAAAACCAAAGATAATCATTATTAACCTTAGCCCAAGGATATTACACTCCAAAGGAATGATTACGTGCCACAACAACTGTTTGTGCCTTTATTATATTAAAATGTACAACGTTGTATTGACTACAAACATAATTCATATTATTTGTAGAACTGGAAAGCATTTCTCAGGACAACATTTATGCCGATCTGTCTGTTGTTTATATCTTGGTTTTGTTTTAAGGAATGTTGAAGATCAAATTCCCTCTTTTTTTTCTGATTTGATATCATTGGGTTGGCTTTTTACACACTTGTTTGCCCGTCATGATCTTTTTTATTCCTGATATTCTGTATATTGAAAGTAATATAAAGTTCTGACTTGACACTTGTGTGTATTAGTCTCCCTGGAGAGCTAGTATTACATTTTCCAAAGAACTTAATATGTTTATTGCAAAGTCTGAAGCTTTTCCGCCAGTCTGTGCCCCAGACTGGCAAACCTTATATCGCAGATCCCCAAATAATAAAGATTTAGTAGCAGGAATGCCATCTGACTCTACATTGTAGGTGGAGAAAATACAAGCCTTCAGATCTCTTACAAAAGAAAGAAACCAGTTATCGAACAATTTCTCTAATCTTTAACGATGCATTTTGTTATATAATCTTAATCTGAAAAATGATTAGTTGTTATAATTGTCAAGTAAATGCAGTTGAGTAAAATGTATAATATTTCCTTCTGAGGAGTATAAGCATAAAGTAGTATAAAGTACAGATTCAAAACATTAAATATTCAACCAATCACAGAAGACTGATTCTTAAAGTACGCTCTGTAGTTCATGCTGGATTATAAAGCTTCTGAAAGGAACCGCATCGCACCGGAGCCCTCGCTGGAAAGCAGTGATGGAGCAGGGTCAAGTGAGTTTGTAGACCGCAGCCAGATAGTCTAAAAATAGTAATTAGAGTACTCTAATGACATTTATGACATCGCCAACCAATTTGTCACTGTACCCGGGCCTCTCGGTACATTATTACGCACATTTAATTCCCTCACTTTGTAATGTTACTGTCTCTGCTACCTTTATTCACCTGTTGGGGTGTAGTGCCAACATGCGATGTCTGACGAAACTGTTTGCCTCTACAGCCGCATACAGACAGATCCAAGACAAGCAGAAGAGGCTGGAGGAACTCATAAGGAAACACCAGTAACGAAAAAATTTGCCTTGATTCTTTGATTATGGTTTCAGTAAGTATAGTGTGACATAAAACATGTAAAAACAAATGTCATGAAAGAATATGCCATAGGTTATGTCTTAACAAAGTATGCCATAACAAATATCAATATTAATAGCATAGTATGGAATATAAAAAAATACAAGATATAGTATGGCATAAACATTTTATTTAAATGAAAAGTCATATTATAGTATGCCATAACAATGTCATAAAATGCAAAAAAAGTCCCAAAAGGTCATAGACATCTAAATGTAGTAGCATAGTATGCCAAAAAAGCTAATATAGTATGCCACAAAATTATTCCATAAAAATGCCATTAAAATGTCAGAGTATAGAATAAAGTAGAGAATAAAAGCCACACACTGTCATAAGAAAGTCATAGCCATAAAATTGTAATGGTATAGTATTCAAACAAGTAATAATAGTACTTAGGCCCTAAAGATGTTATAAAACAAGTCATAGTATAATGTCATTCAAAATGAAATAATATGCTTCACAATAAGAACGTCATATTATAGTCTGCAATACAAAACGACAAAATATAGTAGACTTTTCCTGTGCGACCGTCAATAATTTGCTGGCTCCCTAAATTGGCAATCAGTCCTCTAAACTGAGAACCTCTTTTGTTATTGTAGTTGTTGTTATAGTAGTAGTTGTTGTTGTTGTATTTGATGATGTAGACGTTGCAGTAGCAATAGCCACACATTAATGTGAATCTAATGCAAATTATTATGTCGTCCTTCTCGTGCAGTTTCTTCACTTTGTCCACGTCGTCCAACGTCTTCTACTGTATGAACCCAGAGGTCTTAACATGTTGGGTTGTGTCTGTATTTTTGCAGCCTACAATACACAACACAGTTATGTATTGACAATCGTATCCTGTAATCACAATACGCCTTGTGTAATGATGATAAAGGGCCAGTTTGTAGTCTACGGCTGCTTTTCCCTGGCTCAAACAGTCATGACGTGCAAATACACATAACTGCATATCCGTGGTAGCCATATCAGGGTTATCAAAATGAAGTCTTGCATTATGACTTATTGGCATTATGACTTTATTGGCTCTGTGCCCAGTACATTTTAACAGTTTAAATATTGTTAAAGCTGTAAGGCCTACAACCCTTAACATGCAGTGTTCCACATACCAAAAAGGGATTACAGCTGCTGGCTTGCTGTTTCAATTGGTTTGAATGAAAACACAGGAGGAGAGCTAAAAATAAAGTTTCCATGATTTGGATGCCACTGGCAGCTGAAAAAAAGTCCTGCAGCTCTATATTTCCACCAGTAGAGGTCACCGTGTCCCCATATTTGACAAAGCTTAGCGCAGAATTGTCCAATTTTCAAAACCAAAGTTCTTCATTTCTGTCCTGCTTTGGTGTAATCTAAAAAGTCAAATTTAGGTTCTGTCAAACCTTTGTTTGGTAAAAATGATCACGCTTTGAATAATTTTCAAGATTTTCATACATCTTAGATTCATAACAACTATCTACATCTCTTATGACAACTAGTTCACTGAATACATGAATATTATGAATACTATCTCACCAGTCACCCCCTCTTTTCATTGTAATGTACCCCAAAACCCGGCCTCTCATCTTGCCCCTCTCACTCCAATATCCGCATCACATTTGGACATATCAGATAACATGCGATACCATCTCTGACAGCACACACTGTGGCCTTCCCATCTCCCTACCTGCCCCCCCGCATCATAATAGTCCTGCTCATCTGTTATGTGCCCACACTCACATTTTCCCCCCTTCTTCCTCTTCCAGGGTTGGGAGCTTTTCTCTCATCGCCCCGCTCTCCTTTACCTTATCTTAAACTGATGGCGGAGGCCCATGTTTGCTTAGCCCGAGTCCTTAACTACACAGACTTTAATTAAAAGCCTGCACACTTCTATTTTGCGGTCTGTCGTGTATATTTTTGCCAGGCAGCTGGTAAATTGGCAGATGGAATATGTCTATATACGTATGCTGTAAAATAGAGCGTTGTTGGACCAGACGACGCTGTCCCTTGAGTTATGACCTCCACAAGACATGAGAGAAAGCCCCAATACTCTGAAGTCAGTGGACCCTCACTGGACAATGATGCAGAAGGGAGCGAGCAATGACAATAAGGAAAAGGAGTAATAGTTGAGTTGGCTGTTATGGGAGTAGTGAGGAAAGTGGTGATGTTCATGTAGAGGGGGACTATTGTTAACATATCATGGCAATGTTCCAAGGTGACAGAAAAGATAGACTACCTTTCCTCTCTTGGGGGTCTTTCGTTTGGCATTACTGGCCGTAAGCTATTGGATGCAGTGTAACTGTGATAAAGCTGGCTTGTATCCCACTGACAATAAAGACCTTCATTCTTTCAACTAGTGCTGATTGCTGAATGAGAATCCTACGTACGGTGACTGTATATTTAATATGCTCATGTATTTTTTTCCCGATAATGTTTCTCTCCTGGGAAAAGGAAGCGATATAAAGGGATGTATATAAAAATGTAGCTACAGAAGTGTTCACCTGATTACGCTGCATGCACTTTTGCTCATACACATACGAACATGCACACTCTCTTGGCCGGTGTGCCATAGCTCCAGTGAGCTGGAGATAAGACCCAGTGTTTTCACATGTAAATGGTGTGAGCGTGGAGGGAAAGGAGGGTGTATTGTTAGCATGGAGAAGCCGTGAGGAGCTCTGCCGAGGGTTTGGCCAGCGTGGCCCTTATCAGATGAAGAGCAGGCCTCCGAGGGAAGGAGGGGTCGGTGAGGGACGAGGGCTGGGTAGGGTTGAGGGGGCCGACAGGAGAATAGAACAGCTGGCGGAGTCACGCGTGCAACCTCAAAAACACACAGAGCCCAGACACGCTGAGCACGGTGGGAATCTCCTCAGCTAAGAGATCCACAAACACACGGCCTCTTGTGTCATTATCAGCCACCAGCCAGCAAGTCTGAGCACATAATCACACACACACCGGCACACAAAACAAGGAGCATTTCACACAATCACGGACACACATAGAAACAATCATTGAGGACAATCACAGAGGTTCACAAATACACATTTCCATACAGGCGTCTTAACGCATCATTAGGCAACACACACAGGAAGAGAAAAGGAAAGACGATGGTCACCCCAAAACACAGATAGCTAAACCACCATTGAGAAATTGGCTAGTTTCACAGAATGAATAAAGGAGCAATAATTTCAGCTATCACCTGGTTTCAACTTTATAGCTTGTGGCATGAATCCCACAATGAGACAGATGCCTTCATCTTTCCATTCTATGCAATGCATGCCATTCTGTCATGCCATAAAGGCGCCAATCACACCGATTCTGCAAATCTGACAACAAACAATATGTATGTTTTGCACTAAGTCATTGGATGTCACAGTCTGATAACCACTTAAGGACACACACATACATTCAAAAGGCCAGCTGATCACATTGTTGGTCGGAAGTCAAGGAAAGGTTCATGAAATGATTGAAAAAACTTTAGCTGTCATTACCTCAGTAAACATACTGGTAGAAACACAAATTCCTCTGATATGCATGTATGCGTATACGTATATGCATAAGTCAGACCAGCATTAGCAGCTGAAACAGTAACACTTCCCTGCTTAAGAATAGACCAGGGTGCTGGCTCTTGTCCTTCCCATTCAGGCCAGTGTTAAACACACTGACTAGCATGCTAATGGGTAATCCCTGAGGACGGCCACCTTTGTCCCAGCCCTAAGAGGATGTCTCTTTCTGGGCACAGGGTGACAGCCACCAGGCTGCCGGCTACTGGACAACCAGCATGTTGCCAGATACTGATCTCAGTCCTCCAGAGGGATGCCAGCAGGTTGCCAGGCCCTGATTGGTATCTGATGGGCGGAAGATTGGCGTCTGTCCTGGTTTCCTTTTTGTTTGTTTCCGGTCTGTGGTGCACCAGGAGGAGCTTTGCTATCTTCCTTGATGAGAGGAGAGTGAAAGTGTGGCGTAAGGGCATTTTGTCATGCAGCAGGTGGTCTATATGTGTCAACAAAGACCTCCAGCTAATCTGATAGGGTACAGTGGGAGTGGTATGAGGTTGCTTTTATCTTCAGGGCAACAACCTTATACGTAATGTCTTACAGCCCCATTCAGTGACCTAGACAGCAATCTGAAGCGTTTAAAGCAAGCGTTGAAAACAAATAATTAGTTAACAAGATAAAGGAGCCTCAACAGTGGATTCTGCTAGTGATAGTGAAACAGGTCTTTGATATTAAATGTATCTTTGCAATTACCGGTCAAATGACAAGAAATTCTGAATTTGAATGGTGTCAGGCAGTTGAATGGGGGTTAGATTTTATGCAAATTATTGAAAGGTGTTCCTGTGGTTATAAACAGTTCATGATTATCAATGGATTGCAGCATTCCACATTGCAAGGTGGACAGTGGGAGATGGAAGTGAGTCGAGAAGCCGGCTGACATTGATTTGCTGAGAGGACATTCCACAGTGCAAGGTGCAGTAAGGAGGTCATAGGAGGAGGGTGCTCCCTTGGGAATACTAGTATTCCCAATCCTTATGATGTGATGAAATAAAGAGGAAGCTGTTCTGTAGATTACGCAAGAAACAAGAGCCCAGAAGAGCCCAGTGAAGCTTAAAAATGTATGATAATATCATGTACCGTGTGTGTGGTATTATATGTTGTGGTTCAACGATGATTATTTTAAACAATTTATCCAGGCCTGGTTCTGCAGTGTCCATGATGAAATATTGTGTCCTCATCCTAACTCTGTACCCTCATCTGTCTTTTCACCCCCAGAGAACTGAGCTCCACATATTTCAGCGGCACCCAAGAATGCACACACATACTATGGGTAGACAGGCACACAGGCACACACACACACACACACACACACACACACACACACACACACACACACACACACACACACACACACACACACACACACACACACACACACACACACACACACACACAGGCAGTCGGCAGTGCAACACACTAGTCTCTATTTCCTATTTCTATTAAAATACCAATTATTAACTGTATTTTCAACTTGCAGATGTATGTTAATTTGTATTAAACTATATATCATGAAAATAGTTGATAATTAGGTCCATCATTTACAAAAAATGTGGAATGGTGGCCAGTATTTATCAACTTGAGAACAGATCTGCTTGTGGATGACTTTTCTTGCAATTTCATGAGGGAAGCTGGTTCCAATACAATGCTAAAAAGTTATACAATTCCCCACCCGCAGTAACATCCTTCTTCGCTTGTATTTCCTAAGCCATAAATTCTTCATGGACCCTGACACACTCCTTCTCACCAAGCCTTGCATCCTCCCCCCATTTCCATCGTCACTCTTTCAAAATGAAACACACAACATAGAAACCGTAAACCCCCCCCGGCCCGAGTCCGCCTACCACCCAGGGCCACCCCATGCCACGCACGTTCCTCTCAGACAGGGAGCACGACACTGGGCCTCTCCATCCCTGCAGCCCCCCAACTTGTCTATGCCCCCCAGTTCCATCCATCATATCTGCCCCCCAGTCTCCATCACGTCCCCACAATG
The DNA here is from genome assembly GCA_038501785.1 of Myoxocephalus aenaeus. NCBI lineage: Eukaryota > Metazoa > Chordata > Actinopteri > Perciformes > Cottidae > Myoxocephalus > Myoxocephalus aenaeus. The sequence continues at coordinate 6,898,656 of JBAMJR010000350.1, read as the reverse complement.
GCTGCTAACCCAAAGAAAAGAAAAGGCAAAAAAGAGGGGAGAAGAATATAGCCGCTACCATGCAGAACAGTGCTGGCCGGAGGACCGTCTTTTGTCCTGGGCCCTGCCTCTCCTCGCCTGGTCTCTCCTGCAAACACACCCTCTTCTCCGAGGGAACAACAGCCCGAGGCTTGGGGGATGGAACCGGGGTGTGGTGCGATCTAAAGTAGTATAGTTTGTCCCCCTCGATGGCCCCCTGGTCACCAGCAGACCCTGTGTGTTGAGCTGTCAAACAGGGCCGCCCTGGCCCTCCCCTTGCGTTCACGGCACTCCCTCTGGGGGGCAGTAGGGGCCCCGAACTCCTGACTCAGGGGCCCGCAAGCCCAGACTTACCGTGCTCTGCTGACCTGACCACTGGTGCTCTGTGAAGTGGAACAGTAAAACTCAGGTGCAGAGAGGGGCTGAGTGCACATCTGCAAGGGAGATGGATAAAGTGGGAGATTTACATCAAAGACACCTTTGACTTTTGTGTGATATGTGCACTCAACTGTGATACGACTGGAGCACAGAAAGAAAGAAACCTTTAATAGCATTGCTTGTGCAGAAATAAAAAAATAAAAAGAGCTGAGATTGAGGAGGGGAGGGAATAAGTGAATGGGCAGCATCCATTAAGTGCAAACAAAAGCGGGTGCCTTTCTGTTGGTGCTGATATTCTGTTGCAGACCATCCTGCCTTTGTGGCCCAAGGAAGAGAGGGAAGTCCCCGCTTGGTCACGATCACACCCTCTGCTGATAGAGCACCTCTCACTGCTGGTCATGGATGTTAGAAATGCTGCAGCTGCGTGGCCACAAACAGAGGCGACAGGAGAAAGACAGACAGCGAGATAGAGAGAGACTGGACAGGAGCAGACAGAAAAACAGAGTGGCGTATAAAAGATTAATTTCAGAAGAGTCAAAAGAAGACAAGTAAAAAACTAACCAAGCATCCTGGATTTCTAACCGATACTCATACAAAGGAATGCAGTAAAGTAGTGGAAGAAAAGACGTACAAAGTTAAATACAAAGAACAACTGAAGCAAGCCAAGAAAACTGTTGAGGAAAAGATCATATACAGAAAAGGTTAGAAGACAGGGAAATTATTAATGAGGAGAAACCCCTGGTCGTGGAAACAAAGCACATGTTGGATTGTCCAAATTCAGTGTGCTACTTTATGAGACCCCAGAGACTTGTGAGGCAGATAGTAGACTGGTGGAATTAGAGGGGGCTGGAGGGGTGGAGAGAGGGAACAAATGGGGTTATATGTGGCACCGCTATTGTTAATTAGTGCCTAGCATCAGCATGAAGAGAAGTGGGGGCCATTGCGTTTTATATACATCATAATGTATACTACTATCAGCAATATTAGTAAATAAATCAATGCAATATGTTTTCTTTCAATACATTAGACAGAAGGGGTGTAATATGGAAAACCTGAAAGACTGGAGAAGACAAGCACAAAAGTAGACCAAAAAAAAAACAACACACATACACACACATAAGCAGACATCAGTCCACAAACACACAGCACCCTAATGGAACCGTGACTGACCACGTTCCAGCTCTATTCACTTAAAGGACAATAGTGCGCTGAGGCTGCAAAAAGCCAGTTGAGTGAGTGAGTGTGTGTGTGTGTGTGTGTGTGTGTGTGTGTGTGTGTGTGTGTGTGTGTGTGTGTGTGTGTGTGTGTGTGTGTGTGTGTGTGTGTGTGTGTGTCTATATACGTCGGCCTGTGTCCAGTCCTCGGGTGCACAGATTGTGATTTTCCCAGGTGAACAACAGCATACGGAGCGCTGCGTCTTCAAGCTCATTAAAGAGCATTCTGAGCCATTAGAAAGCATTCAGCAGGGTACGCATTCCCCCAGACTCCGGTGTCAGGGCACAGAGCCATGCCCGACGGCCCCAGGGTGGGGACCTATGCTAAACGGGCCGAGGGAACACACCAGAAGGAGCTGATCCTTTTCTTCAATGAGCACTAGTTGCTCTGAGGATTGATAGGAAGGCAAGGGGAGGGGGGGGGGGGGTTATGTGTAACAGCTTGTTGAGTTCCCTTGAATAAAAAAAATCATAGCAACTGTTGAATAGAGAGAAATGTCAGTTTCCAAAATGATATTATATTTGGTCTCATTTTATACATCTGTTGCCAAAAGATTATTATTCACACAGCTTCTTAATTTTCAGCTGAATCTATCCATCTGAATGAATGGAAGATGATATAATGCTGCGAGGATTGTGATGATAGATCAGCGAAGACAAACAGTCCCCCTTGTGGACAGCAGCCAGATCCTCAAACATCAGACGTCCATTGATTCCACTGACCATAGAGTTGGGCTAGGGAGTGTGATGCCATTCAGTGCCGAGCGTTGCTAGGTAGAGTGCACTAGTCCATAGTTTTTGTGTGTATATGTGTGTATGTGTGTGTGTGTCTAACAGAGAGAGGGAGAGAGAAGGAGAATGAGCTTGGTAGAGAGGCAAGGGTGCAGCATCCACCCCTGATGGTTATAAATGAGAGTCATGTCAGCAAAGGGACCCCAGGCCATCTGTGATACTCACAGATGATCTCACAGATGAAACACACACACACACACACACACACACACACACACACACACACACACACACACAGACACACTCGCACTCAAGTGAAAGCTATACCCCGGGACACCATACTGCAAAGAAGAGCAATATATAAAAGAATTTCCTGAATGTCTTTGACAGTAGTGCTAAAACTTTAATAAATCTGACAACCTATTTTCTAAATTGTGTCTTTATCAGGTTTTACCTCAGAGGAAATATGGAATATATATATATATATATATATATATATATATATATATGGGTCATGCTAACTTTGCACTCACCGACTGCGTTGTAGAGATTCAGGAAAACAAGAACTAGTTTAGGTAGCTGGCCAGTTGTCCCGACAATAGAGGCCTGTGCATATTTTGCTACAATTGGCAATCTAGGGAGATGGCTTTCTGTGTGTATTTTAATCTGACTCAGAGGAAAGAAGTTGAAATGATTTATGTTCTGCATACAGTGATTGGGATGTGATTTGTTTGTTTCTACACCTGACATTCCAGCTGAACCACGTATGCTCTGATGAAGATCCTTTGGACCGAAAGCTAAAAACACAATGTTCTCTGCATAGATTTAAGTGTGCGGATGTCTATTCTACCAGTTTGAGCTCTTTGATACTTTCAGCACCTTAGTTAAGATAAAGCTGGGTGAAGCAGTGGTTATCCTGCATGTACCCAAAATTATTTATGGAAAGTTGAAGTTTACTCACCCTACTTTTCCTGAATGTAATTGTTTTGCCTTGTTTTGTTTCCTGAATCTCTATAAAAGTAAACATTGACTGCAGCCATATGCATTAGCTGTTGTAGTTAACAGCATAGAGATCCACTAATAGGATAACTTGCCGTCTAACCAAACTAACCACAAAGTTGCGTTTCCTGAAACGAAGGTGATGAAAGTGTGTGAAATATGACCCAAGTTGAAAAATACCCAAATTGCCCTTTAACTAGTAGCTATAAATAGAAAAGAGACACAGCAATGGGAATACACTGAGAAAGAATGGGTTTCAACAGACATACTTGGCTCCGTTCAAAGAGGAGGCTGCAAAGGAACGTGGGAGGAAGCGGGGCTGGCTTTAGCGGTGTAATGTTTCACTGATAACAGGCTCAAATTTAATGCTGAATAAGATGTTCTGTAGGATACAGAGGATAGGCCCAAACTTTTTCTAGGTCTTCCAAAAAACATGATCTATGTTCTCTTTAAGTCAATTAATCAGACGACTTGCCACCCTGTTCCCTCCGGTAAGGAGAGCAGGAATAGGCAGAGCCTCTTCTCACGGCGAGGGCTCGAGGAAGGAGAGTCAAATATTTATAGAGCTACACACCGAGATTCATTTCTCTCTCGTGACATTCACTAACTCCTGCTTCAGCGAATCGCGTTTTGGCAGCCATCTCCAGGTAGATAAATAGCCGAGTGTCCAATCAGATCTGAATTTATTTTAGCTCCTCCAGAAGTCAAATATAAACATCAACCGGCCCATATAAGAAAGATCATGAATCATACCCAGAGGAGAGAAATTTAAAGTCAAAGTGACCTTTTGGGGAAGTCACTGGAGAATACTGGCCAGAGGAGGAAAGCTGCCATTTCCTCCAAACTACAGTCGTGTTGTTAAAAGGAAAGGCAGTCGCCAGGGTTACTTGTGTCGGTATGTTTTGGAGGCCAAGACAAAGCAACACGTGACAGGCTCGCCGTCCCATACAGCTGTGACCTGTCTCCCACCCTGGAGAGGGAAAGAAAAACAGGAAGGGAGAGGACATGCATTGAAAGAGGGGAATAAGTGTGGAGGAGAAGTGCCCCATAAGTATATGAAAAAAATGACAAGATCTGATAATAGTGAAAGAAATAAAATAAAAAAACGTCAAGCAAAGCAAGAGAAGTAACACATATGTGTGCGGCACTACATTTCCCCACCAGCTCGATCCGGCCTGCCCACTGCTACTTCTACCCCTCCCAACAATGGGGAAACAAAGAGATCATAAAATAGCGCAGAGTTGTAAAACACAAAGAAATATAAAAGAGTGGCCTCACACAGAAAATGCTGTAACTGTGAGGGGGTCGAAGTAGCAATGGCCCGAACTCTTGACCTCCCGTGTGACCGAGAGGTGCCACCCGGTTAAGACAATCCGTTCATAATCTCACCCTCTCTCTCAGTGTGTGTGTCTGCTTGTCTTCTAGTGCCAATGGATTGAGATACCTCCTGGTAGGCGTCTTTTAAAAACATCGCCTTCATCAATAATCATGTTTCCCATCCTCCCTCTACCGTCTGCTCCTCTCCTCCCCCAGACCTCCTCCATCGAAGTCCCTCTCCAGCTACACTCAAGTGGGTTTACCTCCCGCCAACAAAAGACATCTTCTTCTCATCCTCCGCCGAGGAGACCGAGGGATGGATGAGGAGATAGAGGAGTATCAGCTCATCCCTTTAATCCAGGGTAGACAGAAAGACTCTTCAGTGAAGAGGTGGGAAATCCACTGATCAGGGGCTTAAGATGCAAACTCTTCAATAGACCTGTGGCTCTCTTTGAGGTCATCGCAGCAGGATGGGATACCAATCTCTGTTTATGCATTGTGGAGAACGCACTCTCGCTGCAACCGCATAGCACACTTGAGTCATACCATTACAACAAATGTGTATATGAATGGAGTTAACAGGGGAAATGCTATGACATCTATTTGGTCAAATTCTGGCTCACACTTTGTACACTAATGTTGCCTGTATTTTAGTTTTTGCATATTTAGCTTTGCATAAAAAGCGCTGGATTAGTCTAAACTGGCTCCATTTCTTTGCATTTACCATATAAATAACAAATAATTCCAAACTCCCTTTGAGAACCGGTTCAAATTTGCAGAAATGATCAAAACGTAATAATTGTCTATGTATGTCTACGCAAATTACATTTGTGAATATGTGCACATGAGTATCAGTATGAGCATGCGTGTCACTATGTGCGTGTGTGTCATTGTGTTTCCTTGTGTGTGCGTGTAAGGCGGTGAGTGTGCGCCTGCATTCAGCATTTCCCTGCAGCTAATGAGTGGCGGCCCACCTCTCCAGCAGGCCTGGCAGTCCTTGGCTATGAGGCTGGAGCTGGCTGTTTTCTCATGGTAATCACACACTTTGTCCCGGGGTGGATAATCCTGCACTGGCATTGTCTGGGCCCCAGAGGAGAGCCCCACAAGGTCGACCCCGCTTCACAGAGAGCCACAAAGCCCCAAACACAGTAGCAGCACCCCACTCCAGGCCTGCGCTCCTCAACACGCAGACACGCACAAAAATGCACGCTTGCAGAGAAATGCGTGCACACCCACCGGCACACACTCATTAGTTATTCTCAATTTCAAAAGCGAACCCTGGAGTCATTAAAACAAGCTGCTTGTGCAAAAGCACAGACACTCGTTTTGTGTGCATTTGCTGTAAATATAATCAGATATGTCTTTATAGTATTATGTGAGCTATACACGCACAGTAAGCCTTTGCTGGTTCCTTCAGTAACAACAACTGTATGTTCGAAGTATCAATAAAAAAATAAAAACGCTCAAAGCCTACATTAAAATGAACCCTCTTCATCAAAACTCATATTTGCAGCTCTTAGCATCTCCCACAACTGGCAGCGTTCTATAACCTGGATGACATAAAAGGCCGTATTGCTGAAACAGGAGTAACATGCTCAGGGCTTGGTGTGGCGTCAGGGAAGATCAGCTCAGTGGAATATCTGGAGGGGCTGAGCGAGACGATAAAGGCTGAAGCAAAGGAGAGAGGAAGACAGGCTCCCACAGGTCTCTCTTACACTCCATCTACTCTCAAGTCATTACTGAGCAGGCCTGGAAGGAACACAGTTAAACCACCACCTTGTTGATCTCTTGTAGCATCAGAGAGTTGCACAAGGCGCTGTACAACAACTGGAGCTCGCTGGTCTGTGTACGGGCCTTCAGCCTGCCAGCCATTCACTTTTGAGATAACAGAAAAAGTCTCATGTCTGTGATGTTTTAGAAATCCCACATAGGATAGCTCAGAATAAATGGTCGTAGCTCAGCAAAGCCAACAAAACCTTTATAGCAACTGCTTTCTGCAACTTGAACTTGTCAAAGTTCAGAAAGTACCATAAGCAACATGGAAGGAAGAGCACAAAAACTCAATGGTGTGATTTTTTTTAATGTGCCTGATTTTGCGGTAATCAGCCTCTGGTGTTCAAATGTTTTGTTGAGGAAATATCAGAGATGAGCCCAGATCTGTGGGCTATTTGAAGGAATGAATGTGGCTCACTGGGTCATTAGCCAGGGGAGTGGAGCACTGTGGGCCAGTGTGAAGAGGCAAAGAGAGGGTTTGTAATCCTCTATGGCCAATGGGACACAGCCAAATGTCTGTCTAGGGACACACTAGGACATTTTTGTTCCACAAACAAGTGAGACACACACATACACATGGCCACGCATACATACATAACCGCACACAGACGCACACAACTCTAGAAATCCCACTGCTTCCAGTCTAGTAATCCTCATTGCGTATTCTGTTGGGGTTTTGCTGTGGACACCAAGTTGACAGACAGAGTTAGAGAGTAAAAGAGGAACAGAGGGTGGGAGGAAAGGGAGAGGAAAACAGACAAAAAAAAACGTCCCCTTTCTCCAGCTCCCCCAGCCGTCATTGGTTGATAGCGCAGGGTCTTTTCTTTCGTTTTTGCTAATTGGCCACCCAGGCATTGACTCTGGCGTGAGTTCTTACACCAAAACACGTGCATGTCCCTCGGTCCCATGAAACACCCCCTGGCTATTCTCCACTTACCTTGCCATTTAAATGACTGGGGGGGAGCGTGTAACCACGGCAAATGAAAGCAACTCCGAGAGGAAATTGTACTATCATATTTCACAGATGCATAAATAGTGATCCTTTTCATCAGCTATAACTCTGTCATCAGCCGTAACTGAAAATACAGGTTTTCACTTGGCGCAACCAAGTGCTTCACTTAATTTCACTTAATTTGAACAACAGAATAATTAGTGCCACAAGAAGTAGAGCCACGTGTTTCTAAATGTACTATATATTTATCCATATGTAATTTATATATATATATATATTATGTAACATAAATACCTTATATTATATTGTGCTGCACACCCATCTTCTACAAAGGGAATTATTTTCTTAGCGGTCTGGGCTATGTGACCCCCCATGGGTCTTCACCTATAGAGCAAGGCATTTCCCCTGATGGACAAGCGATGATCTCATTATTTCATTAACTTATTAGGAGCGGTGGAATTTGGTCACGTCTTCCACTTATGCCCTCCTGTCTTGGGGTGGCAAATGCAAAGGTCCGCGATAATTTCTTTAAGAAAATGAAAGAAAGAAAGGCGAAAAAGTAATTTGATTGTCTCCATATGGTTCCATGGCTTTTTGGTTCACCCTGGCTGGCTGCTAGCAGACTGAGGCCTTTCACTGTTTCAAACCGATGACAAACTTCCCTATCCTCCCTTCATCCACCTCTCAATATCCCCCCCATCCCCACCCTGAATCTGGTTAGGGGAATAATAGAAGAGGCAAACAATGAGGGGGCATAAGGAGGGTGTTGAAAAAAAGAAGGAGGGGGGTGTCAAGTGACCCGCAGAAAAAACTATCAAACAAGACTGGAACTCTAAGGGGCTGACAATAGAGCGGCCTGCTCTTTTCTGTGCTACGCCACTGGTGGGGCAAGATAAGGGAATTCCTCAATACAGCAAAAAGGGAAGAAAGGGGAGCACTGCTTTTGAGAGATTCAGACCTCAAATCCAAACACTCCCCCCATAGATTATAGCGTGTGTGTTTTAAGGGGTAGATGAAATAAAGCAGCACTTTGTTGGACAAGTTAGCCTTGTTGGTGTTGATCTACGCTGCCATTGTGAGCGCTAGTTTTATGCAGTTCTATGCAGATGACAGGAGATTAGGAAAGGCCTGGACTACACAAGGCCTTTAAAGTTCTGATGCAGAGATCTATCACAATAATTCAAAAGGTAAACACAATGGCACTAACTGCTGCAGCTGTCTGAATTTATTGAGCCTTAAAAAGCTATAGAATAAACAGCGGATTTAGCTTTTGGGCCCATACTCCTTATCAAACCTTCCCGTGCACACTGTTTGACTTATGCGCTCCAAGACTGAACGTCTGCACCAGCGCTGTGGTAATGTAATAGATTGACTGATCTGAAAGTCAAATAGTGGGCAAGACAGTAAAGTCAGCCTTGGGTCATGTGAAAAAGAAACTTGAAGTTGCTGAGAAAGGAGGACGTCAGATCATTGAAATTTACACTGACACATCGTCAAAACACTCGTTGGTACAAGCCTGCGCCACGTCAAATAAGGTGAAAGATTTCACCGAGGCCTGACAATGCCAACTAACTGCCACACACAAACACAAGACTGTCCCACTCAGACACACTCTTTACTGTCAGAGAATAAACCACTCTCGCCTGGCACATCATCATAAAGCTGCAGAGTAAAAATGAAAATTGCATCATTACCGCGCCACAGTGGTGTCTCACCTTTCGCCCTCTGCCCAGGGGGAGACTAATAGACCTGGACTTTATCCAACCAGCAGATTGACTGACTGGAAGACTAAGGTTGCATCATGCAGAATGATACTAGAATGTGGTGTTTCTTCAGTTTACTGTGTGAATGTCACAACGAAAGATAAAGTAATTGCAGCCAAGATAACTTTCCAGAGTTGTAAAATGGGTTCAGACTATGATGCTGTATTTGTAATCAAAATAATGGATCTTTTCTTCAAAGAGTATTTCCTGTCTCACGGTAACTAACTAACGTGTCACACGCTCCCCACCGAACTGACTGGTTGGTTGATTACTTGACATATTTTTAGATTTTCTAGCTTAGTGTTTTCCAAACTTTTTCTTTTTAAATGACAAACTATTGTGACCCAATTCACAATAGGCCTTATCTATAAATCATGAAAAGAGCAAAAATGAACGGCCCTAACTAATTTCACTACATCACCATGTATCATCTTGAATAGGTAAACCATCCATTTTTAGGACATATATGTTTGATAAATCACAACTTTGTTTTGTGCATTTGTTATTGAAATGATAAACATGTTAAATCATTTATAAATAAGAGCAATTAAATATATTTGGGGGAGTTAACAAGCTATCTCATTATTTTCATTTCCTCTCATCAGTACAACAAACTGAATGTACTCAAGCCTTTAATAATATATGCAATGTTATATGAGTATCAGAACAATACAAGGCTTTCCCGTGTGGCTCAAAGGTGTACTGCAGATATAAATGTAAATAAATGATGGAGAAAAATGTACTTGGTAACCCTCATAATATCTCCTGCGAACCCAGTTGGTGTGAATGCAACAGTGGATGGACGACTTGCTAACTGTCCACAGTTCGAGTGCTTTTTCTAAGCTTTCATCTAAAAGCTTCTCTCAAACATGAAGCTCAGGTTTCGGGGACAGAGAAGGAGAAGAAGAGAGAAGAGAAAACGGCACAAAGAGAGCGGGGAAGAAATGATTATGAAAAGGGATTCATCTCTGCAACATGTGAGTCCTGCAGCCAGTGTTTGTTCCATCATTCTACATTATCTCGTCTGTCACTCTCTACTGTCTGCACATTTATTTCTAATGAAAGAAAATTGGTATAACTCTCTCCACCCTTTTTGCAGACACAGGCGCTGATTCTACAATTGTCCCAAATAATTTCTGATGCCATGTATCTCCAGTGTGATTTAATGTGTTATGCAGCGCTGAAACAAAATGGCATAAGCGAAGGCCAAAAAAAATTGACCGTTAAGACATGGCGCCCTGAATAAAACCAAGCCCAATGCTTATCTCAACGTTTGGGGCAGAAGGGGCTTTACTTTGGAGCGGAGCTGCTCAAATATGCGCTATTTGCACAGCGTACAACTTCCCAGTCACTGCGGATTAGGCAAACAATACAGCTCCCCCATACTGCCCCCTCCGCCAAAAAAAAACCTCCACCCAAATTAGTCTTTCTTTGGCCAGTTATAAAGACCTGAGTATGAATGAGGGCCTCTGTTAGTCCAGGGAAGATAACACACACTCACTCACAGTGAGGGGGAACTAGCGCTGTTTATTCTGGACCTCCTCAACATCGGATTGGCGAGAAATTATTTATCTTCACCGACTCGCTGTCCTGATTGGCTGATAAGCATAACTGGCCACGGAATGTTTTACACCTGTTCAACTGTTTCATGGTGCCGTGGTGTATGGCTCCCTGTAAGTATATGTGTGGGACAGAAATGAAAACCTTCTGCTACCTCCTGATTAGGTTTAGAGCTCAGAGAGTTTGGTCATTAAGCCATGACAACCTGCCAGATTGTACCAGAAAGACAGAGAAGCCATAGCCAAGCCACAAACAGCCAAAGATGAATGACAACAACCAAAACGCCACTCGGAGCAATTTCCATCACTGGAGGGAAATGTTTTGTGGTCATCTCAAACATGAGTGTACACAAGAGTGTGTGCATGCATTGGGTGTTTTGTAGCGCTCACCACATGAGCCATTGGGTTGAGGTGTTTTGATTGGCTGATTTTGATTTATGGAGCTCAGACTTTATCAGCCATATGAGGTTGCAGAGAAGCCTGGAGCAAATTCCTCGCAGTCAAATAAATTGTAAAATGCCCTACTCTGATCGCTAAGTAGAAGAATAACACAGACATTTTGCAATAATTCCCCTTCAATTGCACCTGTAAGGTGTCACTCAGAACAGAACAGTAAAATAAACATTTGAGCAAGAGACAGAATGACTCGCACATATGCTGATGACCTGAACTGCATCACTGACTGCTGCTGTTTTGTCAGTTACTTGCTTTTGTATTGATATATTTTGTATATTATAAAAAGTAATCAGTCATATCAAACAGTTGCAATGAGTGTGATAGGTGACTGGATTTGTCCACCATGCAGACAGGTATGAGGCACAAGCACTGCCAAGTTAGAGGGTACATCTAATGTGCATTCATTCCACTAGTTGGACCCTGGGGGGGTAAAGAGTACACACTGACATTGGAAAGACCCATATTTCCTCACAAATACAAAGAAGTTGTAGAGTGAGGATTGCCTGGAAGTTTTTTTTTTTCTTAGGTGGAGGTATGTGTATGTATATGCGGGCATGTGCATGTCTGAAAGAGAGAAAGAGAGCGAGTGCAAGGTAACACAGCGACACCAAGAATGTTTAATTAAATTCTGGAACCGGCTTTGGGTGCTTGTGCTCTAAATGGCCCTCCAGCTGAAAGGAAGGATTAACACCGAGCACGGACAGGCCTGCAGCTACAGCACACTCATTACTGCAGAATGGAAAGATAAGTCAAAGAAAGGAGAAGGGGGAGAGAGTGAGTGAGAGACAGAAGGCGTGAGAGACAGAGAGTGGAGGGACAGTTGAAATGTAAAACAGAGAGATTGTGTGAATTTGACTAAAGTGGTGTACATGTACAGACTGCACGCCTACAAGGGAAGAGGGTGGGTACCAACGGCCATTGACTCTAGCAAGGAGTAGATTCTCACAGCACATTGTGAAATATCCCACAAAATGAAATATATACCACTCGTATCACACTCACAAGATGACAGATTCAAGCTGCTACTTCAAGTGGTATGCAATGTCAGTTTTGTGGTGGAATGATGGCTTTGTTACGTTTTGAAGGAAAAGGTCATTGGTGCCTGAATCATGTACCCCGGCAAATATGTTTCTAATTTGTTTTTTGCTACCTTTATGTATTGTGCAGTTGTAAAAAGGTGGTTATGGTGGAAAAAGTGCACACTTTGACAAAGAAGACCAGCATTTGCTCTCTGACTCCTGCATGTGGTTACGTGGCAAAACAAAAAGTGTTTTGGTTGAGGTCAGGGAAAGTGTGTGGTTTTGTTTCAAAGCCAAAAGCCCCTCAGTAGCTTAGCAGTTAAGCGCTCAGCACATACTGCAATGTCCCTGGTTCAAATTCAGCAAGCGACCTTGTTGCATGTCATTCTTATGTGTTCCCTTGTTTCTGTCAGCCTCACTACTGTCATCCATCCCAGTGCTTTTCAACCTTTTTTGAGCCGCGGCACATTTTTTACAATAAAAAAATCCAGCGGCACACCAATAACCAAAAAAGTTACAAAATGTCACATTGTAGCATAATACATTACATTTAATTTAGCTGACACTTTTATCCAAAGCGACTTACAATAAGTGCAATTCAACCATGAGTACAAACTCAGAACAACAAGAATCAAGACAGCATATATGCTTGTCTTGTCTCTTGATTGGTTGATATTTACTCAGTGTGAAACCTGGGCCTGTTTGGATGAACACAGAGCTGATATCCTGAAACACGAAGCTCTTCTTCAACAGCTCTCAGTCGCTCTCTGTTTTTAGTTTTTATAGCAGCCATTTAAAAAAAAAAAAAAAGGTCATCTCACACAGATATGTTGTGGAAAATAGGTTCAATGTTGAAATTGCTCTGTTTGCAAGAAGGGGAACTCCTTGGCAACAGTCAACCAGAGACTGCCCAAAGGTAGATGATCAAAGCTCAGCTTTAAACCAAGGTCCTGTCTCAGTTCAGTTAGTTCCCCCTGCTCGTGCAAAGTCATGTCCTTTCCAAAAACTGTTGCTGAGCTATATGGGTCCCTAACCCAGTCAAGGCATTCAGTGGAGGTTGAGGGGACATAAAAAAAAAGTGTTTTTAAGTGTCTTCCAATCATCTCACACAGTGCAGCAGTGTTGACATCATCTTTTCATTTCTGGGTGAGGGGGTTACATGTCAAGATTGGCACTTTCAACATGTTGCCAGAGGTGCACTTTTGAACAATTTATTTTGGCCTTGCATTCGTGTGTTCAGTTCATTCAGGTGCTGAAATATATCCGCCATGTATGCCAGCCTTGCACACCACTCATCACTTGCGAGCAGCTTTTCATCATCACAGCTCTCATCAGTCAAAAACACTTTCCGTTCCTCCCACAGCTCTGACACTGTGCCGCGCGACAACCATCGGACTTCTGTGTGGAGGCGCAGTAGGGCTTTATACTCCGCTTCCATTTCCTCACATAAAGATGCAAATAAAACGGCTTTTCAGAGGTCTTGTCTTTACAAAGTTAACCATGCGCACGACTTCATTCAACACAGGAGCTAGGTCTGCTGGTAAAGTCTTGGCGACGAGCGTAACGAGAACATCTGGGCGTCTCGCTTTCCCTCTGCTCACGAAGCCTCTGATGCGCCCGACCATGGCTGCTGCTACATTACTGCAGACACTCATGAAAGTTACCCGTGTCTCAGTTTGCGTGCGCAGGCGAACAACATAGTCCCTGTTCTTGCTGTTCAGTGACGGGTGTTTGATCTCAAGGTGACGTTTTAGCTTGCTTGGGACCAACTTTCACTGTACTGCCTCAAACTCACTTTTTTTTTTCTTCTACCACCACTCATACTGGGCTTTTCATCTGGGAAGTTGCCCAGGGCCCCAAGTTCAGAGTCTGCATTTTTCTTTTTGAAATAATTCTCCATCGCCGTTCTTCACCACAACCTAATTCTACTATCTTAAATTAACAAGGTAATTATTGCGCTACCTTCTGCCACCCACTGGCATGGAACTGCAAAAAGAAATCTTAAAAGAAATAGACACATCATGTCTCATGCTTCAAGTCACTATTCACTTTTGCAGTCAACCAAGACCACATTTTTTCTGAACCATAACCAAGTGCTGTGAGTACTGACACATGGAAAAGCTTTTATCGTGCTTTATTTTATTGTTTGGAAAACAAATGAACTGCGTTATCATCGGGTGGCCACCAATGCAGAAGTACCTTCAACTTATTGGTTTCTTTCTTACAAAATTAATTCTGATGAAACCAATGTGTGACTTCACAGTGACTACGTCCACTTCTTATATTCAGTCCATGGTTATCAGGAAACTCTTTCAGCATCAACATTTTGAAAATTAGCACATTTGTTGATTTAAAACATTAATAGAAAATATAATCCAGCCGCCATTACGTCGCTTTCAAAATAAATTTGCATTAGCAAATTAGCTGTGTAAAAATGTCATTTCGAGCAAGGCAATAGGGGTTTATACTGACATTTCAGGGTTGCTCACTTTCAGTTTCACATTCCAAAAAGTTTTTGTAGTGATCATCATGTTTCCAGTTCTCAGCAAACACTTTGGTGTGTACAACATTAGCATTACCAATATAAATGATGGTGAAAACTACAAAGTATATATGATTCAAGTTCTAAAAGGACCATCTGTGTGTTTGATATAAAGGGAACTTTTATTTCCAACCAATAAGTAAAAAAAGGTGGCATTAAGATGATTGAAGAACCAGATGGGATCTAAGAACTGAGCAGAGAACAGAAGGAAGAACAGACTGAAAATGTCACCATCATTTCGCGATATGCATTTTTGAGAGTGGACCGTGGGCTGGTGCTGTTAGGATTAGTGCTCTTCAGCTCAGACACGCAGACGGGCTCTCTAAGGGGCGTCTGAACAACTGGGCAGAGCAGGGTTCGACCCCAAGCCAAGCCCCTTGAGCCCCGGCCATGTTGGTATTATAGCCACAGCCAATCTAACTGTGCTCAGTGTCAACAGCTCACACACGGGCTTCACAAGGGCCAGTTTGCTCAACCTGCAGGCAATAGCCTCAGACGTCCTGTTGACCTGGCTGCTCCAGCTGGCAGGCAAATACACACATTTACACTCTCAGCCGCAAACACCACTTCATTAAGCTTCTAGAAACACTGCTGGAAGCGGGTTTGTGGAGGAAGTGCAACGTAAATAAAAACACATGTACCTCTGGATCATTCAACGACTACTGGGATTACTGTAAGGCTTTGGTAAACTTACTCAAGGAACGTATGTACACATTGATAAGTGTTACACAAATACCATCCTTGTTAAATGACAAATGTAACTGTTGGAATGTAATGGCAGTAATAGGTGCAAGTATATGTTTGAGTGAGATCAACATTCCTGTGCAGAGCAGATTGCAATGTCAACAGGTAGGGATTATTTGATTAAATGGCTGCTTTGCTGTTTTTGCACTCAGACAAGTAAACCAAATTAAACTGAGAAATAATAACCAAAATATAGGGTTAAATTACAAAAAGTTACAAGTTACAAAAATCACATAATTCCCCTTTGGCAGTATCAAGCCATGCAAATAGTATGTTTGTTTGCTTTTGTCGTCGGGGTCCACCTCTGACCTTTCTGATAAAACTAAAACTCCATGAAGCAGGTAAAGACTATTATTATATTTGTGGGTAAACTGACCCTATGATCTTGATACCCTGCAAATGAGCATCCCTCTTATGAATAACCCAACCCAAAATCATGACTAAATGTAATAGTCTGTTCTGTGCACAAATCTACTCATATTCAACCACTCCTGGTTAAGGTACTAAAACTATTTGATGACCTGAAAGAGAAACAATGATGGCAATGTCTAATCACCAGCCCTTTAGTGAAAGCAATATTGTTCACCATAAAGTCTGTGTATCAAAATGAAGTAATATTTCTGTCACACAGTGATAGAAGTAAAGGAATAAGCTATTTGAAATCAATCAGTTCAAGGTCAAACGACAGACATACAAAATAAAAAACTGGAAATTAGAGGCTGGGACCGGGTTGAAGTTTATCTCCAGACAGTTAATATTGACTTCTATTAGACAGACATGGGCTGACAGGGAGGTCTGAACATCACGTCTCTTCCCAATCACTCCAGCTTTGTGATAGTTGTGAAGGTAAAGACCTGCCTGTGAAGCCCCTTATCTTTATTTATCTAGCTGCACATCGGCTGCATCTGAATCATACCTGTGAGAGTCACGGTGTGTAAGGGTGACATGACAGAGCAGATAGATTGCCAGTGAACTCCTGTTCAAGTTCAAAGGAAAGCCGATGTAGATGAAAAGGTAATGCAATATCGTATTAACCTGTTCCAAGTAATTACTGGCTCTGAAATTAATGTTGCTTTGATAGCTGGTGGAAACTGGAAAATGTGCAAAGCAAAACAGCTTTAATTATAAATCTACACTTCTTTTCCCAGCCAAAATCCAAGCCCAACACGTGTGTGTGTGTGTGTGTGTGTGTGTGTGTGTGTGTGTGTGTGTGTGTGTGTGTGTGTGTGTGTGTGTGTGTGTGTATGTATGTATGTATGTGTGTGTGTGTGTGTGTGTGTGTGTGTGTGTGTGTGTGTGTGTGTGTGTGTGTGTGTGTGTGTGCGCGCGCTCTCATCTCCATGTCTGAAAGCCTTCTAAGAATGTGAGTAAGCACCCATGAGTGTGTGTGTGTCTCTTGGAGTTGCTGTGAGATTTAGATCCAAATGAGTGGAGTGTTGGTGCATTAATGAGCATCACACAACCCTCACACACACACCACCATCACCACCACCACCCTACGCCGCCCTCTCTGCTGACATTTCAAGGCTGTGTTGGGAGCCAGAGGAGGAACTTCTTCATTTGGAGTGTGAGACAATGTGGCAGGCCGGTTGGCTTTGTGCTCCTGACATCCCGCCGAGGCACAATATGGCCCCGTCAGGGATCAGTGGGAATACACAATGCCCATTACCCACGGG
This sequence comes from Myoxocephalus aenaeus, assembly GCA_038501785.1. Classification (NCBI taxonomy): domain Eukaryota; kingdom Metazoa; phylum Chordata; class Actinopteri; order Perciformes; family Cottidae; genus Myoxocephalus; species Myoxocephalus aenaeus. The sequence continues at coordinate 6,881,514 of JBAMJR010000350.1, read as the reverse complement.
GCCGTGCGGAGGGCCTCAGGGGCAGGCCCGGGATGGGCCAGTTTCCAGACTACGGGGTGTCTAGGCCACACTGAAAGAAAGATGGAAGGAGGAAAGAAGATCAGAGAAGAGATAGAGAAAAGATGAGATGGGAATATAGAGGCATGCCAAAATAAAAGTTGGGAGAAAGAGGAGGGAAAGTGGAGGATGGAGAACTGAAAAGTGGGTAAGGGTTATGAGAAAGAGTCAAGCGCAGGCGTGATAGCGAAAGACCAAAAAGAAGGATGATACAAAAGGGTATTGAAAAGAGAATAAACAGGGAGCAGGTCCTCTGCCAGAGATGGGGTGCAATGAAAGAGAGAGAAGACATCCCGCCTGGGGGTGAATCTCCCTAGGGATACAGAGGGAGGAGAGAGGGAGGGGGGTCAGTTTATCTTGGAGCTGAACTTGGTTGCTTGATCCCACCCAGTATAATGGCAGCCTTGAACAAACGGGCCAAGGATGAGATGCATTTTCACCTTCACTGCTGCTGCTGCTGCTTTGACCCCGGGGCTCTTTGAGGGGACGCAGTGGGTGGACAGGAGCACACTGGGGGTGGATGTCAGGGGCCAGAGGACCAGAGGTGGTGACCAGGGGCCACAAAGGGCCACATAGAAGCACAGAGAGAAAGATAGAGAGGGAGGACGTGGGTCAGCGAGCGAGCTGAACTTAACCATCAGTCTCCCACGAGAATCTACCCTCTGTCACTTCTTTCCACCTTTCAGAAAGTGCTAAACCAGTTAGCTGGGCAAACAATCTGTGATCTCGAGTCGAGTGTCCTACCTTCAAACGAGCAGGGAGGGTGAGAAAGTGTCGCAAAAGGGATACCATGACCTCTGTGTTGAAACATTAGATTATCCCAAAGTCAACCTGCCCCATTCAGCCATTACCTGTAATTTTCACCTCACTTTACTTTCAGTTGAAAGACCGCAGGGCGCACATGATCTGCGTCGTTCCTGTAGCTCCTGACCAAACACTTGCTCTCACCTTAGTTAGGGGTCAGCACAAGTCTGATTAAATGGGTCAGCGCTTGCCTATTTTCAGCCCTTGCTGACAGGGAGATGCATTAGTAATCTGGGAGTACATCCCTGGAAAGAAGGGAAAAAGATAAAACTGCTGCGCCGGTGGGTTTGCATGTACCCCAGGAAGTTTCTCCACAAACCTCCCAATGGTAAAGCTTCCCTGTGATAGAGGTGCTCTTATATATATACAGCCTGTTCTGGCAGAAATTAAAAGAATTTCAGTCTGGGATTTATACTCCTTCAGAAATACCCTGCACTCGTTTGGGGTTGCACACCGAATCCTTCTGAATACCCCCCTTTCATTGAGGCCAGCTAAAAAATTGCCAGATGGCTCTCTATCTATCGCTCCACATGTATTGTCTCACAGTCTGTTTCTGCAAATGCACACCTTCTTTTCCACCATGTCTTTGTCTCACACACACATAAAGTATTGTGCAAACAATCTCATGTAGTTGGATGCACGACAGAAAATGGGGTTCACACGGGGTCAGAAGAAGGAGACATTGGTGTAGAAGTCCAGTAATGTAGAGCCGCACCGTTAAGTACAAAGTGCAAAAAGTATACAAAGGCCGACATGGAGCTCAGGACAAAATATGGGACAGTGCACAGTATGCAACCAAAACGACAAACAGTGGTCTTCTTATGCGTTCCCTGGCAAAATCCCTTCACTCGCTTTACCCTCCGTCTCACCCTCCTATCTACTGCTGTCTGTGCTACAGGCTCCGCCCTAGGTGCTGCCACAGGTTTATTTAGAGCTGGGGGCATGTCCATACTGCACAGCTTGTCTGAATGGAGACTCACAACATGTGGCGCCCCCACCTTCCAACACTCACCATCTGGCCTGGTCCTTCTTGCGGTATGAGAGCCACGCACAGCCAACACGCTAGGGACTGCACAGATGTGTGATCAAAATATTCCCATGCTCGTGCACATATGGAGGCGCTGTGATCTCTTTGGGGGGAGTTGGCACACAAGCCCCTCAGCCACTTTTGCTGTTGTGCAGTTTCTATTTGTATCAGCCTGTGTTCAATGGGCATACTACTTCATATTAATTGAATTAAGTATTTCACAAACAGCATAAGATGACACTTTTTTTATACATTTTGGATGGTTGGATTTGGGTCTGCTCGGACCTCAAAGTAGACAGACTGGTTTTAAACAAAAGCTGAATGCCCATAAGCATGTTGACCTTTTGGGGTCAGAAATCATTGTGTCCTCTCCTTCCACTGTGTGGTCTCTGGTGTATAATTGACATTTAATGAAGGCCTCCGTTAGCATGGGACCATAATGGCACTGGGTAAAAGAATAGAGACGGGGACAGAGGTAAGATGGAGGGACAGAGAGAATTATGGGGAAACATGTTGATAATAGAATGGGGGAAAGTGTGGGTGGGGGGAGGACGCAGGGTGAGCAATGTTGGTGAGAGAAGGGCTTAAAGGCAGAACAGGACTAAATGAGGACATGGAGGAGACGGAGCACATGGGATACATGGGGAGCAAGGAAAGAGAGCCCAGTAACAGACGCAGAGGACAACAGCCTGTTGTCTTGCTGCCAACCCCATCTGTCTACTTTCACATCACCTCCAACGCAGAGAGCAAGAGCGAGAGAGAGAGCGATGGAGAGAGATATAGAATGGACCCATGCCCTGATATGTCATCTTAATAGCATACCACTGCATGAGAGGAGCACACAAGTGATCTGTTTAATTATGTCAATGATGAATCACTGTTATATTACCTGTGCTACCGTAATTATATTCTTCTTGGGGCATGTCTGGGTTCAAGAGCATCTCTTAATGTGTGTAGTCATCTGTCACAGTCTGTTTCTTTCTTATTCATCCTCCTTAACGACGGGATCAAAGTGGCTCAATCTAGTTACCGACCAAACCGCCAAGGAGCATCTACAGTAATGAAAAGGTGTGTATTCTCCAGGTCATCTCATTTGTCTACCCCTTAGAAAAGTCTGTGTGTCTAAGGAGTGACTATTTTATGATTTTTTTTATCTATTTCAAACTAACTGAAGTTGGCCGGGAATCGACGCTGACACAAAGGCCCACAAAAGTTGAAGAGTAAACACAAGTTTGCGGTTGGAGGTTAGTCATTGTGGTGTGTGCCTTAATAATGTTGCAGTACAAGTGTTTAGCCTGAGGTCAGACAACTGAGGCCTGAAAAACACTACGGAAACAAGAGATAAGAAGGTTTAACGTGCTCAGAGCATGCAGGGGAAACCCATGAAATATATATCACAGAAAACATGTTTACTTATTTTCTCTTTACAGCATCATTGGATGAGGAGCAACCAACATGTATTTACATATAACATATAACCAATGCTATATTTTTAGCATCATAATCGCTTCTTTTGTAAAGTCAAAGTATAGTTTCCCATGACCAGGCAATGTACAGCTTTTCAAGTTCCAGCATTTTTACCAGACATCACAAATCCACCTATGAATAAAAAACTCAGTGATCTAGTGTTGCCTTACATGTTGAAAATATAGTTGAGGTAGTGTCTAGATTTAGTACTGTGTAGAAACATTGTATACATTATTTCCTCTCTCAGTATTCATACACCCGAATCATTTGAAATGTTTCACACATCTGATGATCTTATTAGAGATTACAAACATCTCAAATCTCAGGCTGAAAACCATTTGTAACCAAAGAGCAGCGCGGGTACACCTGAGGACACTCGTCATAGTAAGAAAAGCACTGGTGTTACTAATTAACGTCAAGACAGCATGCACAATTCCAGGACCCCGAAACTGAAGCAGCAAAATGGAATTCAGCCATCTGTGCTTTTTGTACTGTCGTATACCACACTGTCTGCTGTGAACATTTGCATATCGCTCAAACCGGTCCACAGACACTCCAGCATCTGAAGTGCAAATATACCTATGCAAGAATTTTGTTTTACATCCGTTTTTGATATCATCAACCCTCTCAAGCTACTCAGGAAAATCCGGGACATGAACATGAACGCCTCGCTGTGCTTCTGGATCCTGGATCTTTTGAAGGACAGAAACTGTTGTCAGATTCAATAACTTAATAACTATAACTTCCCAACACCACAATTGTTGGACTGATCACAAAATAAAATGTAGACACTGAAAGGCTAGAGGTGGTCAGTCAACTGGTGCAGGTTAAATGACCTGGCACTGAAGGGAACATAGACAACTGAAATAATCATTGACTTCAGAACGAAAAAAAATCAATAAAGGCACCTATTATCATCGAAAGTCAACCAATTACAATAACAAACGTCTTCAAGTTTCTTGGCACACACATCAGCAATAACCTGAAATTGGGCCTCAACGCCAAATGTCACATTCAAAAAGCCCAACAGAAACTTAATTTTTTGAGACAGCTCAAAAAACAGATTCAGGCACGGTCTATTGGTCCAATTTTCGTAATCCAGAGAATCCTATGATTATCCATTATCTGTTATGGAAACACACCTAAGTACACAAAATATAAAATGGACAGAAGCATAAAAAACATAGGCTACAAACTCCCCAGACTGGAATCCATCTACAAACAACGCACCATCTCACGAAGAATCAGGATTACGGCTGACTCTCTACAACTGCTCATCGTCTTTTTCCTCCGGTAGAAGGTACAGGTGACTATAGGTGGCAGGTCAGAACGCCTTAACCAGAGCTTCTTCCACAAGGCTGTGCTGTTGTTTAACACACACAACAAATGGCCTAAATGTAATTGTTTGTGGAAAAGTGTACTATATGTATTTTCTTATTTTTGCACCGATGTGGTATGTGGTGTACTGTCACAGCCATTTCATCTATAATGAAATTAATTGCACCGGTCTAGCCGTGTGGTAATAATACAAACTTGACTTTTCATTGTGAAACTTCTTTTCTTATAATTTCCCAGACAAGGTTTTGCAATGTCATGGTTGTATTTTTTTGTTTTATTTACAGTGGATCTTGTCTTCATTATAGGGTATCAATGGATCTGCAACAGAAAATATCCTGCTCTTTATCTTACTATATATTGAGCAATATTTCAAAGAGTAAAGGTTTTCCAAACTCCTTTACTTAACTTTTTCGGAGAAACCAACCTTGCAGAATGCAAGGCAGGCAAAAACCTATTAAAACCTCCTTTTCTCTGGGGTTTTAAAACACTCTAAAATAGAAAGCTCTGCGGGAGATTCATCCCTCAGGGAGGAAGTCCAAAAGACCATTCATCCCAAACAAACTTTACTGAGCTCACTCTCACAGCTCTGTGATCTATGTGCAAAATAATAAATGACTGCTATCTGTCATTCAATTTACATTGTCACCGTCATTCAGTTCTTGAACACACCAAACCTTTACACCTGAGATATTCTGACCCCAGTTGTCAGATAATTGGCTAAATGAATAAAGTCATTGTTGAGCAATAAAAGCACAAAAATCAAAATCAGCCACATATCTGATCTCATCTGGCTATGTCTGCACATAGGTAACACATATTATAACGTGTACAGTAAACTCAAATATACCAAGTTCAGAAGCAGAAAAGAAACAAAAGTTTTGTCTGATCTTTTTTCTTAAGACTGCAGGTCATGCAGGATAAAACAGGACATTATGTTCTCTTATACATTTACATTAGATCTCATCACGTCTTTCTCATCCACACACACAAAGAGCTTTTATCTTTATTAGTCTTTATTCCTTTTATCTTCCATCCTCATGTCCTGTTGTTCTTCTTTATAGCTGTCTCCCATTCCTTCAGTACCTGTAACCCAGTGGCGGGCCGTGCATTTTCTACCTAGACCTGCTGTCTGTAAAAGATTACAAAAAATTAACAAATTAAATTATAATATAGCTATAACTTTGTGATTCTGTTTAGGTCAGCAGAGAAGGCTTAGCAGGCCCTGATGGCCCGCCACTGCTGTAACCACACACTTGTATCTGTTAACGGTGGCAGTAGTGTGTGTTGTTGTGTGCACATGCACATGTTTAACATAAACAGACAGACATCCATCCGCCAACACAAAATACTCTGTCAACATAAAATTATATATACACCTCATATCTGTTCATGCGCCCTCTGTTTGGAGATTGGCATGTGAGAGCTAATGGCTTGTAACTGGGTGTCAGGAATACCAGGCCCACAACTATTCTCGCCATGATGAGAAATCATTAGTCAAACCACAAGGAATGACACGTCCAGTGGCTCCAACATTGTTGTCCTAAATACGGCAAAAGTAAAGAGGACCGAATAAAGTTGGTGTTTACCTACACACACACACACACACACACACACACACACACACACACACACACACACACAAACACACAGACACACACACAGAGAACAACGTTCAGACGGTGCAGTTGGCCTGTCACTAGCTATCAGGTGTTCACACATGTGGAGATGAAGGGAAGAGCCGTGTGCATACCTGGACCTCTCCCCTGCAGGTTACCTGTCAATCACAGCATGCCATGGCTCACAGAGGCTGCCTCCAACATAGGGATTAGTGCTCAGAACTAATAATCTCAGTCACTACAGTCACATGTAACTGCAGTAGGCAGTTGTATAAACAATTAGTTTGGTTAAAAATAAGTGTGTTGCAATCTCTTTCTATGTAATGTAAGTTTGTTGTTTTACCTCTGCGCCCGGATATTTCCTGCCATTTTTTTCCTGGAAAGTAGGCCTACTTAGAGCTGTGTTCCCATCGTTTTGTTTATTATCATTCTATTAATTTAAATTGCAATCATATTTTAAACAGCCAATAAAGATAGTGTAATGACAACAATCAAAATGTGGTTGTTTCAAGATTTTTCTTAAACTGAACTTTTCCACATGTAACAGTATGTTGCCTAAGGAATATTTTTGGAATGATCTCAGCTAATTTAGGAATTTTTCGACATTTATTTGAATGAATATAATATGACAAAACTGATATAAAAAGTAAATATTGACCGTAAGATGGCCATATTGGGAGTTTCAATATTTTCCTTTAATAGTAATATAGGGAAAACATATCTATAGATAATTTTCAGCATTGCATAAATGATCATTTAAAGCATGAGAAATGAAAGCAATATTGTTTTTTGTTTCTACCATTGATTTAGCATCTTCAGTTAAAGTTCATACATGGCCCGAAGCCAGCAAGCGAGAGAAGGTTAAAAGGTCAGAGTTGTAAAGAAGACAACACTGTTATCTGTCATATTTCCACACTGATGCATATTTCACCGTGAGAGATGTTTGGTGGGAAAATCAAGGAACAACTGCCCGGAGGGTCACTTAATTTCGGCTTCCTTCTTTTTCCTCTCTCCTCTCACCTTTCTTAGTCCACTTTTCAGGCTCAGGCTGCCTTCATCCACTGCCAAAAAGTCAAATAGTCATAAATTCGGGGGACCCCTGCCATTTCAGAACACCTGATAGCAACCACACATACATATTTGGCACATGAGAACTTCAGGTTTTCTTTTCCTATCATGTTACAGTAATATTGCATCATATAGTATCCCAGCTGTAAAATAGTCCCTTAGTGGATGTAGTGGATGCTAATTGTGTGTGTGTGTGTGTGTGTGTGTGTGTGTGTGTGTGTGTGTGTGTGTGTGTGTGTGTGTGTGTGTGTGTGTGTGTGTGTGTGTTACTCCTTAGACATGGCATCTCCTCATGAACAATACATCAAAGGGTACTTACTAAAGGAAACACGTTCACACCATACTGTGCAAAGATGGCAATTGGTGAGTGTAAACTGCCAGTATCATTTTTGAAACAATGATACATGCTTTTGGCTATCGCTTTCTTTTGGCTTGGTCTGAAACTGTCTCAACCTGCCCACTGACTTGTTTCCATATGTGTGAGGAAAGAGAAAGACAGAGAAAAGGAAAGAGAGAAAAAGAGAACAAATTCATTGAAATGAGTTAATTAAATATGTTTTCATAACTTTGCAGGGGAAAAAAATATAGGTTCAAATTATATGTATGCGTTGTGTGCTTGCACTTACATACAGTAGGTATGGGCATGAATACATGCGTGTATGGGTGGCGGTACCCAGCAGCATCAGGGACAGCCAGCAGCCATTTCTTGTGCTTGACAGAGCTGTCAGAATGCATCGGATCGTCCCCTTGCTATCGGGATTGCAGGGCATACATTCCTCCATCAGGGAATAGAAGGATGAGACCTGGGAGGTGTCTTGATTCATAAGGACAGACAGATCCGCACAAAGAAAGGTACGACAGACTTGTAAACATACAGAATCTGACAGTGCAAGTAAGTGGACATGGTCTGAGGCCCCGTGAGCCAGCCCTCGTACTACCAGGTCAGACACGCGGTGTACACAACTTGGCATTTTCCTCTACAGAGCAAACGTAAGCAGACTGAAAGTTTTAACTTCGGAACTTGTTCTAAACGACAGTGAAAATATTGTTCATGCTTTATGTTTTCCCCTCAACTTTCTGCTGCCGCTGACACACAGGCTTACAGAGTAAAATCCATCCTTGCCCCGGGCTACTTTCATTCTCTGCTGTGTGCTGAGACGTGAGCAGACCTGCCTGTCACATCCCACGCCAAGTTATAGCAAGAGAATGCCCTTAACCGCCAACTGACTTCTAATAGGACGTGTTTTTGTCTGTGAATGTACAGTATGTGTGTATATATAAAAAGAGATAGAGAGAGTCATAATATTTTATGAATTTCACTCTCATACATTATACAGTATAACTGCAAGTGAGCATATTGCCAGGGGTCAAGTTCATAAATCATGCCTCCCAACTATCATGATATTTTCTTAGTAAGTTCAGTCATTTTCCATAACTGTGACATATAAAACTCATAACTCACACTGTGAATACATTTGAATAAATGTCAATTGCAAAAAATGTGAGACGATGCATGACAAGAAAAACAGCATATTTGATTTATACATTTTACCAAGTTAAAAATAACTGTCTCCCCCAGTTCTCCGAAGGTTGTTACGCAACAAAAAATTGGAAATGCAAAGTCATTGCTGAAATCTCATTTAGTCTCTTGCCTGGAATCGCGATCGCCGGAGAGTCACAACCACAACGCACAGGTATCTGACTCCTTCTTCATGCTTGATGTAAATATAAACACTGGCAGGGCCGGCCTTTACAGCACCAGTGTTGTGTGTGTGTGTTTGGAGTGTTTTTCACATTTGGAGGGCTGGAGCGGTTGGCCGACACTTTGATTGTCTACTGCCAACGCCTTGTCTGTTTGTTTACTGTACAGGGAGATAAGTAAAACCCAAAACATAGTCAAGGCAGTCAGCTCTGAATCAAGGAAGAGTTGTTAAAACAGCACACAGTTGTTTGATCCAACTGCCATATAACTTTTCAAGGTGATGTCATTGAAGTGCTCATCAAGTGGAAAATGTAGTTTGTTATAATTTCATACACAATATGTATCTGACATATTTGATGACATTAGAAACTATGCAATCTTGGTTAAAAGTTTGAACATCAAACTCTGAACTTTTGAGCGTCTGTGTAATAATACCATCATTTAAAAATGGCAAAATGTAATTGTGAAATCAAATAATTTAAGTAGAATTGCTGCGAGTTGGTTCCCTTATGGAGCAAAGTAAATCAGTGCACATCTTTTGCTTTGTGAATTTGTACTGTTGACCAGTTAACGCTTCACGCTGTCAAAGATAATCTAGCATTGCGAGAACGGTAAACTGGAAAGTTGAAAAGATATAGTAAATAACTGAGCTATAGTACTTGGATCTTCCTGACTTAATTGCTAGTGTTCACGGACACAATAGTCCTGGAACTAAACCAGAGTAGTCACTACACCACCAAGAATAAGGGGATTATATGTTTGAGCCAAATGTGAATCTAAAGAAATTTCATGAAGATAAGGTCTTTTAAGAGTAAATAATGCCTTCATGACATTGAATGAAAGAAAGTTTTTTATTTACATTAACTGCTTTGAAGATAATAATTGCCTGGAGGTCATAAATGAACAAGCTTTTGATTTACAACTTTGATTTACAGCCACATCTAAATCTATAGGGCGCACCAAGGAGAAACCAAAAGTCTCATCTAAATCATTCCAACATAAACACAGCCCCACCTATATGCTCCAAAATCCACACACACACACACACACACACACACACACACACACACACACACACACACACACACACACACACACACACACATATAGACACATACTCTCTCATATAAACACATTTTTTTGATCAGCCTTTTTAATTGTGCGTTCTTGCATCTCGCGTGGTGTATTTACAGAAAGCGTAACAAGGCCATTGGAGCCAATTATACAAAGAACGGTCTCCAAACCCATCGTCCAGGCGGAGGAATCACAGAAATATTTATCCTGTTTAAAAGTTTAGGAAGGAGAGAAAGGGCCTTGGCACTAAACCCTTTAGTGAGGCAAGGGGAATGAAAACCTCCAGTGTAAAAGGACCTATTAGTCTCAGGACATGGGCATTAGCATGATAGTAGACTTAGCCTCTGGGCTGAAGGAGAGGGACGCTGTCTCTACGCTTTCAGCGAGCAGGAGAAGGGGGGTTCCTATACATAAACACACACACACACACACACACAAGCTCTCTGATAGGCAGGGAAATGCAAAGTGGGGCCCTATACAGAGCATGAGGCACACCAGCGACCCAGTAAATAAGAAGGAGGAGGAGGCGGGGAGGAGAGAGGGCGGGCCGGGGACTGAAGGAGGGCGATGAAGAGAGAGGAGAATTAAACTTGCACACAACAGACCAAGAAGAGGAGAACCATTAAAAGATGTAAGGAGCAATTTGTAAAACTGCAAGTGACAACAATGCTTTCCAATCATGAAGAGAGTTTATACCGTCAGCAGTCACTCTTAAAGCTGCAAATGTTCTAACCTGCTCACGTCTGTAATGATGAGCAAACAGGTGAGTTGTATTCCGGGCAAGAATCCCCTGATACATTTCATAAACGTGTAGTTTGAGATGGTCAGCAAGTCTTGGAGGTTTCTACTTTTTCACGCACAGCGAAGCAGGGAAAGTCGCTTGTAGCAGAGGAGGTTCAAAAGTATGGGAGGAGTTAACCTGTGCAGAACAAGTTGACCAACAATTCACGCCGAGTTTGGAGAGAAAGAGTCGAACAGGAAACCCAGTCAGACATCACAATTGCAAACACACGCACACAAACAAACACCGAGTGTACTTTCAAACACTCATAGAAGCACAATCATGTGTGGTCATATAAACATGCAAATGTGTGCGTGTGTGCGTGTGTGTGTGTGTGTGCGTGCGTGTGTGTGTGTGTGTGTACGTGTGTGTGTGTGTGTGCGTGTGTGTGCGTGTGGGGTCACGGAGGGCAGTTATGTACAAAGCGTGTGTTTATATAGTGTAAAGATGGAGGACACACAAGCAACCCATGCAGGGAGAGGGCAACAAGTGGAGAGAATGAACCTCATTGTATGTCCGTTAGGGAGATGCCGAGCATGGAGGGGTGGTGGTGGTTTTGGTGGAAGGGGGGGGGTCTAAAACTAAACAACAAAACTGAAAGTGCGTACTGGCATTGAACTGTGCACCGACAAAACAATCAGCGGGCAGAAGGAGGGAGGGCAGCTTCTAGAGAGAAGACACCTCCAGTCAGTCCCTGAAAATATGATAAATGGGCTGTTTAATGTCTGCATTCATAGTTTTGAGACGAGGCAAAACATTGAGGGATTAGGCCGTAAGAGTCAATATTAGTGCTGGTGGCATTAGGAAAGCCCTGTCTGGTTAAACACAGTAGGGAATAAAGTGTTTCCAGCTGATGTCAATGTTTGAACAATGATTCTCATCATTTGCACAGAGATGAGGTCTGCCTTGGTTTATCTAATAGATCAGACGCTGTCGTGGGGTTGACAGAGTCCTGCATAGTAAGAGGAGTTAGAATAGTTTTCTGAATGGACAGATGGGGGTCGTGTTGAAAACAATCAGATCCCGATTTAGCGGGATATTAATTCCAGTTATTGTATTTTGCTGAGATTCCGTTTTAAGGTGTAATAATTTGATGCTGTATAGCATATTTAATATATCCCTTATTGTCTGGTTGTCTGGTTTATCCTTCCACCAAACCTGAGTAGACGTCTGTTCACCAAGAATAGATAAATAAAATGTTGTTAACCATCCCTTCAACCCGTTACAATATATTTGTGGAGAGATGATGATACAGTAGGTGGTCAGAAGCAACCTGTATTATTTGTGGAAACTATGGGTCGACTAGGAGTTGAGCCAGTAGCCACAGCGACAGATTTACCTCCTGCAGAGTCCAGATCTGGAACACCAACAATGCTGGGCAGCAGCAGCTGATCACTACTAGAAAGCACATACCTCTACAGTGGCTGAGTCACTAATAGGTATAGCATACATTGTTATGATATGCAAACTCTTATTATCTAGTTATTTTACCAAAGAGGTGGTAACCTGGAAATGTTTCAATCAAAATGCTATGGCTATCAGAAATGTGTAAAACAAGCTGTGGTCAATCAAAAAAGCTTTAACAGTCATTGAAGTCATTTTTGCAATTAAATCAAAATAAAATCATGTATACTCAATATAGTTCAATATAGATTATTATATTTGGATTTAAATGCATGAAAGCAGACAATGTGTATAAACATGAGGTCATTGGGTCGACTTAAAGGCTCTGCACTTCCACACAGGTGTTTTCATTTATTCTGAATAATTAGACCTCTTCTCAGGAACATTGAAACATTCTACTGCTATTACCAGGTGGATCAGAGAGATGTCAATAGGCCCCTTTATAGCAGACATTTTGACTTGTCAGAGGAGGAAAAGCTGTTGTCCTAGTGAGCAGAAATGACAATACAAGGACTGAAAATGAAGCAGCCAAATGGGATTCAGACATTATTGTCAGTGCTTTTCCTACTGTGACATGTCACAGTGTCTTTTCTGAAAATGTCCCATATCACACCCACATGGTCCTGAGAACGAGTCTGATTATAAGTGAAAAGAGCTGAGTAGGTGGACATGTATCTCCTCGATGTAAAGATTATTATTGCTTACTTTTTATATTATATTATGAGTTGATGTAATTGTATTCAGAACTATCTAAAACACTTACTGTGTAATTACACATAACCTCACATAACCTGCAGTACCGTTCTTCTTTCAGTTAGATATGACGTCCGACATGTAAATGAAACCATGAACAAGATTTCACTGATAAAGCATCGGTATTTCATAGAGTTAACACTTGTCCCTAAGAATAACTGTTTTATAATTGTTTGCATACGCACACATTTAGGCAATAGCAAAGTATGTGTGGGGTTGCAGTGTGTGTGTGTGTGTGTGTGTGTGTGTGTGTGTAGAGGTATCCCTATAAGACAGGGGGAATATGCTTGGCCCGCCTACAGCTGTGATGAATGGGTCTGAGGCTTTGTACCACAATGCCCCTCACTTCATTACTGTCACATGGAACAGATGGTGCCTTTCACCGTAGCATCACATGTACACACACACACTCACACTCTCTTTCCGGGGATGCCGTCGTTCTGTGATGTGCACACACACACACACACACACACACGCGCAAGGGGACAAGGAGGCTTAATGAATTCTACACCACATGCAGCTTCTGCGCTCAGCTGAGGCATTAATTTACAGATCTGAAGAGCAACCAAACAAAAAATTAGATCATGAGTATGAAATGTTAAACAAACCAAACAGGGGGTAATTGAATGAAGCAGGGAATAAACAAAGACCTGTGTTCCATCTTCCGAATGGAAAATTGTATTGGTACTTGGGCAGCTTCATTTGCCAGCACAGCAACACAAAATCCCAAGATGTTTGAGGAAAAACAACAATGTGTTTGTGTGTGTGAGAGTGTGTGTGTTTGCATTGAAGCCTTGGGAGACAGCAGGTTACACACTCTTCTTTTCACTGTGTACCTCAACTGGTTCAGTGTATGACAAACACACACAAAGTGCAACATCTGGGCTTGGACTTTACTTTATTATGCATGCAAACGCGCTTACTAAATCAAACATGAGATATGCCAAAAATCACATTAAACAAGAGCGTTGATAGATTGGCAAAGAGTAAAAATCTCACCTACTTCTTGCCCACTTGTCTTTCTACTGTTCTCCTTCATTCAGGCCCCAAAGCCCCGAGCCTGTGGGTGTGTGTCACATTTGTGAAGGGCCTTGGACAACTTTCTGCTGTGCCTTAAACCAAATGTCTCCACCAAAGCCTGACCATTATCCCTTCCCCTTCCACATGGGTCACAAATTAACAAGTTCCCGTACACTCAGTCGCACAGGAGCATCCCTGGAGCGCGCACATGTGGAGGGTAAATGGGGCACGCGCCAAGGGGGCTGTGAGGAAACAGGGTAGTGGGCGTTTAGGTCAAATTCAACTTCTTCTATGTGGAACAGGCATCTTATCTTTCTCTGCTTCTCTTCCGTGTATTTACTTATCTTGTTTAAAACTTTACACACCTACCCTTTATTAACATGTTCTGTTTAAAGGCTATTTGACCAACACTCGCAGTGTGAGGGGCAAAGTTCACAGGGCTACACACTCTGCTTTAAAGTTACACCTGCCAATAAGTGGGTGCTGTAAACACTATCTTTTTACTTAGCACACACACGTTTTGGCCCCACTATCTAACGGAAAATCAGAGCCACTGATACAGGGTCCGAGACCACACGCCAAACAGTCCCCAGTCCAAGCTCTATCTCTGCATGGAGCGACTCCAGACTGCATGGTACCAGTATTATCTTATTGGTTTAACATTAAGCAAACTGTGGCAGCACACCAGACCACCAGCTATTGGTTCCTCTTTGCTTTATCATATTTCTGTTTACTCTCCTTTCCTTCTGCTATCTTGAAAGAGGCTATTAAAGGTGCATCTTTCTTCTTTACAAGCAAACCAAGACAGGGTGTGTGCGTGTGTCCATGCGTATTTCGGTCCTTTTACAGTTAGAAGTAATTGAAGAGGTTGAGAAAAGGTAAAGACTAAAGGAAATTGTCTTGTATCTCACCTTCGGCATGTTTACCCCATAGAAATAAAGTGATGATATTGTAAAAAAAAAAAAAAAAACGTCCTTACTTTCTCACATAAATATTGTCTAAAAATTACAATTTGTACATAAGGTAAAATATGAGATATGAGGACAGAAACTGCCTCTTTATTTCATAACAACATGTGCATATGTTATCACATCATTGTACCACAATATACAACAATGGCTGAATAAATTGACTTTGTTTGGACTATGAGTGGAGTAACTGGTCCCAGTAGGCAGCAGATGCAGGACAACCTCCTCACCATTCAACAATAGCTCCCAGTCCTGTCCATCCATCTGTATCTGTCCAATACAGTAAAGAATCCCTGCAGGAAAACCAACTGGCATTCTTCTGTTGTCTATTTGGGATGAAACTATCACAGGAATGGATCACTAGGAAGACAATCCAACCTAATTCTCTCATCCCAAACCAAAAAAGAAGGCCAAGAAAGGACTTTGATTGATCAGGGAACAAATGGAGCAGATTTTTCCTTGCCTGCCATACAATTTGAATGACTAACTTAGTTAATTTCCACAGCCTGTGGCTTCATCCCTGTCAAAGTCTGATGGAGTAGCTGGTTTCAGTAGGTGGCTCGTAATGACGAGGGGGTTCATACATGCTACCGCTGCCGAAGGTCTTCGCTGCTGTCTCTGAGGTGAGTGAATGTGGACCCCCCAGTAGAGGTGAAAGCACATCACACATTCCTTTGTCTACAAGGAGATTACTTATCACTGCAGGGACTCTGGATGTCGTTGGGTCAACCAGACACACCTTCACATCAACCCCTGGAGGAGTACACCTTTCTCATTAAATGGCTGGATGCATTGATTCAATTAAACTTCCTCAGCAATCAGAACAGGGCAATGCTCCATCTTAGCATTCAGTGGTTTAAATCATTGCATATGTCATGTCATCGTAGCTTGGTGGTCTATGGTTTATGAGCTGGAACCTGTCACAGCATGATAAACCGTATATGCTTCTGGGCTACTCTGGTGTCAAACTCTCAACACTGATGCCTCCAAATGTTTTATGAGCCTGAAAATAGACAGTATTAGTTATTATTTTTAAAGATTGTTCTCAAATATATTTCAGACATTGGTGATAAAGGTGGCTTTCTTAACAAATGTTTCCATAATTTTGGCTATGTTATAAAGTAAATATTGTGTACATATGGGGTAACGTTTGAGTGGTCGGAAGACTAGAAAAGCACTATAGAAGTAGGTCCATTTACCATTTGACAATGAAATACTAACAGGGTACACCAGCAGGTAGGCCAACAAGGGAATAAGGAGAAAATGCATTTTAGTCAAGGTGGGATCTTGAAATAAATTGTGCTGTAGGTATTTTTTAAATGACCCAGTACATATTACATAATTACTTAAAAACTTTAGGTTTAGCGCATATGTATTTTCACTATGTCAAGAAAATATGCCAAACTACTTGTGGTGCTTCCACTTAGTTAAAACAATGTAATCAAAAGTAATCTAAACGTTAAAGGAAGATATGATATTTTGGCTCTAAATTAGCTACAGAGACCTTCTTAGTGTCCCTCAATAACAAAGGCATTGTATCCACATACAACAGTTCGCATGATATCTTATGAAAAGTCACTCCTCATTTTGTTCTGCAGGAAACAACTCATTTAGGGTTTAGACAACAACACTACTTGGTTAGGTTGAGGAAGATATTGTGAAATACTTAGCTAGGTTTAGGAAACAAACCCATTTAGTTCGGTTTAAGAATACATCTTAAAATACTTGAGTTAGGTTTGGGCAACTAAAGTAATTAGTTTCCGTAAAAACTTTGTCATTTGGGTTATAATAAATACAGAAGTGCCGGGGAACTCCTGGCTGAAAGATCGCTGTGTGTTGGACACATCTGTGTGCTTTTGGGGTCTTTATACTTCCTGGTTGATGATTACGTGGATAACATACACAATTATTTTGTGGGACACCGATGAGTTACAGCGCGGTGTGCTCTCTGCCTGTCTGCAGGGTGGTAAATCCCCTGCTTGGACTCTGCCCAGAGAAGAGGAATGGGGGAGGAGGGACAGATGAAGGAAAGAAGGGTCTCATCCTTTATTGCTCATAAAGACCCAGGAATGGAGTCGCTCGTGTGCAGTAAAAAGCGTTCCGCACCTGCCAGGATGTTGACTCAAAATCGTTATCACCAATATCTAATCGCTCGCCTTCCCCACCTGATGAATGAGCTTATGTCGGAATTTTCCCCCTCTACCTAAAAGACGTGCTTAACACAGGTGTGAGTATGTGTGTGTGTTTGACATAGAGAGGGGATATGTAAGGAACTGTGCATTTATTCACTTATGGTTGACGTGGTTAATGCTTAAACAGGTGTCGGTGTGTTGATGCCTGTGGATCCTGGAAGAGGCCATGAACCTGGACAGGACATGAAGAGGAACGAGAGAATGGGGTTGTTATCTAAAGAACTGTGATTAATGGTGAGCAGAGCAGACCTGCTGCCACACGCCATCAAAACTAAACGAAAATCAAACGCATATGCACAGAAATTCAAAGAGAGTTGGGTTGTTAATGCTTATTATGAGGTGGATAATTGAATTCAATGAATGTGGTGAGTCACTGCTTTAATTTTCTGTCTTTCTTTCTTTCTTTGTAATTCTCCTAGAAATGTCTCTGACATTCCTCTCAATGACTAAAACAGCAGAAAAGAAAAATGTTCAAAGCCAAAAGCAGGTTGACAGTTTCTTTAGATCAATAACAATGATATTATTTTCGCGGGCTCTGTGTGATGTGAGACACTAAGATCTTACACACTTCAAAGTGTTAGGATTACACTCTTTGCTTGTGCTAATCCTGGGAGTCAAATGACAAGAGAGATACCTGGGACGGCATGAGCTAAAACCTTTTGCAACAAAAACACAAGGGGGAGAAAGCTAGTGCTCTCTACCTGAGTCTAAATATTGACTCTGAGGTCTGTCACTGCGTCCAGTGCGTCAAAGAACAGGAGGATTCAAGTTGAAAGCCATTACAAAAGCACAAACCAGAAACTGTTAAATCTGTTAATTTTGTTGCTAAATCTTTTTTTTTTTTCACTCACTGATAAATATTCAGCTAGTTTAAAGCACAGTGCCATAAGACGGAGCATCACCCAGAAACTCCTCACAGAGGTGAACCTCCATAGGTGCGGACGATAAATCGGTCGGGTTTGAGGAGTGACAGTAATTGTGATGCTTTGTGTCGATATGTGGTTCAAGGACTCCAGGAAAACCTGAAGGTTTCGTGTGTGTGTGTGTGTGTGTGTGTGTGTGTGTGTGTGTGTGTGTGTGTGTGTGTGTGTGTGTGTGTCATAAGTCTGCACATGTAAAAAAGTGACAACTGTCAGTAAAGCTATAGTCTCGCCACATCCAGAGGTGCATGTTATGATGGTCCAAATACAATGTGAACAGACTCTCCCACACACACTAATAGTCTATACTAAACTGCAATGTCCTTGTCCAGTGTAAAATTGTAGAATTGTGTAGTTGAGTGTTTCCATATTTATATTTTTTTTTCATCAACACATTTAGGAGAAACATATTGTACTTTTTACTTTGCAACATTTATTTCACAGCTTTTGTGTACTTAGTGCTTACTTTTTGAATTAAAACTTTAAATCGAAACATATAATGACGGTATAAAATGAAATACATTATTAGATAAATTAACCCTCAGTATATCAAGTACTTAGAATGAACTAAATGTGTATATACATCAGTAGAAGGGTACTTATGTCCAAAATAATATACAGTACAGTACACTCAGAGGGAGCATTTTTCTTTTGAGTACTTTTACGTTTGATACTTTAGGCAACTTTGCTAAAAAATACTTACAAAAACATTACTTGTAAAACTGTATTTTAACATTCTAAGAGGGACCCAGTGTGCATACATTTATTCAATCAGTATTTTTACTTTGCGTCATTGTTATTTTTACTTAAAGTAATAGCCTCAAAGATTTTCATTTACATAAATGTATGTTAAGTAACTATCTATCACTGGATGAGATAACATAATGATAAATGAGCCTATACGACCCACTGATGAAAGCCCTTTTGCAGTATTACGAACTGGTTGTCTGAGACAACAATCTTGGAAAAAAATCACAAGCGGCGGACGCTATTTATATCTCTGGGAAGTTAGATCCCTAAACAATTACCGCTTATTACCAAAAGTGCCACCAAAGAGATCTCCTAAATTTTGGAAAAAGGTGAAATAAAGTGAGGGAAAATGCATACATCGTGAGGCAGCCCACCTACAGTGCAGGTGAGTACACACACACATTTGGTGTGTGTCAGCAGATAGGAGCCGTCGTTGAACAATAGAAGCCGGCTGAGGAGCAGCCAGCGCCGCAGACACATACTGATAATAGACGACCTGGTAAAAAGAGAGATGGAGTGAGAGAGGGAGAAAAGGAAGACCTCCTACCAGCAAGGCCACACAGGATCATCCACATTTTACTAATTCGGCTGACCCCTAGTCGGCTTCCGTTCGTGTTTGTTTGTTTGTTTGTTTGGGGGTAACGCATCTAAATCCCAGTGATAGCGGTGAACTGGCACACTGCTCTCCGTTAGAGCTTTGTCTGGTTTCATTTATTTATTTATTTGACATACTGGCATCAGTGAATACGGCTGAAATGGGATTACACAGTGACTTGTCTTCAGCTCGGTCCTTCACCCTTTTTTGTGTGTCTTTTTTGAGTCCTACTCTGGACCCGGCCCTTCTCTATAAAGCTACTCTGATGAGCCTGACTGGCCCGAGCTCTTGGGGCCAGTAATAATCTCTCTTTAGGAGGCTGAGAGGGTGAAGTGAGCCATAAGAACCCTCTCTGTCAGCTTTAACCGGCCAGCAGAAAGAAAAAGTCATAATTATAGTACTCTCTCTGGCTGGATTTAAATAAAGCTTCCTGGCTGGGCCCCTATAGACACACACTCTCTCGCTCACACACACGCACTTCAATAAAGAGGCACTAATCAATCAGGGGTTCCCCTGCCACGGCTTCATTGGAGCCCCTGTCTGAAAGAAGAACTGACAGCCCTCAACCTCCCTGTATTGTCAGACAAGACTGATTAGGCTTCTGACTGGCTACCTCAGCCACCAGCTAGAAAAGCATGGAGGTTAAAGGGTCTCCATTTGAAATCGACAAGCACTGAAAAGTTCTGGACACCTGCTTTTTAAAGTGATGCTTGTCTCTGCGGTTCTATCCTCCTTTTTTGTTATTTGCAATTTGAGGGCAGCGCAGGGGACAGGGGGGCGGGGGGGAGTTTTTGAGTGTAAAAAAGGGGTGAGTGGGGTACTGTGTACTGTGTGTGTGTGTGTGTGTGTGTGTGTGTGTGTGTGTGCGCGTGTGTGTGTGTGTGTGTGTGTGTGTGTGTGTGTGTGTGTGTGTGTGTGTGTGTGTGTGTGTGTGTGTGTGTGTGTGGCTTAAGTTTTGAAGGGGGAGCTTGGCAGCGGGCCAAGGCTGGAACAAAGAGGGGACACTCTTTACATGCATAGCCAGACAGAGTAAACTGGCCAGCAGCGCTGCCAGCAAATACAAGGCTCAAAAACAGACTTAGAGAGATCGGAAAGAAGGGAGGGGGTGTGGACAGAATATCAGAATAACCCAACCATCCACTTGCTCCACCTCGAAAACGTTTCATCCTTCGTGTTTGGTTAAAATGAGAAATGTACTGGGTGGCGTGCTTATAGGGCATTAAATAACACAAGCTGCTGAGATTTTATTGTGTTTGCATTCAATATGGAGCTGCGTGGCCACGATAGCTTGTTTGCGAAGCTATCCCTTCGCAAACACCCACATGATTAACAAATACAGGCAATTAGTACAGCACAGCAAAGGAGAGACGAGAGGAGAGGAGGGGAGCAATTTGATTCATAAAACCTGTTACACTCATAGAAAATGCAATTGTACCATACAGTGAGATTTAACTCTCATAATATAGATTAATCTGAAAGCCTACAGATACATGTCTTCTATTATATGTTGTGTGTATGCTCTCTGGATGAAGCACAACACTTGGATGTAAACCTCCTCACAAAACTGTATCCCTAACCTCTGAATGGTCCTGTAGCAACTGAACAATTCCTCAGTGCCATGACACTTCAGATGAATGATTTCCAAAGAGAGCTTTTTTTCCATCACTGTTATTTTTAAGAAGGAGGTGCAGTGGATTTCCTTTATTCTCTCTTTTTTTCCACTGAAATCAGCTTAAAGCTCTGCAACGACTTCGCCCTTCAAAAAGGAGAGCCACTCCATCAATGAGGAACAATAGTATATTCTGACAAAAAGTCTGAGGGCGTTACGCCACCCTGCCATCACCAGGTTCCCTTCCATACAGCCTCTGCCGGTGACTGGTAAATGCCACTTTCAATCTCTCTCCTTTCTCCCCTCTTTCCTTTTCACTCCTATTCCTTGCCCTCAATGGGTGTGTTAAGTATTGTGCGTTCTGACGGGGGCGGTGAGTCAGTCAGGATCATTAAAAGCAGGCCGAGCCTTTGGCCAGATCAAAATAATTAACTGGAGAGGTCACAAGCTAATGAAATGAAATGGGGGCCTGAAAGGAACCCCTAAATGGTGCTCACTAATCCTCCCTTTACCTTGTTTTAGGGAGGGGGCAGGACTCTGCATCGGTAAGCCAGGGCATCTCTGCTGATAATAGGTTGTGGGGTGCCGGGGGACCTGGGACTATGGATTTGTTGTGTGTGTGTGTGTGTGTGTGTGTGTGTGTGTGTGTGTGTGTGTGTGTGTGTGTGTGTGTGTGTGTGTGTGTGTGTGTGTAAGTGTGAGTGAGAGAGAGAGAGAGAGAGAGAGAGAGAGAGAGAGAGAGAGAGAGAGAGAGAGAGAGAGATGCAAATAACATCAATGCCATCATCTAATGTGAGCCCATTCTCACAAAAACATTTTTTTCTAAAAGTTTGTGAAACTGTTTCCTGGAGACGGTTTTCTTTTCAGTTGCTCTAATGCAAATCAGTTTTATGTAATCATGCATCATTTAGGAGTGGAGTGCAGTGAGGCGATCTCCCTCTTTGTTTCTTTAAAATCCCGGAAAGAGCATAGGTTCAATAAGAAGAGAAGAATAAGTTAAGCAATACCACATTTTAAGTTTACTGAAGGAAAAGTACTGAACTATTATCAGCAAAATGTAATTAGTATAGTGTCAAAATAAAGTTACAATATTTTACTCTATATTATACTATTGGGTTGTTATTTCTGGTATATTAAGTTGCTGCTGTAGCTGGTCAATGTGGAGCTAGTTTTAAGACTTTATTGTTGAGTAGTTCAATAGATACAAAGGAATATTTTGTAAATTGATCATATCGTTTGTATTTGAAAAATCAATCTGCAAAGTAAGGAACTATATCTGGCAGATAAATGTTCAGTAAATGCACAATATTTTCCCCTGCAATGGAGAGTGCAAAACCTAGAAACGTACCATACTTAGTTATGTTCTTCCAATACATGTACAAAGAGCTCAAAGAGGTGAAGACAAACATTATGGGAATACATAATATCCAAAAATGTATATAGGTATATATGTAGGTCTATGAATAACATGTGGCCAACATCAAGGCTGTAAACGCAGACAAATGGACAAAACGTAACATTACTGAACCACCTTTTTTTGTTATCCTAATCCTGCCTGTGCTCTCATGTTTCCATTCAAAGTACTTACACACAAACCTTTCATGACCAAAATCAAGTGTACACTAAGCTTTGATGCAAAAAAGAAGGTACTTCTATTGTGTCACACAGAGATATTCACAAGACTCATAAAAGAAAATATCCAAGTGTCCTACTGTCTGCCTGAATTGAACAATAGAAGAATGAAGCATGAGATCCGATGCTGAGGGCAATGTGTGTCAGAGGCTGATGAAGCCGTGGTGTGTCACTGTGAACAGGTTCTCCAGGGGCAGGCTGCAACCTGCTGAGGACCCTAGGACATGACTGTTTGTGTGTGTGTGTTTGCAAGCATTTGTATGTGTGTGTGTGTGTGTGTGTGTGTGTGTGTGTGTGTGGGGGGGGGGGGGGGGGGATACTTATTTATACAAGTAGAAGAAACTTGGTTTTCAAGGTTAAAGGGGTGACCTCTGACATAAAGACAAACATACAATCTGTACACACCCACGCACACACACACACTTGAAGATATTACAATGTATTGCTGAGTGAAGGAATGCACCTGATCAACAGGCGCATTAAGGAACGCTTTAAACACACACACACACACACACACACACACACACACACACACACACACACACACACAAAGACAACAAGCCCACACATAACATGTTTTTCGAAAGACAGTTAAAGGGAGTTCCCATCTTTTTCTTTGATGACTTAACATTGCATGTCCTCTCTCACACACACACACACACACACACACACACACACACAAGGCCATAGCAGGACATTATGGGTGAGGTGTCAGGAGGTCTGTGGAGCAGCAAACATAATGATAGTCATACTGATCATGATGTTTTCCAGTACTTAACTGACTGAGTATTGTATGTTAGAGTTATCTTAATGTAAAGTGTGAATCAAGCTACAGTTCTGAGGCCAATGTGAAAGTGTCTGAAGATGAAGTTCCTATAACGGCCACAAGATGCTGCCTCAAGAACAATTTGGATGGCATCAAGATGAATGCTTAATGTCTATTAATGTCTGTTCTGGTGTCATTAATTATCACTGTTCCATTAAAGAGTTATTAAGCAGGGGCTATAGAAATATTAAATTACAAGGGAAAGTCCTGCATTCAAATTTTACTTAAGTACAAAATAAGCTAAATGCACTCAAAGTATCACAAGTATTTGTTTTCCAGAAGGGACCCTGTGAATGGTATACCAACTTGACTATTTACCTGTATAGCTATATATATATTTCATATACTGATTTATACTATTTTGTTTGCAAAATCTTGATTTTAAAAGTAACTGTAGCTGTCAAATAAAGTGGAGTTACAAAGTAATATATGGTCCTCTGAATTGCAATGAATTATAAAGTAGCATAAAACTAAAATAAAGTACAACTTTCTCAAAATTGTACGTAAGTACCACATAGGTACCTACAACCTCTGTTATTGAGGCTTCTGCTTGATCAACTGTGGTTTGGATTGTCCCTCATTTGTACATTGCTATGGACAAAAGTGTCTCCCAGATGAATACATTTATGATGTAGAAATGTGCTTGTTTTGGGCGATGTGACAGGTGTCTTAGCCTCACGTTTAACTGATGGTTGCTTCTTGCTTATCCCACCACAGCCCGGCCAGGGCTTCACTGCATTGCCCAAATGTATATGTTATGGCTCCCATAAGAGAAAGTGAAACTGAACTTCAGGCTGAAATATATCCCCTCAGAAACCTGTGAGTGACATCACTGAGGCTACATCTAGTATGTGTTTGTCAAGAGATCTCTAATAGACATTATTCATGTTAAAATCATCACACACATACACCTACAGTACACTTGTTTGTAATACTGTTATCTGTTTGTTTGTCTGTGCACTTTATTTTATATTTGATATTCTATTGTAAATGTAATATGTCTCTATTGCACTGTGTTGATTGTTGATTGTTGTTGTTTGTCTAATGCACCATCCGCCAAGACAAATTCCTCGTATGTGTAACATACCTGGCAAATAAATGGTTCTGACTCTGATACTGATTCTGATCAGTACGCATAATCTGAATGATAGATTCTCATTGCACTCACTTGCACACTAAAACATATATATTAATCCGGCATTCTTCTACTACCTATCACTGATCATTGTCTCCTTTACTAACTTGGCTCTCATGACTCTATAATATGCCTTATAGGTCTATCCTGCACTTAAAGGCATCATTCAGAGCCACCGTTTTGGTGGCAGCTCCAGTTGATGGTCCCATTATTTTGTCCACCATCCTCTTTCCTACACCTAACTTCAGACATCAGCTCCATCTCTGTTCTTCCTTCCTGGTCAGTTTGAAAAAAAACATCTCCCTCTCGAGGACCAGCAGCCCACTCCAGGCTGCAGGCTGCAGTCTTTCTGAACCTTCATTACAGTCATTAGGCAAGAATAAGCTCTGTATCACAGGAGTCCACTCGCATCAGTTTAACCCAGCACAATTAGCACATCCGTTGGAGTAGAATTACCCTGTAAAATGAGAATGCTCTGGACAAAAGAGGCAGGAGAGTTGGAGTTGAAAAAAGAGGGTAAGTGTGAGGGAAAGGGGGAGAGAAGAAGTAAGGGAGGACGGGGAGAGATTAAAATTGTTTGAATTGGGTCCACGCTCGCCCCATTCATTTGGTATTCTGCTCAAATCAAGGCTTTTGTTCGGCCTGTCGTAAAGTAGTGTCAATCATCTCGACCCGGTTTTGTAGAATGGAGAAATTTATTATGAATTTGCTCCTGCAAATAATGAGGACTACCCCCTGCCTGCACTCCCTTTCCCCCTCCTTTTCCCCCCAAGCCACCTCTCCTCTCTCCCCTTTGCCTCCACCCCCATATCAATGCTGCAGAATAGGCAATAGAGAGTGAAGTTAGCAATCTCAGGGCCACTCGCACTCTGGACCCACATCAAAGTGACAGAGACGTCCAATCAGATTTGTCTTACAGGCATTACATGATGAATATGGTGCGGCCGCAGCACAAAAGCGCCTTTGTGTCTCCTCCGAGCAGGGACTATTCACAGCCCGCCACAGCCAGCCAGAGTGGAAGTAAATGGCCAAAAGGGCCCAGGCCCAAAAAAAAAGCACCCAAACTTGTGCAGCACAATGGCCCATGCAAATCACAGCCCCCGCCTCCTCCACCCTGCCACACATCCCCAGCTACTCCATCCCTCCACCCTTCAGGCCTGAGCTCGGTTCCTCCTCTGCTGGGTCGTCTGAAGTTTAGGGCCTATTCACACACATACAGAGGTGTCAGTTAAAAGTGCTGAGCTGCACGCATTCAAATGTTCATTTGAAAAGAGGACGTTTTTTTTCCAGAAAGATAGAAGAAAAACACGAGTCGAATGACTGACTTTTTTGTCAAAAAGTAAGAATGACTTGGCGGCTGTGGGCAAGGTTGCTATTTAGTAAGACTGTTAATGTGGGGAAGAGTATTTCCAGCACATGGAGTGACCCTGATATTTGTTTGAATTGAGATAAATGATTAAATGAAACATGATAGGCTCATTTTTCCAAAGAGAAAATACTTATATTGATCCACATATCTATTCCTTCAACACAGTGATGAACATTACAACTCAGTGCATGACTCTGACTCTAACTGTCGAACATCTTTAGCAGATATTCAGTGCAATGGAAAACTCGCTATACGGCACATCTCCAACTCTGGGAATTGAAAATCAGAAGTTTTAACTAAACCATCATGAATGTGCTGTACCACAGAAGATATTAACATTTGATCTGGTCAGTTCCTGCTAAGTAAAAGCTGACAAGTAAAACTATACTTGCTCTATGAAGAAGACTCTGTTGTGAGAAAAAAAAAGAAGCTTAAGCAGCATCCACAACACCCAAAACTCTTTAAATATAGTGATGAGGAAATAGACTTGAAGCATTCAATCTAAAAGGCCGTTATTATCATGGCTCCGAGCCAATGTGACCTGCAGTGACTGACCATAACTTCTATCAGGGCAAAAACGGAGCATCAACAGTGATTAGTGCAAAATACGTGTGTGTCCCTTGTGCCTCTACTACCCAGGACCTTACTAAATCAATAGCCAAGGGGTCAGCAGATTTGTCTGAACCAGCTGCACAGACTTGTGTGTGTGTGTGTGTGTGTGTGTGTGTGTGTGTGTGTGTGTGTGTGTGTGTGTGTGTGTGTCTACTCCAAAATGGGTTCAGCGTGTTTTCTGTCTATGTTAAATGTAAACGTGTCTGTGCCTCTGCTTAAACATTAACACCTCTGTAAGCATTGCTCAAGGTTGCACCACCTCTCCATTCATCTACATCTCTGCTCTGTGGTCATGATGGTCATCCCTCTTTTGTCTGACCCGTATTTATCATATTAGCATCTTCACAGCTGTGGCTCAAACTATAGGTGTATGTATGGTTTCATGGAGAAATTGTATTCATGTTCACAGCCGTGGTAAACACTCCATAACAAAGCTAATGTGTTATGGAGTGTATGCATTTATATTGATTCTCCATAGGCAAATGAAATAAAATACCTGTCTGAATTGTAATTATTGTAGAATTAATAAAGCATCAGAGAGTGGGATTGTTGTCGTAATGCATAAGAAAAAGTCGTTTTAGACTGCAGTTCCTGATGCACCTGTTGCGTGCAGATGTGGCTTTGAGCTGTGATTGGTGGGTTGTCTATGACTGTGATATATTCTATAGTTTCAAGTCAACTTAAGATATGGGTTATCATAATGAGATGCATTTCAGAACATATGATAAAGAGTTCAGCTCTTGAGACTTGAAATAAGTCAAATGCATTTCCTCCTGAGTGAAAAGTGAAAAGCACATGTATCCACTTCAGCCCTTACCCCAACAGACATTGGTGCAAGTCACCAAAGCTGTAAATGTGAGATGTGTTGTGCAAAATAAACTCTTAAAACTCCTCATCTTTGAAAATAAATGTTAAATCAAGGCTTTTTTCAGACCATTTGGACAACTGGCACATGCTGGATAACTTATAGTTGTATATTGAAATACGTGTTGTCATAGCTGTTGTTGTTTGTTTTGCTAAATGATCATGCTTATCATTTCATTTCTAAATGAATCACGAGAAAGAAGTGAAAGAAAAAAATGGTAGTGGTATTAGTGGCAGTTAGCTGTTTTTATGTAAATATTGGCAACCATTAAAATGATTCATGTTGTGGGACATACACTGGAAAACGTTTTTTGCCGACGGCGTCAAAACACAAAAGCAACGAAGTTTTGTACGAATGGATGGCCTCTCGTTCATGCAAAATGACTTAAAAGTCCACGGCGCACTCTGATGGATGCATGCAGAGCAACAGATGACCCCTCGCCACCCCACTCTTGGCCAGTTTAGCCCTATTCTAATCTAGGGATGTGCGCATTTGGCGTTTCCATGGTTTATGCATACATCATGGCTTTGCGAAGAAAAACGCATGCATAAATGAGCTGCATGTGATTGATTATTCACCATTGGATTACGCCAAAATTAACATCGCCCTTATGTATTGTCATAGTGAAAATGACAAGTTGACATGAATAAATCTATTTTCACCCCTGCTCCTCCCTAACTGGCTGAGGAGAAAATTGCATATCCATCTTAGAGGACAAGAGACATGCCGTTATTTTTACTTTGTGCTCTGGCCTCTGCTTGACACTGAAGGACATCAGAAACATCATTTCAACCGTATGATAATAGAGCAGCGGGGTATTTTGTGCCATTGATTTGTCTTTTTGAGTCCCGGTGATGTATAAAGCAGAGCGTAATTAATGTCATTTATCACTTGTTGGATTTTGTCACTTCGCCGACGGGGCTCACATCATACGCGAGCCATTAACCAATGGGAGCGCAGGAGCCTTTGTCACCGAGCACAGGCACGTGGCTTACACCTGCAAGCCGCATTGTGGTGTGTGTGTGTGTGTGTGTGTGTGTGTGTGTGTGTGTGTGTGTGTGTGTGTGTGTGTGTGTGTGTGCGTGCGTGCGCGCGCGTGCGTGCGTGCGTACGTATGAGAGAGAGAGAGAGAGAGAGAGAGAGAGAGAGAGAGAGAGAGAGAGGTGGAGCGTGTATTAATGCCTGTGGCACACTTTTAGGTGCAAAAAAACAAACATCACAAATATCTTACTGCAGCTGTTATAAATGCATGCTGTTCTGACCACTATCGCTGATATTCTTTTCGTTGTTTTTTTTTATTAATGTTGGCAGTTTTTAATAAAATATAATAGACCAGCTTCAATCAGCCTCTCGTTCCCAAGTCCCCCCTCCAACCGAGAGCACCAGGTGAAATTAAACTCTTTATTTCTCGTTCTGCCTCGCTGAATTTGGCATCAGTGTTAAATTACAATAGACGATCTTCCATAATTGGCATAATGAGGCGCAAAGGCGCACACAATAGTGCTCACTATGTGGTGTTGTGCTCCCCATTTTACCGGAGATAGGCTTTTTGGTTTGGCTGTGTGCCCCATGAAAAACACAGTTGGGGATACAACTAGTGTGCAACCCCAGGTTTTATTTAGATTGATCTCAATCGGGCAATAAGAATTTTGACCCCTCTCATTGTCTCGCTGACTTTCCCCGGGCCGTATTTCAAAGCGTCTATACCCTTTGAGAGGCCTGAATTACACCCCTTCTCCCTCCTCCCTCCGCTCCAGGCGCTTTGGGCTATTGGGTAGAGGCAGAGTACGCAAAAGAAACAATGCAATGCATGAAACGTAATATTAATCTCCCCGTCCTGAATGCAGACAAAGCGCCGGAGAAGGTGCACGTCTATAATGGTTATTGAGTGCTCACCCAGCTGCGCAATTTTCCCCCGTGTGCCCAAGCAAGACGGGAAAAGGTCATGCAGCAGCTTTGAATAGAAGAGAAGCTCACTAGTTTGCTCAATTACCGCCCCTCTCTCTCTCTCTCTCTCTCTCTCTCTCTCTCTCTCTCTCTCTCTCTCTCTCTCTCTCTCTCTCTCTCACACACACACACACACACACATCTGATAAATAGTGTGTGCGACATCAGCTTAAGAACCAAACCACTACAAAAGCATATTATATAAATAGATTCATCTTTATTTATAAAACTTGTTTTACACAAAATATATCTGTTCAAATCAAATATTTACATTTTAGGCTACGGGACACGGAGAACAAGTGCATACATTGATAAAGGTCTCCTTACCACCTATGTAAAGAAAGAAAAACAATCTGTCACATAGCCTTGATATTGCTGTCACACAACTCACTGCCTCGCTGACAGCTGGCTCTCACAACACTGTCAGGAAAAGTGGCTGTTGTTCAAGAACATTGTTTGTTTGACTCGTGTACAAAAATATGTCTTCATGTTAAAACAATTCGTTGTATGATACAATTGTGTTATGAAAGGGGTGGGGGGGACGATGTAGATCACGGAAACAGTCTGTCGACGCATCATGTTCGTGTCTGTCTTCCAACAGACGTGGCAGCCGAGGAAGGCAGTCCTGCTCTGACGATGCACTCATCAAACAAGTCCTCTGGAACTGCAGCGCCGTCTCTGCAGAACCTGCCGTGTCACGTCTTAATTGCACTTATTCAAACATAACATCAACAGTTCTTCACTTCCACGCGTCAACGTGAGACTGGGTCCAACTCCCTCCTTCGTGTGGGGACGTAGAGGCTCCCTCTCTCTCGCACACACGCTCTCGCTCTCTCACTATTGCTTTGCTCCTGCAGAAGCAGCCCGGGTGAGGGAGGCAGGCAACAGATCACCTCCAAGCATCAGAGCGAGACTGATCTGATGCCTTTACCAAGTCTTTGTCAGTGTTTTCTGAGTGAAGGCAGCGGCTTTTACGCACAGACTTCTGCTGTGTGGTTCGGATGCTGTCAGCCTCAGTACCTGTCGAACCAGGTCGTAAAGTCCAACAGCTCCTGTTCCTCGGAGCTCAGAGGCTCATAACTGCCCTCGTCTGATGAGTAGGTGGAGTGAGGCGACTCTGGTTCGGCGGAGTAGTTGTTGGAGATTGTCGGGGATGGCAACCCGGACTGGAAAGCAGCCGACACCGCGTCATGTTCGTCCAGAAGATGCTGTAACGCCCTGATGTACTCCACCGCAGACCTCAGGGTCTCCACTTTGCTCATCTTCTTGTTGGCGGCGCCGTTGGGCACGTGCTGCCGCAGCGTCTGGAAGCCCATGTTGACTTGTTTGACCCGGTTCCTCTCTCTCTCGTTCCGCCGGGCCACGGCCACTGGCTGCTGCTGCGGGATGGAGTAGCCGAGGCCGTTGAAGCTCAGACGCCGCTTGCAGCGCAGCAGCTCCGGCGAGCTGGAGCGCTGTCTCTTCAGCACCTTGGTTTTACTCTGGAAGCCGGCCGCGTTGGTGTTGGGGTGCACGGCGGGGGCCGCGCAGTCCTCGGCCGGTGCGTGCAGGCTGATGCTGGCGTGTCTTTCGGTAAATCCAAAGGTGAATGCAGTCTGCGTGGTGGTGATGGTTGTCGTTTCCATCTTGCTTGACAGTTCTTCTGAAGTGATGGATGCAGAGGAATAGCGCAGCCTCCAGCAGTGCGACGAGAAGAGCGGAAGGGGTTTGGCAGTGTACAGCTCTCGTGTCCTTCGCGTGGGGACCGTGTGGCTAACTCTAGTCCAAGTCTCTCTTGACTGCTTACTCCACGAGCCGATCTGACCCAAACTTTGGCAGCACTCCTCTTTTTCAACACGCGCCCCAACACACACCCCACCCACCCCCTTTTTGGGTACGCACGCTTCGTCGCGAGGCCCCGCCCCCGCTGTGTGATTCTTCTGCACGCCGACTCCCCCGGGCCAGGCGCGTGGCTCCGGGAGCTCAATAAACAATCCCGAGCTTTCACTGCGCCGGGAGCACGCGCTGAGCTCATTTACATTCCAATGTCCCTAACTTGAAGGCCCATTGGTCGATTCAAACGGCCTGCAACCGTGCAAAGAGAAAGAAAGGCGGAGAAAGAAAAAAGAAGAAGAAAAAAAACAGAAGAAAAAAAAAGAGAGAAGAAAAAAAGTGAATGGTTTGGTTCTTTGAAATGCCTTTTGAATTTGACAATGTACCCCTGGCAAGTCTTCAAATTACCCCCCCCCCCCCCCCCCCCCGGCCATCTTTCTCCTCCAGCTCTTTACAACACAAATACCAAGGACGCTCTCCCCTGTATCCAGGCTACAGCTTTATAGAGCTAAATAAATTGCAAGCGTGTCTCTGAGCACAATAATTGGCAATTATAAA
Source organism: Myoxocephalus aenaeus (assembly GCA_038501785.1). Lineage (NCBI taxonomy): Eukaryota > Metazoa > Chordata > Actinopteri > Perciformes > Cottidae > Myoxocephalus > Myoxocephalus aenaeus. Next base: position 6,849,613 of record JBAMJR010000350.1, on the reverse strand, counting down.
GCTCGTAAGGACGCGATAAATGTAAGAGTGAACGCGTTTTATGACATGGAGCCGTCCGAAAGCCCATGTTACAGCTACATCTCAACTCAGTGGTCTGCAGGTCCAGTTTGTTGTCACAATTGCTGGCCAGGTGGACAGTCTTGTTAAAGTCAATACAACTCCTGAACTCTCATCTGAATGCAACATTTTTTATTACATAGTTGTATATGCCTATGCGGACCACAAAGTCTGGCAAAAGCCAAACCCAACTCTAAGTACAGATGCACGAATGCAGTATTTCAGCACCACATCTGACTGGACAGTTAAACACAACGGCTTCGTTATCCTCTAGTTTGGCCTTTCTGTTAACCTAAGTCGCAGTATTTGTTTCAAACTGATTTGCCTTCATCCCGCATTGTCAAAAGACTTTTGAAATACGCTTCGTACGTGAAAAAGTCTCCTTAACAGGACATTCTAGCGGCGAAGAAGTCTTGGTGGAAATGTAACCGTTACCCATGTGATACATGTGGGACACTTGCGTCCTCTGGCGGCAAAACATAGGAACTATGCCAACATGGGCGCAGAAGACACAGCGCACTCATATCTCCCAAAAAATCATAAATGCCAGAAAAACTTTTCCAATCAGATCTTCAGACCTTCACTGTCCACAACAAGATTGATACATTATTGACAAAACTGAATTGACAAAACTTTTAACTGAATAAATGGAGAAATCAGAGTAAATACTAACATAATAATGTTGTCTTCTTTTCCAAGCTTTTAAGTTAGCTAACTTAAACCTGTCTATACGAAACAATCGCCCAATGTTTGTTCATCTGTACCTATGTATATATGAGACACTCTTAAATCATCTACAAAGTCTTTTCACTTTGCACCTCTCCCAAATCCCACAGCTCGCTCCATCTGTTTTCCTTCTGAATAATTTATAGTCAATATATTGTAAGCTGAAGATCTTTCACCTTGAGATACGCAAGCACACGATTCATGGCCAAACTTGTTGATGTATTATTATCATTATTACATAATAGCATTTATCTTGAAACTTGAATTAAATCTTACTTTTATTAAACTCAAAATTGCAACGCAAAGATTGTGACCATGTTATACTCAGTCAATATATAACCAAGAAACTCCTGCAGAGAACAGCAGAGGGTGCTGAGTGGTGAAAATAAAAGTATTATCCTATTGTTGTTCTCTCAGTCTAGCCTCTTCCCAGAAATACCATCACACACACACACACACACACACACACACACACACACACACACACACACACACACACACACACACACACACACATATACGCGCACGCATGCACGCATGCACGCATGCACGCATGCACGCTCACACACCAGTGGTGTATAGTAACGAAGTAGAAATACTTCGTTACTGTACTTAAGTAGTTTTTTGGGATATCTGTACTCTACTTTACTATTTATATTTCTGTTTACTTTTACTTTTACTTCACTACATTTTGCAAAGAAAACTGATACTTTTACTCCGATACATTTCCCCTGAAACCTTCGTTACTCGCTACAAAATCAAATCTATCTTGAGAAGAAAAAAAACACAGAACACAGACTCCACCAAGCAGATTTTGCGAATCACAATATTATGCATTTCCTTCTACATCCTCTAGTCCAGCACTCCCAAACCTTTATGCGCCACAGACCGGTTACGTGAAGACAATATTTTCACGGACCGGGTCCGACCTCGGAGAGACGGGAGACAACGACACCTGACGTGTGTGCTCGTTATGTCCAGTCTACTGACTCTACTCCTAACTAAACCTTTAGTCCAGTCTACTGCTTAACTTATAACCCGCTGCACAAAGACAGGATGTTGGAATGGAAGCAGGTTCTCATGCTTTTTTGGCGATCTCAGGATACTTTGCCTTGGTTTTAATCCAGAACACCGGCAGAGTTAAATAGACTTTTTTAAGTTTCAGAGTAACGGAACCTCTTGACATGTGTCAAGAGGTTCCGTCTGAGGTTACCACAGACGGATGTATGCGGTCTTTTTTCACAATAAAACATCGTTCCGGCCTTTATTTTTTATTTTTTATTTTTCATTCATTCTTTCTGTGCGGCCCGGTACCAAGGGACCCACAGCCCGGTACCGGGCGGAATGAGCATACTTATAACCACACTGTTACAACTCCTTAGTGTCATATTGCTTTTTGGAGAATTATGATGATAAGTTCATAGTAGATGCAAGAGTATACTTAGGTACAATATATTATGTTGAACATAATATATATGGATGGATCACAGCCAACCCAGTTATTTTCAACACAACTCCTTGTCCTTGGTCATGGTGGCCACAGCACTTAAAAGAATAAACTTCATAATTCTCAAAATTCTGACCCTTTGCTTTTTTATTAAAAGCATGTACTTCTACTTTTACTTTCAATAGTTAAGTACATTTTATATCAGAAAAATACTTTTGATACTTAAGTACAGAAAATATCAGATACTTTAAGACTTTTACTCAAGTAGTATTTTATTAGGTGACTTTTACTTTTACCGGAGTAATTTTCCAGTAAGGTATCTTTACTTTTACTCAAGTACGGCTTTTGGGTACTTTATACACCACTGTCACACACACACACACACACACACACACACACACACACACACACACACACACACACACACACACACACACACACACACACACACATACACCAATTTGTGTTACTCATAGGTGAGGGTGCGGCTGTTTATGAGAACTGTACCAGGTTTCTTTGAAACACACTGAAAGTCCAGTGTCTCAACACTCAACATTTCTGAAGTTAGTTTTTTCTTAAAAATGCCTCAAGTCAACAGCGCCTCACATCCAAGATACAGAGAGACATGAAGGAGGAAGGACAATTGGGAAACCAACTAATTTCCAGTAAAAATGCCATTTTAATAACATAACAAATTTAACAATAATTGTGCCTGCATAATAAAAGTTCCTCATCCGAAGACTCATGTATACATGCGTAAAATAAGGGCCTATTCTCACTCGCAACTCAGTGTTGCGTCATACTATGAGACTAGAAAATGTGCTCAGATTAAAACAGTGGACCTTTCGGTCACATGATCTGCTCCTTGTAGTACTGTATGTAATATTGAAAATATTCAATATTTCTATTTACAGAACAAGACACTTATATATTACCGTTGTATTGTGAATAAAAGTGTGAAACAGGATGTGAGCCATCCGTGTGGTCTTTCAATAACCAAGCTATCCTTCCTGGGAGGCCTGTGTTTTTTCTAGGGGCCTTCTGTAAGGGCTAAGCAGTATTTCCAATGAGCAGGAAAAGGGAAGTGCTCCATTAGAATATGTATCGCTTCTCTATTCCTGACACATGTGTACTGGGTTGTAGACGTGTTAGCCATATTTCTTAAACAGCGGCAGATATAATTGTTATGATGCCTTATTTCATCACCAGCGTTAGTCTGCGGTTCAGGACTATAAACCCAATTTCCCCAAGAAACAAGTAAAGAGAAGTAGGCTTAGCATGCACACTAATGCAACACACATAACCTGACCTTTAATACTGTGGTTGTGGGTAAAAGGTTGGATAAGACTCCAGAGGGAGAGAAGAAAATAATGAATAATTCACAGTTGTACTTTTCTCATGCAATGAAGTTAGAAAACGCTGATGCTAGAAAGAGGAAGTGAGGCCTCACTTGGAGCAATCGGAGGAGTTTATTTTAATAATACACTGTAAATCAAAATGTATGTCATGGAAACAAGGGAGTCCCCACTGCACTCTCACTCACTGTCTGGTTAATAATATCCAGTCTCATTCAAACACATGACACAACCACACACCTGCAGGATTCTTACTCTGAAAGTCCCACATTAAACTTGAATACACTGCACATTAGTAACAAACTACACAGTACTGTCACCGGTGGATTCCATTGTCTACTCTAGATTCACTGCAACAGGCCTGGTTTCATGGGACGCTATTTAAGTGAGCATGCTAATAACAGCCTACAGGCCAGAGCAGGTGCAGCTAAGTGCCTCTGTGTGTCTTAACTGACATGTCATCTGAACTGAAACTACTTACAACATATTTGGTGGCTCTTAAATCGTATCATAGCTGCTATATGAAAATGCACCAGCACGTTGCAATGTTGTACCCTGTAATTGTATTGAGTTCTCTGTGGGTCAGTTGCATCACATAAAATGTTCTGTATCTGCCTCTCCCAGTCCTATTCAAACTTCCATATTTCTATGACTGCACCACAGCATTTGTCTGGTGCACTATTTTATAATCTAGGTGAGTTATGACCTCATAATTCAACATCACATGGGCTGATACCTAAAAAAAAAAAAAAATAGGTTCACAAGTGACAAATATAGTAAAGGCGGACAGTTGTTCGGCTTCTTGTTGTCTCATTTAGCAAACATCCTTTTCGCACGTCATGAGTGGGCATTACAGGTCGTAGAAAAACAACTAATTTCCGGGTTTTCGTTCTAAATTACATATTTTAACAACGGTCGCTGCCCATTAAAAAAGTGCAAAGTGTTGCATGCTGCATTCAATTGCATACAGGCGTTACGAGCTTATTCCCGCCTCTCTTTCGCCGTGTTTTCCAAAATGTATCGACTTCCTACAACAGCGGGCGGAAACGCCTCAGTGAAAATATTAACTTTTTTCCCCTGATGCAATATGACGTGGTGACGCAAGAAAAGAGATTAACAACCGGTCGAGCTGCTTTCCTTTTCTCTCGATAAAGAGAGAAATTCCACCCATCGCTACATCCGGTTTGCAGAGGGTGCGTTTAATGTATTGACCTGTGAGCTGTTTGCTGCTGCTAAGAGGAGGTGACGTCTCGCTTATCTCTGAATTAAACGCACCGTGCCTCGGAAATGCGACAGAGTTGTGCCCTCCCCGTGGGGAGGAGACATTGAAACCTGACGCTGCTCTATAACTTCAGCGAAGCTGCAACGAGGATCCACATCAGCAGCTCCGCCAGAGCAACATCTACTGAGCAATGCAAAGGTAGGACACACACACACGCACACGCGCGCACACACACACACACACACACACACACACACACACACACACACACACACACACACACACACACACACACACACACACGAGTGTGTTTTTTTTATTTTTATAAATTGCTGAATACATCTAGTGTGTGCTTATTGCTTGGCCAGACCATGTTGAGGATTACAGGGTGCGATGAGCATTTTCTTTTTAACTGTCCCAACATTAAAACACTTAAAAAAACATTGACTGGAGCTGTGAGTCAGTGTGCCAGTTAGTCTGTGTGTGCCTGTGTGTGCCTGTGTGTGTGTGTGTGTGTGTGTGTGTGTGTCTCTGTCTCTATCTCTGTCTGTGTGGTGAAGGTTCGTGTGTCTATTTCCTCTCTCTGCTCTTGGGAAGTTTCATTAAAGAACGACGCTGATCTGTCATGTTTCCTCTCAGCCTTCAGAAGCCCCAGTTTGCCAGCTGGCTCATCGAGCAGGTGGAGACGGGCCAGTACACGGGCCTCCGCTACGAGGGCCAAAACAAGTTCAGAGTCCCCTGGAAGCACAACTCCAGAAAGGACTGCAACGATGAAGACAGTAAAGTATTCAGGGTAGGTTCAACTGCCTCCATTAAACTTCCCTGCTGTGCTGGTGTTATCTGGCACAGCACGATTAGATAACATGTTGATGGCTTTGTTTGTTGACCTGTCTGACACAACTGTAGTAATACTGTATGCTTTTTTATTTATTTTTTAAAGTATAATATTGTGGCACAAACATTCCTCATAAGCAATTTTTGATAAACAATGACTTTCATGTTATTAAAGATTCCTTCTCGTCATTACTGGCACAATGCTTAAGTATGGCAGGGGCAGTTATAGCATAGCAGCATAAGCAGTGGCACTCAAAGTAGAGGCACAGTAGCAATACCACAGTGGAAGTGGTAAGAACAACTTTACAAGATCATAATTCACAATTCAATTTGAGAGTTATAGCAGATTCCCTGTACGGCGTCTTCATTTTTGATGGCAGGAAAGCCCCCTTTGTGTGTACATGTAGACTGCAGAGTGTACTTAAACTTCTCTTGGTTCACAGGCATGGGCAATAGCAAGTGGAAAAATCAGCGAGTTCCCCAACGACAAGGCCAGGTGGAAAACCAACTTCCGCTGCGCTCTGAACAACCTCTCTGTGCGCTTCAAGATGATAATGGATAATTCCAAGATTTCGGACGACCCTCATAAGATCTATGAGATTATCAACACTGAATGTAAAACGATAGTCACTTTATTCAAGCCTTGTACTTCCACCATTTTTTAAAAGTTGAATGCAAATTAAAGTGCGTCTGTTTTCACTGTCTGCAGACAACTATGAAAGTCCGCCAACACAAGACTCCCAGGAGGATTCTGTCATGACTCCAGATATCTACAGCTCCCCTGTAGAGTGCTTCCCCTCAGGAAACGAGGTGCCGTATTGCCTAGAGCGCAATTTCACTTCTCTGTTAATTGGTTTCATATCGCAAAGATTTTCTTTGTGGCGTGTGCTTCCCTTCAACACTTATTAAATGCCTAAATATGCTTCTTTCTTCCCCTCAAACAGCATAATCTACTGAACAATCTCATGGCCTTGGATCTTGGCAGCCAGACATCAGGTACAGTGTCTTATGCAAAGCAGAATACCATCAAAGTTAAGATTTTACATGGTCTATAAAGAGGTTAAATGTTCTCTAATTTGCTGTTTATTGCCTTCAATAGAGGAGCAGCTGTGGGCAGAGGACTATGGTCAGCACAACCCAACTGCCCCTGGAAGCTATCCTGTAGCAGCTGAGCACCACCCACTGCCTTTACCCAATCAGCCTTCTTACTGTGAGGGTACGTTCAGCCGAATACAATCAAATTCCTTTTTTGAAATGCTAGACTGGAAAGAGATGTTTCCAATTGGTTATCTGAAAATATGTGATCATGTGTTTGTTGTTGTTATTTTACAGTAAATCCACCAGCAGTCCCAAGTTCACCTCTGCAGCAGCCAAGTATATTTGACCTGGAGATCTCCATCCACTACAGGAGAAGGGAAATGCTAAAGGTCACATTGACCACTGCCCTTCTCCAGCTCCACTACCAGCAGGAGGCCCCGGAGCTCAATGCCCATTATCTCTGCTTTCCCTCAACAGACAGTCTGCTGGACCACAAACAGGTACACGATCAGCTGGACATTGTGTGTGTGGCCTAATTTAACAAAACCCTCCATAAACTACACCTTCTCACTTTCTTTGGCCTACTTTATGAAGAATAGTTCCTGCAGTTAACATGGCATCGTTTGTTAGCAGTCTTCCTCTTCACTTCCTCTGCTGGCACATTACTGCTTTTCTTTCTGTTACCACCGCTTGTGGACCAGTGGGATAGAGTGAACCTATTGGCAGGAATGTGCATCATATCAGCAACGTGTAGATGCACAAGAACCAACAACACTGGAGACCCACTCATAGAAACATTGCTCTTTAGCACTACTAGTGGTCAGAATGGTACCTTAACGTGAGTGTAATATGTGCCAGTCTTAATTATATTTTGAAGAAAGGCTCACATCTTCACCATGCAACGTGTTCATTTGAGCATTAACTGGATGAACACGTTTCCAAACACTTCAGATCCAAAAGTTTGCTCCTCTACAAAGATCTTTGATCAACTTGAAGTCAGAAGTTAGATTTTGTGCAAGAACTTCTTTTGACACTCAACACTTTGAACAGCCTTTCAACGTGAAATATAGAAATCCATTACAGGAGAAAGAATTTGTGAATATTTAGGGTGGCATTGTCCCAACAGTGTATAGACGATATACTGCTGTACATCCTCAGAGTGCCAAAGCTTATTTTTTTCTGTAAGTTTTTCTAATCACAACTTTTTGTACACCAGGTTGAGTATACCAACCGCATCCTCAACAGCATCCAGAGGGGTCTATGCCTGGAGGTACGGGAAACTGGTATTTATGCCTGGAGGCAGGACAGGTGCCACGTGTTTGCCAGCACTAGTGACCCCAGTGTGGCTCACCCAGACCCAAGAAAGCTGCCCCAGAACACCATGGTGGAGCTCCTCAACTTTGGGAAGTATGTAAATGGTAGGTGAGGATCTCTTGCTCATTGAACAAGATTATGACTTTTTACCTGTATTCTTACTATTACATTTCATGTGAAGACAAGATATCTTTGCACTGTGAAATAAATGGTTCTAAATTTGGTTCCGATTCAGAACTGAAGCAGTTCAGAGAGAACAACGGTGTCTCTCCCGATTACACCATCAACATGTGCTTTGGAGAGAAGTTTCCTGATGGAAAACCTTTGGAGAAGAAGCTCATCGTAGTCAAGGTTACCCTCTTCCCTATTTTTCCTGACCTTCACCTCAAAGACACATACAGTATTTGAGATAATCTCCCTTCAGTTATGCATTTATTTTAAGAGCTGTAAAATGTATCAATGCGTCTCTTCGTCCATGCAGGTGGTCCCTTTGATCTGTCGACACTTTCATGAGATAGCCCAGATGGAGGGGGCTTCGTCTCTTCACAGCGCCAACCTCAGCCTCCAGATCTCACACAACAGCCTCTATGATCTTATTAACTCTGTCTTTGGTCTGCCGATGGATGACGAGCCAGCACGGGCTGCTGCACCTTTTCTACCTCAGTCCTGAAATGTGATCTCTCACTAGCTATGGGGCCACACCCTGCTCTTACTCAAAGCTTTGCTCCAAAAGTAGCCCAAACGGATGACCTGTTGACTGTGTTGGGGTAGATGGAACAGTAGACACAGAGTTGAATTGGTATTGCATAATGGGCCATTGTTTATCCGCCGTTCTTTCTAGGATTATCTCTTGTTCACATTAGTCAAACTATAGGCAAAAACTGACATTGTTGTATCACTACATAAGCAGAAAGGAACTCCTCCATTGTTGGACCATTGCATTACTCAAAGGCCAATGGTCTTGCCTTAGAATAAACTATCATATGATAACTGTCCAATCATCTCTTAATACAATGTATGGTTCAATTGATGTATGCAAATGATGCTTAAAAATGGTAAATCCTGTGGTAGTTTTCAAAGACATATTTATGAGCTTGTAAAATGCAAATGAAAGTCATGCTAAATATTGTATGTGTAACTGTATAGGTCATGCAGTCATTGACTGCAATATATATATCCATGTTTTGGTGAATTGTTTTGCACTTCAGAATTTGTTAGTCATTTTTATACTCTGTTGGTCATTTTTGCACTTTTTAAACTGGCATATTTGAATTCAAATAAACTGTTTACCTTGAATATGGTCTCAGATCATTACCACTGTACCGCGACATATGACTAACATGCTGGGAAGTAAAATATAGATCACTTTAAAACACTAGTTTAAAACTAAATACTAATAATAATAATTTTTATTTTGAGGCGCCTTTCAAGGCACCCAAGGTCGCCTTACAAAAATAATACAGGGTGGGTAAAAGATAAAAGCATGAATGATAAAAACAGTAAAACAAAACATCAATATAAGAACATAGGAACAAGTGAAGTGCACAGGGACCAGTTATAAAGTGAATGCCAGTTTGAACAGGTGAGTTTTGAGTTGTGACTTGAATGATGTGATGGAGTCTGATTGTCTTATGTGTGGGGGGAGGGAGTTCCAGAGCCTGGGTGCTGAGCAGCTGAAGGCTCGGGCACCCATGGTACTGAGGCGAGGCGTGGGGATGGATAGTAGTCCAGAAGAGGATGAGCGGAGAGTGCGGGAGGGAGTGTATTCCTGAAGGAGGTCGTAGAGGTAAGTGGGGGCCAGATTGTGGAGAGCTTTATAGGTGAGGAGAAGGTTTTTGTAGTTGATGTGGTATTGTACTGGGAGCCAGTGAAGTTGGATGAGTACAGGAGTGATGTGGTCCGATGATTTGGTACAGGTGATGATCCGGGCGGCTGAGTTCTGAATGATTTGATTACTAGTGTTTAATCTGCCATTTCCTAAACGCAAAATAGTCTCCCCCCAAAAAAAGTTTCAAAATTGTGTCCCTGAAAAGAAAATACAAATGACTAAAAAGTGACTGAGAGGATTACAGGCATCACTATACTTCTCAGATGTTACCACTTAATCCTAAACAAAAATATGACGCAAGGACAGAATATGGGCAAGTAAATGTATTAAACTGAGACGAAACCCTGTTTATCATCAGTGATTTATTATCATTTGTGTTCCCTCTTAGAAACACCTTGCCTGTCAGATCAAGTAAATGCAGAAAAAAATAAAATACATTCAGATAAACATGAGCACCTGTTTCTGTAGATTCTTTCATAACTACGCCTCGTATGAAACCGGGTTAAACGTGACGACAAAGCACAAATCCAACCATCCACCTAATCTGTCACAGTTGGCAAACAAACTACAATAGACAACAAAATGGTGGACATGCATAATTAGTTTCTCATGAACATTTCTGTTAAATAAAGCGACGCAGTAAAGGGGATCGCCAAGAGTTCGGTTTAAGACACAGTGAAAAAGCAGTCATAATTAAGCTGTAATTAAGTACTGCAGGTGAACACCGGAAAGATTCCTTTTAATATTCCCAAGTATTTCCATCATATCGACCTTGGAAAATGCTGCTGTGAGCTGTTCCATTGTTTTTATGACATATATACTATGTTTTGATCTCACAAAACCATTAAATTGTGCCATTACAATTAGCTTAATACTTATTAATATACATTAAATACAAAATGAAAAACTGTAGTTGAAATGTTTGTGTACATGAGAGCACCAGACAACACAGTGACAACATATGTACATCAACATTTTAGCAAAATATTGGGGACTGCAACCATTGAGACGTGAAGTCTGTATTATTTCCTTTTTTCTCTCCAAAATAAAATCTATACTACAGACTGTATTCTAGATCTGTAGTCTCCATTGTTTAAAAACTGAATGCCCAAAAACTAATTTATTCTCTTATATTTAAGGAAATATTGCATTATGATTATGTATGTATGTATGTATGTATGTATGTATGTATGTATTATTGATTACTACTTAGGGACAAAAACAAGAAGAAAGGTTATCTAAAACCTGGTCTCTAGATGGGTTGAAAAACAGATAACGATGAGATTCAAAGGTTTGTTCTGAACATAAGAAAACAAGTACGCCTAAAAAGAAAAGGCGGTTCATTTCAAACTGCCGAGCGGAGGATTGGCCCGTAGTGTGCTGGACTAGCTTTAGCTCAACAGACATGATATCAGAGATGTAAATGTGAACGACAGATAACAGAGGCTTTAAAATGCAAAACAATCAACTCTATAAACTTGATTCATTTATGTCATTCACAACAGGCAGAACACAGATCAAAAGGAACATATACATGGATATATCAAATCTATATTATTTACAACCAAATCTAAAATTGTTCAATTACTCTACTGATAAATGTTCTACAAAAATTGCATAACAGTGTTGTTCCTTAATGATACAAACATCTTTAATATGCATATTTTGCATATTCTTATACCTCTTCTTAACCAACAAAAAATGTTGCCACTGATAAATACCCTTTCACTCCCCCAAAGATAACAGCCACGTGAAAGTCAAAGCCGACGCTGCAGCCTCCCAGTGGAGAAAACTCCCTGATGTGTCGCTCCATGGGAGGGTCTATGAGGTTTGCCTCTTTAAGGCACAACCTCAAGGTCTCCCATTACGTGTTGGAGCTGTACTACACAAATAAACCAGTTATTGGCAGTGGCAGTCCAAGCACAAGACATTAGCAGGTGCAGCTCAAGAAATTAACAAAAAAAATGTTTGTCCTCAAACTTCCGTTAAGATAGAAAGCTCGACATCATAGAAAATGTTCCATCTTGAAGCTTTGAGCAAATCGTAGTCAACTGTTTAGAAGGGGTGTGTCAGAGGTTGAGATCTCTCCCAGTGGTAGGACACTAAGTAAAACATGGATTAGTGTTTGCAGTGGTTGTAGCTGTCCTTGCCTTTAACGCATGCCTCCTCATGGGCTATCATCAGCCTCCTGTGACTGCCCCAAGTCCTCTCCTTTCTTGTGTTTCCTAGCGTGTTTGTATTTGTCCACGTATGCCTTGACCAGATTGGCCACCTTCACTGGGTTGATCTCCCCACTCTTGCTGTGGCACACCTGATGACCAGCAACACAAGATAATTACATGTCAATTCACAGAAGAAAAAAACTCCTAATTCAACTGATGACCTGAGACACAGAGAAATGCCTGAGTTAATACTATTAGAGCTTCACTCTCAGCATCGTGACAACATTTTGAACCCACCTTCTGGACGGCTTTGCGTACAATCTCTTTGTATTCATCCTTGTTGATGTCTCTCCTCTGGTAGAAAGGCTTGATGGCGAGCTTCACCTCTTCTATAGCTCTCTCCTGCATGTGCAGCTTCTTCAAATACTGATGACAGAAGTAAAACATCAGAAAACGTCATGATAGTTTCCACAAATATTATTAATACCATTAAGTAGGAGGAGGAGTTATGATATTTATTTACAACCAAAGACAACACAAGACTCCTTAACAGTTCAAAGCTTCAACATTCAAAAGCCAGGTTCACCTGGTCATTCCGCGGCAAATCCCCTTCCTCTGCCTCTCCTTGTTCCCCATCAGGTGTAGAGGAGGAACCGAGCGGACCGGCAGCAGCACCCCTCTTGGAGGACTGACCGACTGCGCCAGTGCTTTCCTGTTAAAGTCAAACAAAGTGACTTGACTAGAAGATAACACAATGATCAAATACAATATAAAATCATTTTAGTCAGTATTTGCAACTAACAATTTAAAATGTTGAGTCAATACAATCCATTGGCAAGTTATCCAAATAATACTTGTTTTATATTTCAGTCCAAAATCTTATGAAAACTTGGTAACGATAGACGTGATGAGTACTTGTTTGGAATTTGTGTTGTAGACAAAGGTTTTGATTGTCATAGGAAGGCTTTACTTTTACTTTCGTTTAGTCTGAAAATACTTCAGTATCAGTTTTAGTTTCGACCACATGACCAGAGAATAGTCGGCCTCTTCTAGATAAACACTGCCACCCTCTGGTCATTTAACCACATTGAACACTTGATGTCTAAAAATACTCGTGGCCTGAAATGTTAGGTTAACTCTGGGAGTAACGTTTTACTGTCCTACCTGACTGGATGTCTGGACTGTTGAAGATGGTCTGCGAGCTCCTTCCTGCTTCAGCTTTAATTTATACAGCGATAGCTCTATGCAAGACAAAATTCAGAAAATGTCAAGATAACATTATCAATGTGCACGTCAGAAAGACAATTTAAGTAAATAGGACATTTTTACACCTCAACTCTATTATTTTTCAGTTACGTGAGCAGCAAACAAAAACTGGCGTGGAGTCTGCAACACTTACTGCTCGCAGACTTCTCTGGTTGAGGCCCCTCGGGCTCCTGTATGTTCCAGGTAACCCTCTTGACTTGAGTCTTGGATTTCGCTCCCACTGCAGTCGACACCTGTTCATTCTTCTCCTCTTTTATTTCTTTCTCTAGTTTGACGGACGCACCGCTTTCTTCTGTGCGCTCAGACTTCACATAGTCCAGGTTGTCCAGCAATACATCGACATTAAAGTCATCGTCAGAGTCTGAGGGTTGCTGAGCTTCCTGCTTTACAGGGACAGTTGACCCGCAGGTGTCCGGTTGTTCTCTGGAGGGCATTAACTCTGTGTGACACTGAGAGCCTGTATCCTGGAGACTGTCTGCTGTACCAGGTGTAGTCAGTGTTGAAAATGAGGTGGAAGGGGTAAAGTGGCATCCTTCTGGGGAGCTTGGCTCTGATTGCATTATGGGGATTTCAAACGTCTCAGTCTTGATTTCAAACGTCTCAGTCTTGCTTTCAAACGTCTCAGTCTTGATGGGGTCTTCTTTGTTCCCCTCCTCATCTATGCCTTTGGCTACCACCGAAGAATGAATGTCCGTTTCTTCTTTCTTAATTTGTTTCGTAAGAAAAATAGAATCTTCAAACATATCAAGAGATGCTTGTTGTTCTTTCTTAATATTTTTTCCAATCTTCATCTCTTTCACCATTTCTGCTGTTGTGGCCTGGTTGTCTGCCATGGGGTCTTTGCCTTTTTTTCTAATTTCAGAGGATGCAATCTTCTGTTTATTCACTGTGGCAGCTTTGTCCTCTTTGAGGGAGCTTCGACTGATATCCTTCTCTATTTTCTTGCCCGGTAATAGTTTTGTGTCTTTAGAGGACGAAACACAGGACCCTGAAGTTTTCTGAAAACTCTTCGATGATGATCCTTCTTTCCTTTTCTCTCTTGAGCTAGATCTAGACCGGTGTCTCCTCTTGTCTTTTGGCCGTGACTCCACCTTGTCTCTAGAGGAGAGAGACGATTGTTGCAGCTGTGTGTGGTCTTTCCTCCTTTCCCTGGATCTGGATCTAGACCTGGAACGTGATTTTGAGCGAGACCGGCCATGTCTCTTGTCCGTTGACACCCGTCTTCTATCACAGTCTCTCTCGCTCCTTTGTTTCTGCTTCTTCCTCGTTGAACGATCTTTGCTGTTAGAGCTGGAATCAGACCTGAAAGTAATGACAAATGACAAAACCCTTAACTGGAGAAAATGACATGGCCCTCATTAAAGGTCTCAACAACAAACGTTGACAACCTAAATGGTTGATACCAGGAATATTGGAAATAGTATTACATATTTACCTAGATCGCCTCCTGTCTTTGGATCTGGACCGCCGTCTCTTGCCACGAGTCTTATCTGGGGAATTGGACTGAGAGCTTTCTGAAGTTGAGTGTGCCCTCCTCGTCCTCTCTCGGGAGCTTGACCGCCTGGAACTCCTTCCTCTGTCCTTCTCCGTTTCTTTTCGTCGGCCTCCCTGGCCTGAGGCACGATGGTCTCCTCTCCCGTCTTCTGTCTCTGAACTACTAGAGCGTTTCTCCTTTGAAGCTTGGGCGGTCTTCTTGTTATGGCCCAAATCTCTTGATGCGGGAGAGGATTTGGAATAGGATTTAGTTTCTGGCTTTTGTTTCTTCTTGGTGGGGGTAGAGCTAGATGCTGATGACTTGTCCTTACAGTCAGGGGGAGCACTGTTGGAGGTCTGAACACTCGGTCCACTCTCCTCCTCTAGCGTCTCTCGCTTAGTCTTTGAAAGATCCAGTCTGTGTTGAACAGGTGGTGTGTCGTCTGCCTTCTCCGCCTTCAAACTTTTTAGGCTCTGAGCAAACTTTTCATCTTCCCCTGTATTGTCCGACTCTGGCTCCTTCTTAACTTGGCAAGTGGCAAATAAGGAAGTTTGTTTCTCGGTCTTATTGTCTATTAATCTAGATTCTTTTTCTACCGTGACATTTTTCTCTGAGCATTGGACCTTCTGTGATGTGGTTTCCTGAGCACCATCTCTCCTTGGTTCTTCCTGCGAGACCTCAATCTCCTGCGTCTCAGTTTTCACAGTAACCAGGTCCAGCTTGCTTTTTACTAGACCCTTTTTGTTGCCCAAATTAGGAGCTTTCCCCTCACGTGTGGCATGTCGGGATCTACCACCCAGGCTTGCGCTCTCAGCTTCATCGTCTGAGCTTCTCGAGTCTGACAGAGTGGGATCAAAGGGATCATAGATAATATTAGTGTCTTGTTCCGTTCCAACCAGCATATGTGATGTCAGGAGAATCTGTTTATCCCTGTGCAGCTGTCTCTTTTTTGCATCATCTTCCTTTTTACTCCGAGGTGTCTGCATACTGCTTCCAGCAGCAGAGGTTGACGTGCTGCTTAGCTGCCTTGACTGCCAGGAGTTCCCACTGGAGTTAATGCGGAAGCTCACTGCTGATGAAGATGAGGAAGACGGGGGATGCCGCGTTTGGCTGGCAGAAGAGGAAGAGGAAGACGAAGACGTGGAGAAGGAGTTGGAGAAGGTTGAGGACGAGCCGGCTCCATCAGGCCTCTGCCTCGGCGCCTGACCGTCAGCCCTGCCCTTTTGTTGGTCCACACTTTGCTGCCGTCCCTTGTCCCCAGCAAAGCTGTTCATGCCCGTCTCTGGCACGCGGTGACCATTACTACTGCTGGTAGAATTACTACCGTTTCCGCTACCACTGGTGCTTTGATTGCTGCCACCGTCACTGCTCTCCCTTTTTATTTTTGGTATCCTAGGAAGCACCGACACATCTACCCACATGGGCTTTGTAGGTGCCTTTTTAGGTTGGGACTGTGATAAGGCCACTGTCTTGGAGCTGGAGTAGAGCGTGGGGTGGATGGATGAGGAGGGGCTGGGGTCTCTAACGCCATTGCTTCTCAAGTCACCAGGAGGGTGTGTGGGTCGGACTGGACGAGGTGGCTGCAACTTTGGATGACCTCTGGGTGGTAAATCAGAATGGGAAGATGGATGGCTGTGGCTGGCAGAGCAGGGCATGTGGGGGGGCAAGCGAGAAGAGCTCTGGGAGAAAGGTCTGTTCATAGACCTGTGGGAGGATCCTGGTAGGTCTCCGTTGAGCTGGAGAGACGGAGAACTGTCTCCTTGGCTCGGTGACATCACCGGGCTGATCTGGGCGCTGGCATCTCCCGAGCTGCAACTTGGAGTTAACGCCGATGGCATCACTATAACAAAAACCATTTACAAAAGATAAACACACTTAAATGACTGGATATAATTACGTTTTTTGCTTTGCTCGACAGATTGACTTACACTGCTCAAAGTAATTATTTAGAGTAACATGTCACGGTCTTTGGGAAAACCAGGAAATGGTAACAGCAACGGCAGTCACAGTCAGCTGAGAGTGAGTGAGGAATAACCTATTGCACATGCGTGTCGCCAGAGTGAAGATAGTTTAAATATTGATATTCACTAACTTGACCTGCATTTTACAAAAAGCATTCAGGTTGAAATCATTTTATCTATGATAATTTCATAAATGTTTCCTCTATTATTTACCAAGTCTTGCATACACATGTATACAATTTGGAGATACTAACAACTACAAAGGCAACAACAAATGTCATTGATTTACAACACATAAACAAGACAAATAAGTAACAGGAGACAGCATATGAAAAAAAAAAATTATGGAAAAGGCAAAGAAATAAAAAAGAGAATTAATATAAATAAATGAGCGGAGATCGTGCATCGTTTGGGTTTGGATGCATCTCAGGCTTCAGCTTTGCAGGATTGGTTGATTTAGTATTATTAGTTCTATAAGTTAATTTGAAGTCGTTTGATATTCAAAAGCTGGATATTTCAAAAAGGAACATTTATTTGTATAAGACGTATGATAAAGTCAGATCTCTTGTCCTCTGTTAGTCTCACAAACCACCAGGTGTCTTCAATCCAACAGCTATAACAAAGTTAATTCAATTTTACTGGTTAGATTTTGTGTTTAAAAATGTGCCACACACACTTACTTGGCTTTATAGCTTTAAGGGTACCATCCCGATTAATAACGACATCAGAGCTGTCCAGCATGAGGACACTCTGTCCCGATAGGATGCTGCCAAGGAGGTCGGGCACAGGAGCCACCTCCACATCTCCGCCTGATTGGTGCGCATTCATACCTCTCCTGGTAAAGCAAAGCAAACCTTTAATTAGATCAACCATGTTTCTTTAGTATCCATTTAAGCTAGATGCCATCTTTAATCACGAAGACTGAGACAGCCAAGACCCCTCACATGTCGCATTTAGAAGTAATTATGATGTGTAACTTGTTGTTTAATAATTCTTTTGCTCATAATCTTTGGATCTTATCTTAACAGATTTTTTCGTTTTATTTAAAATAAAAAACAAAATATGTCAAAGCATAAAACCACATTTACATTCAGCAGAGAGCAACATGTCATAAAAAGCAAGGTACTTTGTGAGAAATATTCTCACAAGTGATGCACATTGTTACAATCATTTCAGCCAATCAACATTGGATGATTTTTGGGTCATTATCACTAATATTGAGGACATTTAAAAACCCTGCATTCTTATACCATGCTGCAGTAAAGCCTTGGTCATATTAGGTATTTATAAGCATTAACATGCTACTTAGTTCGCTATGAATATGGAAAGTTCCCAATCCGAACCTTTTCTGGATAACTAACCCTGACACTTTATGGCAAAAAGCGGACGTTACCTGGAAAGGCCTGCAGTGACTGGTCGAGCTACAGGCTGGTGCGAGCGAAGAGCGGAGCGAGAGAGCCCTCGTCTCTTGGCCTCCAACAGCGATGCAACGCGGGCCTGCTGCTCTTCCTCCTCACTGATCACATCAATACTGTAAGGAACAATTTACTTAATTAACACTGCTCATCTACATACAAACACAAACAGTGAAATATACACAATCCACACAGGTGATAGTGATAACTGCGTAATAATAATTATGATAAGAATCTCCCAAACTAATCAAATATTTGTTTGTAAACTGGATTTGTAATTGAAAGTATCATAATTTGTATCTCACATCCATGCTGCATAAGCATCAAAGCAAAGCACACATTTGCCTGAAAGAATGCGTGGGAGCATTTTACACCATCGCAGAGAGGAAAAAGCTTGGTTCAGCATATGTTCTAAGGAGTTACTGTACTAAGGAGTCAGGACCACTAGACCAGTATGCGAGTGGCACTAGCAACTATCTCTATTAATTACCTACTTATTATACAATATTAAAAACTAAAGATATTGGAATTTGGGTCAGCACTACAATATGCACACGTCTTCTTACCGATCCGCAAATGGATCCAGGTCAAAGGGTTCTCCACAGATAGAGAGGGATGCTGCACCTATGTCAGCACGCATGCTGCTTAGCGTTTGCTCTGATGGCCGATATACTGTCGGAAGCGAAGAGGTCTTCTTGTCCTTTACGATTCTGAGATTATTAGCAATACGGCTTCGAGGAGTGACTGCCTTTTTCAACATCTAGTGGGGAAACATAAGTAGTGTTTATCTAGAGAGGAAAGCATCTTACAACTAACATGATAAATTAAATAATTAGGTATTATTAATTATAAATCCTTTTAATTCATTATTCACATTCCGCATTAGATTCATCAAGTGAAACATTTAAAACCAAATCATGTAAATCTCAAGACTGATGTTGATGACACACTTACCAGACTTTTTCTGGATTTAGTCCGTCTCCCTTTCCGTCTCCTCCTCTTGACTCCTGTACCGGTTTTACTCTTAGCGGACGAGGTCTTCCTTCTTTTTACCTTTCTGCGCTTCCCTGTCATTCATAAAAGTTATCCCATATCAAAAACATCATGATTTTGGCCTCATAACTATCTCTTGCTTTTCCTTCCACGACATCTGTTCATGTGTGTGCATGTGATTATGTTAACTATCAGAAAACTGTGTGTGTGCTAACTTACCAGTCCTGCGCCTGCTGCTAGAAGGGACACGAGGTGTTAAATCCCGTATATACACAGCCGTGTTGAGCCCAGACACCACCGCATTAATAGTATCATCCAGCCAATTGGACTGAATCAGATACGTGGGGGCCAACTAGGAATATAAAGTTTGCATTACTCCACTAGTTTGCTTTCACAAACTACTGCTGTCTAAACACAACTCCAAAACACATGCACTGCTTCTTAAACATAAGCATTTCATCAACAATCAAACACAACGAATGTCAAAACCACATGCCATAATTTCTGCTGTCGGCAGCACAAAAGTGCATTACCCAAATGCACAACTCCATGAGTCATAAATGCCATCAGTAAATATATCTGCACAACAACAAACCTTGTGGAACATCAAGACATTTCTGCAAGATTCAGCCTGCTTATATGCTGTGGTAGTAAGTTAGAAAGTAAGCCAAGACTGAAGCGTCACGCCTCATGCCAAACCTGGGATGTCCGTGCCTGTGTGATGCGATGTCGGTTGACATTAGCTCGAACCCTCTCACTCTGCTGAGTTCGGGCGATAGCTCTGGTGGGACCTGCCGCACCAGACTGGAAGCGACTGGTGGCAGGACGGGCAGTGGAAGGTAGGCTCTCTGTATCACTCGGATCTTCAGCTGAACCCCCTGAGACAAACATATTTGGTATATAATGTACAAAGTTATAGCTAAATATGTAGTTTAGGGAGCAATTCCACAAAGAAAAAAAATACAAAACAAAAAAAACCTACCATAGCAGCATTTTCAAAGTCAATTCACTGAAATACGTAATATATACGGTATATCGCGAGACAGAATATTCCAATTTTGTTTTCTTCCTGTCTGTAAAGGACTAACAAGTCAAAAATATTGTTTGAGAAAGTTTTTAGGACGGCAAATAACGTAAAGGCGTACTTGAGTGACGGTTAGTGGCTTCACACTCAGGGCAGAACCATTCCTCCACAGGAACAGAGTCAATAGATGGCGTGAGACACTCCATGTGATACCTATGGAACAAAAAGGCATGACAAATCTCTCGGATGATATGAAATCTGACAAAAGGCTAAATAAAAGCTGACTTTCAAAAACACTAAGAAAGGGTTATTTATGTTAATAATATCTATCTCACCCAGAATCACAGCCATCGCAAAGCAGGAGACGGTCCTCGCGGTCACTGCCCCCACACACCTCACAGCTGGTCTGCTCCAGGTCCAGATCTATTATTTCCTCTTGCCCTTCCTTCACAGGCTTTTGTACTGTGATCTGAAGGAAGCAGACATCACAAACCCCACATGAACAATCAGCCCACACAGCATGATGTACATAGCTTGAACCTATTTCACAAATGTTTCAGAAGTTATGCTACGAACAAAGACTGATCGCACTCACCACTTTCTTCACTTTGCCTCCAAAACATTTTCTTAGGTATATGCTGTTGAAGTTAATACGGTCTACGGGACACGAGTTTGCATTCTAAATAGCGAAGAACAAAAAGATTGGAAATTAGTCATTGAGTTTCCTCTACCACAGATGCTTCTTAAGTGCAAAGTATTTACTGTTAATCAAATGATATGAAGTGCTCTCTAACAAAGTGCCTTCTCCTTGGGCTCATACCAAATTATGTGAACTCACCTTGGCCCATGCTAGGATGCAGTCAAGACAGAAGTAATGCTCGCAGCTCTCTGGTGTTGCAACAGGCTGGCTGCTGAATGAGTTAAGGCAGATGGGGCACTTTTCTGCATCCTCATCTGAGCTCATCTCTGCAAGATCAATAGAGGGTCCCCCAAAAGCTCCATCCTCCGGCTTAGCATCTCCCTCCTCGTCCTCATCTGATAAAAGTGGGTAGAAATATATTGTGAATGTCCTATACATATTGAAAGAGGTTATTTCTGCACAAAGTAACACATAACTCAAAGTATTGGGCAAATAATGATATACTTCACATGTGTAGTGTATTGCAGCAGCTAATTGTTTTCTCTTTCAACTCTACAGCAAAAACCTCTTGCGTTACAAAAAAGCCAATATTGTGTGGGTTGCATCTAAAAATGAGAGACTTTAGTTTATTTTGTAATTACATAAACCGTAGTTGAAAAAAAGTTTAGCAAAGAATAATAAGGCTATCTGATGATCTTGTAGAAAGCATGTCACTCTTACCATCCTCCTCCTCTTCTCCCTCCTCCTCCTCATCGTCGTCGTCATCCTCTCCATCTGGGTGACCCTCCTCTTCTTCCTCACCACTGTCAGATTCTCCCTCCTCAGAGTCCTCTTCACCACTGTCTGAGTCATCTTTGAGGAACACAGATGCATGTGTTAAAAACGTTCGGGTATGTTTGGTACTGTACTCTTATGGAAGTGAATGACATTCATGTACTCATTCATTCATCAGCTCAGTATCTTAAACATAACAAACATGTTACTCAAGCTACCTGAGATGGCCCACAACGCAGTCCTTTTTCCTTTGCTGTGGGACGCGCTGGGGTTGATCAGCTCATCTTGGCTCTCATCTTCATCCATGGCTGACCATCAGAAAAACTGCCCAACAATTTCTGACAGCTTCACTTTAAAGGAATCCTTCGAAGATGGAACAGAATTACAGATCGTGTTTACAAAACAGAAACTGTCCAGATTTGTCTTGTGTACAAATGTATCACACAATGATATCATCTCATTAAGATGCAAGTGTGGTGGTTGCATGAAGCCTAAGCCAGGCTACTCTCTGTTTATTATGGACAGGAGGATGACTTCAGTGAACAGCCAGCCCGAACCGAGCAAGATATCCTCACACCTGGAGAACTCGTGGGTAGTTCAGAAACTACAAGACAGAAGCTTTAAAGGAAACGACTTCTACAACTAATTTGTATTGTTTGCAAACAAATCGGAAATTGTTAGCTAACGTCCACATTGTGCTATCGCTACATTTGTAAACAAAGAAGAAAGCGCTGCACCAAACGGATTGTTTCCTCTCCGCCTCGGATGAAATACACATGCAGGGTATATGCAAATATATACATTAAAGACATATTGCACTGACAATAAGTTGGGACTAACCTTAACGAACAAATGATGCTAGCAAGTAACATTAGCGCCAGTGTAGCGTGTTAGCTAGCCTCACAATAGCTAAATTTAGCGAACGTCAACTACAAGCACCTTCAGACCCTGCGCCCATGAGGCACCCAGTTTGAGAGGTAACGTCAATGTGGCGTCACACACAACCCTCATCCAACCCTCATAACTGCAGTGTCCTATCGGAGCATTTCATAATAATTAAAAACCTACCCGACTCAGTGATTTTTCGGTAGTATTTGAAGTCTGCACGGTTGTTGACTGACACCACCGGCTGGCTGAAGACGGAAATGGCAGAGTGTACTCAGGCAACTGCGGCTCTTAAAGAGACAGTGTCGCTTTAGGGGAGAGCGGTCAGACGGACACACACAGCAGGCCGCATGTGAAGCAGAATCACAAGTGTGAGTTTGACAAGTACGTTGAACATAGGAGGAATTTGACTAACAATAAATAGACATAGAATAAAACAATACAAATATAGAAATATAATAAAAACAATAAACATAGAGCAATACTAGATACATATGGTGACTAACAAACAGATACTAGTACTTTAAAACATAAGTGTATTTTAATAAGAGAAGAAAAGATGTGCACGGGTGTTTGAAATTGTCCTGTGAGAGACAGAGACATTGAGACAGTTAGTGGGGATCCCGGGCTTAATAGATATGAAAGCCACAATATGTATATATATATTAGTGTGACTATTAGAGTTTGGTCAGTCACATGGACTCACGCTACATAACACATTTCAAATGTCCTGTGGAGCAAAAGCATGCACATTATATATTTTTTCTACACAGAAAAGTTATATACTGTGAACTACAATTAATATAGACGGAAAGAATACTGAATGGATTTTTAAATGCCCACACTGTAATCTAGACTTTGCTCACAATAACAAAGGAAAAACACACCTGGTGACCACCTTCACACAGCTGGCCTTGATTACAGTAGGCCCACATGGTCTGTAGTTAATAAGTACTGCAAAGTACACGTCACACAGTGCATGATGGTCAGTCTAAAAGTGTGCAGGGGTGCGCTGTTTGAAATAAGTAACACTGAGACCATCTGTGTTCAGGATACATTTTTGTCTGTGTTAATAATTATACATTTTAACATGGTTATATTTAGCCATAGCTCCAAACCCTAGCTTCACACTAATCAAAACGTAACATGTATATCTTTATTCCAGGGTGGTCACAAGTCACAACCAGTCAGTGGTCTACAGAAGATAAGTGCCTCTGTCGCCCCCTAGCGGTAACTCGGATTTGGCACAAACCAGCGGTTACATAACGTAATGTAATCCTGATTTGCTACTTTATGTCAAGGGGTTATGTGTATCCTGGCTGTGAATAATCCGACAGTGTTTTGACAGTCAACAACTGCCCAGAAGGAAGCTCTAGAATAAACTAACCTAAACCACAAAAAATGTTGATATTATCCAGACCAAAAAAAATAAAAAAACATGGAAAGAACATCATGTTCCAGCTGACAAGTTGAAATGGGGGTCAATTACATTTTTGCATATATCAAAACATGTGTTGTGTTTTTTGTTGTTGTCATTTATTACAATTAATCACGACGAAAATTGGTGTGGATAATAATACAATATATATGGTATGATACTACACATATTTTAAGCGAGTAAGGGAGTATATTGAAGTTCCCAATCCGCCTAACTTTGTTATATGTTGTTAAAATTCAAAGGTGAAACCAATTAAAATCTGTATTGCAGTTTCAAATCGCTTTTATGCTCTACAATGTGTTATTGTCGTGGACTCCTAACCCTCCGTTAATAATGGAGTTCCTCCTCATCGTCCTCCACCTCCTCCTCCTCCTCGTCGTCATCATCAGATCAGACTGTCATGCTGCATCCTTGGTACGTGCACATCCACACTCCGCTCATGGCAACACTGTACACAAGTAAGCCGAGTTCAACCACTTCCCGCTGTAGGGGTAGGGGCGACCTTCGTCAAGCCGGCTGAAAGTGCGCTTATCCCGCCTGCAGCAGCAGCTGTCGCATCGCACGGTGTCTATTTGGGTGTAAAGAAAACTGTGTCACATTTCTGTTTGCAAAAAATAACCGGTGAGGACAGTCAACTGTTAACAGCAGAATGGTTTAGTCCTAATGTACGACGTGCAGAACTGAACGCGCCGCACCCCAACTATAACTCACAAAGCCCGCTGGACTTGCTGGCCTCATCGCACCCACCTCCGTGAGATTTATATTCGTGGGTTATCGAGAATAGGTGGGCCGTTCGCCTTCAACGCGGCAGCCCATTGGCTGTGTTTGATGCCAGTTTCTTTGCAATTTGCATAACCAGGTCGGGTTGCAGATGCAGGGGAGTGGGCAGGGTAGGGGTTGTGCAAGTGAACTGAACTTCTGTCTCGGTGTAGGCAACACTATATCATCCGAATGCACCTAACTTTAACCATGCACAGTGATTTCATTTTGAGGGAAAAAATTATTTGGAGGTTTTGATTGATAGTTGAATGGTTCCTATCGGCGGAAATTACATATTTTTTTCTTTTACAATTAATACCAAAGAAAACTTGGGTTCTGGTAAGTAGCTTCATTTATCTGCCACTATTCTTTATTCTATATGGTGTGGATGAATAGGCCACATCCAACATACCATTACCATTAGATATAATTTCTCTTTACATGTTTTACACTTGTCGGATTTAATTACTTAGTAGTAGTAGGAACTTTTTCATTGCAATTGAAATGTAAAGCACTATTTTGTGTTTTAGCAGACAAATGCATGAAGTAAACCAGCTTAGATTTCAAATGACATGGCTACAGTTTGTTACAGTTACAATTGGTGATTGATGAGATTTGTGATTTATTTGAATTGTTTGACGATTTGGTGTTTTATACATTCATTTAGATAACATTATTTTCTATGCATAAGTTATGTTATTGGAAGATATACCACTCATTTCCTCACTTCATGTTGACTATGTATGTATGATCTATTACTGTTTTATTACACCGTTGTCTGTGCTACTCCACAGATTGTGTGTGCTTATGGTTATGATATCTGAGATCTAAAACCAGGTAAGCCACTGACTAACGCACATTGTGCCAGTTGCCAAATCCACTGTGCGTGTGACAGCGGCTAACCTGGTTTTGGGAACACTTCTCATTTTTGCCCCGTCCAAGACCAACCCCAGCTGGAACAGACAGACTCCTCCATCTATAAGCAGTCCTCCTTGAGCATGTCCCGTGCACATTGCTGGGACAGGCCTGCTTCAACATGATTAGCCGCCCAGCGGTCTCCATGTGTAGTGTAGCCTACTTCCTCCTATAGGTTCACATACTGTTCCTTATTTAGGGCCAGTGGCTTTGCAATGCCTCTTATAGAGCCTCCTACTGTCAAGACTATTGGTGAGTGTTTTATTTCCGTTTCTTTTTCAGCTTTGTGGTTTAGACATGATAAGCATCGGCCATACTGATTCCCATTTTAAGGGTCAGGGGATTCCCTCCAGCAAAAATGAGCATTATACTATACAAACACCGAACGTGCAAGTTATACAGTAATGTGTCCACCCCTTTTTACAGTAGAACAAGCAGTTTTCTAGTTTATATGCATGTTGCCAGTAATAAAATCAAAGTCAAGTGTAGTCAAACATTATGTACCATGTGTGTTCCTTCAAGTGAAAGTAAAGTTTCTACTCAAAACAATTGTGGCATCGTTTTGTTTTTCTGTTTTACCATGTAATGCATTTCTTGGCATCAGTGAGGATGTTTCATTTCCATCAGTGCATAATGACTCACTGTGACACAGAGGAATAGATAAGTGCAGTATGTCAGACTCATTAACTTGTGGC
Source organism: Myoxocephalus aenaeus (assembly GCA_038501785.1). Classification (NCBI taxonomy): domain Eukaryota; kingdom Metazoa; phylum Chordata; class Actinopteri; order Perciformes; family Cottidae; genus Myoxocephalus; species Myoxocephalus aenaeus. The sequence goes on along the minus strand of JBAMJR010000350.1, from coordinate 6,823,391 downwards.
CTCCATTCATCATCATCATAATGTGGACGTGCAGATGCTCACTCCCGTCCAACAACAAGAAGGTCCTTTCACAGACTCTCACTGCCCGTTATATATTTGCATCGTTTAGCTCTGTCACCCCTTTTGCATTCATCCGACTCCTTCTAAAGTAGATTTGGTGCCATTGTATGAGCCCATGTGTCCCGAAAACATCATGATAATCTGTTAATGTCCTGTTTACAAGATTGGAGTCTTCTGGGTTTAGATTTGAAGTGGGTGAGGTTGGATGCATTTCACTTTGTAGGATAACAGGGAAAAACTACATGTACACCACTGGGCCAGTGTTTTCTACTTTATAAGGGAGCATTACTTTCAAGGGGAAGGTGGGAAATACAAAGAGAAAGACTTTATATTATGACTCTAGAAATATGTGCAGTGTCCCTCATGTCCACAGGTAGGCGTCAGCGGTGCACCATGCTGTGGACTTGTGCAGACAGTGGGAACTAAACAGCTTATCTAACCCTTGCCGAGCCAGACAGATCTAAATCTTCTCAGTAAAATCCAATTCTATGTAATTACTCATAATATCTAAACCGAACACGTCACGTGCTAGTCAAGCATGCACAACAATGGCACAAAGTGGAAATGATTGATACAAAAATTAGATTTTTTTTTCTCCAATGTTTTATATAAATTGGTGTATATATTTAAATGGAAAGAAAATATGTGGCTGCTTGGAGTTTTACCTGTCAAGTGAGACCAGATGGGTATTTATAGAAACCGGCAGGGTTTCACTCTGGGGTTAGCCAGAGCACAAGGAAGCCCACGTCACTCAGTGTGTAACAGCCAGCATACTTACTCTCCAGGGTAAACAAACAGGAAAGGGTTGGCGGATAAGAGTGTTGTGCAGAAGCCCGACTTCGTGCAACTGCATGCTTATTCTATCATGCCGCGGTTCTATTTGTCGGCGAATAACAAATGACAGAAAATAACTGAGTTGTTTTGTTGCCAATATTTTAAAGAGAGATAGAGAGAATCAGACGGAAGTCCAGAATTTTCCCAGATGTCCTTTGGTGCTAAAAATACACCATTTCTTATTAAAAGTATAAACACACAATAGACTATTAACAATGTGCATTTACAATTAAAAAGATCAATAGGCGGCTCTCACAAATCATGTTAGGCCCCGTGCCTTCATGGTCACATGTCTTGTATATACTGGGTTACATCACCCATATCAGCCGAGGGTGTGCGATACCAGGATGTCCGCCACATTGCCATCTGCATACAAGGATGCACGTTGTGAACTTTTGATCAGCCACCTGAGAATTACAGACATAAAACGCCCAGGAATGATTGCGCATCAAAGGATCCATGTAGCACAAGTTCTGAAGAGAGCATGCATATTTCAGTACTTATAACATATTCATAATGCATGTCACATAGGAGTTTCATGGTACTGTCATTTTTAGAAAGTGCACACTGGTGTGTTAATTATTTACTGCAGGGTGCAGTGCAGCTCCACTCCTAGTTACTGCAATTTTAAGGATGATTATAATAAAATGTGACTCCACAAACAGGGCATTAAGAAAAACAATCACTCAACAAAATATCATCTAAAACACAATGCACATTTTTTATTGTATTTAAATATACATTAATAGTAATTGCTCTAGGTAAAAGGTTTCTAAATTATTTTACATTTCATACAGATACTTTGCAGTGTTTACAGTAGCAAAACTCTGTAAATATATTTGTCTTATGTATATACAGTATGTATATCATGGTCGATTAAATAATGAATTACAAAGAAAGGGTTTAAATAAGAGGTGACGGTGACAGAACAGTGAACAACTCTCCTTTGGCCCTGCGGTCCATGTTTTATCTCCATGACGACTCTCGGGATGTCAGGACTGCAAGACACACAAAAATAAGTGGGGATGATGATCCCTTTGTTTGGAAAACATGTTTCAGCTAAGACACAGCAGGAGACACCAGGGTCAGTCAGGATATTCACACAAGCCTATGAGAAACACTCGCTGACACACACATAGTTATTGGGTTAATTCCTTTACCCGCCGGGGGTTGAGGACGAAGACTGTCTTGCAGTCAGAGTAGCATTTTGGGATAGAAACGGCTCAAGCATCGGTTTCTATCCCAAAAACGTAGATATTGTATAATCACACAAAGCAAACACCAAACTGCAGATGGTAGGAGAGAGTGCACACTCCAACACACGTCACTTTGACCTGTCAGCATAACAGAAACATAATAGGATGATAAGTGCTATAATAAAGTAAATATTGGTTTCGGTGGTTCGGATGGTTATTTGTGGTAATAAAGTAATAAACAGTAATAAAGACAACTGACAACAGCAGCTTCACATACTGCTTGATGTTCGCTATAAGGGCTTAGGTAAGTAAGCTTATGCTAAATCTACAGTACACTGAGGCACAATACACGTTATGGCAGGTCAAATGTTAAGTGTGATGACAGCAGAAGAACCAGGCGCATACATCCCAATGGAGAAAAATAAAAGTATTTTAACAAACCATGGCCTTGTTGCGCTACTTTTGAAATGTATACCTTTGTTTTAACATGGAGCTTGAAAAAGAATAGATTGGCAAAACCTCCTAAAATAAATTGTCCTCAAGTAGAGCAAAAGATAGAGAACAGAAAGACACATTTCTCTGTAGGCAAACCAAGGTCAAGGCTTCACACAGGAAGAGAATATGACTGCAATACATTTTGCAGAGACCTTTCATGAAAGGCTCTTGCTCTTTGGAAGTCAAGCGTCACCAAAGTACGAGGCATTGTATAGATACACATATAAAAGGCAAACTGAAATGGCATTGGTCTCCTATCTTCCCATGTCACAGTGTTAAAACAGCACTACAATCAGAATGTCTTCTACAGTCATTCCCAGTGCGTTCGATGCGTTACATGGAGATACGGTGAAAAGCATCCGTCAGTAGACGATTGTTGACTTGAAGGTGGGAAGGCCGCTCTGTATTACAGAGGGGGGTATTAGGAGCAAGTTCCCAGAAGAACCAAAAAGCAGCTACTATTAGTCCAGAAGCACACAGTGAGATAGAAGGAGGGCGGGGAGAAGAGACATGAAAGGATAGATAGACCCACAGAATTAAAGAAGGAATACTTGAGAAAATGGAAGGAGGAATGTGTTAAATAAACTGTAACATATAGAAAATAGACAGGAATCAGCAGAAGCCGAAGAGTTAGGCGCAGAAGTGAAGTCGTTCAGCCTTTAAAAGGTAGAGCACAGGGAAGCTGCTGAGAAGTAGCAGGGATCCACCACACAGATGCTTCCATTACCCGACACCAAAAAAACCCCGGCAGTTGTAGCCTTAAACCCAATCAAGCTGGAGTAGAAAGTATGGGGGCAAGGGGCTCTGGGACCAGGGGACGGGCGGGGCAGGAGAGGAGCAGAGCAGGATGGACTTGGGAAGCAGCAGGGTCTCACACATACACACCCTCAGGGTTGAGACTGGACACTAGAGGGTTTTGCAGGTTGCGTGGATGTCCCAGGAACTGTTTGGCAGTGGGGCGAGGTGGTGACTCCATTTGAGTTGCACTGAGGCCTGATGGAGAAACAGAAACAGGATGAGAGGGCCAGTCCTCTAACTCTAACAGCAGAGTATACAATGTTGAGCTGTGTTTGCATACCTCCGTTCCTGTACCCTTCATGCAGAAGATGTGCCAGTTCTAACTGCTCCAGTTGCTCCTGAAGCTCGGTGCGTGAGTGGGTGTGTGCTGGAAGCACACCTGCCTGTTGTATAAACTGCTGCAGGTTACACTGCCTCAGCTCCTTATTCAACTCCTCAAGCTCGTCCTGCTTGTCCTGAGGTGGAAAACAGCATGGATCAGCGAGGAAAACAAAGGACGATTGAGAGCTCACATCTGTCAGCGCTGACTCACTGAGCACTGACACCTTGTTTGACTGTCAATGGGTGCGGCGTATGAAAATGGGATGAGGGAATTATGCCTGTTATTCAGTTAAAAGTTAACTGTAAAAATAACAAACGGCAGGATTTAATGTACTTATAAAAGGCAGAACCTCTGTGTGTATTTTGCCTTTATGTCACATTACTTCTACTATACATGTAAAGCAACCTTTCACCATAAGGGGGCAGCAGAGTCTACACATCGAGTCTCATTTCACTGACAGAGACTATCAGCTATCACCCACCATCAGACCATTCAGCTGCAATGAATCATCAAAGTCCCACATCTGCCATAAGCATTTTTCTAATTCCATCTGATTCCAAAAGCCTGAGGCGCATGCTTATCGATGGACACATAAAAATGCTCATTTGCCTGCTGCATTTCAAAGTTGTCGTAATCGACCATGTGCCAAGGATGCCAAGATATTAATCACCTCCAATAAATTAAAACACGGAGACGGGAGATGCTCCATAGAGACAGTGGCATCACCTTTGCGCACACAGATTAAACTGTGATGCCTATAAACAGGCCAGTCAATCAGTCCTAATCGACTATCCATTTGTGCTTAATCAATGTGTCTGCTCACAGGACAGGAAGCAGCAGCAGCATGGTGGAGTCCCCAACTCCAGCGCCTGTGTGTGTTTGTGCCTGTAATTGATGTTGGATTGAGGCAGTGGCCTGCTGAGGCAGTTCACACCTGCAGGTCTGCCTCCATTAGCCTAATGACAGGAACGCTGTGCTCATCATCACCAGCACTTAAACACTCGACTGTCAGCCTCGACCCATCGGCTGACTGATGACGGACACAGTCAGACATGCACCCCTTTCAATTACTATGAACTGAGCTGTATTATTCTGTATTATGTTACGAGTATTAACATGCATCTCATTTCTAGGCGACAACTGCCTGGGTGGGCAAACCCCTCTGTTGTTACTTTTGGATTATAAACTCTTGCAGTCCTGTTATGACATATGGATGTATGAGGGGGAAAAAACTGAAATCTAATAGCTCTGTTCTGCAGCGGCATGCTGTCTATATAATTGGCAAATTGATCATGACACAGTCCTTCTCTGTTCCATCAATCAGGCAGTACATGTTGAGTCAGACGCTCTCCACAAGGATGACTGACTGAAAAGCAAATGAGCTTATCGTCATGTTTTAATCAGTTTTGCAGCCAGTTTGTTAGTTATTACTTTTAGCCCAGTGGATTGAGCATTAGACACAAAGACCTTTCAGTCTGGCTATGCTAATGAAAACATGGAAGCACTTGTTTTCACTGTGCTCCATTTCCTTTTGGCAAAACATTCAAAACCATACTACAATAAAAGCTAAATTAAATTCTTCACTCCCCTGGCTGGAACTAGTCTGAATGAGCTCCATGAAGTGGATACCCGAGTACTGAGTTTCATTTGGATTATGAGGAAACTTGAGTTTCGAGCTTCAAACTGGGTTCGGCTTTTATTGATACAGCCACATCTATGACAACCACCATAAGTAAACAAACAATGACACCACAAACTAGCATACGTTGAGGCTGAGTAGATCCAATAAAAGGGGCTTTTGTTCTACAAATCAATCCTCTTTAATCTCTTTTTCCATACACAGGGTACAATAATATGTAGATACTGGCAATGTAATATAAACACCATTCGTAACCATGTGTTCAGAACATGCATACAACAAGATACCTGCCAAACCAGTTTGGCCAGACTGCAAATTGTTTTCCAGACAATATAACATTTTCATACACGGTAGAATATGAGTATACAGCATTCATGTCATCATACTTTGTTGAATAATTTTTCAGATATAAAAAATAATGCCACAATAAATCATGTGTTCAAGTGTCTCTGCACTGCTGTTTGTCTGCTGCAGTATGCAGGTAGGAGAGGGATACAGTTTAAAGTATGGCTAGAAGAGGGTCTGTGCTACGCCCCTCAAATAACAACACACAGGCTGATGTGGGTTTATAGCCCTTTCTCCAGAACCGTCACCTCTCTCCTTACCTGCATCAGAGACTCTGCCTTCCCCAGTGACTTGTCAGTCTCAGACAGCTGCTCCTCCAGCTCTGTCCGGTGATTCTCCTGGCTCTGGAGCTCTGCCTTAATGGCATCGAGGGATTCCTCGGGTCCGTTTGCTCTCCCTTCCGTCTGGCTTTCCCGCTGGATCTCTTGCTCCAGCTGAGCCGAGCGAACAGAGAAGTCGTGGAGCCGCCGTCCGCAGTCGTCGAGCTTGGCATGGAGCTCCCCCAGCTTCTTTCTCATTCCTCGCTCCCTCTCCACCTCTGCCTGAAGCTCCTCCTCCCAGTACTGCTCGTGGGCCAGCTCGGCCTGGTTCCTCCGCATCTCTAGCTCCAAAATGTCCAGCTCTTCATGCAAGTGAGCGTCAGAACCTGGTGAAGGACACGGAGATGGGTAGGGACGCTCCCAGGTATGCGACTCCCTCTCGAGAGCTTCTAGCTGGGCCTCCATGGCCCTCAGTCTTTCCTGTTGCTGAAGAACCTTCCTGAAGACCTCCTCCTTGGCTGGGCCTATAGGTGGTGATGGAGATGGAGATGGCACATGAGGGGAAACAGGTCTGGGAGAAGGGGACGGGGAGGCTCTTTGCTCTGGAGAGTCCCGAGCAGACCTCTGAAACTGTTCGGCTTTGGTTCTAGGAGAGGTGGATGGCCCTAGGTTAAAGGTAAATGCTTTCTTAGGCTGGCTGCGTTTGGAAGGCTCTGGTTCAGGAAGCTTGGGCAGTGGAGGGGGGCTTGGCCTGTCCTGTTTTGAGCCGGGTCCGTCACTGCTGCTCGGGCCGGTACGGCGCAGGAAGAACTGAACTTCGCCTCCATGTTGGCCTAACTTAGCCAGAGACTCCAGAGGCTTCTCTGTGGCCAACAGCTGCCTTTCTGTATCCCTAAGACGCTGGATCAGAACATACCGGCCTGTCTGACCTGGGGACAGAGAGAAACAGGGAGTGAGGACAAAGACGTGCACTTCCAAGCTGAAAGACAACATAAACGACCTTGCCTAAAACACCACCATATCAAACTGAAGAGAACTCAAGAACTTTCTCCTCCTTCACTGTTATTAATGCTGTTGATTTAAATCCAGCTTCTACGCAAGTAGCACGAGTGAAATGAAATCAGACGCATTAGGATGATGCTGATACCTTTAAATCTCTGCCTCTGAGGATTGGAAGAAAGGCTTCTTCGTAAGACTTGCACAACATGTAAAAAATGTTCAAATAAACTGAAGTTTCCACAAGGACCTTGAAATTAGGACAAGCCCTCCCTGATGACTTGGTAGGCAGCTCACTCATGGAAGGAGGAGAGTGCTAAATCTGGATTTATGTTGTTCAACGCTGCTGCAGCGTAAGGCTTGAATAAAGCCAGAGGATACAGAGATAGGGAGCCAGAAATCCAAACTGACCCCCTGAAAATCCAACAGAGTACTCAATTCGGGTCAGAGGAGAATGAAAAGGTGAGTCCTGATCCGGGTTGTTGCAACCTCAGCATGTACTCATGTTTTGTCTGACTCAAATTCCCCATCGCTGTTATCTAATCACTTCAGGCAAGATACATTAATCAAGCACACAGACAAAGTGCCAAGTAACCACAGCTTGGAGGCTGGTATCACAACACGATGACCCAATGATTTCACAGCAGAACTTATTTCTCACCGATGGCCTGGGCCAGAGCGATGACCACATCCTGGCAGGACGTCTCCTCAGACAGGCCGCACACCACCCGCACCACTCCGTCCACCCACACTTTGAGCTCCATCTGGGACCAGGCGGGAGGAGGTGAAGGGTAAGATGGTCTTTAAAACGGATCACTTCAGCTTGACTTGCCTCAACTCAACACTGCATGGCACAGACTCTGAAAGAGAAAAAAAGAGAAAGACGTGTTACACGTGTGTTGATAAGATTGAGGATTTATTCTAGAAATCCAATTTCCAAGTTGTAACAACAAACCTTTGTAATTGTAGAAAAAGTAGGGAGCTTATTGAGGAGACAGAAAACACACCATAACTCTCAGAAGGCTTCATTGGTCATACTGCAATCTTACCCTGGCATGTGACACAACTTGTTGCTAACCTAAACACAACACATTGCAAGCGGTCATATATACACGGCACTCTCACTTGTTAGTCAATTTGTTGAAATACCAGTTTCTAGTCCAAACAGTGCCGACTTCAAAAAGTACTGTGCTGAGTGAGAGTGTGATTGAATTGTAAATTTCCAGACCAGCAGCCGAGGGGGGGAGAGCAGTGTAGCATTTTGTTAAAGTTCCTAGTGGTTAGTTAAGAGCCCCGGCAGTATCTTGTGGACCTGGAAGCATAAATGCCAATCTGTAACCCAATTAAACGCTCTGCTGCCCTCCTTCAAAGCAGTTATGATAACTTACTGCCGAGGGGAACGGACAGGGAAAGTGGAGCAACTCAAGTGTGTCTATGTTTGGGAGAGGGTGTTTGTGCGGGTAGAAATACATAGAAACATGGCAGGAGAGATAGAACAAGTGTGTGTGTGTGTGTGTGTGTGTGTGTGTGTGTGTGTGTGTGTGTGTGTGTGTGTGTGTGTGTGTGTGTGTGTGTGTGTGTGTGTGTGACTTCAGACAGTAGATCAGCAGGTTGCCTTCCACGCGTCGGGCAGCAGGTTTAACTTAAATAAATATTGTTATTGTTAAATATGTTCAGTCCTCCGTCTGTCTCTCGGTCTGTACTTTTTACAGCTAAGCTTCAAAACAAGGTAATAAAAAACCGCAGTGCTCATAAAAACTAAAATGCTTTGGGCGGTGGCAGGATTATCTCTAGAGCTTGGCACAGTAAAGGAAACTTTGTAGCCTAGGTGGGTAAAAGACAACTCTTCACCCAGAGTCAGACAGATGGTGTTCTCTTTCCGCCTGCCTCTCCGGTTCTCAATGGGAGGTGTTTAATACTGAGCCCCACCATTATCTTGCCCCTCATTCAGGGCCTGGCTCTGCTCCACTGGCTGCCTATAGGGAGCTGCTTTGGAGGAATGCACTGACTTCATCTGCCAGCCGGAAGAATTCCTGCTTTTCTTAACAAAGACCCCACCCCGCCCCTCGGCTGCCGCTGACCTGGCTGCCCCGCACCACCATTACTTGTCCGCTGTTTAAACGGCAAACACAAACTCTGCTGGGGAGAAACAGCCTATCTGATGTGGCAACAACATCACACAGAACAGCTCAACATGACACCGCATACGGGAGGGAATGACGCCACAGCTCAGAGATTGAACCAGCGGATCGAGATCACAGGAGATAGAGACGGTGGATCACATGTGGTAGAAATTATTTTGAGCTACGCGAGCGTGGTGGTTTCATCTAGAGAGAAAGTTGAAGTGAAAAGGGAGTGCTTACCAAAATCAAACACCGGGAGTTTCAACACAGCTGAGAAGTCAATGTGTTTCTTTAAAGACGGCACAGAGTGTGCTGTGCTGAAATACATAATTAACCCGGACTAGTTGAGTCACAAAGTCAGTAGACAATCATTTACTTTAGCTGGGAGGCATTTTTTAAACATGCAGAGGTGAACAGGAATACCCATTTCAAGTCTTCAAGTCTCATGCACTGCAACACTACCTTGCAGGCCAGAACCAAACTTTCCATTTTTATACCTCAGAGTAAAAAGTGAGAAAACTGCAAATAAAGATCAAACAGATCTTGAACAGATCATTTTTGTCAAATACATGCCTGCATGAATTTCACCCTCCCATGATGCTTCTCTCTTGTCCCTCCTGGCTAGTGAAATGTGATAATCTGCACTAACAGGAAACAAACAGGCCTGTGAGTCTCAGGTTGCTGTCTATTCTCTTTGTCACAGGCACAACAACACTGAGAACCAGACATCCGCCTAACGCAGATCCTTTTTCTCAGCGCAGCTCTGGAGTCCTGTTCTCAGCTCCCAGTGAAATACAGATAGAGGAGAAGCACCTTTACATTGTTGAAGAAATGTAGTCTCGGAATCATAAAGTGTACCATCAGTGTAGGCTCTGAACAACGACAGGGGGCTGAACTAATGGTCGAAATACTGCAGAAGCTTGTAGAACAGTCTGTCAATCAACACATTTGCAATCCAAAAAGGGGGAGACTCCAAGCCTACTGGAGAATGTTTGGTTTCAGAGTCAACATGCAAATGCTGAAAACAAACACCAGCTTCAGACTGCTTACAGTCATTATGCACACACACACACACACACACACAACACACACAACACACACAACACACACACCGCTAAAGTTATCCGAAACGCATCGTCTTTCACACGCCACCCTTTGTTCTCAGGTTACCCCCAAAACAGAAAAGCGCCAGCCCCACCCACCCAAAACGGCACAGGACAGTTTTGGTTGAAACTCTGAGCTCTGGCACATCACATGTTTTCTCAGAGGAAAAACATTCCCCAAAAAAAATGTAAAAAAAATTTAAAATTGGGAGGTAATCGGCAAACTGAAGCAATCAAAAAATAACACACTCCAGGCTCGGACACACGCAAATCCACGAAAAAGCCACTTAAATTGAATACATAAATTGAATACATAAAACAGGCTAGTCATACTGTATGATGAAGGGGAGCAAAAGAGAGAAAGTGAAGAAGACAGACAGTGAGTAAATGAGAAAGGGAGAGAATAAGTGTGGGGGAGAAGGACTGACAGATAAGACCGATAGAGAAAAGTGTAGTGATTGGAGCCATGTGCCATTCCCTCTGTCCCCTCTCATCATCGCTCACCCATCCAGCTAACCCGCTTTGCGTCTTTCATCACCCTGTCTGTGCCTCTTGTCTGTCTCTCTTCAATAACAGCCTCCCGGCTGCTCGCTGGATTCGACTCAAGGCAAAAGTGGTTAGCACCACAGCCCTGGGCATGATTCGGCTCGTCTGTGAGCCATCCTGTGTGAGCAACAGTGACAGGCTGGGAATTGATGGGCCTTTTTGGACAAGCTGGGCACAGAGAAGTGTCTAAATGCCGAAACTACAACACTGCAGACATCCAATCTCCACATACTGTTGTGCTCTCCCTTACACATGAGAATTTAAAAGCAAAGTCACGCACAAGCACAAATGCACCAGTAATCATGCAGTTGGACGGACACACCCTTCCTCCTCGATTTCATTTAAAGATCAACCATTCATTTCTGTTCTAGTCATGAGCAGTATTGAGTAACATGCAAAACAGAGTAAAGCTTACCAGGAAAATTCCAAGCAAGGTTATGAATGCACTGTGGCTTTTCAACACCTGAGGCCTGAGGCTATAGAAGAGTATGCTTACTGGGTGTGTAATGTGTGTGTGTTTGTGTGTGCACGGGAAGTACAGTACACTGTGTCATGCTGGTGCAATGGTCAAAGGTTGGGTTTGCTTGCATTCATGTACAAGCCTGCATGTGCAAGTGTGTTTGCAAGCAGACTTGCCATTTGGGCCTATCTTCACGAGATGTCGCTCCAGTGGTTAGCGTGCTATCTCTGCAGCAACAGAAGTCCAGCGGAACAATGGCAGGAGTAAAGGGCAGAGTGTACATCACGCAGCGCTTCAGAGCCGAACCACAAGACGGATACACAAACACACAGAAATACAACAAGCAGACACTGTTATCCCTATCAGTATCAGCAGAGACAACAAGACCCTGGCCCTGGCTGGTTAAAGTGGACATAATGGGCTTTGCTGTTAAGAGGACAATGAACAGTGCCGGGTGAAGCTGTGTCCTCAGTGCCACTCTGGTCCAGGTTGGCAGAGACACACAAACACTCAAAGAGCCAGTAACGTGCTGGAACCGAGCAGCCTTGTCTCATCTGTCCTGCAGAGACACTATTGTTGTCCTGGTTCCACACTCAGCAGACAGTGTTGCCTCTTTTGTGGCCCCTGGCAACGCCGGGTCGTCTGACGTGCCACGCCAGCTTTTAGTGCCATTCTGCTGTGTCCACATGTTACCACAGATAAAACTCATAAAAGGGAGAACAGATACTTTCTTTTGTCCTCCCTTGCCTCCCGTTTTTTTTTTTTTTTGCATTCTGTATTCCTCCTCCCTCTTCTTCGTCATCCAGTGTTTCAGTCGACCAAGTGAGCGCAGTGTATGTGTTCAAGGACCGGTGAGACAAAAAACAAACAGAAAAGTTCACAAGATGCCCGTAGTTGAGCGCAGCACAATAATTATTCATAATGGCAGAAAATGATCCTTTTGCTTCAGCAATTAGAACTGGTTCTCTGTGGAAAACGTGTGATGAATCACATGGGTATTCCCAGCCGCTGCTTCATTACACAACGGATAAAATTGCTACGAAAGTGTGATGCTGTAGTATATAATAAACACACACAACCTTTGGGATTATGCTGTAACTTGCATTTGACTTTTAATTGATTTATAATTTCAAAAAGCATACAAACCACTTATCTGACTCAGCGTTCTATCATTACCTATGTGACGGCTTACATTTGGACAGAAGTATTCAGGTGATGCTAGAAGCAACCAACTAAGTGAGAAAAAAAAAACATCATCGTCATTATTAATAATGAGAAAGCTTTTGCAGCTGCAGCCCCTGGGCTCTGGAAGGTTTCCCTACATAGCACTTTAATGAACAAGGCTTTGCAGAATTGTCACATTGTTACTTTTGTGTCTCCCATTACACAAAGTATTGTTTGACTCCTTAACATCTCATTTTAAAAGATCAGAAGTCTTTCTTGCATCCCGGATTGAACTGTGCTAACCCGTGTGCAAAACACCTGCGCAGGCTAGGACTAATTTAGTATCGGGCAAATACAGAAGACATTTGGAGAGACGCATAATAGCACCGACAGCCGTATGTCTTTATCTGCATCTCCAAAAGCATCACAATGTATTCTTAATCCTCCAACAGCCACATAACACCATAACACCATGTAGAAGTCCTAATGAGCACGGCTTTCGTGCTCGCGGTCAGAGAGCAGGGAGTGGTGCACTGGGCACACAAGGAAACCAGAGCTCTAATACGAGGGCTTCTATTGGCTGATACTAAAACTAAATAACTTTCCAATGTAGACATACCTCTCACACGGGAGATTATTTGCTTTTATAGTGTGACAAGGCAGTAAAATGCTGGAAAAATAAAGTCGCAGCTGGATGGTTTAGTTTGTCTGAGAGTTGTTAACAAAACATAAAACAGCATCCTGTTCACTTTGTGGAACTTGCTCTACATTTGAAAAGAAAACAGGGTTATGTGTGCTTTTGTTGCGCTGCAGAGATAAAATTGTATTTGTGTGCCGACATCAGAGTATGCATGTGTAAAAATGTGTGTTTTGCTACGACGGTGACGTTGACTGTGCTGCTGCTTCTTCTTCATCACAGTAGAGGGCCAGGCTGCAGCAGCATCTCCAGACACACTGCTTGTTAATTAGACTGAACGGTTGCCTGGTTCCCCGCTAACCGAGCTTCACTGAAGCCTCAACACACCTAATGAATAATGCATTTTTTCAAAGCACATTAAATTGGCAAATATTTCTCGGAACAAAATCCAAACGCTTGTGACCGACCAACTCTTTGAAAATGCCCCGCGTCCGCCTGTATCTCTCCTCTATTAACATGCTAATGACTCAGCGCAAAGGAATCAGAAACAGCACTAATAAGCTTTAGTCGTCATACTGCATACAGGGATCTGTCGGTGCAGCCTTCAGCCTTCTCCATTATAATGATTGGCTCGTCCAAGTGTGAAATCTCAATGAGAGTGGATCAGTGGTTCATTAATGCAGGGGACACCTTTCCTTCTAAATCAAGGACAAATATAGGCAGCGGTACCAACTATTTACAAAAGCAGATTTGCTAATAAAAGGTTTGTAACTCAAATCTCAGCTCAGCGGGACTAATGGGATTATTCAACTCTTCGCTTCTATATCTCATGCACAGTCACTGAACACACAAGCTGTGTAATCGTTGTCCATGTAATTGATGATTGAGGAGGTTTAAAGGTGGATGTCGATTACTCTAGTTGATCTGAAGCGGGCTTCGACATGGCAATTCAGAGTCTGGCCATCACCTGTGGCTGTCACTATCACTTCAGTCACACTGTGTAAAACAGCACTTAGTGTGAAATCCCAGTCACCATGAATCACCAGCAGCACTCACACAGACAGATGGTAACCTGGCCCGAACCACAAGAGAGAAGGAAATGGAGAAGGCGTGAGAGAAAGAATCTTTATTTTATTTAAATATTGGAAAATGCTTCGGAAGTAGTTTGGTTATTCTAACTTTGGAAAAATAGTTTTGAAAATAGTTTTGAAACTCATTGAAAAGGCAATAAGGTACACTCCCATGAGCATGTGGCCGCAATAGTTTACACAGCCGTGGCCACGATAAAACCCTTCTACATTATTCATCTCACCGGGAGAAAGACTTACTCATACCTGATTTGGCCGTAGTCGTTCTCTCGTTCGCTTTAATCCTGGTAACCGAGCGGAGGCGAGTACTTTAGAGACCAGGAATTTGTTTGTGCGCACTCATGGATCCATCCACAAAGCCAGCAGCTAATGGTGAGAATGATAATGCAGGACTGCATATCGCCTGTGGAAGGTCGGGCAGAGCCGGCCTCTACCGAACGCTCGGGCTCAGGATGAGTGATTTGGCTTCACCCTGCGAGTACAGGAGTTTGTATTGTTGGTTGAGCCGGAGAAGAAGGCTCTCAGACTGCTGATGGGCACGCATGTGTAATTATATACTCCCGACCTGACTCAGCAAGGCTTGCAAGGGAAGGAGGACATTGCTCTGTTCCCAGCCACACTCATATGTACACAGCACACACACTAGAGAACACACACGTACACATATAGGTTGTGCAGTAAGTACATGCACACATACAGATGCATTCAGACAGACAATCACTTATCTCATATCCAAAATAACATGTTACGTAGATAGAAGGCAGACAGGCTGACTCAAACTTAAAGATGCTTCATTTGGATCTAAAATAACATACAACTGTAAAAGTGAACCTACTAATTTCAAGGATGCAATTACGGCGTACATGAGTGGAAATGAGTAGCCTTAAAATGACTAACACGTGTTATTTATAGTTGAGTTTTTTTGCAGGTGCATGTGTTGGGGCTCAGCTCTCGCTTCCTGCTCGCCTGCGTGCTTGTGCCATTGAGGAATCAGGAATGCCACGGCCTTCGGTGTCACAGGTTTGAAGCTAAACTCATTAGTAATTTAAAGGCCGCTTCCATGTCTGCTCATATCAATTATTCACTCCATCTTTTTGTTGTTATCTTACATTCTTTAAACACAATCCAAAAATAGGGGCTTGAATAATGCAAAAGAAAACATCAATCGTTCAATCTAAGCAACTAAATGTTATTTAAGTCATATAGTTGTAACTCCATCGACTGCAGAGTTATTGAAGGAAGGCTTTGTTATTGAAGGAAGGTGTTGTTTCATCATCCTTTAACTACATGCAATCCGTGATGCAATGTAGACTTGTCAGTCTTTATCTGAGCTGAAGGGCATATTTCCATTAGCAAGCCCAAGGAAACAAATATATATATGTTTTGCTGCAAAGAAAGTGGCATACAAGAGGGCAAAAAAAAAAAAAAAAACACAAACTGACATCATCTACACACAGCTCAGTCTGTCATGTCCTGTGTTTACAGCGATATACTAGACTTAAGTCTAGGTGAGGCGGTTATCAATCCAGTACAGAGCAGGTGCACATTCTTGTGCAGGGTTGGAACGGCAATATTACAACCAAAATATATGACTCCAACAGAGAGAAAACACAGACCCATCATCTGAATGAATGTTTCCCCAGATGAAAGTGAAGAAGTCCACCCAGTTTCCCTCCAAAGACATCAATCTGAGGTCACGGACATTACACGGCACTTCCCAAACTCCTACTAGTTTTTATTAGACCCAACTCTGAAACTGAAAGCCAAAGTTCCTGACTGTGACATTCTTGGAACAACTGCAAGAAAATTTTGAGAGAAAACCGCAGGCTGTACAGATTAACATGTTATTCCATTGCCAAGGTCAGCCTGCAATGCAAAACATCTCTTCTCACACCCTCTAGATATTTACCTAGGGAGTTTCAACATACCAGGCCCTTGGAGACAGGGATACAGGTAAACACAGCCATGGAGCAGGAGAGACCGGGAGTCTGCATGTGTGTTTGTGCGTCAGACCTTCAGGTGACCTATCACAGCACGTTAAACCCTGCAACAGCCTGATACGATGTTGTCTATTTGATAACATAAAGGGGATTCATTGCAGAAAATGCTGTTGTCTGTGCTGAGATAAGGTCTAAACCGGGGGTTCGAACAGACGAGCACAGTGGAATGTGCAATGTGTCATCAGAGCCTGAACAATGTTTGACTTCAGTTAATGACACAAGCGTTTGTCCTGTGAACACACTTCCCTTCCATTTCAAGTCACACTGCTTTTTAGAGATTTTAGGGTCTTATTCTGAATAAACCACGTCTTATAAGTGAAAACATAGTATTATAACAGAGACTGGAGCGGAGATATGAGGTTAGTTAATGCAAAAATATAAATAAACCTCAGACACAACACAAGGAAGAAAAAATATATCATAGCCAAACATGTATATGAAGGAAGGGCTATTACCAAAGAGGGCATCTTTTTCCCACAGGCATCAATGACATTTTTTTTTTATGACAGCATGAGGATGCAGAGGTTCACCAATACAGAATAATTATAGCATCAGAAAACTGAATCTTGTGTGGGTGTTTAATGTGTTGGGAAGAGGATACAACCACATTAAGGATAATGTTAATGCAAATATGGAAAGATAGTGTAATTTTTTCAACACTAATGTTCATACCAAAACATGAAACAAAACTCTTCTGTATCTTATTCTAAGAGTAGAGACGAATGTCTCAAATGTTAAATGTAACAAAAACTTTGCCTGAAAATAAATAAATTGTAGAATAAGCTTCTGACCAAAAAGTGAGCAAACACGATTACAAATCTGACCAGTGTTGGTCGACAACTACAAAGTATTGAGGGTTGATACCCAGCCCGAAATGTGCTCATTTACAACATAGGGAAAGTAAAGGGTGGAATCTGTTTGTGTTGCATGTGGATCAAAAGGCTTAGGGTGGGCCTCTCAATAAGCCTGATTTACAGCCTGATGGGGAGGTGTCACACGGCTCTCTCTCCCTGTCATTACTCTGAGGAGGAGCAACGATCACGCCTATCAGAGAAGGTTGGGGGGAGGATGTATGGACAGTCAAGATGAGTAAGAAAGAGGTAGAAGGGTGGGGTGCAGATTTATGGCTTATTCCCAGTATCCTAGGAACTCTTTCGGGACCAAGACGGAGCCCCTTCACTTCCAGAAAGCTGCCTTTCCCCCCTCTGACTCAACATCACTGGAGGGATCTTTGGCATGGATACACTTGCATATACACAGCTTAATACTGACAAGGCTGCTGTTTTTTTAAAGAGGGAATATTCAACAGCAAGCAGACAGACACAAACACCCAGCCTGAAATATGTCAAAACAAAGCTGACCACACAATGGCTATGTTTAGTTTCGTAGAGAAGATAACTGAGGACTGTTTCATGAAGAAAGTTAATCCACGTTAACTTTACAACATTGCAACGTAAAACCTGGAACACTTCGTGTTCAGTTCATTTGAGAAAGATCCAGGCTTTACTCTGCCAAGGCACCCAGGCAACGCAATAAAGCTGCGGCTTGGAGCACGGCCCAGAGTCAAACATTGCACCTTAAACCGCAGAGAAGCGGGTAACCCGAGGCTGAGAGTATGTCTTATCTGCTCATCTCTATGGGTGACAAAAGTCTCCGCTCTGGTCTGTTTGTCACTGGGCTGTGGGAAGCATGGTGGTCGTGCGTATACAATCTGTAAAAGGTAGTTTTTCAATATATTCCTTGTGCATGCTTAAAAACAGATGGAATGAAGATGTGCACGGGACACTTCACTACGGCTTGTATGTGTCATAGTCTAACAGAATTGTGGTCATCTTTAGGTATTTGGTAAGAGTTTTCCTGGGTGCTTTGAGAACTGTCTCTTTAAAAAAAAAAAAAAAAAACTACAACCCTCATCCTGAATACTGTCACATGCTTCCAACTCATCATGCCCTGGTTCTGCACCTGCATTTAAATAAAACAAACATTATAATTACTAATGCTCTTATATTTAGCAAATGTATAATATGATCTTTCAGGACATCCTACAATGTAAACTTAAAGTTGTCAGAGAGAATAGTTTATACATATTGATTTTTAAACTTTTTGTCAAATATATACATGTGAATTATTGCAGTTCTGATTCTTGCCAAGCCCTCCTGCATACATGCACTACTGCTCACCAATGTGCCGTCTTCCCGTTCGCTTGTTTTGCTTCTAATGCGCTTGATCAAACACATCTACATTCAACGACAGGTCTAACGTCAAGCCTCTCTGTGTGAGGGACGAGTCCGTCACATCCACCTGCCTCTCTCCGCTCCTCTACCCTCTGTTGATTTAGTATCTCCGAGCCCCCGGGCAGACATTTTTTTCTTTCTTGCTGGTGTCTTGACCTCCCTCATGGCCCTGTCCGGGGCCCTTGGCTGAGGCACCATGTTATTTACTGCCCAGATAGCTCTATGTGCCGAGAGTCAACACGGCATGGCTGGTAGAGCAAGGGAGCAACCTGCTGCTCATTCTCAAACACACACACACACACACACACACACACACACACACACACACACACACACAACCACACAGCCACACATGCGCACAAACACACTCACACAGTCACATGACCGTCCCACGGGGCTGGCAGAGATGTTTACCCGCGCTACAATCACTACACACGGTAGAATTGCGAGCCATGGACAGAGAGACAAACAGACACAGACGTTTGAAACCCCAGCAACTACAACCTGCCAGTGGTGTCAAAAGAACAGGAAACGTAAAGCTTTGGGTTTGATGAGGTGACAGAGCAAACACCCATGAAGGCTAACGTTTAAACTGACAGGACATGACAGCATTCACTCAGGTGAACTTTACAGCCAGCTGGACTCATTTGGGAATGGGAACATATCCTAAGGATGACTAAGCTCTGTAAGAACAATCTCAGAACAATCTAACCTCTGACCTGCACATGTTGGATGACTGAAGAAAGATTCAGGCGGTGGATGTTTGTGCCGCTCAATGACCTAAAACTATTCCAACAGCATTCCCTAAAAAGGTTGGGTAAAAGACATAAAACAAATAGAATGGCTTTTAGTTGGCAAAAATCCATTCCCTTAGGGATGCGTTTCTAAAACCTCCAGCTGGGATCAAAAACACAAAGATGCTCGTTTCAAATGAGTCCAAAAAAGTCAGCAATTTTACAACACAATGATGTGTTTAAGTGCTCTTGAAAGGTTCATGTCTTAACATCTAAAAGCAGAACCACAGTGAAATTCTTTCCCCCAAATCCCGTCCTTCCTCTCAGTAATTATAGCCTCCCAGCTGACAAACTACAGGTCTGTTGTGTTTGTCTTTACCTCCTCGGATACAACAGGTGAAGTCTGTGTGCTGGGCTGGATGCCAGTCTTCTTCTGGTTCTGCTAACCAAGTACATAATAGCCCTCCTGTTACAACAAATAGCACCTGGGGACTGAGGGAGGAACAGCCCTACTTCTTAAAAAAATTACTGTCCGGAAAATATCAGACGGGAGATTTTTTTTTCACTGAGAATGTTTTATCTTGTACAACAGGATGAGTACAGCATCCTGCACAAGAAAAAAAACGGAATGTTCCCCTTTCTGAAATCCTGTGGGGAAAAAGTGTGCCATGGTAAATGGTGAGGATGATTAATTTAGAGAATTATAGATGAGTTGATAAATTGAAAACTGGGTTGACTTTGGATTGAAAGTAGGGGTGTGAGGGAAGATGAGGGAGCCGGGTGTGAGGATGTGAATGTGATGCGAGGAGGACCAGGATCAATCTTTTATCACTGCGGTGTGCTTTCATCCCTAATGGATCCGACATGAGCAGAGCACAGCACTACCTTCCGTCACATTGCACAGGCAGGGGAAGGACGCACGGAAAGAACAAGAGGGAGCAAGAGTGGTCGACGGAGCAACACGTGAGGAATAGGGGGGGAAATAATCACGAACCAAAACACACAAACATATTATTTCGCTGACATGCTGTCGTAGCGTTTCCAATTACTTCTGGCCCTGAGTGCATCTGCAGGGGTTGGGGAAACACTCCTGATAAGGACGGTGAGAAATTAAGTCTCGGCCCAGCATGAAGAGTGACTTTGAAAAAATTCCCATCAAAAATCCTGAGAGATCTCTCGGTGTGCATGGGTGGACTTGCTTTCTTTGCCATGCGAGCTGACGGGGGCGCAGACAGACAGACAGACAGACTATCCTAGAAAAAGAGGAGAGTCCATCTGTGTATTCGAGCAGAGAAAGAGCAGTAAAAATAACATTGCGGAGAACAAGGCACGACGACTCTCAGAGGACACTCTGCTCTCTCCATGCTGAACAGGCTCATTCATGTGATAGAAAACGAGAAATATCTCGGCAGTGAGGGAGACACAAAAGGGAAGGAGAGGGAAAAGAAGTGCCAACTAAACGAGGCTTGAAAGAAAGCTGAAAGTTTTATAATGATTCGGATGGCTGGCAACCGTTACCATCCGCCATCTGATAGTTGCTTTAGGAATAATATCTTTAGTGTTTCAAAGACCACTTCTCTGCTTTCCATCAAGTGGGAAGCAAACATGCGCAACCTTCCACATTTTACTGGTTCAAGGTAACAAATGCACTATACTTAAGACGACTGGTTTCTCAGGGAGCTTGTGGTACGCAGTCGGTATCAGAACCTGACAGTTAAATGAGCAAACAAGGATTACCAATTGCAGGAATATATAACACACAAAAAAGAGGTAAAAACTGAATTGGATGCTAGAATAAAAGTAAATGAGTGGGAACCAAGTGAACGCTGATGTATGCCTCATTAAAAGTTGTCCATTTGGTTCTTTCCGCTATAGCCAATTATTATGACGTCATCTCTCTAGAAACAAGTGTGTGTGAAACACACAAACAGAGATAACACATGAGGTATAACCGTGTAACTCCCACAGTCAGCCAGGAACAAAAATAAATTACTCCCCAGGTGGGGTTAGGGGTTTCCAATCGATGGTCCCGAATGGAAAACAAATAGCTCCAAGTTCCACTATCTGACACGTACCAAATGTGGCAAATGTTAAATAAGATGCAAGCCATGCATAACGATGAGTCAATGTTTAAATAGGCTTAGAGGGGTTGTGTGCATTAGTGTTGGCATTTGAGATGTGTACAACGCTAACAGTTGAATGGGGTAGGAACATGCTCATGCCCTCCATAAATGAGTCGTTAATCCTTCGGTGGTAAAAGGAGCAGCCCGTGTGACAGTGGGCCAGTGCAAGAGAAAGCCTACACATGTCTCATAGTTCCAACACACTTTTACACAAAAACACAAGCACCTAGGGGTCGGCTCTCTGACTCACACTGGGAGTACTTCAAACACAAAGAGAAAAACTCACAAAAACAAGTAAAAAAAACACAAGTGCCCAAAGAGTGGAGTTTCACCTAAACAGGTTTGGGTCCTTTTTTTTTTTTTTCCTGGAATACTTTGTGTGGCGGGTCTGGAGTCAACAGGTACATGTAATGACACAGTTCAGCTCCCCTAAGACATAACACGAGATTCTCTTTGTTTCTCTCCCACTCACCAAACATATTTCACACACAAGCTCTCATTTATAATAGCTCTCTTAACACGCAGGCTGGCACAGCCAGAGACAGATCGCCTGACTTCAGAGAAACTTCCCCGACGCTGACATTCAAACAGGCAAGGACACATTCAAACAATCCCCCCCAAAAAAGAAAGCTCTTACACTCACCGAGTGTGTCTTTAATTCCTCTGTCTGTTTTTTTATTCTCTCCGTCTCTTTTCCTCAAATCCTTTACTTCTGTCAGAGCAGCAGAGCCGGTTGTGCGGCTGGTGTGCGTGAGGCAGCGACTGAATGAGGGTGTGTGTGTGTGTGTGTGTGTGTGTGTGTGTGTGTGTGTGTGTGTGTGTGTGTGTGTGTGTGTGTGTGTGTGTGTGTGTGTGTGTGTGAGTGAGAGAGGAGTGTGCAAGTCCAGAGTCCTGAGTCCTGAGGTCAGAGGCAGTCTGACGTATTCACAGAGAGATATAAAGGATGTCGCGACTTCACCGCTCTATCTTACTGCCTTCTCCTCGCTTGCTGCCTCAGGAATGCACTTCTCCTGGGTGTCCTCACCACAGCCAAGATCTGACAGACTGCTAGGGATCTCTCTCTCTCTCTCTCTCGCTTGCTCGCTGTCTCCACCCCTCCTCCTTCTCTCTGTCTCTCACCCAACACAGAAACACCAGTCACTCCTCTCTCACTCTTGTTCTCCCCACCCTGTTTTGCCGTGCTGACGGATCAGGTACCTCCCCCTTTTCCAGGTAGTTGAAAGCGTGTTTTCGGCTTTGTCGCTCTCGCTCCGTATCAATTTCCTCAGTTTTTCTCTTTTCATCCTACATTCTCCAATGACACAAAGGGCGGCTTGTACGACTGCGATAAGAGAGATAAGAGCAAAATAAAGTTGAACTCTTTGCATGGATGTGTATTTACATACGAGTCTACTGTTTGAACAATATATAGCCTGAGGCATTAGACATCCACCCTGTGGCCTCTAGTCATATGAACAGCTGATTACACAAATGAGTCTGTCAGGTGATTTTCTTCCTTTTCCTGGAATGAGGTCATCGTCCGGCCGACCAGGTGCCATTGGTGAGTCTATGTGTGTGTGTGTGTGTGTGTGTGTGTGTGTGTGTGTGTGTGTGTGTGTGTGTGTGTGTGTGTGTGTGTGTGTGTGTGTGTGTGTCTGAGTTGGACAATGCCCTGTGGGAAAAATTTGAGAATGAAGCAATTTAAGTCTGACAACCCTGGTGCAGGGAGTGTCACAT
This sequence comes from Myoxocephalus aenaeus, assembly GCA_038501785.1. NCBI lineage: Eukaryota > Metazoa > Chordata > Actinopteri > Perciformes > Cottidae > Myoxocephalus > Myoxocephalus aenaeus. The sequence goes on along the minus strand of JBAMJR010000350.1, from coordinate 6,800,518 downwards.
GTTAAAAAAAAAAAAAAGCCTAATCAATTATTACTACTCATGCAATCATAAAACAATGCCACACTCTTGAACCTTCCATCTCCACAGCTCCCTCCCACACCCAAACACAGAGCTAAGACATGCGTGACCAATGGGTCAGGCAGAATGTGTAGGCCGACTTTTCTAATGACACCCCTCCTCTCTCTATCATCACAGCTCCCTAAATCCTACTTTTGAACCATTATTCGCCTCTTTTTTCCCCCCTTTCTCCCTTACCATCCCCCCTAAACCTGAAACTAAAGACTGGCCAATGAAAATGAATTTACAGAGAGTAAATTGCTACATATCAAAACATATTAGCCAGCCGACTATATGATAAAGTGAAGTCAAATCATAACTAAATGCCTAAGTAAATGCCTGCTGTTATCAGCTGTTACTGCAAGATTGCAAATCATCTGTCTGTTTACAAAATGAACATGCTCATGAATTAGAAAAATAAAAAATATGATAAAGCCTTTAGAAAGTACAGGCATGTTAAATAAAATTATTTAATCACCTTTTAAAGACTATACCAATGTCAATATTTGAGAAAAATCTGAATGTTTTTAAACACAGTGACCAAGATATGTTTTGAGCTTTTGACATTTTACAGAAATATTCTTAGTTTTTGTGGTGAATAAACTATAATGTCTACCAACTTTGGCCCTCATCTGTGATAAGCCAATATCGGCAGATATACTGTATCCGTCGGGTTGTCATTTTAACCCAAAATTCACACGTCTTTGTGGTCAATTTGTTCTGCAACCATGGTTACTTATGTCTGAGAGGTTTTGACCATTTAACTCTTATTAATTCATTTCTTTGCCTTTTTTCCTTGTGTGAGCTGAGGATATTGGATAATAAATACTTAAACAAATGCATGTCACAAATGTGTTAGAATTCAGTGGCAGTTCAGAAAGTAGTCGTACAAAGTCAAAAGAAAAGAACATTTGACTTCCTACTCGGCAGCGGCAGGCCATCGACAATCACAATATCTCCTTCATCCTTGTGTTTACTTCGCCTTTACTGACGTCAGATTGTATTCTGATCAGACTAATGAGGACATGTAGTCACCGCGCCTAATAACCAGTGAGCACATTGTATAAAGCAGATGTTCCAAAAATAGACATCTCGGATTAATTGCATTAATTTGATGAATTAAATCATGCAAGCAAAAGACCACTGTGTCGAAGGCTGTAGCTTTTAGCCAGGGTGAGTCAGAGGTTTGTTAGGAGTCAGTTTGCATCCCTGTGAGCTGCTTCACTCTTCTGCCTATAAAGCAAAGCTTTTGGCACATCTAAGAGCTGTGTTGTCAGACAAATCACTTGAACCACACTGGTGGGGGGAGAGCCTCCTGAGGCACTGCTGAGGTACTAGAGGCGAGAGTGAGAAAAGGCTGAGGTGCCATGGAGGAGTGACATTTTAAAAGCAGCAGAGAAGTAAGTACACTTCATGGATCCTGACTGACCATTTCCACTCGGTGTTTGTGTGCTTGTCCGTCATTAGACACACACCAAGTTAATTTGTCAAGGGCGTTTTTTTTTAAGACATGACTAAGCAGTGGTTAACAAGTGGTGAGCCATCCGTATCTGTTCCAGAGTCTGAAGATGGAAAGACAACAGGGCTGAAATCAGATTGGTGGGTAAGGGTATTGTAATGTGATGTGGACGATTATCGGTCCGAAGCCTCCGAGACCTCTCGGACACCTTCCAGGCATTCCTCAGGGCAGCTCCCACCGCTGTGCCTCCCTCATCCCACCCTCCCCTGTCAAAGCCCACATATCATCCCTCTTTTTCTGTGACTCAAACATTCTTGCAACCCCCTCCTCCGCCGCCTCCTCCTTCTCCCCTCCCTCTGCATTCAGCAAAGAAAGCTAAAGAAAACAAAGACAAGGTCTAAAAAAGCATTTAAAACTGGCGCTTAAATAAGAAATCCTCCCCAACTTTGTACTTGTTTACCATTTGTCTCTGTTGCGTAACGGCTGTAAATGCACCCAACTCCAAACTCTGAATTGCTATTAGCCTGCTTTCAATCTCCACCTAATAAGTTAATACCTCAACAAGTGATAGAAGATATAAATTTGTCCAAAGAGTGGGGAGCTAGCCATAACTCAACTCCGATGAGACAGGAAGATGGCTCTCTGGCTGAGAAATAGACTGGTTGGGTCTGGCATCAGTTCAATAGGTTCTGTGGAGGGGAGCAGAGTGAGGGGAATACATGCTGATAGTGTCTTTGTTGGCCATTATTCACCAAGACTGAATAGCATTAAGTTGCTGCCACCGATCACCCCTTCCCGTTTTCCCTGTTAAAACCCCCACCCCTTCTTCTCTCTATATTTATTCAGCCTTTCACTAAAAACAGCCTTCAACAGGTGGGCAACAGCTCGGTCAAGACTAAAGCCTGGACAGTGAATGGAATGAGAGCAGACAACGGCGGCTCTATTTTCAGAAGCCCAAACAAGTTACAAAATCCTGAACTTTTGTTGACATCGGTTTTCATAGTCATGGCCAGCAACACAAGGTAGTCATGCTCTGTTTTTGCCAAACAGGCCTATGTATAGCATTGCTGTCTCATTATGGTCGGGACAGCGCTGTTGCGCCAGTAGTGAAGCTATGTCCTGTGTATCATTATGACAAGCGAGATGGCTTTCACCACAGAAGGTAATTGCACTGTTGAGACGTAAATATAGCACATCCCATGCCAAGAACAGACAATGACTTTTGTTTTCATCCCAGAAAACCTGGCTCAGAAGATGATTCATGTTTTGGAAGCAAATGCATGTCACTATATCATCTCCTTACAAACAACAGCTGTATTGAAAATGCATTGCCACGGTGAACCTGAGGACAAAGAGAAAACACAGCAGTACAAAGCGCAAAAGACAGAGGGGGATTGGATCAAGATATATACTGCAGGTGAACAAACTTTGCATTCTTCCAAACACATGATAAACGGAAAAAAAGAAAAATACAGATATACACTCAAAAAGCACACTCCATTGGATTTTAGCAGCTCCCAAGTTGTCCAAAGACTTTGTCCGTACTCTTTTTATTCTGAACCGGTCCAGACTGGCTCAGGGCTAAGTCACCACCATTCAAAAAGCCTGTACCATTAGTATCACACTGTGCAGCGCTGTGCTGTTTCTATCAATAAATGCATGAATTACAGCCTAAAGCTACTTGGAGAAAACTGTGACTGGCGTAGGGCCTTCAACTTTTCACTCATGCGCAAAGTTGGATGGGATGTTGACGACCAGCCTTTTTCATTTGTCTCCCTGACTTTCCCATGTAAGAAATGCAAGTGAGCCAGGGAACAAAAGAGAGTCAAAGTCAACAAGACGTTAATGCCAGTGGCCTCCGTATACGCGCATCGGGCCCTGGCTAAGCTGAGGATTTCTCAGGACAGAAGGGGGACCCAACCCGCGGGCTATGACTCTGCTCAAAGCACGCCATGTGCACGGAGAGAGCGAGGAAACAAAGAGTAGGCAAGATGAGATATTGGCCTGCGTGGGGGTTGGAGCTACTGATTTAATGATGATCTCAGTAAAAAACAAAAGCCAGTGGAGGGGGGGCACGGGATGCACAGGAAATGCTAAGTTAGTGTCAGGGGAGCTATCAGGTGGGAGCAGGTCAGGGGTTGGAGGTGAACAAAAGCTTGGTAAGCCCCACACAGAGCGAGGTAGAGGCCCCTGTACGCAATACTGACGCCCAGTCGGTCCGTCTACATGCCTGAGTTTGTTTGTCTGGCGACATTTTCTTCCATCTGTCTAAATGCTTTTCCATTTGTCCCCCATATAGACTAAGATGTTACCCTCACTTGTCTGTTTATTTAGTCGAAACCCTGTTTACGATACTGCTCGACTCCACTCTCAGTGTCTGGGGCGGGAAAGGTCTATCCAAACACCAGCAGGAACAACAGCATTTAAAAGCTTTCACTGCACCGGGGCTGTCATCTCTTTCCTTCGGTGGCTTTACTGGATCGAAAGGAAAGCTGTAGCTGTGTATAGTAGGAAAGTCTTTTGTAGCTACAATTATGACCTATAAGTTCACGCGCACGCACGTGCACACAGAGAAATTTAAGCATGTATGTGCACACACGAAGACATGATGTGTGTGATCACGAGTGCATAATAAAGTTCTCTCATCCCACCATTCTAACAACAGGCATTTTAGTTCAAAGCAGAAGATATATGCAAAAAGGATTCACCAGGACTTCAATTACAGACACTTGAAGACCTGTTGAATTTGAACGAGGCCGGTGAGACTGCCATCGCCATCTTTATCTGGTTGGTAGAGGGTCTGAGTGTGTGCTGGCGTGGGCATGTGCATGAGAATGAATTAATTACGCGTGTGTGTGTGTGTGTGTGTGTGTGTGTGTGTGTGTGTGTGTGTGTGTGTGTGTGTGTGTGTGTGTGTGTGTGTGTGTGTGTGTGTGGACATGCCAGATTACTGATCAGCGCTTAGACAAAGGCCATATGTGTGCTAGTCTGTGCATCTCGCCCACATATCTCCCACATACTCCCCTCCACGTCTGCGTAAAACCCTATCAGCAGGAATGTTAGGACTGTTGGGTCAGCAGTGGTGACATCATGGCAGCCTGTCAGAGGCAACAACAAGGCCTCAGCGGCAGTTTCCTCCTGGTTGCATCAGCAGCGCGATACCAGGCTGTGGATCAATGACACATGCTCCTGCACTGCTTCCTGTTCGCTCCATGAGTCGCCAAACATTCAATACAGACAAGCAACTGGGATGTCTCAAACATCATATTAACATAAGTTAAGAAGTGATTTTAACAACACCCGATGGATGACCTTTCACAAAACAAGGGCTTGAATAAGGCTCCAGACTTTTTACCTGCAGGAGGTGGTCTAAGGTCCTAACAACCAGACGAAAAAGCTTTATTGTTTACTAAGAGACAAGAGTCTAGCCTGAGGGAAGGCTAACTAGGGGAAGAGAAGTATGCAGAGGAAGGGACCACTTAAGGACATGCAGCATTTTACATTAGGTAAATATTCACAGATTTCTGCTCCTTATATATAAGGAGCATAAATCTGTGAATATAACCTACATGTATGATTACATTATTCCCAGTAAAATCCATCACTTCTGCCACTGGCCAACTCTCTTTCATGTGTCCCCTGCCTGTGTGAGGGGTCAAGTGTCAGCCACAACAGATGCTACTGTGTGTCTGCACGGGAGTGCGAGCGTGTATGTGCAAAGGATCCTTCAGGTCATCAGATAAAGTGCACCTGAGGGAGGGGCAGGGAGCCCGTTTTCAATGTTGCCACGGTAACCAAATACAGACGCAAACACCTGGTTGGTGGAGCCCAACAAGGGGTGCAGAGAGGGCACCACTTCAGGACGGTAACCATGCCAGAAAATCCTCACAAAGTGGCCCGATTCCCAAACACAACCCATACTGCGTCTGCGCCCTGACGAGCGGAGCAGAGCGCGCACAGCTGTTGAATCTTTCATGGAACATTAAAAAGGAACTAAGCCTACTGTGCAGCTCTTGTTTCAGCGGAGAAATAACTTTGGCCCATCTTGACCGACTTATCTACACATGGTTTTAGTCACGGTCTGTCCTGCTGGACATTTAAAGAGCCATGCCGAGCCAACTGTGGTGCCATACCATAACACATGTTTAGAATGTGCACACACAGTTATTAGTCATCATCACAGGAAACCATCATACTGGTGCGGGAAAATACGATTCATCATCAGTTAGCATCACTTAATCTTATAACATATGGTCACAATGCTAAGCATGCTTTTTTTTGTCAAATGATGTTACCATGTTGAATACAGCTGATAAGGCGAAATTAAATTGGACTTTAAATCATATATAATTAATTGTTTAACCCATGATTAATAGGTCCTTTACTTTGTATGACTTTTGCAGCCACGACTAGAAAGGAAACAAAAAAGTGTAAACTCAGTGGGGAAAAAAAACCTCAACTCTGAATAAACAAAGCCATTTGTTTCACTCACCTCCTGCAGATTAATGGTCTCCTTGACTGCCGGCCCGAAGAAAAAGAAGATGAGGAAGAGCTACACAACCCCGTCACTGTCTGTGTGTGTCGTGCTCTCGGGCTACCTGATCCACCACGGCCTGTGAAAGAGACAGAGTGACAGAGAGAGACCGGCTCAGAGCAATGCAGAGGGGAGGAGGGGGGGGCAGCTGCAGAGAAAAGTGAAGTGGTGCCGCCATTCCCCGTCACCCGGGAAACCAACGCTCTTTCAAAGAATATCGACCAATGACGAACACCGGCAATTGTGTTCTGACAAAAAGTCACATGACTGCCGAAATACCCCTCCCTATACACGGAGTGAGAAGGGAAGGAAATAAAAGAAGTATGGTGTTGGGAGGTGAAGGGTGATAAAGACGGGGGGGATGTGAAGAGCGGGGGGGACAGAAGGAAAAATAAAAGATGTAGTAGTATAAGTAGGAGAACAGGTCACCACGCCGGATTCAATCCCAAATGTCCCAAAATATCCTCCTCCTCATAGTCCCGTCTTCACAGCAGCTTTCTACAACAGGTTGGCTAAGAGGAGCAATGCTGGTCCAGCTCCATCTCCAGCTAGCACTCAGACATTACCCATCTACTTCCATATAAGGCTATTTATATACAGAGCGTAGAAAACATTCAAAAATCCTTCCTGCTCTCTCTTCAACCCATAAAGTATTGACCATCACTCGATAACTAAATACATTTTAAAAGTTACCTTTGTCACAGTTTATTTTCATCACTGAAGTGATTTTATTATGTGTTTGCTCTTACATTTTGTTAGTGTATGCCTCCGTGTTATCATCAGATAATCCTGTTAAATGCTATAATTTGTTTGTATTAAAACAAACAGATGAACTGTTATCATTTGTGTCTACTTAGGTTGTTGTGATATATTGTTGTATTCATTTTCAGAAGGGGTTGGAATTATTTGTTTAGATAGTGTATGTTTTTTTGATAGTGGGGACAATTTTTTTAAATTAGGCTTGTGCATGAGACAGAAATTGCAGTAAAGACAATCTAATTAATTTAATCTAATATAACTATTCAAAAAATATTCAGCAACAGATCTTTAAAAATCATAGGCACATTCACAATACATCCCAAAACAGCTGGATTTGGGAACTATTTGGTTTATTGCTGCACAGATGAAATGCACTAAAAAAGAAAATGCAAACAAAATCCAACTAACATTAATCTGATCAACATTACATTGATATCTATGTATTTCTTTCTTATATTTTTTTTTACGAAGATAAGAATGCAAAGTTTAAATCAAGCCTGTTGTTGCCTTACACATATACACATAAAATGCCTGCCTTCAAACCAGCCCTTTGCACAGCAGAGGTCAGGGACCAATGAAGCCGGCAGAGCCGCCACAGCATCTGCAACAAGCAGCAATGCAGAAATCCCCTTTTTCCGGTTGACTAATTTGATTGAATATTAGCAGACAGGTAAAGAGAAACCTGAACATATATGCATAGTGATAGAGTGCTGCAGGAATGAGTCCTAAAACCAGAAAATTAGTTAGCATCTTTGCACTTCCAGTTCCCTCATCTCCAAGTTTAGACGAAGGGAACCACTGTGGTGCTAACCTATGGGTCGGATTTCAGAAATACATCATCCCTGCAACCCTCTATTAATCTTCACACACCTAAAATCATCCTAGGACCCTTGGGCTGGTCCTATTAGTTTAAGAACCAGGTTAGTGTCATCTCTTGGCATCCCAAACAAGAACATAAAGACTGAAACCTTTTATTTTAGCTAGTTGTATAAGCAGACAACTTCTCTTATTTCCTGCCCCAAAGTCCCAACATCCCGTTTTTACCATTCACACTGGTGAGTCACACTGGCATCTGTCCAGGGCAGTAAACTAAATTACAGTGATGCTCTCCAGCGCACATTCCCAACAGAAAAGTGAGACAATACAGTCTCCCAATGTTAGGCAACGGGTTTATTACTCAGACTGAAATCACACATCTATCACTTTCTCAGCAACGTACTGGACACTTGAACACAATCATCTGCCTTGTAATACATCGCCTCAGCGCCAGTAAATTGCCCTACTTCAGCTGGGGCCGGCAGAAATCCATTTACCAAGTGAAAAGAGGCCCAATCACCTCTCCACGGTGTGAATGTGACAGGATAGCTGATGAGCTCGAGAAGGTGACAAACCCGACAGTATCCAACGAGTTGACAGTGATGACACGTTTAAGCTTCCACCATTGATTTATTTTTTTAAAAGGTAATTGAGAGGACTACCTGAGGATTAACAATCCTGTATCAGCTTGTCAATAGACAATAGGCACATTCCGGCTCCGGGTTTACTGCAGATTCTTGGGATATTCCTGCAGATGGAACATGCAACCTGGAGATTAGACCTAATCATGAAGCAGTCAGCCTCACAAGCTTGGGGAACGATAACTTACAGTCTGCAAACTGCTCTGCCTTTCACTAAACTGCACTTGCCTATCCGTTCTGCATTTAGGCCTAGTAATAAACTGAAGAGAAACACAATCTAAACACAGCCAGGGGGCCATATTTACTCTTATAAGAAATTAGGTCAAATAGGTGATTCAGTACTTGGTACTTGATATCACAAGACAGCTGGTAGTCTAGATATAGTTTCCCCTTACCTCTGTTCGCATCAGACGATGATGAATAAATTAATTGCTGAGAGAAATTGCTTGAGATGTGAGGACCATGAATTCAAAAGGGAGGATAAGGCGGCTTTATCAAAAGGCCCAATCTAGGTATCCTGCTCATGCTAGTTTGATCTACGGTGGATCTAAACTATTCATACGTTCTTAAAAGTCAATACATTAGCATATATACGGGTTGAGAAGAGGGTGGTGCAGTGATTTAGTGTCTGTGAGATGAAGGGGTGTGTGTGTGTGTGTGTGTGTGTGTGTGTGTGTGTGTGTGTGTGTGTGTGTGTGTGTGTGTGTGTGTGTGTGTGTGTGTGTGTGTCAGCTGGTAGACGAGCCTTTATGTTATCTAGTGCTGAGCAGCTGAACAGATGAGTCAAGAGGGATTTCATAGTGTGGAGGGGACAAAAAAAGCCAGGCAACTTTTACGGTGAACTTTTTGTCCAACTTTTTCATTGTATTCCAGTATTAAGACCCGATTGAGCTGCAAATTCTAAAAAAAATACTAAATAGATGTTGACTGCAGCACTAAGTCTATAAATCAAATCCCAGAATCAGAAATATTTGGCTCTCTAAATGATTTTTTTTATTTTGATGATAATCAACAATCAAATAGAATTTATATTTTGCTGAATATGGCAAAAAATGAAAATACTGCACAATAAACAGCATCATATCTCAGCCTTATTCTCAAATGTTTACTCTCACAAACATTATCTGACCTAATCCATCAAGACTGACAAATTAATTAGACACGGAACACTGCACATGCTAATGGAAAAGCATTATGGCTTACAAAGACATACATTTATTTATGAAATGCTTATAGCCAAGACATAAAGAGGCTACAAAAACAATTTACAAAGTTCAGCTATTCATTTGTGGTTAATCAGTGATGAGAGGGGGGGAAGGGAAGAAAACAACATGACATTTAAAAAAAAGGAAGTAAAAGTGAAAAGGTACAAAGAACAGAGGAGAAGTGGGGGAAGTACAAACAACAGACAGACAATAGATACAAATCAGACCAAAACGTGAACAGAGCAACTAGACAGAACAACAGGGAGGAGGAATGATAAATGTTCTAATGATAATGGTCTGAACGCACACACAAAAAGTATTTGTATTTTGCATATGTGTGTTCAGGATATGTGTGGTAAATAAATACTTGGCCTACTCTGCCCCAAAGATGCTGCTTGGGATGTTTTGGGGAAGAGCACTACATCTTCAGGTTAAGAAAGTTTTGCTCATACTGTACACAACAAAATAAAGGGGACAACTATATATATATATATATATATATATATATATATATATATATATGAGTAAATCTTAAACATTAACTCAATATTACGATCAACAGAAAAATGTGTGTCAAATAGCCATTTCAAATATGTATTATTATTATTTAATTAAGGATCAATTAATCAGTTTAAGTAAAAAAAAAAAAAAAAAAAGATTGGCAGAATAACCAATTATTAAACATAATTGCTAGTTGCAGCCCTACAGTAAATGTGAGTGTCATTAAGAATAGGAGATCAAAATGTATTGTAGAGGTTAGTAAAATGTTCCTCAATATATAAATCAATGTGGTCATTTGGCACGATGAAGGTTTTCTCAAAAACTAATTAACAATGGAAGGGCAGCTAATATGCACTTAGACTCTTGAAATAATTGAAAATACAACTTCCTTCAACTGCCAACAATTTAAGTTTGGGAAGTACACATTATGGGTGTTTTTAAACATTATAAAACACTTTTTAATTGCAACTTCCATGCAAAATCCTTACACAATTTGATGATGATGATGATGGCAATTAGTAGCCTATTTGTTGCCTATTTGTTGTTGTTGTTGTTGTTGACATTTCGCTGTGATAGTGTAATATTGTAATTATCATTTAACTTTAACGTGGTATTGGTGTTTTTTGTTTTATAGGACCCAAATCTAAAGTTACTTTGTATTGACAGAGAAACAGATGACGTCACCACAACATTTACTGAACTTTGAACTTATTATGGCGTTAAAGTCGGAGTTGATTAACGTTAGTCGACCACTTTTTGGACAATATTGCCATGCACATCCACGGCAACGACGCGGTTCAAGCAGCAAGTTGCCGACTAACTGGAGCGCAACACGTCAAGGTGCTCAGCAGAGTCCAAAGTAGTAAAGTTTAGTATCGTGATGATGTCATCGAGCTGCAGGTGCAGCGCTGTTAGCACACTGGCCAGCACGTGTTGCTTCCTTTAACAAAATGCAGTTCAATGTCACTTAAGTCTGGCAGAACATTACAGACAATGTGAAAACAACTTACAAGCGGTTTAGTGGTCGATCTTGACACGACGGACAACCGAGTGCTTCATCCTCTGCTGGCGTCAATCCATCCAGGAAACAGACAGACAACCCGTTTCCGGTCACCAGTTTCAAATTAAGGGCATTAATCCAGAATATTATAAAGGTAAACAATGTCAATCTCTATATGGAGACTTTTTCAGTACCTTTGTATTCATGGTATTTCTGTGAAGCTTATACAAAATGGCATATAATAAACTATCATGAATAATCATGATTACTGTCAGTTTCTGAGCGACAGGTGGCAACAGCATATATACAATGTTAAAGGGGTACTGGCAGTGACTTGGGAACTAGGTCCTTACTCATCATGATTAAACAACAACAAAAGGCCACATTTGAAAAAAGCCACACAAGTGCCCTCTTGGATGCCCCTATGGAGATAGAACATGATGCAGTGCCCTCTGTGGTGCCCTCCCACTGGAGAAATTGGGATAAAGTTCCCTTTAGGGTGGCCTTCCAGTGAAGAAAAAGTGATGAAATTCCCCCAAGGGTGTCCTCAAATGGAGAAAACATGATGAAGTGTCCTCAGTGCAATAAAGGCTGCTCTTCATGCAAACAGCCTGAGTCCGGCACTGTTAACCCGTGTCAACACATAGCTTGAGAAAGTCCCAGACACACAGCACGTTGGCAGCAGTAGACTTAATCTGATTCCAAATGATAACACAATACTCATATATTACATTGTTGGATTATGTATTGGATATGTAACTAAAGGAGAACACTTTGAAATTCCCCCTCCTTGCGTTTCCCAGACTAAATCTGTTATCTGAGATTGGGGCAGTTGACGTCATTCACAGATGCCACGAGGCGATAGAGTCTGAGGAAACTGATGTAGAGAGCGTTCCCTTAATGCAACGGGTCACTGCATGTGTTTCAGCTATGATGAGGAGGAAGTGGAAGAAGCGGAAAGTCATTTCTGCTTCAGTCATTAATAAAGCCAATGTCGTTTCATAAACAAAAGAAAGAGGAACCATCCACGTGTTAACCATTACTGAACTGAATGCACCAATTTACCTTTTTTTCTGGCTCTTACGCATGTCTTGGCTCAAACATATCTATAATATAGTGCTGAAACGATAAATGATTCACAAAGGTTTACATCACCTCTAGTGCTGCCTCAAATGTTTCACTTGTATCTTTCTGTGCCAAACATTCCCTAAACCACCTGGTTATAATTTAAAAAAATAATAAATAAATACATGTCACCTCATGAAAGTAAAACTAAAATAAACGTTATAGTCATCCCACAAATTACAATTACTGCTCTACAAGAAGACTTTTTGAGAGAGAGAAAGGACTCACAAATCAGAAAACTAAACTGTTCATGGCTTTATTCTGCTGGAATACATAATTAAACATGTTATTAAGCTCTCGTCGGTTTTCTTTAAATAAATCCAAGGTACTGTAATATAGTTCCACCGCATTTCTTCTCTTCCTCTTGAACAACAGGTAATCCCTTGCCTCTTGTTGCTCACAGTAACTGAACACAACTATTTCAGTATCTAGAATACAAAGACAATGAATCTTCCTGAATGCGTAAAATGTATTGTCTCCGCAAACTAAAAACACATCTTTTCCGACTATACCTTGAATAAAGAAAGTAGTACCTCAGTAGGACTTAAATGGCAGTTACTTATAGCACTTTGTAGTTTTGCTTTCTTGAAGAAATTGTACTTTCTTGATTCTTGTTGTTCTGAGTTTGTACTCATTGTTGAATGCACTTATTGAAAGTTGTTTTGGATAAAAGTGTCAGCTAAATGAAATGTAATGTCTCAACATAGTTTCATCACCTGCTTTGATTAGATTAAATTCACAAATCTGTAAATGTGAGGCATATTTACTTCATGCCTTTTGTATACCATTATAGACTACATGTCTGCATGTGCTTGTAAAGGTTTCAACAGAAAATGAGTTATAGAGCCTGAATATCTTCCATTAAATGGAATGTTCCTTCCGGCTTTATCCAGTTGTCTCATATGTACTGTACAAACAGATTCCCCCGGCCTGTCTGAACGCATACTGTAGGTATTTCCAGTTTCAGCACTTGCTAGGACAAGTGACACGTCTCAAGTCAAAACAAGAAGGAAGCTTCCTATGATAATAAAATCAAATAATTATTACATGTCAGTCATAAAGTTATGTTGGTGTGTGTGTTTTTGTTTCCCCTGTAATTTATTCACACCCATCATGTTAGCGGCAGTTACAACACAAAGAAACAGCAGTATTGCTGGATAGACTCATCATTTAAACCTCTGAAGTCTCTGCTGGCTTTGAGAATCTTTTGGGGAACGCAACTACAACCTACTTGACATGCTCACAAATTTAAATTAATCATATCAACCGCATCTGGTATTTGTTTTAATGGTATTCATAACATGGGTTGACATAGTTTTCTCCACTTCAGACTGACAGAAATACAGTATATGCAGTTTGTTTACTGTATTTGCGAAAGAGAGGGACTTGATAACAATATCCTCCCTTTGTTTTTTATAATCATCTCTGGGGAAAAGGTTTCACAAAGTACATTTGTGATGAGGTGGCACTGCAGTGCTACAATTGTCTTTTTTATTAGATTTTTTGTTAAAAAAAAGACCACCTCCATGGACCCTGCTCTTTCTAGCAACCAATGTGCTGTTTTATCAGATAAAAGAGAGACAGTTGGATGCTTTTTTCAGGAGAATCCTTTCCTCTGATAATAGTGGTAACTCGAAAGAAAATAAATATTTGCTGAAAAGGCATTACAATACTGAAACTGTTGTTCCACTACATATCAGACATACCGTAGACGAGGAAAATGTTTTCTTTACAATCTGATTTTTAGGTTTTCTCAAAGTGTTTCCCATCCAAAAGCCATAGAGGAAAAACCAAGCCCTTCTGGTTTGTCACATCATCTGGTAATAACTGGGGAGATCAGGTCCACCAGTCCCAACCAGCTGTGTGAATGATCCCTTTCAGACTATTCAGAAAGTGGGTGGACGCTGTCCCACTTTCCCACCATAAAAGACCTCGCCTTTCAATCCTCTCTCCTGAGGCATATTAGCACCAGCGAGATGAGAGTGTGGCTGAAAACACCTGACAGGCAGCGAGGAGGCCGAGCAATTCCACAAATGAAACAGCCCTGAGAGAGAATTATTGAAGATGGTACAGTTAGGTGATGGACAGAAGATAAGAAATGCGCTGACATGTTCCATGAGAGCTGTTTCATGGTTGAGTGGCTATACACACACACATCATACATTCCTATGCCTGACATGTGTAAATCTTTCAATCATCACTGTGGTGAGGAGTATTAGCCGTGCTCTCAAGGTTGAATTACTGCCTTTGAGTCATTTATTTACATCCTGTTTCTGTGCACAGAACTGAAGCACAATTGACAGACATATGGGAAGTGCTTTTTAATGTGTGTGTCTTGGTGTGTGTGTGAGCTTGACCTCAGGTATTCATACAAAAGGCAGAGCAAGTTTGGAAACGTCCATGTTAAGATCAGTGTGACTGCTTCAAAACATGCGACTCTCAACAATATATGTCCTTTAAGAACTAATAAGGGATTAGATGTGGCTGGTCCTCGTCATAAGTGTGCCTCAGGACAAAATCAGTCTGTGAGTGTCCTTCATGGTGCAACTGATGGGTAATTTACCGTAGCTCTAAGGAAACAACAAGATATTTCACAGTTAGATCATATAAACTCTAAATGCACTTGATTTGTTCAACTCCATTACATCATGAAACATTTGAAACTGTATTAACAGTGTGCAGGCCTAAGGCTTGCATGCTTACTGATTGTATATATATATATATATATATATATATATATATATCATAAATCACACAGCTATTGGTGTAAGTGCTGCCTTGGATGTGGACAAACAGGCAACAAAGGGAATGACTTGTATGTTTCAAGGTGGTGGATTTCTAGGATTGTTTAACCAAGGTGGTTGAAACAGTGGAATGAGTTTTTGATTTAACGTTTATCGATAGCGCCTTCAAGTGTCAAAATGTGCCTACTACACCATGAATGTCGAGACAATCGCTGTCACTGCAGGAAACCTTATCTCAAATTATCCTCTGCCTTTCGTCAACCTTACAGCTCAGTTTAAATGAAAGAGAATATAAAAAGCTTTTTTATTTGGGCAAAATACAATGTAGCATTTAAGTTTCAACCTGAGAAATGCAAATGTGAGGTATTAATCGCATCTCCTTTATTTTTCATCCAGCTAAAGCAGCCACCAGAAAACCACCAACTCAGTAGCATTAGATGGACAATCTCAGTATAGCAAGTCCTCTGTTACTCATATGAATGACTCCATTACTCATGTTAAAGCACTGTGAGTTCACTGGATGTTGGTGCATTTCTGAGAATGCTTTCTATATCTTATAGATTTTCATTAAAAAAAAAGACAGAGAAAGAGAACATCATATGGCCAAATACCAGTAATTCCAACCCATCTCAAAGTTTATTGAGAGTGAGCCAACAACAGGAACTTAATGGCCTTCATGCGATCACTCTGTTCTGAAGGGAATGTCAGACTGATCATACAGATAGCTAGACAAACAGTCAAACATCTGCCCACTGGGGTGTCAGTCTGGGTGTGAGCTCCCTCTGCAGGGCTGGTTTGTGTGCTGCTGGAGATGTTTCTGTAGAGCTGCTCCGGCTGTGTGAGGACGGGTAATCGCTGGTCTGTCCAGGAGTTTGGACATATGAGGGATTTGAAGATGCTTGCTGCCAGATTGTTTACTGGATAAGTCCATCTTTGCACTGAAAGACAAATGACCTTTCTTTAGTAACACCCAATATGAACAATTAAGTTTAAATTAAAACTATTACACAGTGCGAATTACAGTACAACTAGTCATGATCAATTGAAAACTTCAATTCTAAAATGATCACATTGTGCATTTGAAGAAGAAAAAAAACATGGCGATGTTTTTCAAACATTCACTGATGAATTGTATTTAAATCACCAGTTTAATTCCAAGTTAATAAGGAACTATTCAAACTACAAACAAGATACAGATGCTTCAAACAGCAAGCACAGGGAAATATGTTGTTTTTATACTGCATACACATTGGTATATAAAAATATACTATACTAATGCCATACCATGAACCCATGAGCCCTTCACCAAGGGCACTTGTTGGAGGTGGGCGGGGTATGTATGCAGGCTGGAACAAAAGAGGCTCGGCGGTCGGAGTCAACTGCTGGACCCTCTGGAGTTTCAGGTCTGTGTCTCCAGCAGTCGTACCTGTCCCATGGGAGCGCCCTACTCTGCTGAAATCAGATAAATGTTCCGAGTTGGTCTGGCTGAGTCGAAGCCTACGTGCACGCAGCCCTGATGGCTTGTGATTTCCAGTTGTTCGTGTGGCACTGTGAGGGGGAGAAGGGGACAGTGTGCTGTCTGGGGACCGGGAGAGTCCAGCCAGCACAGGGGATAAGGCTTCTCTGGGATGCAGGGCTGAAAACAAAACAACATCATTTAAAAAGCTTTAGTATATGTATATGTAAATAAAGGTGTTATATCTTTGTTTTAAATGTATTATAGATATTATTATGGATAGATGGTTATTATATATTTGTTGTTTCTCAGTCTCTACTTAAGCAACAGCAAGTATGTTCATATTTACCTGGGGAAAGAAACTGGAAAGAGGAATCAGGCGAGGCAGTATCTTGGCTGTCACGATGCTTCTCGGCTCCATGTTCTTCATCACTACTGTGCTTCCTTACACCACTAAATCCGTCTTCTTCGTCATCATCATCATCTCCCCCCTCTTCTTCATCACTGTGACAAATAGCCAGGATCTGTGGTAATCTTTCTGTCTCTATGGCCTGGAGACGCCTGAAAAAACACGTAGAAAGATGTTGAGTTTCATCCCCCTGTCATGTGTGGGGAAGGAGAGGACCCAAACGCAACTGCAACAGTTGAAAGTAAATTTATTTTTCTAAACAAAACTAAAGACAGGCTTCAAAACTACAAAAGGCTACCAGAACAAACAGGACTCCAACAGACCGGGACAAGACTACTCACGACAGGGGTAACAGACGGGGGAAAAAACAGTACGATCCGACAAGGGGACAGGAGACAGACAGGGTTTAAATACAAGAGGAGGGTAACGAGGAACAGGTGGAAAACACTGAGGGCAACACAGGTGAAAGGAATACACAATCAGGGAACGGGGCTGACAGACAATCACAGACAATCACGGGAACAGGAAGTGCAGGAACACACAAAACACGGACTTCACAATAAAACAGGACACACAACACCAAGACGGGACACCCAACACCAACATCCTAACACCCCCATATGGTCTGCAGAGGAAGCCCGGTTGGCTAGAAGAATTGTAAAATCCTAATAAAATTATTGATAGATATAACAGATGATATTTCATTTGCTATCCATAGAGCTGACTGTACATATATGCAGTAGTGTATCACCACAAGCCAGTCGCTTCATCATTAAGTGTATTTCCAGCTTAAGAAAAAAGGAGTGAGGTGTGTAAGTAGTTAGTACCTGCGGTGCTGCTCCCTCCAAGCTCTAAGCTCCGCAAAAACATCAACGCGTTCTCTAACATCAGTCTCCTCAAGGTCGTACGTGTGTTCTGGTATATGGATGGGAAGGTCACGGTGGGTGAAAGTAGATCTGGTAGGTGCAGTCTATGAGACCAAAGAGAGGGAGAAAGAGAATAAGGGGTAGAAGAGGAAGCTAGGAAACAAAACAGAATGGAGGCCTAAGAGCTGAGTACATTAATTAATGATAGATGCTCGAGTAATGGTCAGACAGAGAGGGAGAGAAAACACAAGAGGGGCAGACAGAACAGGAGGGGAAGGTACGAGGAAGGCAGAGTGAGAGCAGAGGTGTGTTTATGCCAGTATGACAGATAACATGCCGTTGGCAGCGAGAGCCCCATCTGTCAAGACAGTCTGACACTGTTACACCCTTAACACATCTCCATCCCCCTCCCACCCTGTGCCTGTCCTCTCAGGTTTCTGTCCACCTGCAAATAATCAGCTCCCTCTGTTTATACTGACATGACATTAAAGAGATGAGCTGGTGGTGTCAGTCAGCCATAATGGTCTGCCAAAGCCCATAAAGCTTGTTATGCCTCTCAGTCGACACTAAATGCTCTGCTGTATGGGAGACAGCATGCAAGAAATGATAGACTGGTGTGGATAAACATTGATATGTCATTAACACAGATCTGTGTTTGCATGAACAAGATGCTTTTTCACATGATTTAAAGAATTGTGTTGTTCCTTATTCCAACACACACCACCTACCCTCAGCTTTTCTCGCCTTGCTCGAATAGCCTGGACTGGGTTTCCACAGAAGACAATCTTGCCAGCTCCTTCATGAAGCAACGGACAAGAGAAGGATGTCAGTGAGTTCAACACAAAAGAACGCCCTCTTGGTGGCACCGTTGAGTCGAGATTACAAAATGTATCTGCAAGGTAATGCTCATGAGAAAGAAAAGGAACTGGCGCTTAAACAAAGTAAAAGGTGGAGTTTGTTGCGAAACATCAGTTTGAAAAGCAGCCACCGGGGTGCCTAACCATGCGTAAGGATGCTGGTTTCTGCTTCTACTGATGCCAGATCCGAGTCTGCAGAACCAGGTCTAGATCCAGGAGGGGAGAGAAATCCAGGCCTGGACGCTGGCATGGGTCTGGAGCCAGTGTGGGGTCTGGAGCCGGCTGACGAGAGGGGCCAGATGCAGGAGCGGCTGGAAGCAGGGCGCCTGGCTGAGCCGGGTCGGCTGGAAGGACATGCACTGTCTGCTGTATCCTCTACAAAAACAAAAGGGAGAGGCCCATTAAATACAGAGCTGTAATTAACTGCATCAAATCACTCAAAACAACATGGACATACACACACCGTCTTCAGTAGCTGCCTGAGAGGAGTTGCAGTCTCTGATGGAGTCTCGGAGAATGGCCCAGTCCTCTCCCATGGTGCTGCTGGAGCTCAGCCCGTCCTCCTCCACCCTACGATCGTCTAGGTAACGCAACTGAGGGACCAACTCCCTCACTGCAGCCCGATAACTATAGTCTGCCGTCTGGGTAGAAGGGAGGAAGCATCGGAAAGAGAGAGGCAGAGTGAATGTAGAGGACAGACAGGTGTTTGAAGGAGACACAAACTGAGTATTATTAGAAACAGTGACTTAAATGTGTGCACAGTACACTATGTAACACCTTAGTACTCATAATCAACACAAGAAAGTCAAGTAGTTTCATATACGGATCCATTGAAAGAGAAATGTGTAGAGATTGATGCATTGTGGGAAAAATGCCAAACTGAAACTTGTGACAGTTTCAGGGTACTTGTACATAACCTGTGACGCATCAAACCAAATATAAAACATCTTACAGTTCACGATATTATCAATATTAACTCATGTTATGTCATTTCATTGTTTTTAATGATGTTTTTTTTTTTTTTTATGATTTTTATGATGTAAGTACTGTTTTGTTTCACTTGAATTACTTCCACCAGCTCGCTAAATCCATTGTTTTATGCAGATTAAATATTTATCTTAATGGCATGGAGCATTATTTGTACTAAAAGCCACAGAAAGTGTTTTCTAGGATTGCATTCAGTATGAAAAACATTACTTGTGCACATGTTCCTGCTGTGGTCATTGATTGGTTTCAGTTTATGTGCAAGTGACAATTATATATAAAAGACTAATTTAATGATCAGACCACTCAGATGAGTGCTTGACATAGACTGATCCACCTCATGAAGTTTGCTGCTCCAGTTGATTCCAGATAAAAATTACATTTGTAATCTAAATTATATTCCATTATAGCGACAGTATACTGGACTTTAGCTATGCTAAGTAATGCATAACTACCTATTAGGGGCCACATAATGCCCTACGGATGGTAAAGAACCGGGATATGTTGTAAAGGAGATATCAGATGAAGGTAATCATTTTGATGCACATCAACCAAAACAGTGATACACTAACAGTGATACACTAATAGTGATACACTAACAGTCTGGACATTTCTAAATGTGTCAATAGTTAGTAGCATGACAGCAATATAATACTAACATTAGTTTTTTTCTTTTTGCATCCATTTCAATCATTGTGACACTTTATTGGATTTTGTGGAACTTTACTTTGAGAGAGAGAGAGAGCGAGAGAGAGCGAGAGAGAGAGTCCAGTAAATGACTGAGGTACTGAGTGATCAAATTAGAGCTCGGCACCCCTGCCCTTCAACAAACCACACAGACGCAATGAATGAAAACGAGAGTGAAAGGCTGGCAGGGTGGACGCGAAAGAGAAAAGAGGAGGAGAATGAGGGCTGGGCGAGAGGAAGTGAGCGGATGTGTGTGTTTGTGTGTTTGATGGAAAGAGAGGGAGCAAGAGGAGTGATAGTTTGGCAAGAGAGCAAACCCAAGAACCCCTCAGTCCCTACAAAGCACAGGCCTAATGCATATTCAGCTCAGCATCTACCCTCATTGCCCTAGTTTCCTAATTAATGCTCTGCTAGTGGGTGTAAATAAACACATTCACAGTGGCCCAAAAAATTCACAGCATACTGTGTCTCGAATCAGCAGAAGGTGGAAATGCAGCTCCTACTTTGTATTTCCAGCTACCTTCAGTAGCACTGAAGAGGCCCATGGTGAGCTGCTTTACCCACCAAACACAATGTATTGGCCAGTTTTCAAAGAGATCAAATAGCTCTGCAATGTAGTAATATAACATTCTGTCTGTGTCATGATGACTTATGTTTCATTATTTGGATGCCTCCTGCTCTCCCCGGGTCCTATCGGGTGCAAAGACCCAGATGCAGAGCAGTGAGATCACACCGATACTTCTCAGTACATCTCAGTGCATGCTAATTACATTTCAGTCATTATCTGACACAGTTGTTAAGGCTGACAGCCCATAGCACAGTAGAGACAACTAACTGAACGATACTGTCATCATTTACAAACAAGTTGCTTTTGCAAGTTTGCTTTTACAACATCAACCGAATACAACGTCGTCTTTTGAGGAGCTCTGGCCAGCTCCTTGCTCAAGCGTTCTCTCTTTTTTATTTTGTATCTTTTGTCAGACTGCTGTGACTCTGACCCTTGCGCCACTTGGCGTTGGCTACTTCAGGTGGCAATGATACAGCTCTTTTGGTGTATTCTGTTGTTACATGTTAATCTGGATAAGGACATTAGCAACATATAGACACATGCACAGAAAACATGGTCCATAAATGCATCATCATGCGTGGATGGTGACAATTGCTGATTTGAAATACTTGCTGGTCTAATGTACCGTACAGGCGTATACATAACTTTTGTAGCTAATTTTGGTTTTTCCCGATGTCTCCAATTCCACTGTTAAATATCTATGTCTGCTGAATCACAAAGTGCAAACAAGGAGCCTTAAAAGGACACAAAGATAGGTCTGGTGAAAGAACTTTGGGGTTCACCGTGATCTATGTTACCTTATTCTAGTGCCAACTCTTTTTGCAGGTGGCGACAAATCAAATGTAATATATATATTTAACAACATTAGCAGAGCATTACCGTACCTGGGTGGCAGTGGGGTTTGGGTGAGCACACACAGGGTTTCCTTCCAGGGTGAGTGTCTGAAGTTTGCCACACAACCCCAGATACTGGATCTGGACAAGGTCATCCACGTCATTGCCTTCCAGATCTAACAGCTGCAGCTTCTCCAGCATGCCAACCTGACTCAGGTCTGACACATTGTTATAGGCCACGTACAACTCCTGAAACAGAGAGTACATACAGCGTGGTGGCGATTGGTAGAGCGGATGAAAATGTGTGATTAGACAAATTGAAAAACTAGCAGACGGGAAATGAACTAAGTCAATGATACAGAAATACTGTGGATACAGATGGGGACTTACAAGAACTCTGATCGCTAATCAACCTCATCATCATTACTTAGGAATTTGCAATATTTGCTGTATATATACAGTATATTTGGAAATTTCCTGCAGTCTTCTTTGTTTAACTAACGGGAAGATGTAAAACCAGTGCAACATGACAAATGGAAATAATGTTAAAGTTAAGAAACAATTTGATACATTTGTCCAAGAATGTCTTCATTTCTTTCTTTTAATCTTTACATTCTAAACATAGGAATGAGGAAGTGAGGAAAGCATGGCACATGTGATGCACTTGTGATTTTTACCCCAACACGGAGCCATTTGTAACCTACAAACTCTACCTTGAGGGAGGTGAAAGTACAAATGCCATCTAGATCTTGGAGGAAGCAGCGAGACATCCACAGTACCTGCAGGTGGGAGAGGGTGGTTCCCAGGTCTCTAAGGAGACCGAGAAAAAAAAGCACAAACATGTTTTCGAGGCAGGAAAAGGAGTTACACAACACAGTGAATCATGGGAAAGGCTATCCAGTCTCTTGGCTACTGAAGCTAGATTCTCTTTTCTCTTCCCCAATATGCAGGTCTCTCCACTCCTTCTCACTTGTCTCTACAACACACCTCTGCTCCGACCCTTCCAGCAGACTCTCAGTCAATGCATCAAAATCCTGTAACATCCTCTCCACTACAGCTCCCACAGCCCAGAGCAGGAAATGCTATCAGAGGCAGTGCACGTCCGGCTGGCTCTGCTCTGCTACACTCAGGGCGGAGCAGACAGCTCCCTATCTTTCTGTGTGTACTCTCTTATCCCTCAGCGGTCTCTCGGGTATAAAATTCTCCACCTGTGTGTCTCATCCTGGAGGTTTATTGCTTTTTTTCAATGTGATTTTGATGACACAGCTGTGGCTGCAATGAAAGTGGTGGCACACTTCAGGAGAAACTGTGTATATTTCCTTGCGTCTTTTTTCCGGGACTTGTCCAAGTGGACAAATCTGAAAGCTGATATGCCTCAAACCCCTCTGTGTCCTTTTGTGAGACAAGTGGGTGAACCTGTTCTCCATGTGTATCTAGCTCTAAGACTGTACTGAACACCACATCTATGGTTTACAAGCACTGACATGCATCTTCCATATGGAACAATTGTATTACAATTCCCCATTGGAAAACCTTGGCAGAAGCAGAACAGAGCCCTACACCTGCACTTGAACCATGCTACACTTCTTTCCTATCAGGTACACACACCCAGGTGACTTCTGACCTGCTATCCTGCTTCAAACCCAAGTATGTTTATGGCCTCCAATTTCAAACCCACACGTGAACAGTGTAAAGCATGACAGTAATCCCCATGCGTTCATCTCTGCTCTAGGTTACATCTCCCATTTTGGAAAGACCTGGACCTGCTAGCTTTATTTCTAAAACTAAGCTGAACATGAATTGGTTCATACAGTGACAAGAGGCGTACGTTAGTGGAACATATTCAGTTTTGTTTGACATCACATTTTACTTTGGGTTTTGGGATTTGCAGCTTCTTGAAGAATCTGTAGTATTCCATGAGGTAATGTCAACATGATATGCGTGTGATTGTGTGTGTTCCCCTCGGAACAGGTTGCTTTTCAAGAATACAAAGCAGGAAGAAAACTAGAAGATGGTTTCTGTGTTATGTAACTTTGTGCTTACCTTACTGACATTATGGTGCTGTTGTTCATTTTGAGCTTCACCAGCTTGGGCAAGTAGGCACCTGCAAGATGATCCAATTTTTAAAAAGCCATTGCGCTCACTCTCATGTCATAGTGGGGTGATTATTTATTGGGTTTTAAACTGGCCTTCCCGCTTTACCTCCAAATTCACCTCATCAGGTATTCCAGCGCAATTAGATAAAAGGAAGAGCACCTAAGCATGACTCACATATGCATAGACCCTGCTCTGTCATGCCTGCACTCGTTGTGCAATCTAGAATTACGAAGGTGAGCCTAATGAAGTGTTCCTTCACCATTATCAGCTCCGTCATCCCGCACTGAGGTTGGCACACCTGAGAGGAAATCTAGTACGGATACGTTGTGTGCGTCATAGCAATGTTTTTATTCGTCTCTTGTCTAGTTCTGGTCGATGATTGTCCATGGGGTCAGCATCTACTATGAGTCATGATTGGACACCAAGAAACACTATATATAAACAATAAAACCAATACAAACAACAAACATTGAGCACTCATGAGTACACATACAACATGGTGTGAAATAGTTGATTTACATTTGCAAATGCCTTAATTACTGTATATCTTACCAAAGTTTCCCAGTGTGTTTTCTTGCGTGTCTACGCAGATCTCCAGCGAGGTCACGTGAGAGAGATCCCGAGTTCCACACAGCGATTCCTGTGAGAGACGGAAATTAACAGCATGTACTGTACTAGATTGTGTCTTTATGCACCATAGTTTCATCATCATCATCATCATCATCATCATCATCATCATCATCATCATCATCATCATCGTCATCGTCATCATTAGACATATACACCTATGACTTTGATGTAACAAATGACAAAAGTCTGTGATGTGAAATAATTCTGTCTGCCCCCCTCACCTTGAAACAGGAATCCCCACAGCATGTGCTGCCTTTTCTCTAGTTACTGTTCATAGAGCACTTCATAGGCCACGAGAGAGGGTAATAACATAATGATGACTTTGGGATACACACATAACAAAGGGAGGATGCATACAGTAGAGGTTAAATGCTATCTCCATGCTGACATGTGCAATGTAAGCCTCAAGTCTCCACACAGACCCTCCCCTACTGCCACTGACTACCTCGTGTATCAGACAAAGACAATGGAGAACTTGGTGTATCAGTGGGATGAACACTGACTGTATCCTGTGGGCGTTTGGGATAGTTTACCAGCTTCTCTTGAGAGAGGTAAAGCTCCACTGCCGTGTTATAGTCCTCACGCGGTTTCATGGCAGGGGTCGGGTTGATGTGGCCCGATCCGCTCAGCTCAGTCACTAGGACCCGTGCGGTGCCGGGCCGGACGTCCCGGGGCACAGACACATGACAGCAACTCATCTCTCACGGCTACCTGAGATAAAAATAAAAATAAATCAACACGCTTGAATAACTTTCTAACAAAGAGTTCAAACTAATATCGACACTAACTTGTATAACTAGCGTTGAATTCGCTTAGGAACTAGCCTGGACTGCTGTTGTTAAATGTTGACACGATGCGGGGTGCAAATACACACATTACACATAGTAGTTTTATCTACAAGATATACTTACCTGTTGCAGGCAAATGCAGACTAAAAACATCCACACAGTTTACAGACAGAGCACTTTGCTTACAAGCAAAAGTTTGCTTGACAACCACAGTCGACTTCCTGGATACGGCACAGAGTAGCACCCTGGGAAATGTAGTGCACTTGTAAAAGTGGAACTCTTGAGGTTAACGCTTAGCTCATGGGTATTCTATTTTATCCAGTATACGATGCTTCAAGTCTATGATTGTTACTATTATCAAAGATGAATTCGTGAGCCCCAGTATATGTTTCTACTACAATACATTTAACCCGCCTACCCTGGTCTTGTGCTACCTTCAAATGCTCAGTTGTATGCTCTGCTTTTGGGAATGTATGCTTTCTCCACAACTCAACAATGTACAGAGCTACTTTGATGCAGTGTCATGATAAAGACAATGATCAAACAAAAGAGTGAAAATTAAAACATATTTTGTTATTATTCTCTATAAGGCATACTAAATAACTACATGCTCCTCACACCCTAACATGGACATTAAGGCAATTTATCTGTAACATAGTATGACATATTCTCCACCATTTGTGCATGCTTTTCAATGAAGAGAGGGGTTTTTAAACAACAATTAGGCCACAATAAAATAAGACTAAGGAAATGTAAAAACACTCCGAATTTCTTTGGGGTTGGTGGTTAGTTTCCTCAGGTGGGGTGGGTGTGTGCTGGGGGATTTTGACTGATGACCTCATTATTTTCAAAATCCTGGCTACTGCTGAAACAATAGAACTGACATTCACGAACACAACATTCAGAAATGTGAAGGGGTTCCTTGTCTGTCACGTTAATCTGACACTGTAAACTTGGATTAAGTAAAGTAAATAGTGGGAGTCAGCTGGTCTTCCCCCACGGAGTATCTATAATGTCCGACAGTCCATGAACGCAGCAGTAACATGCACGGTAACCGGGGCGGTTCTATGTTTGATAGAGCTGGGCGTGGGCTCGACACTCCTCATCCCCGCTGCTCTCTGTGGAAGCACATTGTTCAACGCGGGCTCATTTTACCCAGAACCAATGAATGCCTCGGTGCATTGTAGCTACTGAAAACTGAACACTTTATCGGATATAATAAGGTGTAGATATCCGAAGACGGCGGGAAGCGGACCAAGAACATTTTGTGTCCTTCTGAATACAGCGGAGAGGCAACAGAGTTGAAAGATTTTTTTCTTCTTCTTCTTCTTCTTCTTCTTCTCCGGTAGACGAAACGTCGCTCTTGCAGCTAATTAGACCTCTGCTTGTTGTAAGTATGCAGCTCACATTCCTGTGTCCGAAATATGTTGGCAGTGGCTGTTTTTGTCCTAATGGTACCGCTTTAATAAAAAAAAATGCTTTACATTTTTAATTTTTTTTTGGGAGGGGGGCACCGCTGGAGATTGCGGTCCACAGTTTAAACACGTTAGCTAGCTATCATTGCGTTTGAATTCACTGCCCCGGCGAGCTTTTTTATCTGTCGAGCTCAACAACTCATGGGTTGCGTTCAAGTCCCGGGCTCCACGTAACGTTTGACGATGTCGCACAGCTCGTGGATGTCGCCCACACCTCGGGTTTATCTGTTGTGATAAACAGTCTCCCTTGAGTTCGGGTGCTGTAACGTTAACTTGGTTACGGGAGGAAAAAACCTCACAGCGCCCGTGGGTTTCCCCATCATCTCGGTCTGAAAAAAGAAACCGAAGGTATGCAAATGTAAGCAATAGCGGGGGATTTACTTTCTGTCCCATGTATTTATTATTATTATTTTTATTTTTACACCATTGTAAAGACACTGTGGAGTACGAGGTTGCCGCTGCCGATAGTGGCCACACAGACGAGTACGTTAGGGTGACGCCCCGTCACACTGAGTAAAAACTGAATGTATCACTGCGGAAGTTAGATTCCATTACAAGGCATTTATAGAGCTGACTGGGGTTTATTTATACTCTGGAAGCTCGCTGTTTTAAACTGTTTAGTGAGTTTGAAAATGGGAAAAGATGGCAAAGACGACTCTAATTTTCCATCATTAAAAAATATGGTCATAGGGGCTGTTAGAGTAGAGAGGAAACCATTTACCCATCCCAAGCTGACGTAAGTCTTTGGCAGAAATCATCGTTTTCATCACTCAAATTAGTAGTAACATTCAGGTTGGAGCTTTCTTAGAAAACAAAGCAACTGTTGTGTTTATTGTTGGCTTATTGGCATATGATTGTGACTGCTGTCCATGTCTCCTCTTGTTTTCTTCTTCTCCACCACATCACTGTTGCTGTCCAAAATATGAGTAGCATGTACGACTGTGTAGTGCTTCCATGATCATATAGGATGGAGTACACAAGACTACTTGCGGTATTAGGGGTCCAGTGGTAGTCGTGTGAATGTGACATCAGCTTTGGTTGCGTTGTTCAGAATTAAGGCAAGAATTTAGGCAGCTGGAAAGCAGCTGGAGAAGGTCCAGCCAGTGTTAGAGGTGTGATGTTAATCTCCTGTCCCTTTCTCTGGACAGCTGTAGCCGGGGTGGTGCCCAGCCGCTTGCCAAAATAAGTGTGACTCTTCTGGAGACCAAGAATTTGCAAATCTCAGACTTTTCATCCAATTTTCACCCCAAGGTAAATGTGTCAGTTTGAGACTTATCGATGGCATAGGATCGTTATGCTTAGGATATGCTTTTGTGCATACTTTAGTTTTTGAAAGTGTTTACATTTTTGCGGTATTTCATCTGTTAAAGTGGACCCAGACAACTTTCAACTTCTATGACCTCATGATTTAAATGTGGTCTATTTATGTGTTCATACTGGGAAGTTTATTTACCTCAAAAAAATTCTAAAAATAGTTACTGATGTCTCTTTCCCTATAATAAACTATTTTTGGCAACACGTGATAGTCCTCGAAATTGTAATTCCACCATTTGGCCACTATGTAAAATCTGTTCAATGCCTGGTGCTCTGCCTGGAGGTTTAGATTGTACCCATTGGCATAGTGAAAGTAGGGCTAGGCACTGATATCAATGTTGTAATATGAGACTAGATATATAATTTTATATGGCATAAATGTTGCCTTCCCAGTTTTAAAGGTTACATGATTGTTAAGTGATGTCATTTTTCAGAATTTACCAGACTATTGTAGCATTTTTTTATTTTTTTTATTTGCCTATACTCATATATACACTAGGGCTGTAACCGAATCAAAATGTAAAAAATCCAATCCGATTTGACTATTTGTTCCTTTTTTATTTTTTGCATTAAGACGATCTGAGAATCAGATGTGTGTGTGTGTGTGTGTGTGTGTGTGTGTGTGTGTGTGCGTGCGCGCGCACACGTCCCCTCCCTCCTCCATGGCGATACACCGCCACCAGCTCTAAGTCTGCTTGGCGCAGGGTAATGGTGTCTTTACAGCACTCCTCGCCCATAACTCGCCCTCCCGGTGCCGTGGGCTTAGTGCTCGCTGAGCCCTCTATGGAGGGGGGCGGGACTGTCAACTGGGTGGCCTCTCCTCACCCGACTTGAAACGCTGACCCGTCCCGTTTACCATGCTTTGTGGGTGTGACTTTTTTGACTTTTCATCACCATTCCTATCTATAGAGTACCACATTGTTCACAAGAGCACAGAGTTCTTCATAGACTCGGGGCAGCTCCAATATACACATTACTGATTATTATTCATCAAAAATGTCATTGTGGAAATATTTTTGTGGAAGCACCAATGTCGGTGACACAGTGTTTAAAGAAAAAAGAGATTTAGATTTTCTCCATATCGCCGAACCTAAGAAAGCCATTCTAAACGCCTATGGTGTCATACTCCTATCTAAATATTGTAATTGCCTCTACGTGTTTAGGTGAGGGAGGTTGGTTTTAATTATTTCTTCCTTGGAGATTCAGAATTAACTGAACATTTGGTGGGATCTTCTACAGGTTGACTGGCAGCTGAGGTTATGTGACCCACAATAGGCGTTCTGTTAGAGTGTTTTCACATGCACTCCCAAACTAAAACAACTGGACAAGATTCACTCATTATTCTGATTTGTAAAAATAAACAATAAAAATGATAACACCACTGATGATTTTCATTTGATAAGCCCCATGGCTCCTCTAACTGGCGGGTCTTTGTGTGGAGGTCAGCTGGTCTTTTCATCTCTGCTGCTGCCTCCAACGTCTCACCCAACCCGAGAAGCTGAAAGGCTGACCCAGTGGGGAAACGGTCACTTGTAGTCCAGTGCCTTTTATGAGCAGCTTGTTTAAGCATGAACATATACACAGATGCACACAGAAACTCTTTATATAAATGTTTGTAAGGGAGAAAATGTGGGGTGGAGGAATTGTTTATTAAGGGATTTTCTCTGAAGATTCTCTGAACAAAATCACAGTTTCATTTAAGTTTTTCTGGCTTCCCACCCTAGAGGAGGTCTTAAATGGATAGTGCTGTTTTTAAAGGGTTATAGTCTGGCAACTAGATTTATCACTGAATTGATAGACTTCATAAGAATAGCTTGAAGTCCTCACTTACTTGTGTTTCATTGGCCTCAGAGAGTAGAAGTGATTCCTCAGCTGCCGGTCAACACTTATGGTTGGATGCTGTTTAGGAGGATGATGTCATTGGAGAGCGGGTGGGGGGTCTTGGAGTCTCAGTATTCGACCGTGATACCTCCCTAGAGAGGGTCTTCTTACCATCATTGCTCCATTAAAAATCTATTATCTCTGCAGTGGGCTTGTGGCTCTGCTAGTATGGATTCTTTAACCAATTAAGAATTTTAATGGAGAGCAGAATGCATGTTGTGGAAGATGGCCATTCATGTGCCCTGCTTCTTACATCATGTGTTTTGAAGTGAAAAAGTGAAAGGTGTTTATTGACAGTAGTGATCAGAGCCATGCATCTGAATTAGCTAGGAAAAAGCATTTTCGTTATTGATTTCCGAATACATTTTTCAGTTCCCAGGTCGACCCCTCCCTCCTGTGGTTTTCTCGCCCTCTTCCTCCCTCGCCCTCAGCCACTCTCCTCCCATCACCCCTCTCACTGCTCCATACTTGCACCCTCCGTAAGCTGTAGAGCTGTCAACGAATAATCGAAATTCGAATATATATTCAAATAGTTGTTGAAAACAGAATTATTTCGGAGGATAATTATCGTGAATCTGGCAACCCCCTGTGTGTGTGTGTGTGTGTGTGTGAGTGTGAGAGAGAGAGAGACACACGAGCCGTTCGGGGCAGAGTCTATGACCCGGAGCAGACGTGAAGCTGGTTGAGGCTTTCACGGGGTTTTGCTGTTGTTTTGGCGTAGGCTGCGGCCCACAGTAGCCTGTTCTATGTTCCCTTAATAAACACACTATAAGCCAGCTAACGTCTCGTAGCTTTCCTGACCCAGGGTCGCTACACTATGTAAGCTAGAGTTAGCTTACCATTCAACGACAAGCAACGTGAGGCCACATCTCCAGAATGTGCACCCAAGAGAATATGGCATAACATGTGGAACTTCAGAGAAACAGCCCCGTCTGGATACGTATTTTGCGCCGTCTGCCACAAGTTCGTTGTCTGCGGCACGACAGGAGGCCTGCACGCAAAAATTGATTTTGTTCGTATGCAAGGACATGAGGGCTTCAGGGAGTTCTGTGAAGCACTGGGAGTGAACACCTAAACTGAAGAATTTTGTATTTACACATATATTCGAATATATGTGTTTTTTTTTAAAAGGAATATTAATTTTTTAGCAATTTTGACAGCCCTAGTAAGCTGTCATGTAAGATTATCCTCTTGGTCCAGGCGGGGCTCTAGGGTTTCAAAACGAACTGTTAATTTCCCAGGCTGGAGGTGGCGAGCTATAAATAACCCTAAACACAGACATACTGTATAGTGCTCCTTCATCAAAAAGGGAAAAGCTACGCGAAGATTATTGGGTCTTTGGGAAGGAATAGGTCACAGACTTGTAGATGACACAGTGGCCAGAGCCTGTCTCTGAGTTGAGTATTTGGCACAGTGGTAGCAGGAAGTTACTCCGTTAACCTTTATTGAGCTGACTTGGTAGTGCAAGTCACGTTGCGTGACCTCATCGTGCTTGTATGTAATGTTTTTACAGGTGCATTTTCTGGGGCAAAAAAAAAATGTGCAGGTTAACCATGCACTGACAGGTATTACAGTACAATATGGAAATCAGACTCCGCTATAAGGGCAAAATAATTTGTGTGTACAGAACTTTAAAAAAAATAAGTTTGACAAAAAGTTGAAAAATGCTTCATCTCCATGTGTGGATGACATTTGTAAAATGATTGATTGTGATCCCCAGCGGCTGTGTCCTCATCCCTCCTCTCTGTCCACACAAAGACCAGCTCTGGATGAGCCCTACTGACAACAAGTGGCTCCTGGAAAGCGACAGCATCACTATCAATGATTAATTTAGCTATTCATCTCCATATGTATGTGTGGATTATTAATCAGCTGCTGACTTGGCCTAGTTTGAGAAGAGATGGCACGGCTGTCTGTTTTCCATCCTCCAGTCTCCCAGTAGCGGGCGCGGGAGTGTTGAATTCACATTGTAGGCTGTACATTTCAATCGTTTGGCAGGTGTACACTTGAGATCTGGTTATGTAGAAGAAATGCGGCAACCCACCATGTCAGAATCTGGAGATCTGTGGGTGTGTGAGTGAGTGCAGGTGTCAATCTCCTTTTTCTGTTTATTTCTGTCTGTCCTACATTTTTCATCTTATCAGTTCAGTTTAGTGAACTTTATTGGCATAAAAGTTCCTCAACAATATAGAACAAGCTTCTACTTAGGATTTAAGTGTTGGTACATTTTGACACATATTGGTTATTAAAATGTGTGCGTTTGAATGCATGAATATGTCATGATGAGCATTTATCATTGCTTTGTCATACTAGTGAAGCAGGCATCAAACTTAAACATATGAGTATGATTTTGGGGGTATGTATCTATGCCGGAAGGACTGAGAAGATCTGATAAATCAGTAAACATTACTTTTATTATAGACTAGTCTCTCAAATTGTGCGTAATCCATGGTATTGTGAAAACCATCACTCAATTAATTAATTAGGCAACCAACAAAAAATGAATTAACATTAATAACGTTGGCCTAATTTTGATATTTGAAACCCATTCATCAAGCAAAATTGCTGGCAAAATTGCTGAAGTACGGCCGGACCAATACTGGATTTTTGATCTGCCAATGCTAGATGTGTCTGTGTGTCTATCAGTCACTGATGGAAAAGAATCGGTACACTCGTCATGCCCTGATAGGCCACTTTCTCTAATCCCAGTGACCAATCTATAGTTTAACATGCTATTTTGTGCCATCATATTAAGC
This sequence comes from Myoxocephalus aenaeus, assembly GCA_038501785.1. Taxonomy (NCBI): domain Eukaryota; kingdom Metazoa; phylum Chordata; class Actinopteri; order Perciformes; family Cottidae; genus Myoxocephalus; species Myoxocephalus aenaeus. The sequence continues at coordinate 6,768,076 of JBAMJR010000350.1, read as the reverse complement.
CAGCACTGGTGTCCTTGCCCTGGGTTGAGCTTGTTGCCTACAGTGACCAAAAGGTGTTCCAGCGTCTGTCTGCCCAGCACAAGTCTCTCCGCACAGCTGCTGTTTATTTGGTTAAAGGAGGCTGTGAGGAGCGCGGCTGGCTCTGTGGCTCTGCCACGATCTCTGTACTGCAACCAAGGCGGGCTGCACTGTGTACCAGGTTGATTTATTTACAGCGAGGGAAAGGGAAGCTAAATGTTTGGCCACAAGATGGAAGATTCAGGATAATTCCCTTCCTGTTGTGCTCCAGAACTATGGCAGTGAGGGTGTTTTTACAAGGAGGCCGTTGTTGATATTGGTGACGGTGTTCAGAGCTACCTGTTCCGTTAAGGCGAGCAATAGCTTGTGTGTCTGTGTGTGTCTGTCTGTCATTGAATGAGAGCAGCTAAACGGCTGTGTTCTGTTAGCAGGTCTGCTTTTCTCTGTCAATCATTAACAGGCAGCCTTAGTCTTGGCTAATCTTAGTATGTACCCACATCAGCACAGTCGCACGCAGTACAGACACAATTAAAAAAAAACACGTTTTTACAGAGGTGCGCGCCCGTTCTGCCAGAGACAATTATAGGCGTTGCATTTCTGTTACTTTTCACACGGTTTTCTTTGGATGCTTTGTTTGTTGTCCTTCCATTTAAACTGTTCAGGGGCTGTGTTCATGTCACCTGTCACTCCTCTCTTTCTACGTGTGTGTGTGTGTGTGTGTGTGTGTGTGTGTGTGTGTGTGTGTGCTCTGTAGTGAGCAAGGAGTTTGCGTAACAGTGCTACGTTGGAGTGCACTTTATGTTAGGGATGACAGTTGATGCCCTGGAAAAGGTAAAACAGCATATGTGACCCGTGGTGCCCCTGAAATCCTGACAGATTGATTACACACTCTAGCAGGTGGGGTGGGTTAGTGATTTTCTTCTTGAGCTCACTTAAGGAACATTCAGCAAGAGAATGAGACGCTTGTCGATGAACAGACCAAGATGTTTAACCCCGTGTGACCTTATTTCACTCTGAACTACGGGACAGGAGACAGACTACTTTCGAGGAAGAGATTTTTCAGACGCCTTTAGGATGATGCAGATGTCTTAACTGTTTAATATGATTCAGATGTAATTTCTGTAAGTTTGTGTTGAAAGTGGCAAAGACACTGTTTAATTAAATTCAAAGTGCAAGTGCATGAAAATGGCTGAAGTCGAGTTTCTGGTCACTACTGTCAAACTGAAAGTGAAACTAAACTGCCCCTCCTGGGAGGTTCAGGAATTCCAGTGATTTTCCTCTGACCTCTGATAACAGAGATGACATTGCTGTGATGACATCACCCGACCACTCATTGTTGTCTGCATGATGTCAAACTGAAGCTATAACCACGGGAGGCTCCTGCGCTCGCACAATGGGCTTCCAGCATGAATGTGGTTAGCCGTAGGTTTGGTCATCTCACGAAGTCTCCATGATGGCCTCACTTCTTTCTGATTCTGACTCGTGTACAATCATGTCTACCAGAGGGCTAATATCGGGTCATGTTTGGATCATAGATTTGGTTACTTTGTGGTAAATTTGCAAATAGCTGAGTCACACTTTGCCACTGTATGTAGTGGACACACCCTTGTTAACCGTTGATTCAACACGCCTGGAATTTCTCTGGCCATCACTGTTGTAAGGGTGCTTGTGAAGTCAGGGGATCTCTCTGTGAGTGTCTTTGTATTGTCTTCTGTGGCCGCATGTGTGGTTCCAGCTGACTCGATAGTTGGCATTGTGAGGGCATGTTCTGCAAATTCCCAATTTTTTTTGCAGGCCAGGTCTTTCTGGTAACATACTAGTTGTTCTTCACTGCTAATCTCCACCTATATGAAGGTGTTATACCCAACCATTCTAGAAAATCTCGACCTGAGAAAATACCCATTCACTACTAAATTATTTCAAAACCTGCTTTTGATAAATGGTTTATTTGATGTTAAGCACTGCGAGTGTAAAATACACATTCAAAGGCAACGTTTTTTGATAATGTTTTTTGATGACTAAGCAGACTTTTGCATGTCATTTCAAGTCCTTAACATTGCACCTGTCCATTTTTGGAATTTCCTATAATGCTTTCAGTTACCCTCGAGGTCCATGACATTATGTAAATGTGAAAATTCACCTGTGTTGTATAAGTTTTAACCTTCAGAAAATGGGCATCACTTATGTTTTCTCAAGAGACAGACCAGTTTCTTTAATAACATGCCTTGATTTATAGTCAGGGCAGCCCTGTTACATCGACTCGACCTCTTAAGTGGCTTCAGTGTGTCCACAGGGGACAACTGTAGGCACACCTGAAGTCATAAAAACCTTTTTTGGCCTCTCGGTCTGTTACTATGGATTGATCCCTATGGAAATAGCAGGTCATCGCAAAAAGCCTAGCTTTGTTAGTACTAGTGCAACGTGATGGTTGAAAGAAAATATGATGCAGATCCTTTTGAAAGATATTTAACTTTTTACACGTTGAACTTGACATTTTTGCTCTGGTGTCTGTCACCGTGTGTTCAAAGGAAGGCATCTGTATTGTGAAATCTGAGTGACGAGGACCAGTCGGCCAGTGTCATGCCCCTTCTTTTCTCCCTCGCTGTCGCAGACACACTCTGCTGCTCACACTGAGCGGCAGGGCATTGGAACACTGAGTACCTTCAGCATATATTTTTCACATTCTGCTTTGAGGGTCTCAACCTTAGCTCCCGCCACACACACTCACTGTAGAATACACAAAAAGCACTGATGTTTCCAACCACTGGGCAGCAATGCTTGTGGGCTGCATCATAGCAGTCCAGTGGCAGAGAATAGATTGCCTGTGTCTGCTGTTCTGCTTAAACCCAGTACTGTATGTTTCTTGTCTGTGCTAACCTGCACCTTTCTCCCCTCCAGCTGTGGTGTTTGTGTGGTGAGCAGCAGCGGCAAAGATGACGGAGTATAAGCTGGTGGTGGTGGGAGCTGGAGGCGTGGGCAAGAGTGCACTCACCATCCAGCTCATCCAGAACCACTTTGTGGATGAATATGACCCGACCATAGAGGTACGATTCTCCTCTGTCCTACACATGTTCTACACATTGGTGTTGGGATGGGAAGGTAAACAATGGTTGGTTTTATTGTTTATCATTAATAATTTCCAGCTCCCCTTTTTATTTGTGCGTGGTTGTCAACCACTTTTACATATATGTGGTCGAAATGCATGCAATAATTAAAACATTTAAATAAGAAAGTCCAACCCCACAGTCACTCCTGAACAATATTGTCTGGGCCCTACTGAGAAGACAGCTCGGTCCAAATCAAGTTAATTCAATTGAATTAATTGAATGTCTGTTTCAATTCTCCAAACGGTCAGGCTTGAAAGAAATTCCTAATTTTCTTTTAAGAAGAAATATGTGCGCTGCTGTAATTCTTATATTTTCCTGAAAACAGTACATCGAAAAATATTGCAGACATTGTGAAGAAGAGAGCGAAGCCAGTGAGAATGTTTTCTCCGCGCTTCTTCCTTCACTCTATCCCTCTCTTTCTCACCACGCCTGCCTCTGGCCAGACAATGTCCTTTTTGTGTATTGGCATTCCTGGCCCCTATGCTCTGATAAACAAAGGGACAGCACTCCGTGTTTTTGTGGCTGTGTGTTGGAAGGCTAAACATTGGCTCCGATACCCTGTTCTTCTGATCTCTAGCTGTTAATTTTACCCGACAAGTCGCTGTCCACAGCGACTTGTTAACAGATACCAGTTGATAGACATTCAATCAACATCACATCTGTGTTTTATATATGGGCATGCTGCTTAGTACTCAGTGGCAAAGGATGTAACGACCTCAGTGACCCACAGTTGCCTCAAATTCCACCTGAGCCCTCTGTTTTGTGGCTGACTTTCATTACAGGTTGCTCACCCATACATCTTTACCACCTCTCCCAATCTCTGACTTTCTCCCTTTTTTTCTACAGGACTCGTACAGGAAACAGGTTGTGATTGACGGGGAGACCTGTCTGCTGGACATCCTGGACACTGCAGGTCAGGAGGAGTACAGCGCCATGCGGGATCAGTACATGAGGACAGGGGAGGGTTTCCTCTGTGTCTTCGCCATCAACAACACCAAGTCCTTTGAGGACATTCACCAGTACAGGTGTGTATAAGAGTGAGGCGGAGAAAGAGGGTTTGGGTTTAGGGCTGCAGGGGCACCACAAATTGTGACTTGGATGTAGAGCATTGTGAGATCTGTTGTTGTCGATGTGAAAAGTATTCACTCTATTCACAGACCAGTTGGGGTGGAGGACAGAGACAAAGTAATTTATGTTACTTCTCTTCTAAGCTTCAGTGTGTGTTGCAGGGACTCCCATGAGGTCTTGATAGAGAGGGGTGTGTATGCGTATGTGTGCCAGCTCGCTGCAGTAGTTGGGTGATGTCATGCTGTAGCGTTTAACACGGCTAAAGAAAGCTTAGCCCCCAACTGGAGGATTACAGCACGATGCCAATGAAATCGATCCTGACTCAATTAGAGGAGCGGAGAGAGGTAGCACTTTCAAGGACAGGGAAGGAGAAAAGAGGGGGAGGGGGTATATATATATTCAGCTGGAGATGACAGTGTTTGCTCTCTTTGCCACATTTTGTCTTTCTCATCACATTAGGCAACCTCTTGCACGTGGCAAGTAAAAAAGGCTGCATATTAACTTTGCCACCTCCTCTACAGGTTTGCAGTTTTTTGTGTTTTGTTTCTTACATTCATATTTGTTTGGCTTGCTGCCATTGCAGTCTAGCCTTTTTTGAGCCCAGCTGATACAACTGCTGATATCACTGTAAAACCATTGTGTAACTTGTGGAAGCATGCAGGGATCTTTCATTGGATACTAGAATAGGTGGTGGTCCGGTTAGAGCTGTTGAGTTTTTTTTTTTTTTTTAAGATCTGTGGTCGTTTTACTGACAAAAATAGTCAGAGGCATTTCTGCAAAACCTCTGCTCCATTGGCACATACTTGCATGATATCTGCATAAAACTGGGCAGTGCATCTTCATTTGTTTTCTTCCCCTTTTTAATTGGAACCAGCCGGCATTATTAGACCGAATGCACCAAGACTATATCGTCTTTTATTGTTTGCTGTCATTTTGAATATGCCTGTTAGACTTATAAATAGCTGCATCAACCACCACATATAACAAGGGGATGGTTGAAACATGTCTGCTTTGACATCAAGACTCAGAGCAACTGTGGTCATGAACACCATTTGCAGTGTTGACTGCAGGGCAGGGCTGACTGCAGCGGATGCATCCTGCTGCACTGTGGCTTTGGGAGAAGAAGGGCTGAGCTGATAGATTGATCTGACCCACTCCTCTCTGTCAGTTCCCCCTAGCTGCCTAGCGTTTGGCGCTGGCTGCTGTAGTGATGAGGTAATGCTGTTCGCCGCCTGCCTGTTGTCCATCCCTCCCCCTCCCTCCCTTCCTCTCCGCATCCCTCCTTCAGCAGTGCAGCACAGCCCAGCACCGGCGGGCTCTTGCTCTTCCTCAGGGTCCTAGAGCTCCCTGGGTGGTTTGCTCTCCAGTGGTGGAGCTGCTGTTGTTTATGAAGCAGGGAGGATCCCAGGCAAGAGATCTGTCACTGACTAGATGCAGTGGCCGGGTTTGGGTTCAGGAAACACCCAGAGTTTTGCAATTCAATGTCAACTAATGGACATTTTCTTGTTCTGCAATTCACAGAGAACAGATCAAACGTGTAAAGGACTCAGATGATGTCCCAATGGTGCTTGTGGGAAACAAATGTGACCTCCCGGCACGCACGGTGGACACAAGGCAAGCCCAGGAACTCGCCCGCTCTTACGGCATCCCTTACATCGAGACCTCTGCCAAAACACGACAGGTAGGCAGTGAGCAAGAAGCACACACCGACAACACTATACATGCACTTTGTTCCTTCTCTATCTCTGGTATTTAAAATAACCTTTAAAGGTCCAGTGTGTGGCAGAAATGGAATACAACATTAATAACTATGTTTTATTAGTGTAAAGTCCCCTGAAATTAAGAATCGTTTGGTTTTCATTACCTTAGGATGAGCCCTTCATATCTTCATAGTCTGCCATGTTTCTGAAAGACTAAGGTGACTTGTTGGACTGAAAGGCGCCTAAAGGCGCCACGCACACACACACACACGCACGGTTCATTCCCATCCAGAGCAGGCAGTGATTGTTTTTAAGATTTTCTTTTGATTCACAAGCCACTACTGGTTTAAAAAAAAAAGAAAATCATACTTTATTTAAAACCTTCGTTCGAAAAGTCATCAAATTAAATAAGTTGCATTAGTTATTACTTTTTTTTCAGGATAATTACTAATTACAAAATAACAGGGTAGCTAGTAATCTGCAACCCGTCACATTACAAAAGTAACCTTCCCAACATTGCTGAAGGTCCACCGTCTGAATTCCGTTGCTCCGAAAGTAGATGAGGCGATGGTCCTGAAAGATACCCCGGTTTTAAGAGGGAGGAGTAAGCCGAGGGGTATTCAGCGGTTGCTATCTGCAACCTCACCGCTAGATGCCACTTAATCATACACACTGGACCTATTCATTTCTCCGATTAGTTCATTTTTCCTCCCATCTTTGCAAGCCACAAAATGCAGATTCTATGTAGATTTGAACTCGCCCTGTGCTCCATCATGCTGTAGTAAACAAGTTATCACAGTGTCCCAGTATAGGCTCTGCGGTTTTACACATTATACGCGTATTCATGCCCATGAAGAGCAGTGAATGGCCCGCGGTATGATGTTATTTGTGTTGCTGGAAACATTTTATCATGCCGCAGGCAGTGACTCATAGCCAGGTTACCTTGGCTTGAGAGCAGAGCTCCAGTATGTGAAAGGCTTCATCAGGACAAGTCGCTGCACAGCTCCCACTGTCTCTGACTCACTGTCACACACTATGGAGGAACATACAGTCGCTCGCATTCATCATTGCACCCGCAGAAAGTCCGTCATTCAACCAGAAGAGTATGTAAAGAACTAAGTGATTGACTTCTTTTTAGTCACAATGATATTTTGATTAACAGTGTCTGAAATATCCAGGTTGCCATGGTGATGTTACCAGACCTCTCAATATTGAGTACACCTGAGAGGCTTGCCGTCTTTTATAAGGGGTGTCTTCAGTGTAATTAAAATGTACCATTGCAAGTGCCCAGATCTTTCTGCAACCTGTGTGTGTGTGTGTGTGTGTGTGTGTGTGTGTGTGTGTGTGTGTGTGTGTGTGTGTGTGTGTGTGTGTGTGTGTGTGTTTACAGGGAGTAGAGGACGCCTTCTACACACTGGTTAGAGAGATCAGACAGCATAAGCTGAGGAAGCTGAACCCACCTGACGAGAGCGGTCAGGACTGTATGAGCTGTCGCTGTGTGGTGTCGTGATGCAGGTGAGACATATATCCAGAAATCTATTTTTATTCTTTGACAGTTACACAGCGACATGGAAAGTCCAAATTGGTCTGTTATACTAACATCTGCATGTCTTCTTTTATGCGTTTGACTTCTCATCGCGACTAAAAATAAATGTGAAACCTCAGTTTAACTTTTCACTGTGTCACAGTTTTCCCAGACACAATAAAATGGCATTAACATCGCTCTCTCTCTCCCCTCCCCCATCTGTCATTTCTTTCCCCAGCTGACTGTTGCATGTTGAGGAGAAATGCTACGGCGCGTAGTGGCAGCATGGACTGAAAGATAGAAAGTTAAAACAACTCAATGATGAAACATAAACTTTTTTCAAAAAGAGGAGGATTGAAGCAAAAGCTCTCAAGGAAACCACCAGAGCTGACTGAACCATAGACCTTCATGGAAAGGGGGATTTGGACTGTTGCCCATGTGGCTATCTGAACTAGTCCGGTCCGGCCCCTTTTTTTTGGTCCACGTGTCGACCTGTGAGCAACACCACTAATGACTCTTTGTCAACTCCAGTGTGGACCCGCTGGATGGCTCAACAAGTTTCCTGCTAACTTATTGTTTTCAGTCTCAACACTGGTCTTAAAGGGGGTGTCTCTGACCTCCTCCCACCTTGAAAGCCTAATTCCACTCCCCCTGCCTGCCCACTGGAAGAACTGACTGACTTAAATGGAAAGGACTGGAACATGAATACTCCCTCCTCCCCACCCCACATCGCCCTCTACCTGCCTTTGGTTTCCCTTGAATGGCTGTGTAGAGTAGACCCTTCATTATACTGGATACAAGGGGTGGAGGCTGACATGGGAATGACTATAATTTGTTGTTTAACTGTTAGCCTAGCTGTACAAAATCTTTGATTTGTTTTTTTTATATGAAACGTTTTGTTTGTGATTGCAGAATTTGAAAGTCACAGAGCAATATGTGAGTAAGGGCGTTTATTACAGATGACACCTGGCTTGACATTTTTCACGACCTGCCTGACGTAGTTGGAATTTCTTGATATAAAGATAGATGAATTTCCAGAATTCAGCTGCCTTCTCTCCTTTTCAAATGTTTTCTTTGCTACAGTCAGAGTTGTCTTTGTGGAATAATAATAATAATAATAGTAATGGCTAATGTACGTAGGTTCTGGTGCGATAGGATTATTTACTGTTCAATTTACACAACATTTTGGGAATTAACCACCTCTCATTGCTACTTGTTTTACTTTGGCCTGGGAAGGGGTTTGTGTCTGTAGGAAGGTTGCCTGTAGAAATAGGAGGAAAACCCTGCACTTGTACATTCATACAATGACGGGTTATGGTTTTAGACAAAATGACAACCGGTTGATTTTTCTTGCATTTAATTACGGTAAGTGTATGCTCTTCAGCTCTTATTTACCACATGGTGATAACGGCTATTTTTAGATTGCAAGAATCACTCCTCGTGGATAATAAGGCTCAGGAATCAGGGTCCAGGAAAGTCTCAACAGTCACCAATTAGCTTTGCAGAGTGTAACGCACAAAGTCCTGCCTCAGAGTCAAACTTCAGTTTTTCCTCACACCATGCTCTCCTCAAACTGCTCCTCTTTCTCTGCCACCTCAGTTTTGCAATGGAACAAGAACAGGTCAGGTGCTACTCATGTCAGAACCATATTTACTGTATATCTGGGACTATAGTGTGTAATAGGTGATGGATATTGGGTTATGGGAGTGCGTCGCTTTGTTAAATTAATACTGACTAGCTTGTGCTCTCCACAACTGCATTACTTTGCTGCCTAAATGGAAAAAGACTGCTCTGGATTTACTTCGCCTTATCTTTTAGCTAGTTTGTACTTCATGTATGCAGCAAGCTCTGCCTGAGACGACGAATATGTGTTCTGCTGGCTGCATTGTTTTGTTTGTTTGATTATGTGTGCAACTAAAAAAAAATAAAAAAAATAGAAGTGTGCTGAGTTTAGACATGCGCTGTATAGAATTTGAATTCCCTGAAAAACACTACACTGATTTTTAAAGAAGGGGGTTTTCTGTCATAGCATGTGCGTCTGAATGTGACCGTAAAACAACAGTGTAAGAGCCCAGTTTATGCCCGGTTGTCTTGCCGCCATGTTCTTTTTTAAGTTTCCTTCTCAATACATTGGAACATGGAATGATGATTACTAGAAATTGATACTTTAAGTCGAGGTTATACATGAACAATTCAGAGAATTGGTCATGTATGATAATGTATAGCGTTCCAGACACTACGGGCAGGTTTTAGCAACAAGCTTCAAATGCAAACCTCAGAGAAAATCCCAGACTTCTTCCACGAAAGACGTCGCATGTTATATTTGATTTTATCTCCTGTCAAGGGAAACAAAATGTTTATTTCTAACCTAATTTGATTTTGTACAGTTAAAGGTTCGCTCATAATATGGCTTAAAGAAATATGATCAGTCTGGTCGGTATGGATGGTTGTCGAGTTGTTTTTATCAGTTGAGTGTTCGTTTCTCTGCTTGGAGGAAGGATATGAACTGTGAATGTGTTTTGAGTCTTTAGCTATGTTTGAATGAAGCCTCGTGTTTAAAATTAAAAATATTGTAATAATGCAGGAGTGGATGCTTGGTCCCACTTTTGGCTGTGTTGTTCCTAACTTTTATTTTTTCACCCATTGTGCTCACACAAAAAAAAAAGTGTGGCGTTTGTAACATGTAATTACAGTCCTGATAGTATGCTTGTCCTCTCCCTGTCAATCTTTAAACAGTACATCCATGGTAATACATAGAATTCCACAAGTCTTTGTATTCAAATTCCTGTTTCATTAACTATCTGCATCATGTTGCCACAGGCATACTCCAGCCAGCAAACAATAAGTATACATGTCAGAAAACCTAGAGAGCATGACGGAGACTGTACGGACCAGAGGGAGTTTTGCACAAGGATACAGTGGGCTCAAGGGCTTGTTTCTCCCTTGCAAAATGTGGATGGAGGCTTGGAAGGAATTTATGAAAATGACAACTGTTTAGCTATTTAAGATGTATTTACTCTTCGAAAATGTGGCAAATGTATTGCAGGACAGGAATAAAGATGTCAAGATAAAACCGTGTCTCAACTATCTTAACTTTCACATTATGTTGCTCTCAAATATAAGATTTGCTGCCACCTGCAGGCCGCTATGTGTATCGTACCTGAGAAGGAAAAAACAGAAGGGGGGAAAGAATTTATTTACAGAAAACTTGAATAATGTACTATAACACTGGTGTAAACTCGGCTGAACTATAGCAATGTTCCTGGCAAATACTTTGTTTGAATGGGAGGATCCAATGTACGATGTCTGGTTTACTTGATGGGTGCAAGTACAACTGTGCTCAAGGTTCAAAGCTCATAAATGTTGTGTTTACACAAGAGTTTTACCATCAGCAGTGCCACTTACGAGAGATTTTAGGTTCCACGGGTGAATAGGACAGAACTGTTTTTTTATTTTTTCAAAATGTAATTTTAAGTATTTCTTTGCCCAAATAATAAATTGTCATGATTCCTTCACAGACAAACTGCGTGCGAGTGAGGGCGTTAGTGGTTTGGTCACTTTCAGCAATTGAATAGGAAGGAGGAAGTATGCAGGAAATAATGTCTGGTGGAGTGATAAAAAGCAGCTCAATGAGGTGTGGCATAAGAATATTATATATTTGTAATTTTCCATATTCTCATATTTATACGAATAAATGTGTATACACTGAGCTAAATGTAAAGATGATGGAGAATAGCCAATCCTCACTGATAAATACAATGTAAAAGCACAGTAATATGCATTTTCTAAATAGAGCATTTGAAAGGTTTTTGGATTTGATATTTATTTTACTATGGTAATCCATATGGTACCACTGGAATGAATGGTTTGACGGCAGTCACAGGTCAAAAGGATAAGCATTATTGAAACATTAGCACTTTGCAAATATGACTAAGTGCTACATAGATGTAAAGGAGATAGATAATGCAAGACAGGTACTTGTACAGTAGCAAGGAGCAAAATCAGTTTGACTTATTGTATTTATTGATACTGATGCGAAAGAATAGACAGTTTCACCCCCAAACAACAACCAATGGATGGGTCCGCTATCGGTCATTAATGAACATTATTTATAATACTAATACACATTCATTGAGTCACTGTCATATTCCTGTCTTGTTTGTTCAAGCCATGTTGCCTAGTTAAAGCTTTTTAGGGCAGATGATTTGCATAATTGTGAGGCTGTTCTGTCACTGGCTTTCAAGTGCCATAAAAGCGAGGCGGTTATCCATAAACCCAAGACAGACAGCAAGCCACCATTGGTGAGTGTTGGTGATCGAAAAGGTACACAGAAAATATATTTTCCTTTTGGATAAACTGTAATCATGCCATACTATGAGAGAGTGATTAGGAAAATGCTCCCTAAGGTAAGAATAATCATCAACAATTGAAATAAGAATCTGTTCTCCCAAAAACAAACACATTGTAGAATCCGTGTATATTCTGTTCAGTGTTTGTTTTGTGTTCTATTATTTTTGAAGACATATCTTCGCAAACATGTGGCCCATGAAATACATGTTGCATTGACTTACTTCCAAAGCCTTGTGCCCAGGATGGATCGATATGGTAAGAAGCTAAATAACAACGACCAATTGTTTCTGAACTTATTCAACCTGAGAAAAAATCATCAAGTGCTCTAAATTATATTGTCAGTCTTTCATTTTTTTCAGTTTACAATGATGGAACCACAAAAAACTTGATGAGTTTAACTGGAACCATTCCTGTCAAGTTCAAAGGTAACAATGACTTTGCATTTCATACTGTTTGGAAGCAGTTTAATTATAATCAGAAGCTGACTCAGACGGGGATTCTGAACAATTCAGATTTATAATAAACAATTAAATTAAACAATTCAAATTTATCTGACAATAAGTCAGATAAAGCTCATAATCTCTCAGAATTTGCGAGATAAAATACCCTTTTCCCTTGTTCCTATATACAAGACAAGACCTACAACATTCCTGTCTGCCTGTGGATTGAGGAAAGCTACCCCCAAACTGCTCCCTTCTGCTATGTCAGACCCACATGTGAGATGATGGTCATCAGTGGAAAGTATATCTCCACCAATTGTGAAGTCATGCTGCCTTACCTGGAGGGGTGGAATGTGAGAATTTAAATTATATCTTGTCCTCTTTCACTATAGTCTGCGTGTTGTTACTGATGTTTGCTGGCGTTACGTGTAGAACGGTGTGGTTTAGACAGAGCTTTACATATTTCATGTGTGAAAATCTCCTATCAGGGCGAATGTGACCTAGTGAGCCTACTGCAGGTGATGGTTGTTGTGTTCGGAGACTTCCCTCCTGTCTGCATGCAGCCTTGTTCAGAGCTCGAACAAGCCCCTTGTAAGTTACACTCACGCAGGCAGGAACAAGTCTCCATGTTGTTTCAAAACAATACATACATGCCCTAGATGCAAGTTGATGCTGAGAAGACAGATTCATATCTAGGCCACACCCGATTCAGTGTGAATTTTTATCAACACGTTCTCCCTTGTCAACATGTTCATGAACCTTCTAAAATGAAAACATTTTTTTTATATAGGTTGGCTACAGTTCCACAGACAAGCAGAGGTGCGTTCAAAGACAGATGGAAGTTTGTATCTGAATTTGGCCAGTGAAGATGATGTACCTTTCCAGCAAGAAAATGAAACCAACTGTTAGCTTTGTGGACTGTGTGTGTTCAGTTGGCTGTAATAAAGTGTTTGATCCTGTGTACAGTGTCAGATGGTATCCATTGATTTGTGTTGGGTTAATTCATTAACAATTCAGACAAATAACAGCATGCTGTATTGTTTTTATGTTTTAGAACGTAAATGTCAAGCAGCATCTGATGGGAACATATTGACTGTGTTTGATGTATGTTGTTGATGTTATAAATGTATTTGATTATTTTTTTTTATATGTATTTCATATGAACATAACAAACTAAGATGGCATTTGGATGCTTGTGTGTTGAAAAACTCAAAATGCTTTACAAGCAGCTCATAAAATGATACCTTATCTGCACCCATAAGGCATTTGTTGTGTTCTTATCCATAAATGTGTTGGACTTTTGACCGGTGAATAGAAAAGTTAGTCATTTGAAAAATACACACCCAGCCAGGTACAGCCCAATAGATCATGATACATTTTAGCGTGTGATTTATTACATGTTTTACATAGAATATATCTGACAACTCTTCAGTTACATTGAAAAAGTATTACAAGAGTTTTTTAGGTCACTGTGTTTAAAATTGCGGTGACTTCTGTTGACAAATATTTCATTGGTCTAGCATAAGGTAAAAACTTAGATTAATCACAACCTTTCACATAGAACAAATTAAGTAAACTATTCCCAAAGACGGGACCAGCATCATAACACAACATCTTATAAAAAGTAACAACTCGTGTTGTAAATAAATATATGGTGGGAAACACCTTCAATAGAAAATAGTTGTTTCGTGTAGCTAATTACTTGGTACACGTTTGTGTTAGCCCTTATGAAAGGAAACTCACCTGACCACGCCTGGGTGCCGCTCGTCCGCCGCCGCGTCACACGCGTACCGGAAGCAGTCAGGTGGAATGCCGGAAATTCCTTTTGTTGATCATCGGATGTTTGTTTTTCGGTCCCTTTCTTAAACTATTCATTAGTTGTTTTTGTGTGATTTCTTGTATTGGATTTTGGCGCGTTGACAGTATAGTAATTACTAGTATTGGACTGGAGGGTTCCGTATAGACACCGAATCATTGTAGTCGGGCCCGAGGCTGGGCTAACTTTAGCCTAGCATTCAGTGAAGTCCTGCTAGCCAGCGTTAGCTTGTGTTAGCTGTCAGTCTAGGTATTCTAGTATAGCTGTTCACCTAGCTCATTCATAAGAACGGTGAAAACAACAACACGAAAACCATGGCGGTTGTCAACGAAGGTGCCCTGAAGAAAATGCTGAAGGTAAGCGTTGCGGTGTGTAGTTCACCAACAGTATCACGTTAGCTAGCTAATGTTACCGATACCAAACATGTCGGTTAACGTCAGCAGTTTAACGTTTCCTGGAACAGGTAACGTCAATGCTTAATGACCGGCCTGTATTTACTTTACGTTGCGAACGTTAAACATATGGTTTTATGCATTTAACTGAGATCGCTTGTACAAATCTGTGTTAATTTAGCTAGCTGTTGCGTTTTTGCCATCTAGCATAGCCTCCTAAGCTAGCTAACATCCCTTAAACGTTAACCATAAACATATTTTGAACCACCATTCATAGTTTGTATGTCACGTTATTTACCACAACAATACCATTTGTGTTATACTAACCTAGCTTTACATGTTGTTGAATATGTTCCCTCATAATTAAATGTAGTGTCTAAACTTTGAGTATTTTTACTTGTACTATTCATAATATATGTTGTGTTTGTTATTGTAAAATGAATTTCTGGGTCAATTGGCCATTTTTGTTTAAGTACAGTCTTATTGATGTTTATAATTTAAATTCGATTTACAGATTAAAGTTAAGCATTACTTCACAGTTGATCACAATTTGGAGTGCAGGCCTTTCACAGGTTTGAGACAAACATCACAGATGTCATCAAATTATGTACAGGATCAGAATTAAATTGAACCAATCTGGGAGGGAGAGCAGGTTCCAGCCCTGAGTTTATACTTTGATATTGAGGCTACATTTGTTCACAATCAAACCACAAATTGGGCCTTTCAAGGACCTGGCATTAATTGATATATATATATATATATATATATATATATATATATATATATATATATATATATATATATATATATATAAGCAGATGGCAAGTAAACAACTGCAAACTATGGGCCAAGCCAAAATGACTCCCTAAGTAAATTATTTTTCTTATTAGAGTGTCAGAAATTGTGTCCTAACTTTCTATATATTAACATGCATTACTTGTTCCCTTTCATCATTTGTTGTCATTGTCCAGCAATACAAATACAGAGATCTGACTGTCCGTGAGATAACCAATGTCATCTCCCAGTACAAGGACTTGAAGCCAGTCATGGATGCTTATGGTAAATGTATATTGATCTCCTGTTTTTTTTAATTGTCCAGTCTTAAGTGCTTAAATTATGGTATATATCCAAATTGTTTAGCTTGTTGACATCTTCTTCAATTTCAGTGTTTAATGACGGCTCCACAAGAGACCTGATGAGCCTGACAGGAACTGTCCCAGTGAGCTACAGAGGTAAAGAATGTTTACCTTGCTTTCTAAAAAAAACAGTTTCTCTATAAAAGTAAAAAACAAAAAAAAACATATTACTCTTCGTAGAAACTGAAAGACATTCAGTTTCTGTTTAGTTTTGCTTCTTCACTCACTCACTCTGTCTCTTGTGTACTCACTGTAGCTTGCTCCATTTATCTTGCACAAACAAAGGTTATCTGTAGGCTCCAGTAGAGAAAGTGGAAAATGCCTCACTGTGTCTGCTATGACGAGAATCCACCTCAACCAAAATGCATACAAAGCTTGTGTATCTGCAAAAGAAATTGCCACTTGTATTGGTGTTTCTGAAATATTGGGATCTGCTCGTTTCCCCACTATTCTGGCATCATGGCTTAAATTACATTCATGAAATGGGACACTTTTTACATCATATAGTGAGCCTCAAGCCAACTCTGGTTTTGGGATTACTAACATACATTGCTTACTTGATATCAAGACACGGTTGCAATTCGATTTTTAGCCTGTAAAATGTTAATTTGTTTGATATACAGTACATCATTATTATTGTTTGCGTCATGTAGCGGTCCAAATTGCACCGGAAAACAGAATACATAAGTTTGTCTCAAAGTAACACAGTTCTTCAATTGTAGAGTGGAGTGATGATAATGTTGGCTTAAAAATATGATATAATCATATTATAACCTAGTGTATGTTTGTTTCCTGTAGGCAATATCTACAACATACCAGTGTGTCTGTGGTTGCTGGACACATATCCCTACAACCCTCCAATATGTTTTGTCAAACCTACCAGTGCCATGATGATCAAAACTGGCAAACACATTGATGCCAACGGCAAGATCTACCTGCCTTATCTACACGAGTGGAAGCATGTAAGTGTCAGGTCTTAAGTCACTATTTGTAATTACAGACTGTTTAGGCAAATACTTTGGATTGTTTGAAATACAAAAACATAGAAAAAATAATATAAAAAAAGCTACACATATCTATTATTTAGGTAATGCAGTTATAGAGGATTTGAGGCGTCACCTTGACATTTTTTTAATCTATAAAAGGTGGCTACAACATACAATATTATTTGCATTATAATAGTAAGTTAAACTGTAGCTCCCTGGGATATTTTGGATAGGTCTACCAGTCAGCGAGCACTAAATGGCACAATTACTTGGGCCATAAATGTACCTGTGGCTCTAGATAATATTTGTGGTTTTCTTGTTAATCATTCAAAGTAGCATTTAGCATTTATTGTCTTGCCTAATGAAAACACTTCACTGTGTGTCTTACAGCCTCAGTCAGACCTGTATGGTCTGATTCAGGTGATGATTGTGGTTTTTGGAGAGGAGCCTCCTGTGTTTTCTCGCCCCACCACACAAGCCCCCTATCAGGCGTTCCAAGCAGCTGGACCCCCTAACCGTGAGTGACATCCATTTTTCTTGGGTTGCAGGGCAATCTTATGCCGTGTTCACACCGGACTGGCGCGAATTTGCGGCGCGACCAGATTACATGCAAAATCAATCCACAGACGCGCCGCAGGGCGGTGCGATAGACGCGTTTGAGGCGGCGCGAACAGAACGTTTGACGAGGGGCGAACAGAGCGAAGGACGCGGCGCGAATTCGCGTGAGTTGAATTCTCCCAACTCCAGCGGAGAAATCGCGTGACGCAAAGTTGCGGCAGCCAATCAGCGTTGAGAATCAGCGTTGAGGTAACACAATGGTGATTGGAGCTATGGTCCGCTGATTAAATGATTGCAATATTTATATTTTTGCAATATTACAAGCTGGCAACATTCCTGGGAAAAAAATGCTGTAATTCAGTTTTTCTACATTGTATACACAAAAAAATTGAACTTTTCTCACAATTCTCAAAACTTGAAGCTCATGTATAAACAAACAGACTGATAAACTCTAAATCCATTGTTTTCACTCGAACTTTTCTCACAAATTCTAAATCAACCAGGACTAAAAAGAAACATTTAAACCTTTTGTGAGGGTAAGATTAGTTGCCTAAATTGTTTTAAATTTAACAAGGTGTACTTAAGAAACTGCCAACTGTTAGATTAGATCATTGTATTTCTTCTAATCCATCTTCAAAGCTGTGTTTTATAATTTTGTTGTCATAAATTGACTGTTGACTGGTTTATAACTTGTTTATAACTGTTGCTTACTATTTCATATTTTACAGCTAAAGGGTTGATATTGACGCACAAAATACCAGATTTAGCAGAGCCATGCATACACAGGGGACTGTGTGTGCATTTGCTTTTTAATTATTCTCTTTTCTGAATATTTTTTTCTTAGACATACCCATAGAAGTTTTCCACGGTAAAAATCTATGATGTGTGGGCTTCATATAATTTAATTTGTATACCGTGGCAGTGGTTTAGCTAGTTTCATATCAGAATGTCATAAATCTTCCACTGAGACAATATCTTGAAGATGATTCCTATTATTGCTGCTGCTCGTGTATTATTGGTGTATATTGGTGCTCATGCCTTAATAATTCATCATAGTTTAAATGATGCATTTATTTCCTGAAGCACTAGATGGAGCTCGGATACCACTACAGCACACCATGGACAAATGAAAGTCTCAGTCTGTGAGAGTGAAGGAGATGAATAATGTTTCCACCTGTATGTCCTCAGATCTGATTGTTTCATTATCTCTTCTACCTCAGCTTCCTATATGCCTGGCATGCCTGCAGTCTCCCCCTACGGCCCAACTCCTAACCCAGGGTAAGATATTTGCCAAGCAGTTCTCAAACCTCATGTCCTGGCTTGTTTTTTCCTGCTTTCTTGAGCAGAAGCACTCTTAAACAGAAGCACTCTTATTGGTGACACACTTTGCAACAGGTTTAGTTACATGTATAGCTAAAGGTTAAAGTTGGAATAGAAAATATGAACAATTTACACTTTTTTTTTTTTAAATCATTTAACTCTTTGCAGAGGCTATCCAGGATATCAATACCCAGGGGGCAACTCTTACCCGGCCACTGCTGGACCTGCACACTACCCCAACCAGACTCCAGTTTCCACAGTGGGTATGTATCACAGTAAACCAATTGTGACCCGGTGATATACCCCGCACAACGCCCAGAGTAAACTGGAGCCAGAGACTACGTACCAAACATACGTTTTATTGACAAATTGGGTAAACTATACCTAAATCATGTGGGACTAAAACTGCACTGCCAGGGAGGTCAGTGTAGAGCTAAATAAAAACAGTAAATAGTCACACAAACCAAATAAAACATACTTATTCACAGCAAACACAAGAAGTAACACAATAGTAAAATGCCCATGTAAAATATATGGCTGCTCTATCACTGTGTCCCTCTCTTCAGCACAACACAAAACCCCACAAGCTAAAATCAAACATAAAAAGGCCAATGTAATTGATTATTTTAAAAAGGACATGTGAATGTAAAAGGCCTGGGTGCTGTATTTCTTTGTCATGGTTAAATGTTTTAAGTTTAAAACTGGCACAGGTTTCAAATGCTTTTACAAACTACAAAAGCACATCAAGATCCTGATGAAACTCAGAAACTCAGTGTCTGCACTCTTCTGTTTAGTATTACAACACAGTGATTTAATACTTGCACCACTGAAAAAACAATACATGTCCTCCTTTCTATGCACTTAGTTAAGTTTGAATTAGGACGCTTGACCTTTTGACTCAAACTCTCTCGCCTCTCTGTGACTTCTGTGGCGCGCCAGTGAAAGGTCGTTAGTGTAACTAGAGTGGGGGGCATTAAAGGCCAAAGTGTAGGATGGATCTGAAATTAAAGGCACAGCCTCCAGCTATCACACCCTACACCTCAGACACGGTTTTAAATTTAGGATGGGAACAGTGACGCCACACAAAGACAGACAACCTCTGATCAGGGGACCCATCTGCTGCTCCAACATCAGTTAGCAAGGACCAGCATGCATGATTGGCTTTAGCTGTCTACCATATTTAGTAAAGGAAAATAAATGGGTTTGCCTGAAGACTGCTCAACTATCTGTGTGTGTGTGTGTGTGTGTGTGTGTGTGTGTGTGTGTGTGTGTGTGTGTGTGTGACTGGAGGAGTATTGTGAAAATTAAAACTTGACAGCAATAATGTCAATTATTGTTACGCAATACAATAAAACATCATACAGCGTATACAGTTTACAAAAGGTAGTGTTACTGCTGGGAAGTTCTATTGGATTGTATTATGAGAGTTTATAAGGTTTTCTTTTCCAGTAACGGAGTATAAATTGTTAAAATGTGTATTCAGTATCCTACTCCTACAGTTTTCATAATTACCTCCTTTGCGAGGGCATTCTGATGACACTTGTCCTTTTGGATACCACTCAAGCTGTAACTTAAATGAATGAGCGTAGAATGTTGGCTATTTATTGACTAGTGAAATGGACGGAAAGACTCAAAGTAGTATAACAATTCAACATTATACAATTGTGACTTAAGGATCCCCTTTTTCAGATTAAGTCCTTTTTCCAGTTTGACATGTAAACCTCTATTTGGATAAACAAATTGTAATCTTGTCAGGATGGTCAGTTTATTATTATTATTATTATTATTATTTGTTTTGCCTGTTTGTCTAACATCACTCCTGAACCGCTTCTTTAGGCCCAAACAGAGATGGCACCATTGGCGAGGACACCATCCGTGCATCTCTGATATCAGCTGTGAGTGACAAGCTTCGCTGGAGAATGAAGGAGGAGATGGACAGAGCTCAGGCGGAGCTGGATGCCCTGAAGCGAACAGAGGAGGATCTGAAGAAAGGGCATCAGAAGCTGGAGGAGATGGTCTCAAGACTGGACCAGGAAGTGGTGAGAAATCCTCTTCCTGCACCTCTTTTTAATGTTATATCAGTATTTTTCCGGTCCTCTACAGGGACAGCTATTTGGTCTATAAAAAAATGAAATAAAGATATGTTTGTAATCATTTTGTTTCTATTAGTCTGAGGTTGACAGGAATATCGAGCTGCTGAAGAGAAAGGACGAGGAGCTGAGCGAGGCCTTGGAGAAGATGGAGAACCAGTCGGAGAACAATGACATTGACGACGTCATCGTGCCCACAGCTCCGCTGTACAAACAGATCCTGAACCTATATGCTGAAGAAAACGCTATTGAGGACACTATCTTTTACCTTGGAGAAGCCCTTCGCAGGGGTGTAATAGACCTCGAGGTTTTTCTTAAGGTGACCACGACAACTACAGCTAATATACAACACAATGTCTAATCAGCCTACATAGTGAAAACGGCACGTTAGCAGAGCGTCAGCCTTTATAGATACTTGTAGTGGTTAAAAAAAGAAGACGCTTATCTGTTTAAAAAAAAGACATCTGAAACGCCTCCTGTATAGACACTCCTTCAGGGACACGGACCTATACACACCCCTCCCCTCTGCGTTTCGCCTTAATGACTCTTATTCTCTTTTGTTACAGCATGTTCGTCTTCTGTCCAGGAAGCAGTTCCAGCTTCGTGCCCTCATGCAGAAAGCTCGCAAGACTGCCGGTCTTAGTGACCTCTACTGACCCGTACTACCAGGAAACATTCATATTTTCTCGCTCTCTTACTCACTCCTCTCCCTCCTCTGTTTTATTCCCCTTTTTAATGTCTTCTTGAAGCGGTCCTCTTTTAAATCTCAATAAAATCTCTTCTTGTGAGACAGAAATCTGAAAAGCAACAACACAACATTATATAAAAACACAGCAATCATGAATAGCTGGGCTGTACTGTGTTGCCACATTTCTCATTAGGATATCATTTGTATTTTGATCTGACCAAATACTTCATTGGGACAATTATCAGTCGTGGCCCTTTCGCACCAATATTAAATAGAAACCACTGTGACCACATTGTGAGCCAGGAACTGCTTAACGCTCATGCCATGTTGGTAGAAGTGAGGCGGGAGCCTACTTGGTGTTGGCCCTGAGTGTTTGTGGGTTGGCCTCCAGTGAGATAGTGTGTCGACATGTATATGTTGCAGTGCAGGGGAACCCACAGATTCTGTTTGCAGTCACTTTTACAGACAAAGTAATTTGTCTAGTAAGCACAAATTGTTAGGGGCTAGTAGAGAGGGGCTTTGTCGAGAGCCCCATATGTCCACTCCTCTCATATTGAAAAGGTTAGGCTCTGATATAAATACCCAGGGCAACCTTTCAGGAAGGTCATGGGGTTCAGCCTCAGGATTGAATGCTGCATGAAGTCTGGGTCATGTTCAGTAGCCATGGAGTCAAAGGGATCACTTTTTATACAGTAGAGGTGATGATGAACATTGACATGGAACTGTAATTATTCGCTCTCTTGTTTGAGTCTTTTAATGGGCTAAATTGTGAGCCCCCTTTCCACTTGATCACACTATTACTTGTATTTCCTGTTTCCCTGTGTCTCTTTACAAGGGTGTGAGAGGTTCTTTGTGTCAGTTGCTCAGTTTTCCCCTCCAGTCTGACCGCATTAACCAGTCAATCGTGTACAGTGTCTCTGTTGAAGGTGGATGAGAGTCTTGATAGGCTTTATTCGAAGGTATTACAAAAGAAATGCAGATTTTTTTTTTCTGTCCACTTATTCTCAGTCCTGCTGAGGGTTAGGTTTTCAGTAAAATAAGGAAAACGTTGTGAATATAGCCAGAGCAAAAAAAAGATATTGTACTAATCAAAACGTTAACTTATGTAAAGTTTTCAAACATGTCTCATTTAAATTAGCCTTTTACTAAATGCACTTTGAATTGTATGATAGAATATCTGCTGTTATTTTTTTCTTGTTTCCAATTCAACCATAGACCACCTGTTCTTTTTATATCTGTAGATTTATGTAAATCAGTACAAATAAAAGAAATCTGATTCAATGATTCATCTCTCTGTAATTATTTCATTGAGCAATATTATTTCTCTATATATTTTTCATTTCTCAACAGAAAAGAGTTAACAGTGTTTTCTCTGTTGAACAAACCCAAACCACAGAAATGACTAGCTGTAATTAACATTAATCAAACACATAAACCTTTAACATACTGGTTATTTGTAAGCAGGTGCAGCAGCATGTACCAGTATGGTCACCGTGCCACAATGTCACATATTGAAGCTAGGGATTGAATTTAGATCGCCTGCATAAAACCCTCTAATCTGCCTTGTGTGTTGACACACAGAGAAAGGCTGAGTCAGCTTCCCTGTGAGCACATTTAAAAACTGCCTTTTGCTAATTTGGATGACAAACAGGAGGACAACGGACAGACTTGTATCATCATCCTGGCAGATTTATTGGATGTTACGGCAAAGAAAAGGCAATATCCAGCTGCCTTGACAGGTTCAGTTCCTCAGTGAGTTAGGGGATTAGTAAACCGTGTCTAAAGTAACACTAATACATAAATAGATCTTAACAGTATTAACAGCTATAAATAATACCATAATTTTTCTCTTGATGTACTCTTTACCAGTAAAATAAATACAAAACCCTTTGAGGTTGTTTAGTGTGCGCTAACAAACACCACCTTCAAGATTATTACATTGTTATGATTCATATCCTGACCCATCCTGACCCATGATTGTAGCTGACTATTTTCCACTGGTTCGCTGTTATCTCTTTGCTGAGTTAAAATATAGCAAGTCTTAAGATGTACATTTTAAATTGTTTCTTTATCTGTCGGTGCACTTGTGGTTTTGCTTGTTTACGAAGGCTTCACTGCCAACCAGTAACGGTAGCGTTGCCTTTCTCAAATGATACAATACTTTGGTACCCAGTATTGTGTATCAGTGACATTGTAACTATAAATGGATGTGAAGGCCTCCACATAGGGAATGGAATGTCCCTGTTATACTCCAAATGAAAAAAAAATAAAACAGAGATTACCAAGTGGTGAAACAACAGCTGGCAACAATCACAGAATACACAATAAATATAAGCTACGAACACGGAGTGTGCAGAAGAACAGCAACAGTGCAGTTAACATACAGTACATATAATGTAAATACAATATGCAAAGGCCTTTTTTATGTGGACAGGACAACAAATAGACACATCTTTCCATCCAACACAGGGTGAGCTCAAAGGCTGAGCTCAAAGGCTGAAGGTGGGAGTTAGGTTTCCGAGAATTCAGTCATGGAGGGAGGAGGACGGGGAGCAAAGGAAAAATGACATCCATATGTGAATATCTCAAGGCAAAATCTAGCTTCCACTGGTTTAGCTACAAACACTAAGCCTTTCAGAAGTTTGATTCGACTGTTGCAGTTATGGGGCAAAGGAGGGAGACAACCACACGGTGTACAGGGTGGTTTCAGAGTGGATCGGAGAATTCAGAGGAGCGCTCTTCAGAGGCTGAGCTCCTTCTGTACGCCCCACAGGGTCTCAGCGCTGGTCACCAGCTGCTTCTCTTCGCCGGGCTTCAGTGTCATGTGAATCACATCCGTCAGGCCGCTGTTGCCCAGGACACAAGGGATGCTCAGGAAGACCTCGTCCTTCACTCCATGCATGCCCTGTCAGAGGAAGGGAGCGCGCCACGGTCAGGGTTTGCGGGTCATTTTATATAATAAATGAAGAACGTACAGTGTGTTTGTGGGAAACTGATCAATACGATGAATTTCCTCATGGAGGATTTGCCAAACGGCTTAATGTGGGGTTTGCTCCCAATCTTCTCACCTGGACCAGTGTGGACACAGGGTGCACTTTGTGCAGGTTCTTCAGGATGCTTTCCACCAGGTCAGCCACGGACATACCAATGGCCCAGGAAGTGTAGCCCTTCAGCTTGATAACCTCGTAGGCCCTGCAGTGCACACACATAATAGGGAAATACATTAAAAGTGAGAACGGCATGTCTCCTATTCAATTCAGTTTATTTTGTACAGCCCAAAATCACAAATTTGCCTCGGAGGGATTTACAATCTGTACACATACGACATCGCTGTCCCAGACTGAAGAAAAAAAGAAATCCAAGTTATCGGTCACCTTTGGTATTCGGTACTGTGTTTGCTCGTTGTCAAAATTGACTGACTCTTGAATGTTCATTTGCTTTGTGGGGGGAAGTGTATACTTGTTATTACCTAATCTTTGCTGTGCTGAGCTTGATGTATGCAGAGTGATAAATAATAAATCTAGTCCATGCGAGTTAGCCGACTGAACCTGATCATGAAGGTAGTGCACCATAAACTCAAACCTGCTCCTTCGTCTGGATTCGTACAGTACAGTTTCCTAAGTATGCTTTCAACATAACGTGAACGGACTCTGATGTCTCCGTTTCATACACTTAAAAACGTCACCATGTAAAATAAGGCCTCTGCTCTGTTGGCCATGCAGATGGTGATTTCCTTTGTTCTCTGTTGAGACATCCATCGTGTACGGTCACCCTTCGTCTCTCTTCTATCTTTTATTTTCGACCTGAAACCTTTGCAAACGTCTTTGATAAATCGTCTATTGGGTTGTACACGGTTGACATCTCGCTACTGGAGATAAGTCAGGTTGGCGGACCGTGAAATGATGGCACAATATCAAAGTTCACAGGCCAAACTGTTGCAGATTCAGAACTTACTGTCTTACTTCTGAAGATATAACACAGCTTCATATTACAAAATACAACAACAGGCATAAGTAACAAATATAGCAATGCTGATTAGGTAGCTTGGATACAGTAATTATTTTGGGGTGAACCTGTCCTTGATAAGCATATCATATTGCCTGCGGTTTCATTAATGCAGACCTGGTAGCAAAAAGTGAGGCCATGAGCACAACTGCACAGTATTATGTTACAGAGCACAGCTATTGTGTTTGTACTGGCTGCCAGGCGCAGTAAGCCCAGTAGTGAATACTGTGAACCCGCCTCTGCTTGCCATTTGGCCTGCAGCCCTGGTTAAATTCCTCACAGGGCATAGGCAGCGCCAATGGATTCAACAGCGCCTGCATTTTTTAGTTGTCTTTGTGTTAATAGGCAACCGGGACTGAAAGCGACTAAACCCTCAAGGTCTGTTTCAATAAAACATAGTATAAATGGCTCCATCTCAGAGATGGACAGATTGCCCGCAGGCACGTGGCTTTATTGCTTTGCAGATTAGAATGATGACAAAAAAACGTGGTTTGCAAGGTAATTCAGGGAGTGCATTGAGCTCATTAGTTGTTTACTGGATTTGTACTCACCCATCAACCACCAATTTATGCACAGCCTTCCAGTTCTCACTGTCATCCTCGGCCCCCATCTGTGGGTTGAGGCCCTGCAGAGAAACTCCAGCAACATTCACTCCGCTCCACACAGGCACTATGAGAGACCGGCACACAATAGTGAAATATTAGTTAATCCTGTCCACATTGCAACCATGTCAACATAAAACATGCAGTTGATGTAGCTGTAGTGGTGTAGCTAAAGTGGTACAGTGGAAGGGGCCGGCAGAGATTGTATTTTTAGTCAGGGCTGCATACCACTGGAGTCTCCGTGCTCTCCGATGATCCAGCCGTGGCAGCTGGAAGGGTGGATGTTGAGCTTCTCTCCCATGAGGTGGCGGAAACGGGCAGAGTCCAGGTTGGTGCCAGAGCCAATGACGCGGTGACGGGGGAAACCACTCAGCTTCCAAGCCACGTAGGTCAGGATGTCCACTGTAAGGTTAAGGAGACGAGAAAGTGACGGTCATTTCATCTGCGCCATTTGAAGCCACACCTTCTCTCACATTCCTCTCCTCCATCACCCATTCGCACTACAGTCTGTCTGACCTGGGTTGGACACCACCATGATGATGCAGTTGGGGCTGTACTTGACGATGTTTGGGATGATGAACTTGAAGATGTTGACGTTGCGCTGCACCAGGTTAAGGCGGCTCTCGCCTTCCAGCTGGCGGGCACCGGCTGTCACCACCACCACTTTGGAGTTGGCGGTCACACTGTAGTCTGACAAATTGACAAAGGAGAGACGTTCTGATGGAGCTACAGAAGGGTAGGGTCAACTGACATACCACAGTGAAAACAAGGTCTTCAAGAGTCGAAGGTTGCAGGTATTTTTGTACATTCTCACCTTTGTCTGCTACAATCTTGTGTGTCTTGAGGAAGAGGGATCCGTGCTGCAGGTCCATGACCTCACCTTTCAACTTGTCCTCCATCACATCAACAAGGGCCAGCTCATCACACAAGTCCTGAATACATGCATATAATTAGTTATTCTGACAACTCATTACACACTTTATACCATGCATCTTATATTACATGGATAAAGCTACAGTGAGGCTTATTCAAAGTGGCTGAACTAGTAGTTATTAGGTGTGTAACACGGATATAAAAGTGAGGGAAAACACTATTCACTTCTGCCTTGACTGTTTAGCCACCTTGTTAGTTGTAACCTGGTTTCTCTTTGCCTCTGTTGTTCCTCAGCTGGCACAGTTAAGTTCATCTAAGTTTGGGCTTTTCAAGGGTTTATCTTAAGCTCCTTATAATAACTCCTGTAATAACTGTAATAACTCCAGCCACACACACATTCCGCAACTCTTTACGTCACACATCGTCTCTCTTTCTTTCGGTCTCACCTTGAGCAGTACGCTGATGGCAGAGGCCATGCCTACCATGCCGACACCCACCACCGTCACCTTGTTCAGGCTGCCAACAGGCTCCTCCTTCATCACATGGCTGATCAGCTTCTCCTTGGTGGACATCTGCAGGAAGTAAGGAGGTATTTTGGAAATTGTAGGTCAGTGTCTCAGTGGGTAAATAGAGTATAAAAAGGGGGAGTTGGGTGGAATCATAGAGGCAGTAGAGTAGTGCCAATATATGGCACAGTGTGACGCGTTGTTACCAACAGGCCCACACGAGCGCTTA
Organism: Myoxocephalus aenaeus; assembly: GCA_038501785.1. Classification (NCBI taxonomy): domain Eukaryota; kingdom Metazoa; phylum Chordata; class Actinopteri; order Perciformes; family Cottidae; genus Myoxocephalus; species Myoxocephalus aenaeus. Next base: position 6,740,667 of record JBAMJR010000350.1, on the reverse strand, counting down.
CGGGACTGCTTACTCATCTGACAACTACGGACGGAAACATGCAGTTCCCTTTTCATCTCGGTCACAAAACTGAAAGTTTGCCCTTCTCATCATCCCAAAACATAACCTCTTTGACAATCCCAAGTTCCAGTTTGATACTCATTACTCGCGTCTCATGTTTACTTCCATAAATGGTTTGCGGAGCCACTCTGAGTCTCCATGGCAACCCCTGCCTGGGAAAGTACTGCAGCGCGTATCTGTGCAGCACAGACCATTCATGGCTGGCGTCACTCACTACTTTATGTTTCCTGATTGAGACCGCTAACGCTTTCAGAGGTTTACGTCATCAGCATGACTAAATGTGTTTCCCCTCTGTTATGTGGAGACAAGCACGTCTACATGACAGGATTATTACACTGTAATACCTTCCTGTAGAGCATGTGTAAGACCTCTACATGGGTTTTTTGCACACAATGGTTAAATATGGTAAGTGGTACAGTCACACCCAATATCCCTTTATCCAATTATCTCTCGCACAGAGGTGAAAGCTGACAACATGCCAGGCCCTGACCCTGAGGTGAGATGGGTTTGTGCTTCACAAGAGGACCCTTTGTTCACAGTAAATAATCTACTTCTTCAATACCAACCAGACATATTCCTATTGTAGCAAGACTAAATGAGGATTACAAGAAGGATTAGTAGTGGCTGAAATAACTTAATGGTATGTAGTAAGAACGAGATATCTGCAGCAGACCACTAAGATCTGCTTCCCAATGGCCGGCACATGAAGGCGGTCCACTTCCTGTGTATGTGTGTGGCTCAGGCGGCTGTGTGGATGGTGGTCGCCATGGTCAAAGCAGAGGTCAAGACAAAGAACCGGATACAACAATAGAGACTCAAGCCACCTGCACTGTAGGTTTGTTAACCTAAACATCCCAAAAGGATGTTTCCTATTTTCAATTCGCGCGGGCCCAAAAAAATATCAGCAATTTATTGAAGATATATGTCCAGGATTTACATCAACGTTCTTAAAATCCATTTATGTAACTGCAACAAGTGGACTGGGACATTTCACTGGCAGGCCTTCCTCCAGTTGCTTCTGCAGTTTCAAACACAAACAAATCCTTCATTACAATAAATGAAATGTAACACATGTAGCCGGATGGGTACCCAGTCATAAGCTGAAGCTGGTGCCAGACTTATTCGTAATAACTAATAAACACTATCGATGCTATCCAGCGACACGGCCCTCTCCGTATCCTCCTAAAATGCGCATCAGGTTGCAGAAGCCCCACCCCCCTCCTCAAAACTACTTCTATCAATACAAGCAAACGGGAAAAGACCCCAAATAAATAAGTTTCCGAAGACCCAAAGTACTGGGTTGTATATGTTTTAGTTAGCCGGGTTATCTTACCTTCAGGCTTCACGTAGACAGGTGGAAACACGGGGCTGTATCTGGTCCTGTGCCGCTTTTCCGCAGAAGTGGTTGCTGCAGAGGGGGGAGTCTCCTGCTATTTAAAGACAGCCTCCTCCGCAGACGTTACGTGCGCACATGCTAATGAGCCGGGTGGATCGCCGCGCGTGCAGAGTGTCACGTACGAGCCAGGATGCGGCTTTGCAAGAGCTCGCAACATACTTCCATTTGTTTTTACATTTAGTTACTAACTAGTCCCTCGCTCTGTGCTTGATTAAAGCATTACTTTTTATACCGGCAGTGGAAGAGGGTCTTGACGCGTCGATGATGTTAGTTTAGGAATGCTGGGAAAGATTATCGAGGGAAAAGATTATCGGTTGTCAAGATGCTTGCCTGTCGTTTCCCTGTCTGTCACACAACTAGGATACAGTGAACCACCCGGATTTATTTTACGACTTAATTTAAAAACACTTAAAATCGGTTATTAATGCAAGTGGAGGTTCTCGTAATGTGGCGGACACTAACCGGAAATGGTCATCCTGGAGGTGGAAAAGTACCGGTATGTCTTTGAGGGGCCGGGTTTATTACGTCATCATTCACCATATCAGCAGCATTTTAGCGCCCCCTCCTGTCTAGTTAAAGATATTACAAGAGATACGGCATACACTTTAACAATAAGCCATCTGTGTTACCTATCTGAGGAATGTTCGTAGTCTCATAGAGCTGATTCGACTTACAAAAGATAGAAGGCTTGTGTATCAGTTACAACTTAGCATTTCGATTTTTTCATTGTTCTACTCTGTGCTGTCAGACTGTCCAGTACTAGATCTTTTGTATATATTGTCATGTGGAATTTCTTGATAAAAAAAAAAAAAAAGTATTTCTGAGTAATCCACAATTTGGAGAGAAAAAAAACAGATGGTATCATTCACTGAATGCTGTATGACAAAACATGTACATAGACAAAACTAAGAAGAAGGATAAAGCAAATCCACAGCAGTTAAACCAGCTTGACAGAAAACCTTTGCCATGCCAATAACCATTTTCTAAACATGCAAGAACCTGTTTTGAGAATCAAATGTTGTGTCCTTAGATGGGTAATAAATGATTTACTTTGCACAATGGAGTAGGCCTAAACATTAATGTCACAATGGATTAGACTCCCACTTACATATTCCCCCTTCTGTTTTAGGTGAATATACTATAGATATGCTTGTTTGTTTTGAAATAGATGTTTACATGAAGTAATTATCTTTGTTTTGACCCCTTTCTCAGGCCAGTCAGATTGAAGCAAGTAAAAGTGATTTTTTAAATCACTTTTTTCCTCTAATCAAGATCATTTATGACTTGCACTTGTTACACTAAGTAGTCTGTTGCCTGCTGTCCTGATGAACAAAAATTTAAAAGATGTCCGTTTATGATTTGATGATGTTATGAATCACGAGCCACTGCCCTCTCTGCTCTATTGTTATATGATGATTCCACATCCTGCTATGTAATCTCCTTTCACTCAAACCCGAGAGGTGTTTCAGCAATCGGCTGGCTTTACTTTAGACAAATAATCTAATCAGCTGTCAGGCGAGGTTGACCTTTTGCAGTGGGGTGGGTATCTTTAACTTTTTTTAAATATTAGTGCAAAGGGACAGTTCACACCGACAGAGGTGGATACATTACATCAGAGAAAACATGAGAAATCTAGAGTTAACAAAAAACAACAAGAAGAAGAAACACACCAAAAATAGATATGGGTCTGGGCGGTCCGAAGCAGATAAGCCCAACTGAGTGACTGGAAGGCCAAACCCAGCTGATCTCTCATTGTACCCTCTCTGCAACAACAAGTAGAACGCTGCTGGTGATAGGCGGTTAGAAACCCATCCACCAGGGTGCTACCAGCACAACAGGAACAAAACACACACAAACAATACAGTACAAATCTGATGAGTTGATGGTGTATACACTGTGTGAAAATAACACACCTTCTCTGCCTTCCCGAACTTCTGCAAGTCTTCATTATATAGATCTACTAACATTTTCAGACAGTTAGCTAGTTTTAAATGTCCATACAAATCTGTCCATTTATTTTTAGCAATCCATTGCTGCTCTCACTGGACACACCCCACCCACCCACAACATACAGTCAGTGGGTATGACCATGGACAAAGAAGAAGGCCCTGTGCAATCAAAATAAAAGAGCTCGAGTTTTGCAAGAAAAAAGAAACACAACAACAACATTGTATGGATTTAGTGGACGTAATGGACACCCTAGTCGGGCATCCGTGTGTGTGTGTGAAAAAGTTTTAACACAGTGCTCACCTGTTCCAGCCTCTTATTGGTTTGTATCAATCAGCCACTGGCGCAATACAAGCAGTTCACCAACAGGAGGCACAATCGTAAAGGCAGTAAAACAACCTCCAGGCTCTTTTCCACTCTGCCAACATTAACACATGGACTTTATTAATGCCCGGGGTAGATTTGTTGTTCAGACAAAATATTCAGCATCCACAGTTAAAACAAGGCACACACTCATGGCTCAAAAGACAACATTTGGAGGTAGACAGTGTCCTGCTGAATCGATCCTCACTTAACAATATACAGTACCACATTGAATCAAAGGTGCCTACATTTTCAACTTAGATCCCCAGAGCAATGCTCCTTAAATGACAGTCCTTCATCTTCAGCTAAAACCACATCCAACACATGTTACCTGATAAAATTCGAAACACTGCCGGAGAAGTTTCATTAGATGTGTGTGAAATCATACTTCATCTTCCGCTGTTTAATGTCCTCAGTTTGCCTACAGCGATATACTCAAAACTTTCCCCAGACTCGAAGCAACTTCTTGCCCTTGCTTTTTCTCTATCTTCCACCACTTCTTTCAATGGTCTCTGGAGCGTGCGCCAATTCAATCACAGCGAACCCCCCCAGTGGAATAAAGACACACTAGTTTGTCATGTTAGCTTCCCCTCTCACACCACAGGGTCAGTTGCCAACACGCTGTTATTGCGCAGGGCATTGGGACCGAGGTGTATCTGCAGATGGTGATATCCTACCTGTCTCAGCTTGCCATGTAATGGAGAAGAATCTAATCACCTCGCCACAGCCTCCTCCTCCAGCCTCTGTTTAGAAATAGAACTGAGGCCAGAGAACAAGGCCACATCAATCATAAAAAGGATTTAGGAGGGAGCGAGATCCCTCTCACAACTCTGTCAGAACAACATCCAGCAAACTGACGTTACCTTCCTTTACCTCAGACAGACACATCCTGAACCAAAAGCATTTAAACCCACAATGCCATCTGAGTTCTACTTTTTTCTGTACCAATTTGTCCTTCCTTGTCTTTCAACATGAATCAAATACTTTTCTTCCTCTTTCATCCCAGTCACTTTTAACCTTCCTTTCCTTCATATCTTTCTCCCCTTCATTCACTGCTCCCAGCTCTAACTCTCCTTGCTTTTCCTGGCTTCCAGTTTCGCTCCATGCACACCTTCTGTCTACGATTGATAACATTCCCGATGGAGCTCCTTTATTAGCCACCCACAGGCAGATTAACCAGAGCAATAATACACCAATCAACAGCAATTATGCCGCGATAAACCCAGGGAGAGCTCAGCTGGGTGCTGAAAAGGATGGGGCAGTGGTAGAGTGATTGGGGGTGCTTTAGTACAGAGTTAAAGGTTGCGTGCCTGTGCATACATTTACATGTTCTACAAGTACATTAAATTGAGTGTACTTTGTTTTTTGCCTGCTGTCTTAATCCCTTCATAGGGCATGTTATTATAATCAGATGTGAAATCAGTCCTAGTCCCCAGGTCCTTATCAAGTGCTAATTGAAGTCATGATCAGGCAGGTTGTATTCTCAGCTGTGTAGTATCAAAGTCATTATTGAAAGTAGAAGCATGAGTGCAGCAAACCAGCAGAATAAATTGAGGTTTGGAATCAATATGGTGGTATCATTACTCTCTGAGTGCGATATTATGATTGAAGGCATCCCTTCTCCCATCATTAGAGCATATTAAAACACTCCAGTTACAATGTTGGCACTTGTTAGTTTTTGGACTTCGCTGCCTAAACAGCAGCCTGGCATTGTTCTACCGCAGCTAAATGATGATGAAAACGAGTGGAAGCGTGGATATGAGTTTCCTGCCTGCAGGCATTCCCGCACCAGCCAAGTCTGATTTCAAGAACAGCTGTGTGGATTTAACCTCCCCTCCCCCTCTGTTTCTTTTTTTCACTCACAAACATGCATTCACACAAGTGCAAGTACACATCAGCATGTGCACAAGCATACGCACATGCTTGCATGTCCATAGAAAAACACTATCAGCGTCTACTTTGTAAAGGCAGACCAACGACCCCGGACTCCGTTTACTGCTGTGTAACTGGGAAGGCCACCAATCTTTCATTTCCAGATCTGCTTTATACCAGCGAACTTGCCAAATTGTGTTTGCAGATGCATCAGATTAGTACCCCCCAACTAGCCTCAGAAACAATAATCCAACTCTCATATCAAAGTGGACCTCTAATTATGCTTTGCTTACTTCATTAGGGTCTTTTAAGACTTGAGCTCGGCGCAGCAGCTTGTGATTAATTCTTGCAATTCCAGTGTCAAAAGGCTGCGCTGTGATTCTGGTAATTGGCACAGAGAAACACCTAGACACTCAGTGGGCACAGGATCTTCATTTCACCTTAGTTTCACTGAACATGTATGTCACCTCCAACCTTGCGGTGCCTCAGCCGACGACCTCCAAAACTTAATCCTGGAGCAGAAAAAGAAAAGGAGACATTTACCGTTTCTTCGAGCATGAAATTAAATACATTTCCTTTGGCTGTCCCACCTCTAATTATTTCAGAGGATGTATGACAGTGTCACTGTTATTTGTTAAGGACAGTGTACACATTGTATTGTAGACTGTCGCAGGTAGCTTCACATTATTTTACATGTCACTGGGGAAGCTCTGCGGAGCTTCTGTCTCCCATTCCAGTGACCTTAACACCTGTGATTGATATGGGAGGGGAGATGTGCGTGTGAAGGCATGGTCTACTCTACCCAGTGTGTGTGTGTGTGTGTGTGTGTGTGTGTGTGTGTGTGCGCGCACACATGTGCACATGGATGTGTGTGTGTCTGCGTGCATGTCTGCGTGCATGAAGGGGTAAGGTTAATTGAAGTTGTTAGAGTGAAAATGATTCCCTCAGGGTGAGACATAGCAGGTGGAGGCAGTGGGTGGGTTCAGCGGTGGGTGACGGAGAGGGATCAGCAGAGAGGGCGGCAATGGAGGGTTAAAGCAAAGGGGGGTTGGTGGGGGTCAAAGGGATTGCTCTTCAACCCCAGTGCTCCAAGGCAGTGATACATGAGGATGGCGATAAAATGATTCACCTAAAGGTCAGATGTGTCTGTCCTTCCCTACATCTGACCCCTCACCCATCCCTGTTTTTGCCTTGATTTCACTGCTTAACAGCTAAATGTGGACAGATGAAAACATATTTAAATCATGTCTGCATAACCTGTGCTAAACCAATCTGTGTGCTCCTCCCCTCTTCTCCCTGTCTCACACATCCTTCTATCTCTCATTCGGTCCGTCTGTCCCCTCCTGTGGCCTTTCCCCTCTCCTCCCATACTGGCCTTCATTTCACAGATGACAGGTTGGCTGACTGTAATCCAACAGATGCTGGGGCGGGGAGGCCTGACCAACTGTTTTAACTCCAATCAGCTTTTATTGCTCTCCGGAGGAACCCCACACAACCCCATGCCAGCCTGACATTTCAGAGAGGAGGAAAGAGAAGGCGAGAATAGGAGAGAAAATACCACATATGTGTATATGCTTCTGAGTGTGTGTGTGTGTGTGTGTGTGTGTGTGTGTGTGTGTGTGTGTGTGTGTGTGTGTGTGTGTGTGTGTTGATTAAGGCAGGGGGCTGATGGGAAAAAGGGGTGACAGTCATTACCCCCTGTGCCTGGTGTGGGGCCAAACCGCTGCGTCAATCAACTTAGACGTGTGTGTTTGTGTGCGTGTGTGTGTGGGACGGAGAGAGTCCGGCGTCAGCAGGGATGGAGATGTCGCTGGTAATGCATCTGCCACTGTCGCTCGTCCCCGACAGCCTGAGCCACCCCTGCATCGTCCACGTCTGTCGCCTCCTTCCCATTCTCCATCCATCTCCTGCTCTTCACCCCACCTCCATTCTCCACCCTCAACCTCCCTCCATCCCTCCCGCTGAGACAAAGACAAAAGCCACTGCAAGTTACTACAGTATGACTTTGAAGCTTTTGTTCAAATGACAAGATGCTATTTTGATGTTTGTGTTGTCTGAGCAGTCTTCAGTCTACACTGCCGTACATCTAGAGCAGGGGTCACCAACCTTTTTGAAGCCGAGAGCTACTTCAAGGGTACAAAATAATACGAAGGGCTACTTGTTTGATACAAACTTCCTGAACAACAAAGTTGCACAGATCACTATCTATTTAACCCCTATCTAACTATCTAACTCTATCTAACTCTATCTAACCCCCTTCAGAAATGGTCGGAGTTAGGGGTGGGCGGTATGGCCAAAAATTAATATCACAGTATTTTGTAAGATTCTGGCGTATTTTTTTTCTTCAGTAAAAGCATTCATTCATTGATGCTGAAAAGGACCGCAGGCCAACTGAACAGCTGTTTTTACGTTGGTACATAGAGGGTGTTAGGAAGCTAAACCTGGAGGGACTTAGGACCCAGGGGAATGTAGGTGAAAAAAAACAGGAAGGGTCTGTCTCTTCCTGCGACGGAGTTTCTTCTTGGTGTGATAGTGGGCGAGCTGTACCCAGCATGCTCGGTGGTGTAATTTTATAAATGTACAATTATTAGTGTTACAAATTGTTAATAAGTCACAAACTGTTGTGTCTTGGTGTTTTACCCTGTTAAAATGTGTTTTAACATAAGCGTGTTCTATTTTTAGATCATGCTTCGCGGGCGACTAGCGTGGTCTCTGCGGGCGACCAGGTGCCCGCGGGCACCGTGTTGGCTACCCCTGCCTGATCTAGAGTCTCCCTAAATGTCGCTTTACAAATGGTTATTGTCAAGAATTTAGCAGGTTTACCACAGTACCTTAAGTGGAAACCACATTGTTTTTGAGTTGTTAGCTACTTGAGGATCTTTTAAAGAAAGATTTGTGCATGGATGCAATTTTATGCTACCATCATTTTCCTGTGACAGCTATAATGCAGTTACAATGCCAGGGAAGCGGAAGATGTAATTCAAGATAATTTGTTCAGACATTTACCCTCTGGTCATTTTTTACCGCTTTCATTGTGGACTGTAAATGGGATACCTATAGTTTCAGTTCAATGGCAGAATAGCAGACTTCCAGAAGCCATCAGTTATTTGATTATAGGGTATCTCAGTTTATCTGATGATTAATGGGGTTTTAGTGCTCTCTGTAGAGCCGTGGACCACTTGAACTCTGCAGCCTGACCTGCTGGCAATTAAAGCCAGTAACGACCCTAGAAACATGTGACTGCTGCTAACACAAAGAGGTGATGTGACCTTGGGCATTATGGTATTGTTTAAACAACATTCAACATAAGACATGCAGACACATGCAGACATCTTTTCACACATGTGCATGATGATTGAACATGAAATTGCACAAATTGTCTGTATATGTCTGTCCAGACTTTATGATGATTTTAGATCATTGCAAAATCTAAAATAATGTATAATACAATTTTATGTCTATATGTTTGTATGTTTTGTATTTAATCGCAGCTCAGGTGGCTCATATGAGCCCAGAGCGGAGGATATGTTGCAGTGTGGGACAGAAGTTGCACAATCAGCCTCTCTCCTCTCATTCTTTGGAAAATATGTTTCTTCATTATCTTTTCAGCAATTACAAGACAGGTTTAATGTCCCCAAGGAACATTTCTTTAGATATCTTCAAATGAGGTGTCTAATATGTCCTGACGTAACTGCTTCCCCAATTAGCCTCTCTGATAGTGATGTGAGGAGATTGTTTTTTTAGCTTAAAAAAGGGAAAGATTGTTCTAAGCACTGCTCGGTTTCTGACATGTGTGAGCTCACACATATAGCTTGGGGAGTGGTGGAGAACCCAGACTTCATGCATTACAAAATACAAGATACATGACGTACCATATGTTTTTCTTTCAAGTAAGTCTATTAGATCATGTAGCTTGCACACATACAGGTTCTAAACGCTGGAGCGAATGACATTGCCAGAAGCAGATTTAAAATTGGCTAGAGAGGAAATCGTGCTTTAGTATTTGTGTGAGTAATTTTCAAGGGTATGCAGCCAGTTTACGACAGGGAAAGGTCACCTGTGTAGTCGGCCCCACAAGCAACTTGCTCTTAATACAGACTAAATGGGTGTTGGCAAATAGACTTTTAAAATGGCTTTTTTTTTGTCAGTCAGGGTCAGTTAGGGGATTAACTGGGGCTTAACTGGGAAAAGTGTGAACAAATAAGTAATTTTTAGTTAACACAAGAATAAATAAATGCACTTCATATTGGTAAAATTAAAACTACAGCAAATGTGCCGGACACTAATTCTTGAATAAGCAATAAACACCTGGGTTAGTGTTTAAAATACCTGGTAAGAATGTACAGCAAAATATACTGGTATTTTTTCCAAGGAAGCTGACAACATGGAGTGATCACAGAGGAGGGACTGTTATATTCTGGGACTCTGACTATGTTGTGTTTCTCTAAACTCAAACTGATAATGAGCCGGAAAGACAACAGGGATTGTGCATGCTGAATCAGTGATTAGTGAATTTATTACAGCTAAATGTAGTTGTTTTAGTCCTTCACCCCATGCTGCCATTAAATGTCTCCGTGATTAGTGAGGCACACGCAGCCAACCTAATTATCCAATGCCACAGCCAAACCCTTCGCATGATTACAACAGTTTGCTTCTTATACTGCAATTATGTTCTTTGCAATGGCAAGAAGCTATAATTAAAGAGGAAATGTTTGCTTTGTGTGTGCGTCTGTGTGTGTGTGTGTGTAAATGTTCAGGTATCTACAGTACGTGCATGTATATGTGAATGAAAACTAACAAATATGCCCTTGCTGTATATTTTTCAAAGCAAAGCACATTAGTTGCAGCTCCTCTGTCCACCTATTTCTGTTTTAAGAGCCTAATTGTAAAAAAGTTGTTAGGGCTTGTAGAAGTGATTATTTGCTGTGCGGAACAGGGATGCAATTTTCCATCCCTATAGGACAGAGAAATCCACCTGTACAGCACATTTGGCTGGTAACAGTGCTGATCAGGGCTGCAGCACCACGGAGAAGAAACGAAGGTAAAGTGGGTCAAATGGATGTGGTTGTGATTCAATGATGTCAGGAGAGAGAGGTGAGATTGCGAGACAGTGTGAAATGTGAGAAAGTCCCAGACACAGTCGTGTTGCTCCACCAATCTTGCCTGACAGAAATATGGATGATATTGTGCTCTGTCATAAGTGTAGAGGAACAATCAGTGTTTCCATATTCTATTATTAGAGCATTATAGATGTCCCCGTGGGGGAGGCTGGGGATTTCGGGAATGGGGATGAAGCGAAAGAATGTGCATTTTTCTTGCCAACAGGGGGCAGTGGAGCTGCAGCTTTGTGCCCACGTATCCTTGCGCTTGTGAGGGAAAGATGCACTCCCTCTGGTGAGTATTCCCTCCACAGCCTCACTCATGGGCATGTCAGTGTACAACCAGTATACTGTAGTGACATTTGAAATGACCACCAGCCGACCATTGTTCATGGAACATGAACGTGCTGGGTGGTGGAGCATATGCATGTCTGTGTGCACGTGTTGGTGTGTGATCACACTCATTTGCATACAGAAGTGGCCAGGGCTCAAGTGTGTCACACTCCAAAGTCCTCATGCAGACTCGGAGATGTGCACAAGTGTCCTCTAGTGTCTAGATAATTATGAGATTTGATCACATGCATGTGGCGATAAGACACGCTGCTGCTCTGCACATGGAGCCATCCTTCTTGTGCTAACCCAAAAAGCAACATGTTTGTTGAGCATATGGATTGGATTATTCTTTCTATTCATGATGCATCTTCTATTTCGTTGAGAATGGCTTTGCAGACAAAAACTTTCATTCTCTCAGACTTACATGCTCACAAACCTTCACGGGAGGGCTGAATCTTGAATCTTGCTGTCCGTCATGTGGATCTCACAGAGATATATGAGGGGACATGGAAAGAGTAGTCATATTGTTTCCCTTGGGTGTGCCCTTTTAGAGCTCCCCCCAATCCTTTGTGTCTGCATTGGGAGGGGAAGCTATCTGTATCATGAGAAACAGGATCACCTGAGCAGAGAATGAGCAGATTTTTTCACTTTCTCTCCTTTGCTGTCACCTTTTCCATCACTAATGTCGTTCTTTTCAATTTTATGCTCCTTTTCTTTCATTACCTTCACTCAACAGATGACTCATATTATGTCAGGTGAAGGTCTGGTCATCCCACAATCCACCTTCATTGCTCTTTTATTCATCTCTCACCCCTCCAGTTTTCAAAATGTTTGCAGATGAACACTAATCGTCTCCTCTCTATGTGGATGACACACTAATTAATCAAGCACACCATGCTGGCCAATCCAGTAATGGCCAACAGCTTCTAGCACGCAGCTAGCTGGCAACAACCAGTTTGTACAACCCTAAAGGGCTGCGAGTTCACTACTGTATGTGTTTGTGTGCACAGCAGTTGTTCCTGGGTGGAAACATTGTAATGCTACACCAGTTTGAATCGGTCAAGCTCTGCTATGAAGCTGCTCATGTTATCGTAGTATGGTGGAGATATTATGCAGTCTGGGCTCCCTCTCACCTCTGGAGGTTATTGGACCCTTGCCACACATCAAATGTGTTCCACTTTTTTTGGTAAACCTCTCCCTCTCTAGCTCTCCCTCTGTTTTCTCTCTCCCTCTCTAGCACACCTTATCTTTCATCACATCTCTCTCTAGCAAACAGCAAACAGAAAAATGAACTCGATAATAATTGTGATCAAAGAGGTCTTTCCCTGTACACAATATCCCATGATGATTTCTAGCCCTCCATTACAGTATTGTTTAGTTTGATCAGTTGTTTGAGGAGAGACTATTAGTATGCACATCCTATTGGAGCCTGCAGTTGCAGGCGATTGCTATCTGTTAGATGGTAGATTTGTGTTATCTAACAGGACTCTTTGATAATTCTTGCCTTGCCAAACATTCCACAAACATCCAAAAGACAAGGAAGTGTTTTTAATTTTGTTTATCCAGTTGATTGAATTTTAGAACGTGATGGTTGTTTGGGCCAACACATGTAAATATGCACATAAACACATGTCCACATGCGCACACTAACACACACGCTCAAACACAAACTAGGAAGACTTCTCATTAATTTATTTGCAGGGGAGAGGGAGAAAGGGATGTAGGCTGTGAAGGAGTGGAGAAGGATTGATGGAAGCAGGGAGGTACAGGCAAGGTGATTAAAAACTCAAGCTACAGATGTTTCTGGATCACTTCAAAGTGGTGTGCCTGCCAGTGCCAGCGCTGGGCATGATGCATTATTGAGATGGTGCCCACCTGGCACCTGGCGCTGACATCACATGCCCGGTCCACCTGGTACCATGCAGTCACGTGGGTGACACTCTGGGTCACACCTCCCCACACAAGCCCAGCCCCCAGTGTGATGAAGGGCGTCAGGGGAAATGGCACACATGCTCAACACAGACCTCAAAGGCACTAAACTGGGCATGTGCAGTTTGTTAACTTAGCTTCATAAAGGAAAAGTGAGGAGACGGAGAAGTGTTCTTATGAAGCATTGCAATGCATTTCCTTTACTTGTATATTGAATGAGATGTGGATATGTGAGCATTTATTTCCTATACCTACATAATGTATACCTTTAAAAATCATTTTATTTCCTGTAATGTCTATACAATATTGTGTTGTATGCAGTGGGAAGATGAATGGAAATTAGATGACGCACTACAATATTGTTATTTCCTATGCAATAAATGATTGAAATGCAATGATGATAATTCAGTGGAGTCTGTATTAAGAGGAAAGCCTGGGAATCTTTCTTGAATGTCTTTGGCTTTGAAGTAGCCTACGGTGTGGTGTTAATGCAATTCCTTCTGCTTAATATTTCAGAAGCCCCCTCAACCTTATATAAAGAATATTTAGAGGTCACATCGTGTGTTTGTGTGTGTGCATGAACATCTGTGTGTGTTTCTCTTGCATGTGTCCCCAGACACCTGTACTCTCTCAGGGTGTGAGGAACAGACATAGGCCAGAGCCACAGTCACAGGTCTCAGACCAGTGGGGTGTGAAATGAATCAGAGGGCCAACACACTCTCCCACTGCTGTACACACACATTCACTCACTCGGTTGTGTTTGTGTGACGTGTACGTGTGTGTGTGTGTGTGTGTGTGTGTGTGTGTGTGTGTGTGTGTGTGTGTGTATGTGTGTGTGTGAGAGAGAGAGAGAGAGAGCACTAGAAAGCACACAGAAAAAGAAAGAAGAGGGGACAGAGACAATAAACTCTGTAAGACTTTCTGGAGAGAGATGGTGTTTGTCATAATGGCTGTTTGGCTTCAATAGTTTAGTTTACTTCAGTTGCCAAGACTGGATTACCAAGTGGGCAACACAGGCAACTGCCCCGACTCTCCCCAGGCGCCCCAAAGGATCATTGCATGTCAATTGCTTTTGTTAATTTGATTACTTTCAAATTTGTGAGGGAATTTGCCCCACACAATTACAGGGACTTTGTGTTGAAATGTTTCTAGGCTTCATTATTTCATTTCTTTATATACTCACATGATGTGTATTCATAATTAGTGACCACAACTTAGCTCAAATTAAGTTTTTCTTTTACATCATAGGAGTACTGGTTGACTTGTGGCTATCAACTACATTATGTCGTTAAAAATAACCAGAACTATGGTATTTTGACATGGCTCTGCTTTACCTGCTATCACAAGTCCGGCCCTGTTACATCTCTTTATGATGAGACACAACAATATGTATGGCGTTTGACCCTATAGCGGTTAAGGAGCAGGGAGAAATTAAACCTATTATTTGGAGTAAACGGGGCACATAGGGCTACACATGTCTAGTAGTTACACTTTTGAATTGATTAATAATTGTATATTCATGAAGGAGTATGTCTTAGTAACTTTAAACTTCACCTTATCTGTGGAAAAAAAACACAACAGCCACAGTTCAGAGAGTAGCCTATGTGTCTTACAACATGTATGGAGGGGATCTTTAATAAAAGGCGTCAACATCCACTGATTGAATTTGAACTGGTGCAAAACAGTACAATACATTTCATACACTATAATGTTATTATAGTATACCCCACAATGCTCTTAAATAATACGGCTTAAAGGTTTATTGAGTTTTTTTGGATTTCATCTCTCTTGATCACAACCTGCAACTTTTCTGAAGAAAAAAAAATAAAAGATGCTCCAGCAACAAGAAACAGGGCGGCATCGTAGAGCTTTTCCGGCTCTCTTGTTGGCTGGATCGGCTGTCAATCATCCCCGACGGCTCCGCAGCACCTCCCACAAACGCACAGCGGCAGCGCAGTTTCAGCCGACGATTTGCAAGGCACTTGCGGCTTGTCTGCAGCGATAGGAGAAAAGAGGAGAGAAAGAGAGAACCTCACCTCCTCAAACAGCGAGTGAGGTAGGGGAAAAGAGACCAGAAAGCGCCAGAGAAAGAGAGAGAGAGAGAGAGAGGAAGAGAGAGGAAGAGAGGAGGCTGTGGAGTAAAAGGAAAGACAGCAGCGGCTTGGACCTCCAGCAAGGAGTGTTTAATTGTCTGCGCTTTATTGTAAAGTGTCCAGTTTCCACCACAGATTCGACATGTCATCGTCCGGTAAAGACAACAGCGGTGCCCAACATGCCAATTACGTGGGACCTTACCGTTTGGAGAAGACGCTCGGGAAAGGACAGACAGGTTAGTTGGGACAGCTTGCTCACCGCAACCCTCTTTAATTGCACAATTTATTTTCGGAGCGCTCCGCGGCGAGTTGAAATTTGGCCGGCTGTGTGTGTGTGTGTGTGTGTGCAGGTGATAAATAACTAACCGCTTAGTTACAAACACCTGCCAAGCCTTGTGGGGAGGGTTCTTATGTCTCCGGCGAGCTGACATAATCATTGTCCACACAGCGGGACGAGGGGGTGTGGATTTAGGGGATGTTGCTTTACATTGGCTTGTTGGGTGTGCGTTGGCGTTGGACTGGTTGTGTGTGTGTGTGTGTGTGTGTGTGTGTGTGTGTGTGTGTGTGTGTGTGTGTGTGTGTGTGTGTGTGTGTGTGTAGATGCAGTCCAACGCCGGAAACCATGACAGAGTGATGGGCTATGAAAAGGAACTTTTTGTGTCCCCGGTTAGAGAGTGTGCGTGCGTGTGTGTGCGCCCTGTGATTGGAGCACACCGCCGTTAATCCCAATTTGCCTGATACATTGATCTATTCTTAGTCCGCAGGCAGGCAGGGAGGCAAGCAGGCAGGCGTTTCTCCCATAGGCTGAGACTGCAATACGTGGGTTTCCTCCGATATGGAGGAGCGGGATCCAACCATGACATATTACATTATGGGCCGCTCGCAGAGCTGGAATAGAGCTATACGCTGTTTCACATTCAGTCACCCCAGGGGATGTAACTGGGCTTCCTTAATAAGGAGCACATGCTTTATCTCAGCAGAGACAGCCATGACAGTGCAGTTTGTCAAAGTTGCATAGCACATGCATGGTGAAGGAGGATTCATTCTCTTTAATATTTCATGCTAGTTCAGGTGATGTTTGCATGCTTGTGTGTGAGTGAGTGTGTGAGTGTGTGTGTGAGAGTGAGAGAGTGAGAGTGAGAGTGTGTGTGTGTGTGTGTGTTTTTTTTTCTCATACAGCAGTTCAGCTGCATTGTCAGCTTGAGTATAGTGAGAATCCTTCTGCAGTCAACTACAGTACATGCAGATCCATGTGAAAGGAGAGGCTGGCACAGCCCTGGGTATATGCAAAGATAGCAAGGGTGATGCAGCATGCTCCATAAGCTCACCACCATTAAAGAGAGATGGAGAGAGGGAGAGAGAGACACACAGACAGTCAGCAACCTTTCCCTCTTCTATACCCTCTCCACCGAGAGATTTTCCTCCCATCTGTTGTCTAAAACGTCTACAATAGGCGTTGCTTCCCCTACCCGGTCCAGCTGGTCATGCTGAGCAGCCGTGTGTGCGTCAGTGTAATGTGCGTTCTCTCAAACAGTATGCTTTCCCGAAATATTCTCCTCTGTCACTTCATTCACCTGGCGAGTCCCCAGCGTTCATTAATGGAGTTTGTCTCTTTGCCATCCCCTGGTGTCAGAGAGTGTGTGTGTGTGTGTGTGTGTGTGTGTGTGTGTGTGTGTGTGTGTGTGTGTGTGTGTGTGTGTGTGTGTGTGTGAGAGCCTTTATCATAACTTCATCATGCTCTTTGACTGTTGGACGGTACAGGACATTTTAGTCAGGCTTTGCAAATCCCAAAACATGTTGCATCCATACTGAGTGTAGCTCCACTCTGCAGCGTGGGTATGACTGTGGTGTGATGTTGCAGACCACGTCCCAGTTGGTTCTTTCATAACAAATGCAGTATCAAAAACCCACTAGCATCTCCCTTTCTCCTGCTACTCCTATTTATCATTTGTGTTTACAGGAGGGTCTCTCATTCACAGCCAGACTCGGCTATCTTTCAGATAGCTCTCAAGAGTGTCTAATGGCTGTTTATGGTGGTATTGAGCCGGCACTGTGGGCTGCTGAGTACAGACGTTTAATAATATGGTTTCTCTGAGATCATCCACGGAGTGTTGAGGCAGGTTGGGATGCATTTCTCCTGCATAGCGTCAGATGTCAAAACCATGGAAGCATATAAACTACAGGTCAGCGTGGATCATGACTTGTGTCAAGCAGCTTGGCTCCTTAATTGGCGAATTTCAACGATGTTTCACTGAGAGGGACATTTCTGATGAGAAGATATTCCTTTTGAATGCTCTGTGTCCGGTTTCTCTAATTACGTTTCCATGTTTCAAATGTGCAGCAATGACGAGGCCCAGCATTATTTGTGTGTTCGAAAAATCATTTGGTTACTGGCATCTGTGTAGCTAGTCCAGGCCAAACCTATTCAGATTAATGACATAATATCCCATTCACTCATTAACCATTCGTTAATCTGTCAGATCTCTTTCGCGGGCCCCACGGAAAGGGTTGGCCTGGCAACTGTGAGCATCCAATGGGCCCAGGCTCGATCATGAGTGGCAGCTAGGACCGTCCACTGGGCTAAATCTCCCGTGAGCTTTCCCAGGCTGCGTTTGGCTGTTATTATTAGAAGGGAGGAAGCGGAAGGCCTCTGGTTGATCTGGCTATCCTGCTCAGAGAAGCGGTGCTCTTCACTGTTCATTAAGTGATTATGCCTTGTGCTGACGCACACACACGCACGCACACACACACGCACACGCACACGCACACGCACACACGGCCACCAGAGTGGTTCTGGTTTGGCTTCCTGATCTAATCCCCTGCACAGCCAAAGTCTCCTCAGGCTCTCACTCACGTGGCCCAAAGGTATCATGGACTGGCCCACTCTAGCGTAGCAATTTAGCACCTATTTGTTGCTGTAAAAATCCAAATGCATGGTTACATGAACAGTTCTACCACAATGTATAGTGCACACAGTTTAAGAAGTAGGATGCATCTTTTTACCTTTTTGTTTTAGTCAGTATACATGAGAAAGTATCACTCAGTGTGTACCAGACTTGTCATGTGTACGTCGATTCCCTCTTTGTCATATGTGCATTGGGGCCTGATAGGGTCTATAGATTTGGAGTACATGCATGGCTGGCTACTGATTGGGACTAAAGCCATTTTCATTGAATGGCAGAACCTGTGGGATGGTATAGGTCCAGTACTGTATGGGGTATGAATGCCTCAACAGCTGAGCAGTTTCCTCATAACTCTTGCACTGTCACACTGCAAAATTGCCAATCAACTTCTATTTGTATTTAGCCCTGATTTAGCCCCATGTGTTCTGTGTTAGGTTGTCTCATTCACTGTATTTGCCTCGCAAGCCTCTAACCGATGGCAACTTGACTACTGAGTTAACATTTACTCAAACTTGGAACTCCCTTCGAAGGTCTCCATCACAGTAGGGTTTGGAGTAACAGCCTTCGTGTGTTATTGAATCCGAAAATCCATAATCTTCAGCTTTGTCAAACAAAGCTGAAGATTTTTGTTTTTGCCAGTGCAATGACTTAAGACGGGCTGAATCACCGCTCTGTTCCACTAATGCGTTCAAAAACACTGCCATGCTTTGCCTTTACTTTGTTCCTGAAGGCTGTTGATTAATGGAATAGAGGCCTATTGTGTGGAAAACACTGCCTGCTAATCCAGTGTAAATCCCCTCTTCTTTTTTTTTGGAGCAAGACTTGGATATTGACAGGCTAAACGTTGGAGGTTGATGTGTAGGCTCCTTGATTCTTTGATTGACGTTTAGTGAGTGAAATCATCTGTGCTTTGGGGGCTTTCATATTGACTTCTCATCTGACAAAAAGCCGCCTGTGATGTTGTGTCTTGCTTCCTCTTTCTCTGTTCACCGCTCTCTGTTTCTGTGTATCTGCTGGAGAGTTCTCGTTCTGGGTTCACCGGCCTTACACGGCATCTAAGCCAGCATCCAGCTGTTTTCGTTGTCTCCCCGTCGGTAAAGGGCCGTCCAGTTTGTAACTCTTACTGTGGGCTTCACTATTGCAGCGTAACAAACGGTGAAGGAAAAGCTCTCATTTGTCTTTCTTTTCATTTATTTACACATACACACATTAACTGGACTGTTCTGGCAGTCTGGTACATTGCACGGTAACGTAAAACCGCTAATTCGACGTTGATTTATAGCCGGTGAACCGGGCGTGGTTGATTCAGATCAATGACCACTCTCAAAGATTTCCTGTCTGAAGGAAGAGATCCATACTGTTTCGCAGCACATGATATTCCTGATGATGACAAGTGAGTGGGCAATGCTCCGTCGATGCTGTCAATGAAAAACCACTTGGCAAATCCACAGAAACTAAAGGCCTCTGCGTGCGTATGTGTGTGTGCTGCTCGTGCGAGGTGCAGGTGCTCAAACTCCCGGTGACCTGTAGCCTCTGCGCCATTAAAATAATCTTGTTACCCGCGCTGAGCTCAAACACAGGTGTCTATCTCCCCTGTGTTCGCAAGATTACCCAGAAGAAGTTGCCGGCTTTGACCTAAAATTGTCGAGCGAGGGGAAATAAATGAAAGGCTGCGATGGTAGACCCATGTTTCAGTGGGAGTCTTTGGAGATTGTAGTCAGAGAAGCCCTGACCCAGTGGCTGTGCCGCGTTGCTCCCAGCTGGGTAGCACCCTGTGTTAGCAAGCTGGGAGCCAAGCCTGCATGATCTCAGCTGTTCGACTGTCTGGCTCCAACAGAGCCGTGCTCCCTGAGCCCTGAAATGTATTGTAAACGGTGGGAGTGTATGCGTGAGTGTGTCTGTCCCTCAGCTGATGCATACAGTATGCTGTCTATTTGTGAGCTTTTATGAATGGTTAACTCCTCATGTGTATGCATGCAAGTAAGAGTGCTGATGCATCGGTGTTGCAGTCAAGTCCATTGGTGTGGCTAAGAAGCTGTGCCTTCAGTCAATTGAACCAGGACTTAGCCTGTAGTCTCTTCACTGTCTGGGACTTTTGCTGAAGTTATATAATGATGATGGTCTCTGTCATTTAGTGCTCCTCTCCTCTCATCCGCCTCACTCCATCTCTCTCTCACTCTGTCCCTGTTCCCCTGGCCAGTCAAGATTCATACAGGGATTCAGCCATGTGGTAAATCAGACAATTGCATCGATTGGGAGGAATGTATGTAGCCAACGATTTTCAGAGATTAATGATGAGGAAAGAGGTGGAGAACTGGGAGGAGGGGTGGAGAAAGAATGATGAAGGCAAGGAGGAGGCGGAGTAGAAGAAAAAAAGACCAAAAGAATGCTTGAACTGAGTGAGCATGAAGCGATCTTGAATGTTCTGACTGCAGTGGATGTTATTATTTAAGGCCACGTATTGATCACTCTCTTCATTATCCGCCCCTCCTCCCGGATTTTCATCTCTCTATTGCTGACCTCCAGAGGAGAAAAGGGCTCAATCTTTCGATGTGAGGTCAGTGAATAAGTGAAGGATTGCCGGGAACAGTCTCAGCGGCCGACCACGAATGAGTGTGTGTATTTATGTGTGTGTTTCTTGGACAGGCCCCATCGCATCCTATTTGGATTCCTCTTAACTCTGAGCATCCACTGTCAGTGTTCCTCCGCCGTGTTGTACAGCGCGGAGAATCAGGTTAGAACGGCATGGTTCTAGGGTCCAACACACACACACACACACACACACACACACACACACACACACACACACACACACACACACACACACACACACACACACACACACACACACACACACACACTCATGCTCATACAATCTTTTCCCTTCACTCAGTCCATCTCTCTCTCCCCGGCGCTGAGAATCCGCGGCCCTTCTCGGCTGCTGTGTTTCGTGTAATGTGTTATCACCTCATGATATTCCGAATTTCACAGTGCTAGTTTTCCAGCGCAGCAGAGAGAATGTAAGAAGAAACACACCATTTTTCTTTTCACCTGTGCTCCAAATTGATACATTTATATATGACTTCACACTGCTGCTAAAAGAAGACATGCCTGGCGATTTGGTTCTCGACATCCCTGCCTCTGTCTTTGTGCACTTTTTGAGGCAGCCAGTCAGCCATTCAGCCGGCCACTAAGACAGCTGCCTCATTTTTTGGGGTCTTTGTCAACATGGCCCGTTTAAGACGTACAGTATATTTACCGTCTGTGCACACAGCAGTAGGCTTAATCAGCCCGTTTCTCTCCCCTCTCTCTCACCCAGCTCAGATTAACCCTTGCTGAGCCGCCTGTCTGGCTCTGACTGTGAGAACGCTGAGTTGGTTGCCAAGGTTGGTTGTCTGGTTGTCATGGTTTCCCTGCTTGTTGCTGGTTCCCAGTCTGCCCTCACGAAGAAAGGAAGAGAGTGCTCTCCATCTCTCTGGTGCTCACATTTCTCTCGCTCTTTAAGTGCCGGCAATCTAAAAGTTGACATCATTCTCGGTTGCTTTCCGTGCGTGTGAGTTGTCTTTATCTGACTTATTTCTGTTTATCTGCCTTGTCGCTCCATGCGACTGTAGAAATGAGTGTGTGAATGAATGCATGACTGTGTCTTCACATGTGTGCACTGCATGTGTATGTGTGTGTGCATGCTGTGTTCTTGTGCGTGTGCTCAGACATAGGGTCATGGATCAGACAGGCTTGCCCTGCTCTGTGCTCTGCGCTGTGTGCTGTGTTCCCATTTAAATCTGGGAGATTAGCACATGTGGGGAGCCTCGGCTTTAGTTGCTGTCAGCTCAGCTAGCCTTGGCAGCAGGCTGTCCTCAGATCAGGGTGGAAGCTCTGTGCTCATCCCTGCATTGCTGTCTGCCCTGCTGTACCTTATCCATTAACGAATAGATGGGTGGGCCGGTGACCTTGACTTTGGTACAGTTTTCTAACTGCTGCAGCACTCTCATACAATTCACACGGCCACATTTGTCACAGGCCTGCATGAAGGGATCTTCTTTTCAACATTTACATTTTCAATATGGTGAAATGTTTTCGTCTTTTTCATTCTATCATTTCAATATTTGTCATGATCCCAAAAAGCACTTTTTGCTATGTGTATGCCATTTCCTTTTAAGAAGCTGTACCTGTTGGTATATTTTTAAAAAGACATTTTCTTGCAGTTTCCCCATTATTATTCCCCGTATTCACATAGCTAGACAACACGTTTGTGGTTTAGTATCCAAGTATAGAACTTGCTTAAATTTACATATTGAGCCAACTTGTCCATTTCACTTGGGACGCCTTTACAATTACGAAAATATCACTTTGGAAGTTTTACTTCTTGAATTATTACTGCATTTACAGAGTGGCTACAGTGAATGAATGGTTTTTCAAATTACACAAAACCGCTTTGCTTCAGTAGACCTGCTGGCAACTCCCATTGGACTGTTTTCCAAGAAGAAGTACATGAATGAAAATGTGCGCTCATTTACTATGTGCAGTGCATCCCAGATGGCAGAGGCAGGGTAATTGTGATGCATTCAGAGTTTTTCACTGCCACTCGTTCTGTTGTCAGCTCTTTAGGCTGAAGCACAATGTCGCCCATGCCTGTTACACCTGAGATGTGGCTTGGCATGTGAAGTGAAGCAGACAGCCCTCAACGAGATTAAGTTAGATGAGCATGACTGGTCACAAACCAACAACCTGCGCTGGCTGCTCGTCTCTGTGGCACCGACTTCTGACACTTGGCCAGACTAAAGAGAATTAGCACTATATTAGCCAGGTTGCCTTATTTTATCTCCGCTGGGAACATCAAATAGTCTGTGTTATTCATAGGGAAAAGGAGGAGGGCAGGTTCCGTTTGCTATTCTGATGACGTTAGGTTGTGTTGTTGCCAGTTTACAGAACAACCACCTGGATCACAGGTGTCACTGTATCAGTGGTCCAGCCAAGACACACTGTTTCTTCTGTTTGCTTTACCTGGGGTGCTTCTTCATCAAAGAATGGGTCAGTGCAGCGAGTCTGCTGCCATATCAAATCCTCTGTATGTATTAGGGTGAAATCAGATCACAGGGAGATGTCATATTTAAAACAGCGAGTCTAGTAGTCTTTGTGTATTCCCCCATCTGGCCTGAGTTTTAGGTTCAGTCTGTGCTGTTTTCCTCTAAATCGCTGGCCTTGTAGTGCTGTACTGGTTTGTTAAAGTATCTCTTCAAACATTCTGTGTTCATATTGTCTTATGCATCACAAAAACTATTTTCACTGTATTGAACTTCCACATGCTCTCATGTGACCTAACCAGAAATCGTACAACTATTTTTCTCTCATTCGTAGGTTTAAAAAAAGAAAACAAAGTTAAGCCCATATGTACTGTATTTTGTAATGAATAATACGTTTGCTTTTCCCTTCAATTGGCTAAATCCAATTCCATACTGCTGTGAGGTCAGAAGCTCTAAAGAAGGCCTTTGTACAGAAGGAATAATCCATCAGAGAAATTACCCTTTGACCTTTTACAACCCAGAGTGTTTTCAGGTGTCAAAGGCACACTTTTTTCTTTACTTGCTGTTTCTCTGGTGTCTTATCTTTTATCTGGATTCCCCCCCCTCTTTCCTGACAAATGGAACAGGTGATGGAGTGATTAAGGGAAAGAGCGATAAAGTAGGGGAATGTTTCATCTCTTTATCCCAGATGGTTGACTTTTAAAATTCATCACTAAAAGCTGCTTATTTCTGAGCTGATGTTGCTGCTGCATTTTGGTTTTTTTTGCGCCGTGTGTGTGTTGTGTGTGTGTGTGTGTGTGTGTGTGTATGTACTTGTCTGAGTGCTAGTGCTTTAGTGTGCACGGTGTGCTCCGGTTTAACGGGCTCTTTGCAGATACATAACAGCGTCTGAGAGCTGTAACTCATGGGACGCGGATGAACATGAGAGAGACGGAGAAGAGGGGGGCCAGGCTCACAAAAGGAGAGCGTTCCTGAGTGAGGAAAAGAGTCACAGCAGTAAAGCATCTCTCAGGGTCAGTGCCTCTATTATCATTCAAATCCAGCCCACACAACCACACAGTTGCGCACACGCGGTGCAAAAAACAAAAACGGAGGCATGTACACTAACACAGACACAGGAATGTGCTGTGCAGCAGTAGAGGGGATGCTGTTTTGACTCTACAGGAATCCCAGCTCTCCCTCTGACTGCAGCAGAGCTCTGACGTCATCAGTGGAGGAAATGCACCCACAGCAGGAAGAACTGCTCACAGTACAGAGCTGGAGGACACACACACACACACACTCATACACACACCATGCCTTTAGGACATTTAGGAAGCTGTTCCCTCTACCCTTCACTCCTGTCCTCTGTTCAACCTCACAAGAGTTTACCTGTCAGTGCAGGCACTTTGCAAAGTATTTCTTTCATACAGTCAGTTTATAGAGAGCTGTGTTGATGTAGCTGATGTAGTGACTTGCACATATATATGTTTGTATAAACTAGGCTGCCTCAATGCTTTGATGTGAAGAGTCAGTAGCCATAGCAACACAGAGACACATTTTCATGTGCTATTTCACATGCTGAGGGCGCGAGTGTGGCTCCGCTCGAGTAAGTTAATATTTTGGTTGGTCAGCTGTATTTGCTGTCCTCAGTGCTGATGTATTATGGTTTGTATAATGAGAGCTTGAATGTGAGCCAGTAGAGCCCATGTCCATTTGTCTGTGTCTCTACGCACGCAAGCCTGTGTGGGTTTAAGAAAAACAGCCCTGCGTGCGACACCGCATGACTCATATAAGTGTATTATTATTATGATCATCATTATGACAGTTACTTTTCTCTGTGTAATGCGCTCTCCACCTTTGCTGGACGCGCAGTAGCAGCTTCCTCTGGGCTTATTTTGAAAATGGGACCGGAGTAAAACACTTTTGAGCTGCACACGTGTTTCTTCGTTGAAAGAAGAGCAAAGGAAGTGTTATTCTCTTCTCCCGACTTGCTTTTGCAAGAGTTTGATTGACAGATGGTTCCTCCTATCACCTGCCAAGTATTGGTTTTATGTAACAAACCATCTGTCGGGTCAGGTTGATAGACTGCATCACTCAAACAAACAGTGATGACATTATTTTCGGGTTATATGTTGAGGATGACACCCCGCCTCAACCCGCCTCACTGGTTTTATAGTTGATGAAACTGACTTCCTGCCTTTTTGAATTGCGTTTATTACAGTCAACATATGACAAAGGAACATATTCCGTATTGGCTAGTATTCCTTATGAACAAAATAACCTGATAAAACAGCCAAACTACTCCCCTGATGTTTATTATGGATACCTTAATAGACACTCAGCAACCTATTCCCGCTTTAATATCTCTGTATCCATTATCCCGCTTTTACGACACGTCTTCCCACTCCCTTCCTTCTTGACTCCTCTTCCTCCTGCTTCCTTGTTTCCATGCTTCCTGCCTAATGGAGCTATACCCCATGCAGCCTCCAGGCCTCCTACTGTCATTCTGCTCAGGTAGAGCTCATTTCATGCGGGATGATTAGATCTCATTGGCAGCAATTCATGGCTGGATACGCCAGAGTGTCATGGGCCTGCATAAAAGCAGAAGGAATTCAATTAAATCTCTTCATATACTTCCTTGCAGTATCTGCCGATCTACACATAACATGGCAGAGCATTACACGTACAGTATGCACGTATACTAATTTCACTCGTTTCACATTCGAAACAGATACACAAGCAAGTGTGGATGTAAAATATACAGTTTCACATACAGTAGAGTAGGCGTTTATACATACTGTATATGCTATATTGGCTTATATGGCAAAAGCTTGTTAATTATCCGTTTCGGTTCTTTTATCGCATCACTTTCCCACAGTTTCCCACGTAAAAACTAATTGTAGCATTGAAAATAGAAACTCCCGCACCCAACCATTTGTGAGTATGTGTGTAAATGGACTAATTTAATGCGACGGGAGACTATCGTGGTACATCTAATGGAATAAGCAAATCCTGTGTTGGCTTTATGGGCCAGAGCTTGTTATTGCGTGTAAAGAGTGATTGGAGCAGTATGTATCATAATACTTCATGTAGCCAAACCACAGGGGACGATGGCAACAGTAATTGGACATTGATATCAGTAAAAAGTGTGTGTCTGTGTCTGTGTGTGTGTGTGTGTGTGTGTGTGTGTGTGTAATTTTCTCACATCTCATCATTAAGTTTTTTAGTTTTTTTCAAGTCTCACAGCATTGTGGATGCCAATATTATATAATGCAATGCTTGCAGTAATGCGGTATTCCATAGTTTAAAAACATGTATACATGTCTGCAGACTGAATAAGATAAATAATAACACAATTGATGCATTGGTAAATGCTACCACTATATGTATGCCTGTTTTGTATTGTGCTTGTGATGTGTCTTGTATATAATGATAGTTGTTTTCATGTTAGCTTCCCCCCCCCGCCCCCTACTAAAGTCCTTTGTCTTAAACAAAGGTAAATAGATTGAATAGATAAGTGTAGCCCACTACTCCATTCCTCCTAATGAGAAATTTAGAGGGATAATTGATTTTTACGAAGATAAATCAAGGCTGTCTTAAAGGGAAAATTTGCCACCTTTTTATGTGGATGTCCAATCAGTGCTGATAGTTAATGTAGTTCACTGAAGAAATAAATGACCCAGAGCTATATTGACCCAGGAAGCTGTGGCTAAGCAGCAAGTTTGTTTTGATAAATAAAAAATAACAAAAACTCATGAAATGTCAAAGAAGGAAATACCCTTCTGAACATACATCTAAACAAAAAAATACAATTGTACATTTTCTAAATTTAAGTTACTCTCTTAGACTGACAAAGACAAATTGCTTTGTTGTATCGTCGTAAAATATACTTCATTCAAACTTGGCTGAAAGCAAGTACAACTCACCAAAATCATTATTCCGTTAGTCTTTTGAATGTTTCGGCAACCAGTCACTCTGGTTTGTTCAGAACAAATCCCACACGCTGTCTCTCTCTGCGACGGCCCGCTGAGCAGCTGCACTGCCGCAGCGGCTTGTTGGCGGCTCTGGCGCCTTCTTCGGAGGCAGACCATTATATTAAAAATACAATGATAAACAAATTGCGCCCAAATTGCTCTGCAGTTTATCTTCAGGATTCAGAAGTAGATCTCCAGCACTCCTTTGTCGCGTGAGGAGGAATATTTTCATGCAAAGTAAGTCGTCGGCGACATCATCCAACAAAAACAGTCGACACTGACGGCAGAACGATTCCGTTTCTGGCAGTCGGAGCGAAGGCTCTACCAGTCGCTCCTTTTGAAGTAGCACTAGTTCTTCCATAAGAACAACATATTTTGCAGCTGCGCACCCGATACACAGAGAACACAAATGCAGATGTATTTCACACTATATACTTAACTCTGAAATAGGTAGATTTTTACATTTTCCCTGTAAAGTTTAGTCAGACTGAGGAGATCCCTCATCTTCGTTCCTTTTTAAATGGGGAACATTTGCTGTAGTTGGCTCACGTTTCTAATGCCCGTAAGCTTGTGATTGTGTCTGTACTTGGGCTGATTAGGCTACCATGAGATCTGAATTTATTACTGTCTTCGCCAGTGTCATTATACTTCAACCTCTTATATTCACTGCTTAATGAGACTTCATGAAATATTCAAACCTTTACCTGAAGGAGTTCTGTGTGTGTGATTTCCTGTGTGTGTGCGCGTCAAGCTCTGTATTCTTGCATTATCCCTGTCTGCTCCCTACTCCCTGATCAGCACTTTTTGATCTCTCTCTTAGCACTGACAAATACATCTAGACAAAAGACAGTTTGACACAAGAATACATTTCCACGCACCTGCACATAGACAGGATTTGAGTCGGCATAATGATGTGTTATTCCAGATTTTACCATCCTTGCTGATGACGAGTCCAGGCAACATCAGGCTCATTAAGCCCGAGAGAGATGTGCTCGTTCCCTTGGTGTGTGTTACCTTACCCTGGGCCTCCTCTCTTTTTATTTATTTCTCACCCTCTTTCACCCTCTTTCTTTCTCTGTCTGTCTCTCCCGGAGCACAACACTAGATCAAGCAGACCTTTTAATTAAAAGACACATTTTCTCTGCCCACTACACACTATAAATAGGCTGAGGACACAAACACAAGTGCACACACGATACCGGTCGCCTCCTTTTCTAAAACATATACAGTAGGATTTAAATCACTCCATGAAAGGAGAGCTGAACTTTGAGGACACCACCTGATTCCTCATGCTCTTAATTCTCCCACTTGTCCAGGAGAGGTAGTTAATATACCCCCCTCGTTTTGTTTGACTTCAGGAGAAGACCTTCCCTCCTGCCCTTGTCTCCTTTGAAGAGCTCTTTAATGAAGTGCTCTTGTTCCCTGTGAATTATACTGTAGCAGTTTCAATGTCACGTGTGAGAAGTGCCAGGTATGGGGCCACAAAGATGAGAGATGAGTACCAAGAGCTCACAGAGGCCGGCCTGTGGGGCCTGGGATGTGTGTCCAGACTACGGAGTAATTCATTAAGCAAGTCCCAGGACTCGCATCAGGCCTCTTCTGGTTTACAGAGAGGCTCCCTGCCAGACGTGGCCCTTGCCTTTACATGTGCCTCACACACTCTGATGTCTTACAGCGAGGGTAAGATTGGTTGGTGGAGAGGGAGAGATGAGTCTGCTATCAATGTGGCCGTATCGAAGCAGTCCCGTATAAAGTGATTACTGATCTCCCTTTGGGCGCTTTCACAGTTTAATGGCTAAAGCAAACGAATGGCACTCATTTTATAAAAAGCTTCGAGGCAGCGTGTGTTATTAATGTTGTTTGAATGTGTTTTAAATGTACTGATTTAAAAGTCACTGTGTGTGTGTGTGTGTGTGTGTGTGTGGTTTCACAGCCCTTAGCATGTGTACAGTGGCCATTCGTTCTAACCTCAAACCCAGAGGTTGCCTTGCACCCATAGCCATTTTATAAGTCACGCTCAACTAACAGTACATGCACTCACATGCTCTCTCTTGCGCACATGTGGACATGCATGCAGCTACGTCGTATGGAGGGCCTGACCCACATGCCGACTGCTCCAAAGTGGTGCACATGTGAATATGCACCCAGGATTTTATCTGTGTGTGTGTGTGTGCATATGCTGCATGCACATCATATCAGTGTTGGCCTGTGTGTGTGTGTGTGTGTGTGATTAATCTCTGAGGGCCAGAGGTGATGGGGTCAGAGTGGATGGGCCTGTGGAGCTAATGACAGTGATTAAGAGGATGGGTTGGAGGGGTTTAACCTTCATCAGGTTCTCCCCCTCAACACGCTGCCCCCTCAGGACATCGGTAACCTTATCAGTGATGAGATGAGCTGAACACTGCCGAGAAGAAACCAGTGGACATGTTCCATCTGACACTTATGCCCTAATAACTGGAGTCAACTGTCTTCTCCTCTTCTCTGTCCTGGAATCTTTGTCTCCAGGTTAATGGCTAATCTGATAACATTGTGGTTACATAGTTGGGTGACTCTCACTTCTTTCACCTTGTTGGATTTTTCACACAATATCATAGTATAACTTGTTATAAAATGGAACTTCTTTTGTGTGTATTCAATTTTGCAGGTTTGTAGAGAGTTTACAATTTATTTTTAATAACACAGTAGCACTCTCCCAAAGACTAGATATTATTAATTGTAAATTTGCACAGCTAGTTATTTAAGCAGTTCAATATGTGGCTATTTAAAATAAGCATGAGGCGATTTATTTCATTCATTTAGCTGTGCAGTGTGTTGCAGGGCAAGTTTAAATGTGCCTCAAAGCCACTATTGGTTATTTGAAATATTATTTGAAAACCGCAGTGGTTGCTCTTATATAATTCTCACATCATTTATAAGCCCTTGTCAGTTTGCAAAAATAGTCACTTGGCTATGACAGTAGCCGAGTGATAGGAAAGGAAAATCTTGTGTTTGCATTGTTTGACAAGCGCAGTATGAAACTTCCAAAGTTCCTCAAATGGTAATCATTTGGATGAGTGATTAGTCCAATTATAATAACACAAATAATGCTCTGCGTTTATATTAGTTCAGCCAGTTAGTAAAAACAAGTTAATTAAGCCAAGCCACATTATCCTACGAGATATTATTTTATTTGGACATGTAATAGCTTTTAAATTGCCTGACTGCTTACATATTTCCAATCAAAGATTTCAAATGATCCCCATCATATTAAAATCACTGGTAGCCTTTCTTTAATAGGGGTTCCACCGAATTCCCCAGCCTGTTGAGACATATGAGTTAAATCCTCAGCCCAGCGAAGGGGTGAGACCGAACTAAGAGCTGAGGTCTTTTTAATGGGTTTTACCAACCTCATTCTTTTTTAAAGGTACTTTTTCTTGCTCCGCTTGCTTTGCTTTTTCCTTATTTTCATCCACGTTTTCTATTTTTCTGCCTGTCCAACTCTTCCTTCCTGTCTCAGCCTCTCTCACCACTTTCCCTGTGCCTTTCAGCGTCACCCTGCTATTTCTCTCGTCCTCCATCTCTCTGTATTACCCTTTCCCAGCCTAATGGGATCACTGGTGAACATGTCTCCCTTTCTAGCTTTGCTCTCTACGATATCCTCACTTATCGCTGTGAAGTTAATGAAATGGAGTACAAGAATGACCTCTTCCTTACCTATAGTATCATCCCAACCCCCTCTCTTTTTAAATATCTCTATTCTTGTGTCCTTGCGGTTTCTTCCGCCTGACTTTGAATCTTGATTTCCTCTGGTTCATGCCTCAAAAGATTGTTTGAAATATAATTTAATTCCCTCCTCTCCTTTCTTTGACTCTTAATCCTATTCTTTGCACACAATCAATAAAGCTGTAAATGCATTTCTTCCCTTTCATCAGTATTGTTATCTCCCACAATCCTTTTTAAATGTCTGTATGATAGAGCCCTACCTAATAATGAAATTTAAAGTCCTGGATGCACATAATGTTGTGTGCTCGGTAAGCACAAACACCACCTACCTTCTTTTATGATGTATTTCCCCTCACAGACAATATTAGGCTTTTATCAGTGACCCAGAGTCTTTTTGTATAGGTTGTAATACACTCTGTGTGTGTGTGTGTGTGTGTGTGTGTGTGTGTGTGTGTGTGTGTGTGTGTGTGTGTGTGTGTGTGTGTGTGTGTGTGTGTGTATATTGGGTATGCATCAGTGCTTTCATCTCAAACCTCTCTACCTGTCAGAAATGTCACACATGGCGTTGCCCACACAGATGGCTTTGTTGGTGGGCTGTATGATGCTGTCACTGTGTGTGCGCACTGTGTGTGCGCGCTGTGTGACGGGTCTCTGAGAGTCATGGACAAATGCTGCCTGTAGCCTGGCTCATGGGTTAGTCAATAAGGAAAATACATTTGTGCTCTGGAGAAATTATCTGTCACAAATCCACTTTACTGATGCTGGATATAGACACACACACACACACACCACACACACACACACGCACACGCACACGCACACACAAATTGAGCACATGCAAGCACACCACATGCGCTGGCCCACCCGGTGAGTTCAGACAGCATGTCAGCGTCTCACAGTGAGTGGTTCCAATCAAGACAGTGATGCTGATGTCCGACCCCCCTCTGCTTGTAGTCAGTCACCCTCTTATAACCCTCACGCCTACGCAAACACACTAAACCAACACATGTGCATTACTATATATTCACACCTTATTTGAGCGCAAGAGGAAGCTGTGTGTGATTTGAGCACCCGCTGTTGGGAGAGAGGGAGTGTCCGTTATTTATATACCCTGTTTGTGTGTATTACTGCACCCGTTTGCTTCTGTACCCTCTGGACACCATTGTAGTTGCATATGACCACCATAGTGAACATCTGTATGGACAGAAAGCAGAGAATATTCTATTTCATTTCCACTTCTTTGGACTCTTTCTATTCCCCCACCTGCATTACACGTTTCATTCCAATAATGGGTTCTGGCTTCATCATTTCTCCTAATAGCTGTGATCAGAGGGACAAAGATAGAAAGGCCTCAAGAATAGAGATGGGTGAGGATGTTGCTCCTGACTTTGATGATACACGTCATACAGTCATGCACTGTACATTTCACCGGCCCTTTGAAACCACATTACGCTGGCGGACTGCCTCTATTTGAAGGGAACAGTATGTCATCAAAGGCCCATGAGGGAATGGTGCCGATTTCTCAGAAATGCAGGGAAGATCACAATCTAGGCCTACAGCTAACGAGTATTCCCATTATCACTTCATCTTTCAATAGTTTTTTTTTTTTGATTTGGGGATAAATCGATTGGTGTATGGCATGTTGGAAAATGGTGAAAATTGCCATCTCAGTTTCCCAGAGCCTAAAGAGGCACTGACATTGTGAGGACCATAATGAGCCCTTTGGTGAGGTCCAGTCTTAATGAAGGAAGATGTTGGAACATGTTGATGGAGATCTGTGCAGTGTGAGAGGGAAATATGAATGTGATTTTACTCTGGGAAAGTAAGTATGCAGAAATATATGGAAAGAAGGGAAAACGGGTACATAAGAAGAGAAGGAATAACTGGATGGGTATCGCATGAGAGAAAAAGAGAAGCAGTTTATCCACAAGGATTAAATCTCATTCTGGCCCGGCCCTGCGAGATTACCAACTTGCCCACTCAAGTGCTATGAAAACTCAGATTAGGCACGCACACATGTGTGCGCACACCCACATGCACAACCACGCGCATGCTCATAAACACACAAACAATATAGTGGATTAGACCTCGCTGCTAACCCACGGGCCAGAGAGAAGCAGATGGCTGCCCTTTGTATTGTTATGTAACCCTTCTGAGAACCCAACCACATTCAAACACAAATTCACATACATGTACATTATCCTACATATTTGATGGACTTTTTGTGTTGCCAAATAAAAAATAAAAAAAAGGTGCAGGGAATGACTGAAAAAGAGGATGAGTAGAGGAACCGAGAAGAAATGGAGACGGGAGACGGACAGACTGCCAAGAAGTGAGAACGCAGTGGCACGATGCCAGGAGGTTTGGAGAAGTGCCAGATGAGCACGCACATAGACACATACATACGCACACACACAAAAACACACACCCGGTAGGGTGCTTGGGCGAGCCAAGGTGACCTGACAAGGTGATGGGAGGGTCACCATGCCAACGGGGCTGACTGATGTCAATGTGGCAATCTAAGTCAGAGGCCATGGAAAGAGGGGCCAGGGGCCTGTGTGTGTGTGTGTGTGTGTGTGTGTGTGTGTGTGTGGCAGGACCTGTGTGTGTGCTGGGGAGTCAGATGGAGTCAGTCCCTCAGAGTACTCGCTGACAAGCTGACATTGAGAGAGTCTGTATTGTACTACAATATGGGGCAGTTGTAGGGCAAGAAACCCATTAACTGAGGTTGGTCTTTGTGCTGTTCTGAGACTGAGATACATGAGTACATTTGAAACGAATACACCTGGTTTTGGGAGGTTGGTCAAGCAATCAAATTGGCTGTTAATTGATGGGAACACATACAAAATTATCCATGTTTTGCAAGATACTAAGTGAAATATTGGGATAATGCCGGGTTCACGCTGTGGTTTTCGTCCTTTCGGCTCTCATGTAAACCAATTGGTCTGTTCACACGGGACACGCTGTGCAGCTCTGCGTGCCACAATACATCTGGCAAGAACATTGTGATAATATACTATAAACAATATAGATTATATATGATATAAAAGATCAGATTCTGATAAATGATAAACTATGCATCCAGCTCACTGCTCTCATCTTTCTCTCCCTGCTGTTCTCAACGCTCACTATATATTTGATTTAATCCATACAAAAAGCAAAGTATGATAATAGCACATTGTGGTGCTATGTGCTGGGCATTTCATTTGGCCAGTGTCCATGTAACCAATGGAGACTCTTCTTCCAACCGAGAAATAGAAAACTGTAGAAAATGCATATATCCCAAAATGTCAAACAATTGCTTTAAATGTTAAAATATTTGGAAATATATTTTCCACCCTTAAAGTAATAGAGTCGTCATTTTAAATAATACAGAATGTAGCCAGGTTAAGCAGTTTTGTGAATTTATGTGAAATATAATCAAAATGATAGATGAAAAGATTGCACATGTATTAAATACTGAATATACAAAATGAGGGTCAGTTATGAAATCTTTACTTTACTTAGAGAAATGCAAGCCTCTGGGACATGCAACAACGTGACAGTTCTCCGCTGTCAAAATACATTTCTTTAATAACTCCCTGCTGACGGCTACAGTGACAGACTTTTCTCTTTAGAGTTTATACTTTGTCCACCTCAACCTCAATGGTCATTTGCCGTAAATCACCCACAGTTTATCTTTTCTCAACTCGTTTCAGTCGGCCTATATTTGAAACCGTGATTCATTCGGAAAGGTCTCTGTCGGTCTCGGTGAGATTCTTTGTCTTGCTGTCGCCCTGCTGTCCCCCGTATGCCTCGTTATTAGCAGCTAGCTGGGCGGCGAGGGGCTCATAATCGCCGCCCCTCCTCAGTCCCCTGTCCCTGCTCCCTCAAGGATGAGCTTGCAGACAACACAGGAAACTAATTACCCACAATGATTCACTGGTTTCCATTACACAGTACAGAAACAGACAGGCAGGCAGCAGGGCGATCTAACCAAT
Source organism: Myoxocephalus aenaeus (assembly GCA_038501785.1). NCBI lineage: Eukaryota > Metazoa > Chordata > Actinopteri > Perciformes > Cottidae > Myoxocephalus > Myoxocephalus aenaeus. The sequence goes on along the minus strand of JBAMJR010000350.1, from coordinate 6,706,010 downwards.
CCCTCTGGGTCTGGATGACACCACACTCATTTGTATGTTCGCACAAACGCAGATAACACAAAGGAACTCAAGCAACTCTGCGCTCAGATGTGCGTCATGTTCAGTGTCATTGCCTCAGTGTGTCATTTTCACACACAATACTTGCTCATCATTTCTCTGAGCCTGCTCTATCCCAGGGATATGTACCTTGACAGAAAAACACCTTTTTTGCTCAGGATAATAAGACGTAGTAAGACATAATATGTCCTTTTTTAGGAGTTGCTTCACAGTTGTTGCACTTGAGCTTGTATTTCACTTTGGGAGGCATTTGTGTAGTCATAAAACAACATTTTAATCTTTATTGTAACCATGGTGTGTGACACAGTGAAGGATCCCAAGAAAAAGATCCAAAATATGGGGGAATAATTAATATAAAATATAAAAACATAATTAATGTCGGAATAAACCAGGAAGAAGTGGTTGAATATGACCCAGAAGTTAGAAGTTCTCTATTGTTTTTATGTCACTACTCAAAGGCCTTTAATTTCTCATCGGGAAATGTAGTGTTTATGTGGATTGTTTATATGAACAAGTTCTAAGGTGAACGTTTTCTGTATCATATACAGCATACAAACACTGTTTATTGCCAAGCAGTTTTCCTTAACAGCCATTGTGTTTCAATCTGGCCTATATGAGTTATAACCTCACCAGGTGTTTATCTCCCAAACCATTGTTGGTTCATATATTTAGAGAGTGGTCATCTGTAGAACAAAGGGACGTCTGATGGTAAACTCTCTGGACCTTTAATGCAGCAAAGGTTACTCTCAGGTCATCTCACGATCTCTGGCTTGTTGTGCGGTTGCTCCTTGGAGACAAGTATTCAGCAACCACTGCTTCTCTCTCTGTGTCTGACTCTTTACTGCTATTAGTTCCTGGGTTTAGTCCATCTCTTATTTATAAGTACATATCTGCTCATGCATACATATTCAGGCCAGGATTGCGGCGCTGGGATGATCGGGTCTCCCATCACTCACTGTGGACTGGAGAGGGAAAGACGTTTGGTAACGCACAACCTCAGGCAGCGAGGTGATTGAGGCCAGCCTGAAATTTGGGTGACGCACTCACACACGCATGCATTGCACATATACACACATACAGTATGTGCTGACACACTCACATTGAAACTCCCGTGCAGACAGAGTGATAATGATAGTCTAGCAACCATTCATTTTTTGTGAGAACAGTGATTGCACAAAGCCAAAGACACACACTCTCACTTACTTCAGATGTTATCTACCCTTTCAACCTTTGCGTCTGTATTTCTATTTTTTTTTCTACCTCCCCTGCTACTGGTAAATCCCTGACATGACGGGGCCCCCCTCTTTTTCGGCCCCCCATGGCTGCCTGTCAGACGGCTGACAATAGGGACTGGGGCACATTTGCACATTTGCCTTTCTAAAGAGGCAACGCTGCTTCACCCTCCATCCCTACCGCACTTCCTCTCTCTCTCCTCGTCTTCCTCTTTGCTCCATCTTTCCCCCATCGCTTGCTGTCAACTGTGATAACTCATTAATATGTCACAGACCTGTGTGTGTCTTCCTGGGTGTGTTACACAGGGCCTATCAGTGAGCAGAGAGCTTTGTGATTGGGTTAAACACAGGGACTCGAGTGAGGTAAAGGCCAAACATGCTCTCTCATGTGAGCAGACTCATCACCGTGTACATGCCAGATAACAAAAATAAAGGTCAGAAATATGTGGAGCAAGCCCCCGCAAATGCAATGTTTATTTTACATTAACACAATGTGTGACACCCTGCAGAACCAGAAATGCCTGTGTGTTTGAGTTGACTTTAGCTGTGGATGTAATTAAAGAAAAACTGCATAAATTAGACAATTGATACCACTCTCATGCCTATAATGTAACTATAAAGCTATCGCCAGCAACCAAGCTACCTTTTTCCATCTAATTCCAGTATTTTTGCTAAAATAAGCTAACCAGCTGGTGACGCCAGCTTTAGTATGAATGCAAGAAATAGAGCCTGTTTCATTCTTTGTTTTGCACACAGTATGTTCAATTTAAATTAATCCCAGATATTTATAACACTTGCAAGAACATCTGGCTAAAATCTGGGAGTGATTGATTGTGCATATACCTTTAAAAAAATAAAAATATTGGGAGAATGAAAGAGAGACGCCAAGAGAAATAGGGGTTAGAACACACAAGTGGACGACGTGTCAAGAACCAGGACCTTTTCGGGATGGATGCTGCTCAGCAGTCATGCAAACACAGCTCTGCTCCGCTTTAGGTTGGGTCTTGAGTGTGTGTGCCCCGGGCGCTTCTTCCTGAGGGGTCCCTGGGTTCTCCTCAAACTGACACTCACACACTCAAGCAGTTGTACAAGCACACCTGGGAATTTACATCTGCATGCACACGCAATACACACATACCGCACGTATCCACATAGCGATTAGACGTTCACACAGACAGGCATACAGGCGTGCTCGGTGTGTGGCCCCAGGCAGAAGGGAGTCAGGTGCTTATAAAGGCTGAGTTAAGGGTGAAGTCCGGATGAATACAACTTGCACTGCAGAGCATCATTTCAGGTCACGGCTCTAAACACTGTATCCTCACCACACTTGAGCTCAGTAATCTTGATATTGTACTCTCAAAAATGTTCCCAAAATGCAGAATATATAGTATGAAATGCTCAAATTACAGAAATATTCCTACTCTTTCTCTATTAGTGTGGCTCCTGGCTACAGATTGACACGTCATCCTTTTTAATGCACTTGAACCGATGATGTTTTTTCATCATTAGACTGCAGTTTGATGGAGCCGAATCCTCTTGTCGCGGATTTGTTTTCTGGCCTAGATCGCGCATGTGTGTGTGTGTGTGTGTGTGTGAGAGAGAGAGAGAGAAATAGAACTGCAGAGCCCAGTGCAGTTGATTCCTGTCAAGCCCGTAGCACCTCACTCAGACAGGGCTTGACCAAGCGTTTAAACACTGCTCTAGGATTTCCCGCTAGTATGGGCTGAGTGGAAGTGTCAGTCAGTGAAATGTGTGGGTGGGTGTGTGTGTGTGTGCTTGAGCATGTGTGGAATTGGCAGAATCGATGGGTGTTGGCAGTTCAGAGAGGCCAAAAAGGTTGAAAGGCTAGCTTTTAGCATTAGAGACAAAGAGCAAATGAGAACTTGGGATTTGATGAAAATACTCAGGTCAGCTGCAGCAGGGCGGAGCAGGAAAGCACTCTTTGGGGCTTTTTCCTGACCTTGAATTTCACATTGCCCGTCCATGTGGTACTGGTGCACAGCTCACAGGTAAGAGGTAACAGCAGAGGCTCTACTTCCTCAGGAAGCTGAAGCAGGCTCACCTTCCTCAACACCTGCTGATAAACTTCTATCGGGCAACCATTGAGAGCCTCCTGACCTACTGCTGCACTGTGTGGTCAAATGTATAGAACCCCCCCCCCCCCCCCCCCCAAAAAAAAGCTGAGGACACTAGCACTAGCACTAACTGCTGAACAATATTCAATGGCACATGCACTCTATGATGATCCACTTATTTATCTGTCTACTTGTGATGTGAATGTTTCTATGGTTGTTTTTAATGTTTGTCTTTACTGTAAGAGCTGCTAAACTGTTTTCTCGTTGTTTTTGTGACAATGACAATAAAGTATTATATTCTATTCTATTCTAAGATGAGAGAAGCATCAACAACAGTGCAGTTGTTGGTATTTTGGTAAAAATTTGTCTTTTTCTGGTGCAACGTCACGCTGTCTTCTGAAGAGCTTCCATGTTTACTCACTTTGAAAATCGCAAGCAAAATCCAAGGACAGTTCGGTTTTACGTGCAGTTGGGTTTCATGTTGATATTTTACCAAAGGGTAGTGTAGTGCTTCGCAAGCATCTGTTGTCGACAAAAACTGACTGAACTCAGATTGATATTATTTCTAGTACATTAAATTCCTCATTTTGCTGAGAAAGGCCATGGAACCCGATCCAGCACCCCTGGGAGTTTTGGGCTTCATTTTACAAACCACTGCTTAAATTGAGCAACCACATACATTACGTACAAACACACACCACAACACACACACACACACACACACACACACACACACACACACACACACACACACACACACACACACACACAGCTTGTGTGTGTGCGTGTGTGCGTGTGTGCGTGTGCGTGATGGGAGGTCAGTTTGATCTCGCTGGCTGGGCAATCTGCTGGTGTGAGGCTTTGAGATTTTCGAAGAAAACGTGTGTATGTGTGTGTGCGCCCTTTGTGCCACTGTGCTCTTGAGGACGCATTAAAGCCGGAGAGGGGTGGGGGTGGGTGGACTTGTGGCGGCCTGTGAGCAGCAGTGGAGAAAGAGGGATTGACCGTGAGAGTTGGCTTTGAGAGAGCTGAAGCCTTGGGAACATCAGTCGCACAGCGACAATGTGTTTGTGTGACAAAGTTGATGAGAGTCCAAGCATGCAAATGTTTATTTGTTTTGTGCGGGCGTATGTGTTTGTGTGAATGTGAGGTTTTTAAATTGGGCTGCCACTGCAACATTTAAATGATAATGGATCTATTGACCCTGAGAAAATTGCTGCATTGCAAGTGTGCAGTTTTGTGGTCGTGATGGGGGGGGGGTAAAAAGGGGCAGCTAGAGAATTAGCTTTTTTTGTGTATGTGTGCTTGTGCTTTGTACTCTCGCCCAGTTGAAATGGACTGAATGAAGAAATGGGAGTGAAGTTGATGTGTTTTTTTTTTTTTGGGGGTGTGAAATGTGTTTTTCCCGTTTGATTGTGCACAGGCTTAAGAGCGGACCACACACACACACACACACACACACACACACACACACACACACACACACACACACACACACACACACACACACTTGGCTTTTATTGAAACAGACAAAACACAAAGTCAACCATCTGGCTGCACGACAACCATAATAACATCAAGGAAACACTTATCTATCCAAACATATTAGCAGGCATTTAGAAATAATGCATTTGACTGCATCCGTGTGTGTGTGTGGGTTGTGTGTGTGTGTGTGTGTGTGTGTTTTGAGTACAGTCCAAGGTCAAAGTGTTTTTTATTTCTCTCTGCCATCTTTAATCACAGTCTTTCCGACAATCTGCCAATTTCTCTGGTACGTGGTATCGTCTCCTTCTCATCTGTTTCCCTCATTTGGCCTTTTGCTCTCTCTCTCTCTCTCTTTTTTTTTTTACAACAGTTGTCTCTTCTCTCCTTTTTTATCAGTCTGTTTCTTTCAGCATGATTTTCCATATGTTTGTGGCTACAGGACAGAAACCTCACGTTTTCTTTATCCGTGTGCTGTACCTGTTCGGTACTTTATCCTCTATTTCTACCTTTTTTTTTTACTCTTGGTCTTTCTATCCTTCCAGCTTCCTCTTTGTCCCCCCCCCCTCCCCCCCCCCCCCCCCCCCCCCCCCCATTGCCCTGGTTAATCTGGCCTGCTTTCTGGCTGTGCACTTGTTTTCAAATGATGTATTAATCCAGGTTACCCCAACCCAGTGTTTATGCCCCCCCACACACACACTAACAAAGCTCCCCTTATGTTGTTGAATCATGCAGACTCAACAGATGACAGAAAAACAATGGCTTGCTGGTGCCCCTGACATTGTTGAATGTCAGATCTTTAAATACCAGGCGTCACTGACAGTAAATGAAGCCATCATTCCAATTCACAGCCAATTTGAGTCACACTGATGAATTCATAGAGTGTGTACGTGATTTATCACTCTGGACGTGTGTCACGGTGACCCGCGACCCGTGTGTTGCTCAATGCATATATCTGCCTGTTATCACACTGAAATAGCCATTGTCTCCAGGCTGCTTTGCCTGCATCCTTGATCTGCTTCCATGGAACTCTTCATCTAATTATGTGCAGTCTTCTGGATTTGGATTATATATGTCTGGTGTGATAAAGCTTGATAAAGGTCATATAGATCAGAGACTCCGGGCTTTGGTGTTTGATCAATCATAAATTCCACCTGCTCAAATATTCTCATTAGTCCCTGGGGTATTTATAAATGTATTTAACTTATATAGTTTTCAACAGTGATTTATTTCCCTGGGAGGTAGAGCTGAGATGGTGAATGTTAAAGTGTGTGTGTGTGTGTGTGTGTGTGTGTGTGTGTGTGTGTGTGTGTGTGTGTGTGTGTGTGTGTGTGTGTGTGTGTAAAAGACGATGTGTCCTTGAACAGGCTTATTGCTGCAGCTGGAACATCATACGCTCTGCTCACTCCAACAGCTCTCTCTCACTGTTACACACACAGACACTTCAAGTCACACACATGCACACTCCCATTACAGCCAGCCTTTCCAACCTATTCTCCCTCTTTTCTCCCTTTTCTCCCAGCTTAGCAGAAGATAGGGAAGGCGTGAGATGGAGGACGGTGGTGAAAGAGGGCCACTAAAACTGTTGGCGTTTTTACAGGACAGCGTGAACCAGAGTAGCACACGTACAATAAGTTTATCCTCATCCCTTTTTTCTCTTACCCATGGAGCAGGGATGGAGGGATAAAGAGCCATATGAGGTTGTTGATCCAACTGGGACGAGACTAAGACTCTGCTTGTTTCATTTGGGGAAAGACAAATATGTTTGTCAGTTTATCACAACATCGGGTAACATCAGCAGCTTGATTGGATTAAGGACATTATTCTTTGTTAGAAATACTTTTCAAACAGATCTCTATCTTTTATGTTGTCAGAACCCAAAACAAAAGTGTAACCCCCCCCCCCCAAAAAAAATGCCCTGATCAGACCCTAATACAAACTAGCACCTCCAGATTATTCTTTTCTTAACTGCAGCTTCTCACTCTGGTAATATGCGTAAGAACAGACTTGTTCTCCTATAGTCTATTTTCATCATTTTATTTTGGTCTTACTTGCTCTCTGTTTCCTTCATATTATCCCCCTTTTCCCTGCGTCTTTCTGTGCCGAGGAGCGGTGCAGAAGAAGCCCGAGGCTGAAAAAACACTGTTCTCATAGTCTGTGTCGCTCACTCTCTCTATCACACACTCACACACATACATATACACACACACTTGCTTCAGGCCCCTTGCGTTTTAACTGCAGGTCAATCCTTACGAAACGCTGTGAAATAATTTCTCAACTTCATCCTGCTTTATAATCAGTGCATAGCTTTATAATGACGTTAAATCTGACCTATGAACTTAAGCAGGTCTTAGTAAATTGAGTAACTTTTTACCCTTGATTTCTGTAGTCAGCCCAGGGTGCCTCACTCTTTCTCTCCACCGTCTTTGTTATTTCTTACTGTTATGACAATTATTATGAAAGTGACTGGGCTTTAAGACATGTTTTCAATATGAGCTGCTACACACAACACCTGGCAGTGCAGAACAGCCATCCTATCTCTCGCGTGCGTGTCTAACGGCGTGATTTCACTGTGTCTTGTGCATGCCGCGGTGAATTTCGTGGCCCTTTTCTTTCTTGCAAGCGCAAGACGTTCCTATGATTCCATTTTGCAAGCGAATCATTTCATGGGGTGTCACTACAAGTTGTGTTCTGCTTGAGCTAAGATATTGAAAAATCTTGCACTACATCCATTTGTGGATTATTGTCCAATCTGTTTGATGTCAGTCTCCATTCCAGTCTCTGTCTCTGGCCTCATCTTCCTGTCTTGCTCTTCTTCTCGCTCCCTCTCATGACACCCTCACTTTACATTTGCTAGTTATTATCTCAACCCTGCATACCCTAACAACTCCCTCACTTCTTTAGCGGTTCACATGGAGGAGAGCATCCCTTTTTATTCACGCCTCAATGGAGGGATAAACCAAAGTGATAAAAGCAACGCAAAAGGGTTCACGGCCCGAGCGTCCTCCAGTAAAGGGAAAGTGAAGGCCCAGTTCCTGGTATAGGCCGGCTGTGGTTTTGGTGGGCAGACAGTATGAGCTTGAGCAGGAAGGGGAAAGCCCTCTTAGAGCTCTGTTGAACTTTCACTCTCGAAAACGGAAGGATGAAGAGAAGGGCAGCTTTACTTGGAGTCTCTTTGCTTGATGGGTTGTGCAGTCTCTCTTTCCAATCTCTTATTCTCCCACTCTGTTCAAGGAACGTTGCAGAGTAGCAAGTGAGACATTTTTAGAGTAAGACATAGCTATTTCTGCCTTGGCTATGCCTAAAAATCAATAGGAATATTCCCCAAAAAGCTATGCTGTGTCCCTGAGTAGCTCTCTAACCCTCTGTACCCAAAACCAGTCTTATCTGCTTTTACCAGCTGGGCCTATGAGCATCAGAAGTGTGGAGTGGTATAAAGCTTGGATAAAAAAAAAGCTTTAGATTGTGTGTGCATGTGCTGTGTGTATGTGTGTGAGTGTCTGGGCGCACATGGGTTTATGCAGTGTACAGTATGTGGTATGTGTGAAGTATATCTGTACGTGTGTCGTCATAAAGATGTCAGAGGCAGGGATTGAAGGTGTGATGATCTACCTTAGCTGCTGCTGCTGCGGCAGCTGTCAAAGTCACGCATGCTTTGTTTCCGGGCCGTGATGCATCGTGTCTGAACTGTGTAGTCTTTGACAGTTCAGAAGACGGATGGAGAATGACACTTTGTTTTGTCACCGACACATACTGGATGGTCAGTGGAGCGACAGGCTGCCGTTCTCTCTCTCTAACCTCAGTTTCAGTATTTCCGCCTTCCATATGAATTGCCTTGTTGCTATCTTTCTATGTTGTCGCCTGCAAAGTGAGTTTCAAATGGCTCTCAAGGAGAGAATTGATGGAAATAGAAAAATTCACCGGGACATGTTATACCCCTGGCGGTATCTACATTACAGGCACAATTATGTCAAAGAAGAGCAGTTCTGCTTAGTGTTTGACTAAACAGGCCTTCAAGTGGGAAATGATTCTGGTTTCAACAGAGGTTCCAGAAACAGCACAGCATATCCTTATGAGGATAAAGCACTTCTTTGATCATTACTTAAGAGGCAAAAAGGCCGTCTCTCCGTTTTAATTTCTGCCCGTCTTACCTGGGACTGGAGGCAAGAGCACAGCCAGGGAGGCGGCAGAAGAAAAGGCTGTGCACTTTGAAGTTATTGAAATGAGGGGAGGAAGCGGGTGGGAAATACCAGGGAGAGCTAAGTAAAGAACTTGTTGAGCTGCTGGAGAAGTTCACCCAAACTGTCGGCCTCAGCTCTTCATCTCTGAAGTATTTTTTTGGACTTGAAAGTGAGAATATTTGATGGATTTTAGCTTTGTGTCTCTTGGTAAATATATAGTGCATTTTTCATCATGCGTCGGATGCATTACTGTTCTGAGGAACATTTGCCCCCAGATGTCAAAGCGTCACGCCTCTCGCCATATATTTCCTCTAATGAGACGTGTCTGCTGGTGTTAACCTGTTTGCTAACTCAATATGGTGTGGTTTATTCAGAAGTCAAGTGAGACGCTGTCAGAATCCATTGATTCCTTGGATGAGAAATCCCCAAACAGCCATCCCCCTGGAAGGCGTGTTGCATTTCTCTTAACCCTTCAGAGACCGTCTGTTCCTGACAGGGTCAGACTGATGTCATCTGCGAGCAGGCCGGACCTGACACCAGTGATAAGTGTAGAGAGAGCCTCTGAATAGAGCCATGGGCATTGATGATGTTCAGCCTGTCAGGTTGTGGCAGAGCGGGGAAGTTTCTCGAGCTGCATCCTCAAAGGAGAGAGAAGGGGACGTCAGGGTCAGTCATAACTGAGGCCTGAGAATACATAAAGAGCACGAGGGGCGGGAGACGTGGAGAACAGAAGGTTTTGACTGACCTCCAGCTGTCCAACAGAGCAGAATATTCTTTATAGTCAAAATAACAGTGTTGGGGTTGGTTCATTCTGTCCGTGGCATTTCTGTTGTGCATATAGATTGGACATAAGATGAACTTATACTGTGGTAGGCGGCGATGTGAACAATGGTGCACAGGTGGCACAGAGAATGTCTTATTCTTTTGTGTGCAGAAGAACCTCATGCAATTCTGAGCAGGCAACATGAATTATAGAATTACCATCTCCCGGGGTGCAAGCCAAAACCTATTTCCACCTTATTACAGGATATAGCATGTTATCATTCCAAAAGAGTTGATTTTTGTGAGTGTTGAATACTTTCTTTCTTTCACCGGGACTGAAGGCAAAGTGGACCAAATGAATTCACAACTTCAAATTGAATAAAAGATGCCATTTCTTTATGTATGTGATACAAATGGGTAGACATGTAATTCTTCTTTGTGTCCGCCTTCAGGGATGGAAAATGATTTGTTTACTCAAATTCAGCAGTTCACACACACACACACACACACACACACACACACACACACACACACACACACACACACACACACACACACACACACACATATATGCACGCGCGCGTGTTCTTATTTAGCGAATGCTAGAAGGCTAGGACTTGCTAATTCCCTATAAATTAGAGTGTATATGTTTTGCACCTCTCCAAGATCGCTTTCCAGCTTAATTTGAGTACCAGATATAATAAAGTGTTCTCGAATTACTCTACTTCTCCCTGCTTAATATTTTGCGTGTGTGTGTGTTTTGTCGTAGGGGGTTGCAACGGCCTGGAAGGAGTTTGATTCCTGCACGCATGTGTGCGTTTAAAAAAGACATAAACACTCCATATACAGAGAGTAAAGTTTAATCATCATGCAGCAGAATAGCTGCTTTGATGCAGCTCTCAGGCAACTTATTGTGACTTTCCAATTCCACTCCAAATATTGTCTCTGGCCTGCATGAGGAACTGCTAAGACAATTTTAATCACAGCGCTGTTTGATTCTTAGCGACACTGACAGGTGCACGTCACACAGCTTCAATATGAGGGGCATCAGCAAAATATTCTGGGCTGGATTTGCAGAACTGGAGGGTGCAGCAAAGAATTCATGTGCAATGTACATGGTTAATATGCCGTGGAAAGCTGCACTGTGATCGCCCGTGTGTGTGTATATGTGTGTGTGTGTGTGTGTGTGTGTGTGTGTACACATTGAAAGTAGCATTGCTGTGGAATGTTAATTAGTCCTGATATGTTTCCCATTTCATCCACAGCTGAACGTTCCCTGTTCACAAACCTTGATCAACGTTCATTCATTTCAGCCCATTACAACCCCCAACTCCCTCTCTGTCTTTCTCTCTCTCCCTCTCCACATGTCTCTCTTTCTCAGCTTGTAGATGTGTTAGCCATTACCTCGCTAATTTACACTGTGATGGGGTAGAGGGGGAAGTGAGCGGCGGCAGCAAGTGAGCGGCGGCAGCCGAGGAGGAGAACACAAAGCCGTGGTGCTCACTTTCCTTGCGCCTGTCTGTTCTTCTTAATAGCTCAACATTTTCTGCAGCTTGTTCATGTAACGCCAGCTTGAGAAGCTCACGTTGACAAAGAGGTTTTAGGTTGAAATGTAGCAAATTAAGTAGGCTTAATCTGCCTTCCCGAGTAAAATATTAGTACTATGGATCATGTTATTTCATGGGCGTCAACCACCACATTTGCTGTCAACATTTGTCGAAGTTAAACAGCCCAGGTGTGAACTGATTGGGACTTATTCAAATAGCCTGACAATTGCTTGTTTCAAGTGTGTCTAATCAGAGTTTGCTCCCATTCTAATTCTTTGATATGGCTGTTTGCAGGGAGTTATTTATTCTGTTATGGATGTGTGTGGAGTGTTTGTGTCTTGGAAAAGATAACATTCAAATTACAATAAATTAAAGGCAGTCATGCTGTTTTAAAAGAGATGGTCCAAAAGGAAACGGAAAAGACACATTTGACAGGAAAATAGTCCGCTGTCTGACTGAAAATAACATTTCCATAAATAAGTCACTCACCTGACCTACTTTGACTGTGACCTTCTAATAATGATGATATGACTTTTGTGAACAATTTCCTCTTTCGCAGTCTGACACGTACTAGAAAAAAAGAAAACCCAGCCACAACAAATGCTTTATTTGTGGTAATAATTGTAATATATACATCTTTTTTAGATCAACATATTTTTATATATTCACAAATTAATAAAATCTGTTTAATAAAAAAAACTACCAAGTGATAACAGCGTTTAAATCATTTGCTACCTTATTCAGAGGTGGAAAGTAGACCATTGTGATCCTATGCAGTATATGTAATTGTTACATTACACACACACACACACACACACACACACACACACACACACACACACACACACACACACACACACACACACACACACACACACACACACACTGCTGTCCCAGTCATTTTCAAGGTCACGGTCCTCCCATCCTCCTCTCTGGCTCTTCCCATTTATCCTGTGTATAATGGGAAGTGCTGACTGGTTTAGGACATACATTTGACACCCATGCCCATAAAGGCTTTTGTAAGTGTAAAACCCCCACATGGCTACATGCAGGATTTTATGTTTAAAGTGCTATGTGTATTGATTGTTGTCCAGCTATATAATCAGTCCCATTCCACAGAAAACATCGTGATGTAAAAGACTATAGGCCTTCATTTCTGATTTAAAACCATTCATTGTACACTGAAGGCATTTTAGGCCAAAGTAGGTGTGAGCGGAGAATGCTGAGGTCAATAGTAGTAGTGGATGTACTCATGTTTTACCTTCTCCATCCTCTTTACTTAATTAGCTGTGTGCAGCTGTATTAGGATGCTCCCCGGGGAGGAAATAAATACATACCAAATGGGTAGGGGCAGGAAACCTGACCAACACATTCATATTTATTGTGCCTTCCTTGATGGAAGTGTGTGTGTGTGTGTGTGTGTGTGTGTGTGTGTGTGTGTGTGTGTGTGTGTGTGTGTGTGTGTGTGTGTGTGTGTTGGGCAAATGTAGGGTTAATGACGCCCAATGCCTGGGGTCTATAGTTGCTGTAAACCTGTCAGTTAGTGAGGCCAGGTAATTACCTTAGAATGACAGGTCTGGAGGGCAGTGTGTGTGTGTGTGTGTGTGTGTGTGTGTGTGTGTGTGTGTGTGTGTGTGTGTGTGTGTGTCTGTCTGTCTGGATGCGCTAGTGCACAGCTAGGTGTAGATGTGTATGCTTGCAGGTTTGTATGTGAACGTGTGCACATGCATTTTGAGTGTGTGTGTGTGTGTGTGTGTGTGTGTGTGTGTGTGTGTGTGTGTGTGTGTGTGTGTGTGCAGGTTATTTGGGGGGCTGGGAGAGATAGAAGATGGATGGAGAGCGGCAGCGTTTCTTATCCCATTCAATTAGACAGGATATATTGACGTGTGCAGAGGACCACCTGCTTGCGTATGCAAAGCACACACCGAGGGGGCTTCGCTTGACAGCTACACCCGAATGCACCCCTCCCCTAAGATCAGCACATATTGTTAGTGGGTAGATGTTATTTTCCACCTCCTCTCCTCTCTTGTCCTGTACTGTCCCAGTTTTAGATGGACTCTCATCACTGAATACACACTGTAGTTGCATACTGTCCACCCAACCCATAACATATTGTAAATCTTGCCCTCTCTCAGGCATGTTTCACTGTTCATCATTTGGTGTTTCATACAACCAGTTTTAGGCAGTCGTCTCCACCTCTTGTAAAGAAAACCAGGCTTTGATAATAGCAGCTATTGCTACTGACAGTAAAGTGATGAGACTCAAAGGGGCGGACAATAAAGAGTTGTGTTGCCATGCCTGTGCTAATGATCACAGACATTTCCTTAACAACCTCTCCATTTATCTCTTCTCAGGCCGTTTGTTTCTTCTCCATGCCACACACTTATCTAATTTCCCTCACCTTTTATGCATCCTCTGTCAATTTCTGTTGAGTGTTTCTGTACAGTGTGTGTGTGTGTGTGTGTGTGTGTGTGTGTGTGTGTGTGTGTGTGTGTGTGAGTGGGTAGGTGTACACCCCGATATGTATGCGCTTGTGTCCCCCGGAGATTTAAGCTACTCAGCTCCCGTCATGGTTCCACCACTGAGGTGGGATTTATCCAAGTGTGTGTTCAAATCGACGTGTCTAGCACAGCATATTACAACACCTTAATCCACAGTGGGTTACACAGAGGAGGAGTGGAAGAAGAGAGGACAGAGAGGACAAGAATAAAGGTGCAGGAACAAAGGCGAGGAGCAGGAGGAAGAGGAGAACGAGCAAAGGAGGTCGGAAGATTAGGACAGAATATGAGAGAATGACAACAGGCGTAAAACGTACATGTTGTGTATGAATTTGCTTGTTTTTTGATTGATGGTGTGACAATAAAAACATATGATTGGCTAGTTTAAGATCATTAGAGCAGATTTCTTCAATGATTACATTGACTCATATATTCTCCTCCTCATTTTAAAAGCACATCTCATATTCAATCCTGGTGTGAACACTCCATTGACCTGTTTTGTAGCAGTGTGTTGTGTCTTGTGCACTATAGCTAAGTTGTCTGTTCGTTTTCACATATCGGGGATTGTAGAGGCTGAAAACCAGTTGTAGTCACTACAAACCCCACTGCATCATGTTGGATGTTGAAGCCTGAATGAATTATTTGACTTTGATGCACAGGAGTGACGGATATTGTTGAGGACGAGTAATAGAGGAGCTAACCAGGTGTTCTCTTGGACAGGGAGTGTAGAGTTTAGGTGCTATTGTTGTTGTCATTTACTCGTAGTGGTATATCTATTTATTATTGATTTATTTTTGACACTGTGCAGCAATCAAGTGACTATTATATAATTTGGTGTAAATGATGAAAGAATTGTCCGGAATATGAATGTAATTCCTTGGAAACTGGTGTTCCTCCTCAACCCTGCATGCTTTCCTCCTCCTGTGAACCCATCCCCCATCCTCCCTCCCCTCTTCATCCTATCCTCTTTTCTGCCTGTTGAGTTCTTGAGAAAGATATCTCTACTGACCACACTTCAGGCTTTAATCTCATTCATGCTCCCTTTTTTTCCAAAGCAGCTTCTGAGTTGGCACTGGCAGTCACCGGTCTGGAGTATTTGCAGTACTTTTGCAATTCCCCCTGGGCTTGAACTTTTTTCAGCTCTAATTCCGTGTTTGTGCACCACCTTTAGTCCTCTATTCACAATAAGGGAAACTCATTTAAAGGGCTTCTGAGTGTAATCTTTTAAGCTACACCTCTACTCCATAATACCTCTCCCGTGATTGCCTGTGAGGGGCTATTTAAGACGCTTGTTTCTGGGACTTACACATTTCATAATCATTCTATGATCTTGTTTCATGGATTTAGGCTTCTTTTATTCAGTGTGGCTCTAGCAGGTCGAGCAGCAGATTTTGTATTAATATTTAACATCAAGCACGAGCGGGGTCTTTTATATACAATACTTGAATGATTTGAACTTGTCTCGTTGGTTTTTAGTTACAGTTTGCTTATACATTATTTATTATGTGGAACTATTCCTTTAAGTTACAACTTCCACAGAGATACAGACAACCTAATGGAGATTTAATCTGTTAACTGTGGAGTTGTGGGATTTCTGTCAACATTTGTCGTTGACGACTGTAACAATGCACTGTGCTACTGTTGGTGGAGCATTTAAGATTACTGCTTTCAGTAGGGGTGGGGGGTTAGCTTGCTGCAAAATGAGTCACATCACATATTGCAGTACATGTGGGGTCTGCTGACGCAAAGGGAGAAAATGAAATGGGGGAGTTATTTTGGGGGGAAAAAAAGAGAGGGGACCTAATCCAGGGCTATACTCTCGTTTCTCACTCATTGCTGCTTCCCCAGACAGATTACTGGGCTTTGAAGGCGCCCTCTGCAGAGGCAGATTTTTAAAATGTGGGCTGTTGGATGGGATAGAGAGGGGGGTTGGGGCAAGAGGGGATGGGATATAAGTCAGAGAGGGAGATTAGTATTGCTGCTGTGTGTGTGTGTGTGTGTGTGTGTGTGTGTGTGTGTGTGTGTGTGTGTGTGTGTGTGTGTGTGTGTGTGTGTGTGTGTGTGTGTGTGTGTGTGTGTGTGGAGGGCTGTCAGACAGAGAGTGACAGAATGAATATTTTGAGGCTTTATCAATGTGCACTGTATGTTCCCATGTGCAGGTATTTATTCAAAATGATAAACGTTTGAAAGGTATGACAGCGCAGTCTCACCCGCCCTCACCCATCCCCTCTCTTCACCGTTCCTACCTTTCCTTCTCTCCTCCTGCTTCTTCCATCCTTCCATCCTCCTGCTTCAGTCCCCTGTGACGTGCTCAAGTTATAATCCACTCAGACATGTTCTGATGTTTTGGGTGTTTTTGCTTTCCGTTGAGTGTTGACTCACCCACACACTCTTTTACTCCCTCTCTCTAAATCCTTCACTTTCTGTGTGTGTGTGTGTGTGTGTGTGTGTGTGTGAGAGAGAGAGAGAGCAGCCATTATATGAATCTGCTGTTTGTTTATTTATTTATTTGTTTGTTTTTGTTTATTTGTTCATGTATCTCGTAAAGATGGCATGATAATGTGTGTCTGTGCTTTTTTCTGGTTTTACAGCATGTATTTTGTCAGTTGGAGAGTAAATATTGTGTCTCTGTGTAGTATGTTCTTGTTTGACTGTGTGTCTTGCATGTGAGAGTGTGGGTGCTGTGTGGTCCACAGTGGGTGCTCCTTGTTCACTGAAGGTCAGGTGTTTCTCCTCTCAGCTTCTTTGCTCCCCAGAGCTCTGCAGGCTGTTTGATCTCAGGATGAGCTACAAGTGTGTCTGTTCTGATTGTGCATACATACATACAGTAGTGTCTTTTGCCTGGCGAGTAAATCCCAAAGTTGAGTATCAGAAGGAATTAATGTAATACACTTAACTGCCAAACCAACACTCAATCAGCATTTTGACAACTAGCACTGGAAACCAATTTCAAGCTAAATGAAGATCACGCAGGGATAAGTCTGGCTGTTTTTGACACGTGAAATATTCAATTTTATTAATCTTTTATTATTGTTTTAAGATGCCTTGTACTTTTTAATGTACTTGGTTAATTGTTAGTGTAAACAGTGACAGTGATTGTTGATAGAGACCCCGTGTAGCTATAATACATTATGACTTAGTTTTTGCCTATATGCACTGATGTCTACAAATACGCTTACCTAAATCTATGAATCTATGGGCCATATAAATAGATCCGAAATGACTAACCTCTGTCACTGTGTGACGCAGTATTGATCCAGGGGAGCAGTACTACAGTAAACTCATGTTTTCATGTTTGATGTTTTTTAAACCTCTGCAGCCATTTTACTCTCATCTTTGAATGCAAAGTTAGATTCAGCATACAGTCACACAATAGATTAGACAAGTGGTGTCGGCGCTGACGTCATGTCCCATTGCAAATGTTTTCCTTTCATTGCAGTCTGATCTATGACGACCAATGAATGGATTAGCAGATTCAGGTCACTCTCCATTCCTGTCATGTTCTGTTCCGTTCTTGTTGGTTATCCATTTATTGTTGCTGAACAAAATCTAAACACAAACGTCTGCCTCACTGAGTGAGCCATACCTCCCAGGCGTGAAAATACCCACAATGCAACACCCTGCCTTGCTAATCCTATTGGCTGCTGCCGAATCAACAACATTCTGCAGTATGCGTCACTGCTGAGCTTAACTATACCTTAAGTTTTGTCAGATATGAATGGGTTGGAGGACACATAATTGAAACGGCTTTTTGTGAGTGCACAAGAGTGATTGTGCGGTTTCTTACATATGTGTGTGTGTGTGTGTGTGTATCTAAGTTAGTGTCAGGGACTCTGTGGGTGTTGTTTGAGGGGAGAACCTCCCTTCTCCTCCAGTGAAGTTGAATTAGCAGAGCTTATGGAACAATTTCATGTTAATGCTGCCAAATACAGTTCTTTAATCTTCCGTGATTCCCTGTGCAGCATGGTCTTACTGCTTAAGAATACCCTGATTACTCTTCTATCGCATACATTAACTTACTGCCTTCCGAATTAAAAGTAGAATTGGAGAGAGAGAGAGGTTGTGGAAAGCTGGACGGGCCCAAAGGAAGGGGAAGTTAAATAGAGACACAGTATGAAAAGAGAAGAGAGCGGTGTTTTACGGAGAAACTGGTGCTTTCAAAACCTTCAAAAAACTGATACATTGTCTGTAACCTTTTTCCCATAGTGATAAACACTACCCATGATCTGCCTCTCAGCTCAAAACTACGACTGCACCAAACCGCAGGAACCAGCCAGACATAATGATTTAAGAACAAACGCCACAACAACGCTACGCACGGGGAAAAAAGCGTGATTTACCTCCATTTACTTGGTTACATGGATAAGAGAAGGGGGGATGTTGAAGAACAAGAAAACGAGGGGCAGAAGCAATGGAGGGGGTTCAGGGCCCAGGATTTAATTTCCGCTTTGCACTGTGAGATAAGTCAAGCTTAATGAGCTGACAGAGAGAGACGGAGGGAGCAGGGGAGCTATGAGAGCCGGGGCACAGAGAACAGGGGAGTTAAGAGGAGGAGAGAGAGGAAGGGCAGGAAGGGAGGAGGAGGAGGGGGGGTGTAAGTGATTGTGGAAAGAGGGGGTATCCTGCAGATCCTGTCAGGCTAGAGCGCAACAGAGAGAAAGGTGATGAAGAAGAGATGGGTAAAAGTTTTCTGTCAGACCCTGGTGTGTGTGTGTGTGTGTGTGGAGACTCTCAGATGAAACCTACTGATTCCTACTATGCTGACAGTAGCTGCACGACTTTTGCTGACGGAAGCTTGTGTGTTTTTTTTCTTCTTTTTTTCTTGCTTCGGTTCTTAAGGGATTCTATACTTTACTGTCGGTTCTTTTTCATCCTGTCATGGCTTGTATTAATCCAAATCGTATACAAATATGTATATTTAGTGAAATGTAAAGTGCGAAATCAACAACAACCAGCAACTGACGTGGGTCTCTTTTATGAATGTAAAACAAAATGTAATGCGTCTGTTTCTACCCATCCAATTCTGCAATTACAACTAGCCTGTATTTAAAAAACATTGAAATAAAAAAGGCAAGGTGCGGAGGGAGAAAGTTGTAACCGATATGAAATTAACAGGTAAAGACTTGAGGTTGAAGGTTGACGGCTGCAGGAAAGGAGGGGAAGAGTACTGGCTTTAAAGCGAGTGAAAGGTCATTCATGTAGACTTAAAGGAGCTGTTCCAGTGCTGTTTGCATAAGCCGACACCAGGAGCTCTCCGTGGTGCTGAAGAAAGCATGAGCTCTCTTTGCTCCCTCACAATCCTTCCCTTCTTTAAGACAATTCCTGAGCTATATTGACATCGCTTCACATTTATAGCAAGGTGCCAATAAATCCTCCCTTTATTAGACCTCTTGTATTGATCCATTTTTCTTCTTCTCTTTAGACCTCTAACTCTCTGCCCGTTGCTGCTTAATCCCTGCTATTTCTTCCCTACTGCTTTCTCCTTCTTCTTCATTTGCAGTGAAATGTCAGGCTCTATCTCTGTCGCGAGTCCGTGAGCTCTGCAGCGGGAGGGGCAGTGCCATGACCCCCCTTCTCTGGGGCTTAAAATTGTATTTGCCTAAATGCCAGCAAGGCTTTGATGGTGGCATCAACAGGATTGAAGCAGAGGAACTTTAATTTACATTCTTGCTAATATGCCCTCATCACAGTCAACTAGAGATACAGCTAATTATTGCTGGACCAACAGTGTCGATAGTTTGCACATTAGTGCTGGGTGTCTCTCTGAAGGCATACATATGGGAATAAATGCTTCCCTTTGTTGCTTGATACCGATATGATGTCGCGCACACACAGGCACGTATCTGAAAACGCTAAACAGGTGGGAGATAAGCTTGAATGATTTGCCGTGCCTCTGCATGCATATGTGTGTGTGTGCACCTGTGATAATGTTCCCCCGAGATGTGATGATTTGTCTGCGTGTGTATGTATGGGTATGTGTTTGAGAAGGTGTGAGTGTGATGTTAATCAGGCTGTCACGGTAAGACCGAGTCCCGCAGGGAAAAGCCTGTTGTGTCTGGAGCTCTCCACAGGACACACACACACACACACACACACACACATTATATACACAATAGTGTTTTCCTTTGTTTGCCCTTTTTCTTTCGAAGCTGACAGATGAGCTTGACGCCTTGTAGTACAAAGGAACTCAGGTCTTAACACTTACTATCAGAGTGAGGTTGGTCCACCACGTTGGTCCACCACTTTGGTCCAGACGGAGGTAGCTCAACAACTATTTGATGTATTGCCATAACATCTTGTATCGACATTCATTTCCCCCAGTGGATGAATCCTATCAACGTTTGCAATCACCTGAGCGCCATTATGAGGTTGAAATTTGTGTTTTTGAGTAAAATATTGGATGGATTTCCATTACGTTTGGTACAGACATTATTGCCCCCTTTAGGGTGAACTGTGACTTTGGGGATCTCTCTGACTTGTCATCTAATGCCAGGTCAAAATTGTATTTTGTCCAATACTTTCTACACAACTCTAAAATGTTCCCATCAGCCTCACTATGCTGCTGCTACATGCTGTTAGCATTTAGCTCAAAGCACCGCTGTGCCTAAGTACAGCTTCACAGAGATGTTGGCGTGGCTGTAGACTTGTATCTTGTTATACATTTCTATGTACAGAATTATACTGCTATTTTAGGAGCACAGATCAAAATATACTGAAGATAAGGAGAAAATGGAGATAAAGCAGTAATGAGTTGCTAAATGGTAAATGGTAGATGAATGCCTTTGTTGCATTGTGAATGGTGCTTTTTCAATTATTGTATTGTCTTTATTTAATCCGATTTTTAACATATTCACTCCTGAAATACTGATAAAATATCAGATTGTTTAAAGTGAAACCAACAACAATGAGCCCCACAGTATGTAAGTTTAAGAATTGACTGTAGTAAATAAAATCTGAATATAAGAAAAAGAAAGCAAGGGAGAAAAAAGAGAAGGAGGAGCATGGGTGCCATGCTGTAGGGGAGTAACAGCTTCTTTCACCACCTATTCTCACACGTACCACAGCTGTCTGTGATTTCACGCTGTACTCACACACACACACACGCACACACGCTGTGACACTTTGTGACACTGTCACTCGTTACACATGTTCTAACTGGTAAAGCCACTCACCCACTAACCTTCCTTCTAACACTTAAACATCATACAATTTTTCATCGTGCTCACGCAGGCATGGACAAGTGAAGACTCACAATGTGCACACATCCTCTCACACACACTGACTTCAGGGCTGTAATTTGTCCTCTGTCATCCATTAGCGCAGGTGGACGGAGCAAGCGGGAGAAACAGGAAACGGGAAACGGCGAATGAGAGCGTGAGGAAGGCGTAGAGAGGCATAGTTTGTTGTTTGTCTGTAGCTGCAGGATAGAGAAGTATGACACAGAAAGAAGATATCAATCTGTCTGTGTGCAGCATATGCAATAACCTCCACGTGGTTTTTGTTCTTTTACT
Organism: Myoxocephalus aenaeus; assembly: GCA_038501785.1. Taxonomy (NCBI): domain Eukaryota; kingdom Metazoa; phylum Chordata; class Actinopteri; order Perciformes; family Cottidae; genus Myoxocephalus; species Myoxocephalus aenaeus. The sequence goes on along the minus strand of JBAMJR010000350.1, from coordinate 6,684,665 downwards.
CTGTGTGTCCCCCTGTGTAAAAGCGAGCGGTAACAGACAGCATGCCCTGAGGCTGTAAAGGCCAGCAAGCCCTCCGCATTTGCATTATTAGATGTCCACTTGTATCTCCTTTAGAGCTGTCAGGGTCACGCTGTTGAGGTAGACACTGGCATTTCGGACTGTTCGGTTAGCTTCGACCTCGCATCCGTTTTTCTCGGTTGCTGCATCCCAACATCAACACACATATGGACACGCAATGGTACGCTTTAGGCTCAAGGACCCGAAGACTTCCTTTTCTGTTCAGCTTCAGAGAGGTTGCTTGCACACACTTAAAGCCCTATTTTGTATTGCTGTAAATGTCCAACATGAATGTTCCTCAGAGCATCCAGCTCTGCAAATAAATATCACATCAATTAATAAATAAAGTGAGCACATTACATTTGCTTTTAAAGAGTCAAAGTAACAACACTGAAAAAAGCAACACTGACATCATCAAACTGACTACCGGGGCCTATTCTCACAGAGCAGTGCATGGTGGGAGAAGCTTCATTTCCCAGAGTGCTGCTTGAGTGACTGCCTGAGTTGTCTGTGCGTGTGGATGCGTGTGTTAGAAGTTGAGTGAGTGATGTCAGGGCCTGGAGTGGACAGCCTTTTCTCAACTGCTGTGAATCACACTCCATCTATCTATGACAGAACAGTGCTCAGGCCCTCACTTTCCTCTCTTCTTCCTCGTCCTCTGTCCAATACTTCAGACTGCTCCTTCTCAACTGGGCCGCCGTTCCTCAGTTCCTTGCTTTTCTCCCCCACAATCTCATTTGTTTACTCTCTAATTCCTGCCTGCAATGCTTCACATCTCCAACCTGAACCCCTGAGTTTCTAATCTTAGATGCAGTTTTGACCAATCCTAGGGAACGTCATTTTATCTGACATAAATTAAGTGTATATCATTTGTGATGGGGTTTGAAGGCATCATCATCTTAGTTGTTATAAACTAAACAACTGGGGAGATCAAAAAAAGTTAGTAGCAGCCTTATAGTAGAGTATGCATTGCCTAATCTGGAGGGACTGCCATGTTCCACACTTATTTTAGGCTTTCAGGGTTGTCTCTCTTTCTGTTTCTCTCCGAGCTCAGAAAGGCAAACAAACACAACCACACAAAGCAAGCACAGAGTTCACACTGAAGACGCTGTAGTACTTGTCTTAAGGGACTACTACTTGTTAACTTGACAGACTCGTAGAACACCTGCCATATGGCACTGGCACTGGGACAGAAACTGACGCAGTAACAGAGGGAGGGGCTGATATATATCGAGGCAGATTTGGTAATAGTGAGCAGGAGAGAGAATGTGGGACTCAATAATTTCAATATAGCACAGCGAGTCTCTCAGCAGCAAGTAAAGCTGATAGAATGTGATGGCTGACCTTCTCAACAGTTAGTGCAGTTTAGATACACATTCATCCATACGCAGTTAATACGCCCACAGTCCCTGAATAGCTACAGTACATGCCCAAATTTAATTTCTCCCATGCACTCATTTGTAAGTAAATGAACATTGTCTGCTATTGATATCACGAAAGGTCACTGCAGTGTCTTGTCTCAAATTTTATTTTATTTGTTCTTCTTTTTAAACAAAGTTGTGTGCATTACTTCAACTCCACACTTTCTGTGAACTTCATCCCCCTCCTCCTCCTCCACCCCAACCCCCCGGCCTCTCTTCAGTGCCAGATGGTGCATCACAGTTAGCAGGCAGAGACGGGAGAAGGAAAGAATAGTGAGTTGGGGATAGCCGGGCAGGCAGGCCATGTATTATTAATTGTGAGTAATAGAGGCTTGTATGGCTGTATACATTATTGAGGCCAGGTCCTTCTGAGGGCAGTTAAGCTGAAGTGGCGCTTGGGTTAATGGATTGAGACAGAGTCTGGCTCAGAGCCAATTTACCAAGTGCCTGGTGTAAAGTTAGTTAACACCGGTTTATACTACTCTTCAGGTGAGTAACATTTTTATACTTTTACGTACTTCACACCAGTGTAGTGCAGATTTGTGTTGAAACAAGCTGGTCAATAGAGTCTGAAGACACACCACTATATACAATATATATATATATATATATATATATATATATATATATATATATATATATATATATATATATTGTATAATGATTGTGAATTGTTTTTCATTGCATTATACTCCGAATTCATTGTGCTTAGTTAGTGTCCACAATCTTTTTTATGATAGAAATGGATCAAATGACTATGTGTAATGTATAGTGATAATCATATACTTTTTTTTCCTTCCCAAGTTTCCGATTCCTGACCTTCCATATTGCCAATACCAAGTACCAATCTGATACTGTTAAAAACAAATATATATATATATATAATTATTATTATTATTATTTAACTGAATACTACTAACGCAAAGAAAACCTCCATAAAGTCTTGCATACTGTGCATGTTAAAATATTGCCAAATTGCTGACATTTGGCTGGCTCTGCCGAGGGTTACACTCACCGCACATCTGTGTGATCGGTTGTGGTTGCTTCTTCAACTCTCAACAGAGAGGAAAAAGTGGCAATATGGCTCACTTGTCATCATCATCATCATCATCATCATCATCATCATCATCATCAACCTGAAAATACTAGAAATTTGAAAAATGTTTATAATTCAATGTACATCAATCAACAACAATATATAATGTGATAGGATTCAGACAATTTTAGTGCTCTTTAGCCAACACTCAGAGGTCAGGTTTGATACCCAGCACAAACTGAACATGAATCACAGCACAGGTGTGTGTCTGTCAGCTCTGCATGAGCTCTGTTCATAGTCTGCTGCTCAAACACATACATCGAGTACACACTTAGGGCTGTGCATTTTGTCTGGATAAGCTCTTTATATGGCAAACTGTTGAGCTGTAACGCGAGTGTGTCATATTTACTCCCTGATAAGATCTGTCTGCCGTTTATAGTGTGTGGTCTCGGTACGGCTGCAGATATCTGCCTACCTTTCACAGCGGAGATCTAATCTGATATTATTAGTATTGTTTTCTGGCGTGCATTAGCATGCAGTGTTGGCTTTCCTCCTGCTTCATGTGTAGGTGTATAAAAACATGACACTGATACAGAGAATCTGATAGAAGAGGTTTGCTGTTTGCATAAGCAATCTTATACTTCGTCTGTACGGTTGACTGCACACACACACACACACACAGAGACACGGAACTGTTGGACTGTGCAGCTTGGAGAAGTGTGAATGCTGGTTTGAGTGGGAGGAGTGTGGGGTGATCCTCTAAGCTCAGTGGCAAGTCCTGTCATTGGAAAGAACAGTATCAGTCCGCATTTACATTGATCCTTATTAGGCCTGGAGATTAAACCCCTTGCAAGTGTGAGCTGGCTACGGCTGCAGCGCCATAGTGCTTCACCGTACACCACTCTATAGGTCCAAATACACACATACACTGACTCAGTCAGGCAACACTTTTGCAGTCATGCATTGGGGTTAATCTAGTACACATTCATCAGGATACTTTTGTCTGCATGAACCTTTCTTTCACGTCTACTTTCCAATTCACACTTTCATAGCAGGTCAGTGTTTCTTGTTAAGTGTTTTGCTTTCAGGTATTCCAGCTCATGCAATTCAGGTTTTGGAATAATACACTTTTTTTAATTCCCCAAAAAACTCCCTTCAGAATATTACTATTTAAATTGTTTACAATGTTAACTTGAAACCAGAAATAGCGTTCCTGTTCCTTTTCATTTCTTAACTTTCTTTTATTACTACAAGTAGCAGCGCCTCAGCCACCAATCCCAACCCTCCATCCTTTCAGAGAGGAGGAGGCGTGTGCAGCTGAGTATGATGGGATGTGTTGAGGTCTCCAGGGTAACAGGACAGGTCATGCAGTATTGTCATGTTGTACAGTTTCCAATTATATTATGGGCTGTTTATTTCCTAACCCTGCGATGGGGTGTCCCCCTGGCAACTAGCCAGCGATGCAGAGCGCAGGACCACAATGTCCAGAGCACCTGTTTGTGTGTTTGTTGGTACTTGTGTTTGTATGTGAGTCACACAGAAGACCAACACGAGAGCAAAGAATAATGAAGGTGGAAAAAGGGAACAAATGCACTTTTATATTCACAGCCTCGGCACAAATATGTACATATTTCCACATTAAAATGATCTGTGACATACAGTAAGAGTCCTATATACCCTTTTTTATATGTCAGCTCATATTGTCTGTAATGCTCGACTTAATATGGATGGACCTGCTTGTGCTGGTAAAGAACAGAAGATAGGATGTCTATACAGCACATGAATGTGTGTGACTACTATTGCGTGTTATCTGACCCCACCTCTCAGAACACCTCCTTCGGTACTGATAACGTTGGTTTTATACATTCTTTAAGAGGCTGAAATCACAAGGAATATATACACACACTTACACTCGCAGCGACGCGGAGAGGAAAAAAACAGGGAGATTGCCAGAGAAGACGAAGAGAGAATTTCATTTGCTGGGCGTCTCACATTGTGTATTCTACAGAGAGTGGAGAGATAGGAATCGGGGTGTGTTTCTGTTCTGACATGGACGAAGAGCCGCAGAGCACAGACCAGAGCGCAGATACAAGGAGGGATGAAGGGGGAGTCATGAGGGGATGGGGAAACAGGAAGCAAGGCAAAGAAGAGTGCGAGAGAGATACAGATCTGGACCTGGAAGCTGTTCTCCAGCGCCCTGTCATCGATGAGAGGCGAGGTGATAGGAGAAAGAGGAAAGGACAGAGAGAGAGAGCCAATGTAGGGGGGTGAGGAAAGGGCAAGAGTAGGGATTGTACTACTTGCTTCAAATGGAGCAGCGGGTGCAAGGATCAGTGCAAGTGAAAAATGTCAGTCACCGCAGTACAAAACGGAGAGCAAGAAAGTTCAGCGGAGACTCGCTCGGTTCAAGTGGTCTTTTTCTGCATCACGCAACTCCCAAATGGAGTTTCTCTTTCCGTAAAGCTATTTCTGCTCAATGTAAATGTGAATGCAGCGTGAAAACAGCCACATTTAAATGCAATGATCATCTGAAGATGCCTCATTGGCCACGAATATAGAAGCTCATGCAGAATCATTTTTTTTTCAGTTCAGGGTCACATTTCGTCAGAACTGACTCAGAAGCCACGCTGAATAGATATCGGTTTCTCTAACGTTTTAACATACCACACACACACACACACACACACACACGTATTGTCTGTACAGAATCATCTTCTCTGTAATGCATGGCTTGAGTGTGCTGCTGAAGTGTATGACATCTGGCATTGCACCTCTTCATAGTGTGAAATCAGCCATTCTGTTGCCCAATAACGCGTGACGCCTGCTTCGTGTTTGCTTTGACAATAATGTTGCAGTGATTGAGCTGTCCAGTGATGGACCTGTGGAATTCATCATCCATCAATCCATCTTTTTCATTTTCATTCCATCAACTTACAACATCCCTTCGTGGATCTCCAGGCGCTGAGGAGCCTCTCTTATTGGCTGATGGGCACATCTAGTGGGATGTGGATGAAGTGGCTCAATCGTTCATTAATGCCCACATGTTTCACTCAAACAGTAAATAAATGTATGCTTCTACTATATGATATGGCTAAAACTGCTGCAATAATAACCCAAAGCCCAGTAGTACATTTGTAAGTATGAGAAAAATACATGTATAAATTTAAATATAAAAACGCTAAACCCTGACAAATACTTTCTAAGTCCTTGTAAGGTTCTGAATCTATAATAAAGTGCACACTTATTCATAATGTCAGGAATAAATGAAGACTCTCTTTACACTCTCGTCATTCACAATTATCTCTTTCTCTACAGCTCCTACTCTATCGGCTGAAGTAGTCCGGTACACAGCCTCCCTACAAAACAGTATTTTTTTGTGTATGAATTAAACAAACGTGAAAAGATGTATTTGTTAGGGGGTGTGTGGTGTGGAGGACCCAAATGCACGCACAACAACAGTTTAACTCTCAAGGGCTTTATTTTCAAAAATAGGAAAAACCAAGAATCGCACCAAACAAAGTATACTACCGGCCAAGTCCTGCTCCCGAGTCGGGAGGGCAACTCAACCGAGCTCGAACAAACAAAGATTCGCACCAAACAAAGTATACTACCGGCCAAGGTCCTACTCCTGCTCCTGAGTTGGGAGGGAAACTCAACCGAGCTCAAACACGCTACTCCAGAGAAAACACCGGGCTGGTACTGAAACGTCCTGACAACCAGCCAGGGAACGCCGTGGTCCTTAAATCAGCTGCCGGCGATCAAGGTGATGCACGACAGCTGGGAGGAGGAGGGAGGCGTGGCAGAGGGTGGAAACCGGGGGAGGAGACTGTAGGCTGACAAGAGAAAACATTAGCACGTGGCTCACAATAACAAAATCTGACAGGAGGGGAAAAACAAGGAAACACACTAGGAGCAGACAAGGAATCTAACAGTACCCCCCCCTCAACGGGAGCCTCTCGGCGAACCACCGGGCCTACCCGGGTTCCGTCGGTGGAAAGCAGTTATCAGCCCCGGATCAACGATCCGGGAACGGGGCACCCAGCACCGCTCCTCTACTCCATAACCCTCCCAGTCCACCAGGTACTGAAACCCCCTACCCCGCCGGCGGACATCCAGGAGGCGACGGACCGTGTAGACAGGGCCCCCCTCAATGAGCCGGGGGGGCGGAGGGGGTACTGGCGGAGGATTTAAGGGGCTGGAGACAACGGGCTTGAGGAGAGAGACATGAAACACAGGGTGAATCCTCATGGCACGAGGCAACTGTAGCTTGACCGAGACAGGGTTGATAATGGAGATGATGGGAAAAGGACCGACATATCTGGGGGAGAGCTTCTTAGACTCGGTGCGTAGGGAGATGTCCCTAGCCGAAAGCCACACCGATTGTCCAACGCGGTAGTCCGGGGCTGGAACGCGACGTCGATCCGCCACTCTCCTGTTCTGCTCTGCTGTGCGAAGTAGAGCAGCCCGAGTCTCCCTCCACATGCGCCGACAACGACGGGCATTGCGCTGGACCGATGGTACAGCCACCTCGACCTCCTGGCTGGGGAACAGGGGGGGCTGAAAGCCCAAGGAGGCCTCGAATGGGGAAAGCCCGGTGGCAGTAGAGGTGTGGGTATTGTGGGCGTACTCGACCCACGGGAGGTGACGGCTCCAAGAAGAGGGACTGGCGGCAGTCACACACCTGAGGATGGCCTCGAGCTCTTGGTTCAACCTCTCCGTCTGGCCATTTGACTGTGGGTGGAATCCTGAGGAGAGGCTGGCCGTGGCGCCGAGGGTCTGACAAAAAGCCTTCCACAACTGGGACGAAAACTGAGGTCTGCGGGGATGCCATGAAGCCTAACGACATGTAGGACTAGCAGGTCGGTGGTCTCACGGGCCGATGGCAGCTTGGGCAGGGGAACGAAGTGAGCAGCCTTCGAAAACCGGTCCACCACCGTCAGAATGACGGCGTTGCCGTCGGATGGGGGGAGACCAGTGACGAAATCCACCCCGATATGGGACCACGGACGTTGGGGCACAGGGAGTGGTCGTAGTAACCCCACGGGAGGTCGGTGCGAAGCCTTGTTGCGGGTGCACGTAGTGCAGGCCAGCACATAAGAACGGGTGTCCTCCTCAAGAGATGACCACCAAAAGATGCGGCGGAGCCAGCTTACAGTCCGGCGGATGCCGGGGTGTCCAGAGAGACGGGACTCGTGGGCCCATCGCAGAACTTGGGACCGGACAGCCAGAGGAACAAACAGGCGATTCGGGGGCCCCCCTCCGGGGTCAGGTTGGGTGTGCTGGGCCTCACGTACCACCCTCTCGATCTCCCAGGTGACCGCACCCAGTACGCACGAGGGGGGTAGGATGGTTTCGGGAGCAGAGTCTCCATCCTCCGGAGCAAACTGACGGGAGAGAGCGTCCGGCTTGGTGTTCTTGTGCCCCGGTCGGAAGGTGATGGTGAAGTTGAAGCGGGTGAAGAACAGGGCCCAGCGGGCCTGGCGGGAATTGAGGCGTCTCGCCGTGTGAATGTACTCCAAATTGCGATGGTCGGTCCATACTATGAAGGGGAGCACCGATCCCTCCAACCAGTGTCTCCACTCCTCCAATGCCAACTTGACAGCCAACAGTTCACGGTTGCCCACGTCATAATTCCTCTCCGCCGGAGAAAGTCTACGGGAGAAAAACGCACAAGGATGGAGTTTGGAGTCGGAAGCTGACCGCTGGGAAAGTACAGCTCCGACTCCGGTGTCCGAGGCGTCCACCTCGACGACAAACTGGCGGGTCTCGTCTGGGTGGACCAGGATCGGGGCAGAGATGAATCGCTCCTTGAGAGCACGAAAAGCCCCGTCGGCCTCCGGTGTCCATGAAAAATGGACCTTGGAGGAGGTGAGCCGTGTCAGCGGTTCTGCCGTTCGGCTGTAGTTCCGGATGAACCGCCGGTAGAAGTTGGCGAACCCCAGGAACTGCTGGAGCTTCTTCCTTGAGGCGGGCACCGGCCACTCCGTTACTGCCCTAACCTTCTCAGGGTCCTTTCTCACCTGCCCCTCCTCGATGAAGACGCCCAGGAACTGAACAGAGGTAACATTGAACTCACACTTCTCAGCCTTAACGAAGAGCTGATTCTCCAATAGTCTCTGCAGAACCAGGCGAACATGGTTAGTGTGGTCCTGAGGGGTCGGGGAGAAGATCAAAATGTCATCAATATACACAAAAACAAAGCGGTTCAAGAAGTCACGGAGGACGTCATTCACCAGGGCCTGAAAAACGGCAGGGGCGTTAGTCAATCCAAACGGCATCACCATGTACTCAAAGTGTCCCAGGGGTGTGTTAAAGGCAGTCTTCCACTCATCTCCTTCGCGAATTCGGACCAGGTGATACGCGTTGCGGAGGTCCAACTTGGTGAAAATCTTGGCTCCAGCTAAGGACTCAAAAACAGAGGAGATAAGCGGTAAAGGATATTTATTCTTGATAGTGATCTGATTCAAACCTCTGTAATCGATGCAGGGCCGGAGGCTCTTGTCCTTCTTGGAGACGAAGAAGAAACCTGCTCCCACTGGTGAAGATGAGGGACGAATGATTCCAGCGGTGACAGAGTCCGTAATGTACCTCTCCATAGACTCACGTTCTGGCCGGGAGAGATTATATAGGCGGCTCGTGGGAAGTGGGGCGCCCGGAAGCAGGTCAATGGCACAATCGTAGGGCCGATGAGGGGGAAGAGAAAGAGCCCGCTCCTTGCTGAATGCCTCTCCCAAATCCGCGTATTCCTGGGGCACTGCGGTGAGACCCAGGCCGGTTTCTGGTTTGCTGGGGGGAATAACCGGACGGGGCACCGCAGATCTGAGGCAGCGGGAGAGACAGGTGGAACTCCAGCCGGTGATCTTACCTCCAGCCCAATCAATCTGTGGATTATGATCCTTGAGCCAGGGGAGTCCCAGGACTAAGGGTGTCTGCGGGGACGGAAACACGCAGAACCGGGTCTTCTGACTGATTACCGGACACGAGCAGGGAAATTGGCTGAGTCCAGTGTGTTATCTCCGCCAGAGAACTACCATCCAGTGCGCTCACCAGCAGGGTGCGCGCTAGCTCCTCCACAGGGATTCCATGGCTACTAATAAACTCAGTGTCCAAAAAGTTCTGTTCAGCCCCTGAGTCAATGAGAGCTGACAGGTGCACAGGCCCCGACGCTAAACCCAGGGTGACAGGAAACAATGCTTGAGACTTGGAATGGGGACCTCTCCTTGAATCGCTCGCCAACACCCCCACTCTTACCGGCGAGCTCCCTCTTTTGGCCGAGCGGGGCAGACGGCCATGCGGTGTCCCGACTCACCACAATACAGACAGCTTCCCGTGCGGAGGCGTCTCTCCCGCTCCTCTGGAGAGAGATGAATCCGCCCGCATTGGCTCCGCCGGTTCCAAAGGGGAAGGTGCCGAGGAAGGAGAGCGAGAGCGCTCCTGGCTGTACCGTCGGAAAGGGCTCGGAGGCTGAGAGCTGGGAGCAGAAGAAAACTGACGTACCGGATTGGAAGGCCGGTAGTTCCTCTCCCGACGGCGCTCCCGAATACGGTTATCCAGCCTGATCGAGAGCGCGACGAGCTCCTCTAATGAGTCCGGCTCCTCCCGGACGGCAAGCTCATCCTCCAGAACCTCCGACAGACTGCAGCGATATATTCCCCTCAGCGCCTCTCCGCCCCAACCTGACTCAGTGGCCAGAATCTGAAAATCCACAGAGTATTCTGCTGCGCTGGAGGAACCCTGACGAAGACTGAGCAATCGCTGAACAACGTCCCGGGTGTACACTGGGTGGTCGAATATCCTCTTGAATTCCTCCATGAAGTGCTCGTAGGAGACCTGGGCGGAGCGTCTGTGGAGCCATGCCTCAGCCCAGACCAGCGCCTTGCCGCGCAGCAACCCCACCGTATAAGCCACTCTTGCATTGTCCGAGGCGAACGTGCGGGACTGCTGGGTAAAAACAAATCTACACTGGAGCATGAACCCTCTGCACTCCCCGGGCGCTCCATCATAGGGCACAGGTGAGGGAACGAAGGACTCGCGGGTGCTGGATGACTCCCCGTCCCCCCGGACCGGCTCCGAGGCAGGGGGACGGCGCAGTGTGAGGTCCTGCATAAAGCCTCCTATCTCCGCCATCTGGGACCCGATGGAACGCTGGGAGTCCAGTAGGTCCTGCAGCACCTGATGGTGTTGGCCGAGGAGAGCGCCATGAGAGGTAATCGCTTTCTGCAGAGTATCCGCAGACGGCGATGCTGCTGCGGCGGCTGGGTCCGTCATCGTGGTCAGGACGTTCTGTTAGGGGGTGTGTGGTGTGGAGGACCCAAATGCACGCACAACAACAGTTTAACTCTCAAGGGCTTTATTTTCAAAAATAGGAAAAACCAAGAATCGCACCAAACAAAGTATACTACCGGCCAAGTCCTGCTCCCGAGTCGGGAGGGCAACTCAACCGAGCTCGAACAAACAAAGATTCGCACCAAACAAAGTATACTACCGGCCAAGGTCCTACTCCTGCTCCTGAGTTGGGAGGGAAACTCAACCGAGCTCAAACACGCTACTCCAGAGAAAACACCGGGCTGGTACTGAAACGTCCTGACAACCAGCCAGGGAACGCCGTGGTCCTTAAATCAGCTGCCGGCGATCAAGGTGATGCACGACAGCTGGGAGGAGGAGGGAGGCGTGGCAGAGGGTGGAAACCGGGGGAGGAGACTGTAGGCTGACAAGAGAAAACATTAGCACGTGGCTCACAATAACAAAATCTGACAGGAGGGGAAAAACAAGGAAACACACTAGGAGCAGACAAGGAATCTAACAGTATTAATAAGTGAGCTTTAGCTGTGCTGGTAGGTGGAGGTCAGGCTACTTGTTTCCAGTCTTTCGCAAACCTACGCTAATACTTAGCAAGAAAGCAGCTGCATTTCCCAAAATGTCCAGGATTGTTCAATGAGTTTTGTCCAGAGGCTGATGGATCTTGATGATGAACCAAAGCTGAAAAGAGAGGAGGCGAGAGGGGACAATCGCACCAAAGACAGAGATGTAAACTGAGAGCTTCTTTTAGGTTTTCAATAGTTGTCGTAGTGTATCCCGAGGTTAAAGAGTGTGCATAATTGGTAAGCAGTGAGAATCTTGTGTGTGATACCCTGTCTACAATTTCCTTTCCAAACAATATGTATATGTATTTCTAACAGTAGGACTCTGGTGTGTTCAAAAAGGTCATTTTCTATCCGCTGTATTCCCATTAGAGTATTCGTAAGATTGAGTTTTAAACACAGAGCTGAGAGCATGAGCCTTGTACAAGAACCACTTTTATTTGCATACACACACACACACACACACACACACACACACACACACACACACACACACACACACACACACACACACACACGCATCATGAATGAGCATTGCTGGGTATCACCCTGACGCCTCATTGCTGTTATTCCCAGCCTGTTGCCCAGGAGACCGGCGGCATGTAGCTGCAGGCAGGTGGTTGCAGAAGTGGGTGTTGATGCCTTCCTGCCTCCCGTTGGAGCTCAAGGTCCGGAGATCACATGCTGGCATCAAACAAAGGATTTGTGCACAGGCACACAAATGCACACAATTCTGTACAGTAGGTCATGGCTGAAATATCCTCTTTCTCAGCTCATTGTCCCTCAGCACTGATCAGTCTGTCATCCTTTCTCTCCCTCCACCTGTAAGCAACCCTCCCCGTCTTTTACTCCCCATCTCCCGCTCTGCCTCTCCTCTCTGCGTTCAGTATGATTATGTTACTAAGCAGAAGTCCCCTATCAGAATGTTCATTGGTGGAGCTCCTCTTTAGCTGGTGTTACATAAGCACTCCCTTTTCATCTCTGCGCTGACTTACTTGGATCGTAAGATAAACACCAGTTAAGTGGAAGCATAAAACTCTGTGAACATTTCCCGAGTTCACCGCTCCGTTTCCTTACATCTCCTGCTAAAAAAAAGTCAACATGTTGCTGAGAGAGAGCAGCGGGAAAAGAGGAAGAAATTATAACGACAAACGCACGCACTCACTGCTCTGTGCAGTGTTCAAAGGAATCTGCTGAGCCACCGCTGTTGATTTCTTAATGTGTGATGAATATCTGTTGAGGGAGAAAAGGCGTGAGAGAGGGAAACCATCGTTCTCTCTTGGACTGCGCCAGCCGTCTCGCTTCTCCAGACCGCCGGAGCTTTACAAGGCTTCCCTCATCTGCCTCAGATATGGAGGGGACAGTTGCTAGGGCGGGGGCTGTGACCCTGCTGATTCGTAGGTTGTGGTTGCTATGGCGTAGAAGGTGTGATCCATCTGTCAGGTTGTGATCTTGCTGCGCTGCTGCTCAGACGGAAAGGGAGGAGAGGCACATAATTGACAGAATGAAAAAAATGGGATTGTTTGTGGGCCGTGGTTATGCATGTTTTTCTACTGCTTATGTGTGTGTGCATCAGGCGTGTGTTTAGGAGCGGGGCAATAAGAGTTAAAAGCCTCTGGCTCTGGACAAAGAAGCCTTAAGGCTGGAGGTGCAAGTCACATCAAACAGACCGCTGCTTCAAAGCAGCTGTATAGGTTGTGCCTCCTAGGAGAGAAAAACTTCAAACATACACCGAAAATTCAGCACGACCAAGACATCAATACAGGTATACTGTTTGAATACTGCTGGTATCAGCTATGACGATCCTCGGCTTTAGATGAATGCTTTATCTATGTATTGGCTCGGCATTTAAGGTCAGACATTGTCTTGATTTACGGGTAAGTCTGATAATCGGTCCGTTGTTCAGGTTGTTTGATCTTCTGTGTGAATACGGCTTTTGTCTCAATCAGAGCCTCCTCTTACCTGCGAAACCCATTTCACCAATGTGGCATGTGTCTTCCCCTGTGCTGCAGAAGATGGGTACATCCTCGCACACCCTCCTTCTTTTCCTCCCTTTCCTCCTCCTCGCCGGAGCCTTTGAAAAAATAATAGCCGTGCACTGGGAACACTATTGATTTGGTCTCACCGTGCTCAGGGAAAAAGTAAGCTTTATTTTCTTCAAAATACCGACCAAAGAGGAAAAAATTGGCCATGTTTTAGAGGGCCTTTCACATCCAATTTGTGTCTGTTTTCTTTTTTCTTCCCTTTTTTTTTTTTGTGCTGTTTTGTCTACTTATCCACTTCTGCCTGTTTTTCCTCCACTTTGTTCTGCCTGTCTTTCTTGTCAGTCTTCTTTTTGTTTATGTGGTTTCTTTCTCAACTCTGAATACTCTGACCAGTTATCTGTTCGTTTTCCTCTTCATGCCTCTTTCGCAGTGCCACAGCTGTCTTTTCTAGTGTCTGTTTTATATGTCAAGTGCCAGGTAAAGCCAAACACACGCACCCACGTACAACACTCCAGGCGCCATTGGGAGCGAAACGAGGTGTCCATAATGATTCTCATCCCAGATGTTCTCAAATCTTCTTGCTTTACATCATGCTCCAGGCAGAATAGCACTACCTTGACACACACACACACACACACACACACACACACACACACACACACACACACACACACACACACACACACACACACACACACACACACTGCATGCCTGTACCTGTATGTGCAAAAAGACAAGGACAGACTATGCACAATTTTCACAGAAACACATAAATGGACATAAATTCAGGGAGATGCGCATACACAAATAGTAGCCAGGTAGTGTTAGTGAATGAGAAGTAGCTGTGTTGTGTGTGTGCCTGAGGCACTCCTTCTAGCTACTGATGTAAGTTTGAGCCAAGTGGCTGCTCTTTTATGTTGAGACAGTTTGTGACCCCCCATGCTAAATGTTTGCAGACATAAGGAGTGTAATGTAATGCATGGTCAGGCGGAAGTCGTATGGATAGATTGATCAGTCTATAGGAAAGGATAGCCTCAACAACTCAATGAATAGGATGCGTTTTTCTTCACTTAGTCTACTGCAGTGAAGCAGTATGTCTTTGTGTTAAGATTAACAGCATTTAGTTCAACGGAATTCATCTGAATTTAGAAGATAGTGATGCAAATGTGTCATCACTTTGAGCTGGTTGTGATGCTGCTACTGTCTGCTTAAGTCTATAAGTGAGCTATGTCTAGTGCTGAAACAGGTCTTCGATAAGAAATGTAATAAAGAACTGTAATAAACAAACTTTTTTTCCACTCTGGTTCCAGCTACCCAAAGGTGAATTTCCACCTCTTTTTTTTTTAAGCAGCTGTACCAAGATGTGTAAAAGGGTCATGACCTCTCCTAGATTTTATACCGTACACTATCCTTGTCACACGAGAGGACTGTTAAGTTCACCTCAAATCTGTCTTTCATCCTTGAATAAAACAATAGCTTTGTCCTCTATTCACAGTGGTGTATCGAGGCTATATTATATCAGGGATTTGATGCTTAACACACAGTTGTGGCGTTGATATCGTGACAACATTCACACAGTAGCTGTTGGGGAAACAGCTGATGTGTGATTGTCATCGATAATGAGACGCTACGATGAGACGCCAGTCCAGGCAGTCAATAATGTGTAGATTGATGACACTTGTCTCATTCTTATTCACATTTGCGTGCACATTCTCTGGCTCACTCCGACATGACAGCACCAAACACATTGTTGGGCAGAATGAATGGTAAAATGAAGAAGGACGTGTTGTGCAAGAGGGTGCGCTTTGTGGAGAATTTCCTCCTGCTCTATAAGCAGCTACCAGCGTCATCGCTCTGATTAAGTCGCATAAGAGAAAAGAGAAAATGTGGCCTCATTTACTTCCCCTGGGAAAGAGGAAAGTGTGGAGAGCGAGGGGGGAGAAACGGAAAACAAGGTGTCCTTGTGATCACATTGCAGTACTTTGAATGTGTTTGTCACTTGATTGCTCAGAGGTAGAAAAGCTGTTAGAGCACGTGGGAAGAAATGGTAGGGAGGTGGGATGGAAATAAAGAACGGAGAGAGGGAGGGATCCAGAGAAACAGAGCTCTATAAATAGTGTGTGTGTGTGTGTGTGTGTGTGTGTGTGTGTGTGTGTGTGTGTGTGTGTGTGTGTGTGTGTGTGTGTGTGTGTGGTCCCTGCAGCCTCATTGTGGCAACGATGACTGTGGACCTCAGATTATGCTAAAGGACTTTAATCTGTGGCGTCACCCCGGGCTGCAGTTTATACCTATGGTGATTTTCTCCCTGTGTGTGTTTCTACCAAACACTGCATTTTTCACCTGTATGAATGTGTTTCTGTGGATCAGCACATGAAAGTCCCCTGATTTTGTGATCAAAAGCAAGAACTTTTAACTTTTACTGTAGGTTAGCTCAGGTCAGCTCAGTCATACAGCATTGAAAACACACAGTATATTCAAAAACGTTATTCTGCTTGAAATGTATTCTTGTCCCATGAGGGGGTGCGCACAGTGTCGCTTGTCTGCTTCTCCACTGGTGGTGTTTTCTCCCCCGTGTGCGTCGACATGGGGTAGAAGCTTGGACCTGTCACCTTGTCCCAGAAGACGCCAGCAGGTTGGCTGTCGCGGAGGCTGCTTACATCTACATGATGATATGCGCTCAGCAGAGATTTGACAGGCGAAGCGAGGTCGACCTGGTCAGAAATCCAAGGAGGGATTCCTGAGCAACACAAAGGGATAGCCTTGAATGAGTGCTAAGGAATGATATGAAGTGAACATATTGGCTAAATTTAAATCACGCAATTTGTTTATGTTTCATTGCTTTAATTTACTCTTGGAACACAAAATATGGTCAACCTTCATTTCTGTTGTTGTTTTTTGCACCTCCCAGCACCATATTGCTTGGATGTTATTTCGCTCGTTTGATGTTTGACTTTCTTTTTAGCTCAGCCTTCTGCAGCTATCACTGCTCATTCTAACTCTTCTGTAATGTATTCCAAACAACTCTCTGTTATTGCTGCAGGAAATGTAAAATGCATGGCTCCCTCTACGTCAATGGACTTTTAAAGGGCTGTACCACCAATTTTAGACTTGAAGTTCAGTTTACTCATCATGTAAAGAAAGCTACTGCTCAGTCATAAAAAAAACATTTCTTATGCGGCTTGGAAAGGAGTTGTCTAACAATCAGGGTTCGCTAGGCTTAAGCTGGAAGACTACGGATTTATACCAGAAAAGCTGCATTACATGGAGTTTCAGAGTCCCATGAAAGATGAGCTATTACAGGAAATAATAAATGCAGCAGTTTTGGAGCTTGACCCATAGTGGCCTCAAGTCAAGGTATCTCAACCTCTGCTGCACTAGTTTCAAGCGTTACTTATTAATGTGTTCTATTCAAGCGTCATGGGTGCTCCATGCAAATGAATGGAGCACCCCTTTTAAGGTGAAACAAGAATGTGAGGCAGATTTGTTTTATCAACAAGGTTAGGTGCCTTTTAAAATTGTCAACATGTCACACCCAAGTGTAAAATGATGTGCTTCTGTCCTAACCAATAACCATGGAAATACACAAAACATCTAAAACAATGATATATATACACTGACAAATGACATGGGAATAGATGCTCTCATAAATATGATTACACTATGTAAAGACACTCCATAGAAAGAAACAGCAGATGAGGCGGCAGCTCCCCAGCCAGCATGTCCATGTGGGGCCCATAAGGTTTAAATTTGGGCTGCCGATAAGGGTCCCAAGTGGGTTTGTCCGCAGTTTCCACGGTGGCCTCACCTGTGTTTGCCCATACTGGGTTTATTCACCGGTTTATTCACCGACTTTAAGAGGGATCTGACTGGGCTTTAAGTGGGACCCAAATTGGCTACAAATTGGCCTCACCTGTGTTTGCCCAGTATGGGCAAACACAGGTGAGGCCACCGTGGAAACTGCGGACAAACCCACTTGGGACCCTTATCGGCAGCCCAAATTTAAACCTTATGGGCCCCACATGGACATGCTGGCTGGGTCCTTCTTTGAAAAGTTTGACATTTATTGACATCAATCCGCCAGAGGACTGGACTCGTGCAGCTTAAATACCACTACAGCAAAGTGGAGATGGAGAGTCAGCTCTCGCTGTCTAATGAGGAGATGATGGAAGCGAACATACTGTATGGTGAGAGACGGCAAGAATTCCAAGTTGCAGATGAAATTGGAGGGTGCAAGTGTGTTGGCTGTTGCTGGATTGTCATGCAGTACCACAGCATTGTATGCCACTGCTTTGATTAAGAATGGATGACTTCGCTTCTCTCTCTTCGTCCTTCTTTTTGTATATGTATGTCTCTCTCTCTTTCCAACGCTCTCATTCCCTGATGTTTCGGAGGGGACAGAGGCGTAGGAGGAGGAAAAGATAGAAGAAGACAGGGAGGGGAAGACGGGAAGAAGAACAAAGTGGAATGATGGAGTAACGGATGAACGATGAAAGATGAGGGAGAGATAATTTGATGAAAGGAGAAACGGGTTTCCATCTTCTATACATGTTTGAATTTTAAAGGTGCTTCTGCTGATGTGTGGATGTGCTGCACTACACCCCCCACCCATGCTTCTTCTCTTAGCCAATCATCACACCACACTGCTGTATTTGGGTCATAGCAACGTGTTGCTACTGTCTCCACTGGCAGATGCATTGTGCTGTAATCTCCGAAAAAATAGGCTGGTAGGAGGAGAAGAGTGAGGAAAGTGGGAGAAGAGAAGGGGTAGTGACAGAAGCGAGGAGCTTTCTCCCTTCCAAAAATGTAACCTCCTCTTTTGTGATTTTCTTCCAATGTAGAGTATGTCTTCTTGTCACCTCTCCATCATTATTCTCCTTATTTTGAGGGTTTTTGCGTCCTGCAGCAGCCGCAGGAGCCTCATTCCCCCATCACCCTCTGTGCCTCCCTCGCTTTTATTCATGAGTGGATTCACACTGTGCCTAAATCATCAATGAAATCTTCTCAAAACTCCTGCACTTAAAGTGGATCTGAAAATCATTGGTGTTTAAGGGGAACGTTTGAGCTATTGATTTTCCTACTGCTCAAAAGCCCCGCTGATATTTAATGGATGGTCCATGGGGAGAGAGAATGAGGGGGGGAAGAGGCTGTGGAGTGGGGGAGACAGATGGAACGACAAGACATTTGGATTGAGACACAGATGAAGATCATGAGACCAAAATGAACCACTAGTTCCACTCTATAATAGTGCCAGACACCTGAGCCACACAGATGGAATCACACAAGTTGAGTGTCGCCTTTATAGTGATTCATATTGTTTGGTACTGTGATCCATGGTGGAACGTGTTGGAGTGACCTACAGCAGCACCCTGTCAGCCCAGTGTTCCACTGCCACCTCTCAGAGCCGTTATGGACATGCTCTTTCACCTCTCCACTGGCTTTTTGTCAGAAGGAAGACTAATGGATTTCAATCTGACGCTTGTTCTGCGGAGCTGACCCTGAACCCTTTCGCTGTACACTATATGTGTTTCTCATGTCCTGCTGTGGCTGGTGCTTATGGCACCTCTTGTTGTGATCAGTGGCGGTGCGTCAATAGAGGGCGCTAGGGCGCCGCCCCTCTTAAAATTCTGCGATGAAAAAAAAAAAGAAGAAAAAATATATATAATATATACTGTCAAAAAACATTATATACCAAATAATTTAAATAATAAATATACCGTGTTGACGCGCTAAATGTGTGTGGGAGACCGTAAGCCCCTGTCAACAACCACTTAAGATATACCAAATATAATATATCGCCATTCATCATCACTGAGAAAAGCCCCTCCCCCTGTCGGGGAGCCGGCCCAATGTGAGTCTATGGCAGCGAACAAACATTTCACCCTCGTTACGGCAAGGACAGCTTCTCATTGGCGGATGAAACGTGAATCTTCGGGTGCACAAATCTGCGCCCTAGCCAATGACATCGTTTCTTATTGCAACGTGGTTGGACTATTCGTCGAATCAGAGACCTTTATCATTCCCTCACATCCCATATAGCTCCCACGTAGCTACGCGAGCAACACAGCTAGCAGAGACTTTGATTATGTTAGTATGGCGACTGAAAACTCTGTGGTATCTCTACGCGAAACACCTTTCAATCCACGATCAGATGTTGACAAGAAGAGGCTGAAAGAGTTGGGACCCGAACGTCCGGATTTAAATATTCAGCAGCAAAGCAGTGACCGCGGGAGGACGTACACCCGGAGCTTCTCCTCAAGCTACATGCTAACCGGATCTGTTAGCTGGAGGCTCAGTGTGGAGCAAAGCAGTGGCTCTGAGCAGCCGAGGAAGCGCCGGCTATGAAGGAAGATGAGCTTGAAGGATTGCTGCAGAGGTGAGTGTCAAAATCAGCAGATGCCTGTGTTAGAGTTTAATGTTTTATCTTTCCCACAGCAGAACACATGTTGGACATTGTTAGATTTGGGTGGATATCATATCAGGCTATAACTTTATCTAAAATACCAATTCAACCCCCAACAAGTGTGTGTGTGTGTGTGTGTGTGTGTGTGTGTGTGTGTCATAGCTACAGCCATCAAGGTGGCTCCTGGCCTTTTGTCTATGTTGCTGAGCCATCAAGACACACAAAACATAGTTTTTTGTCTGTAGTATGAAGCCTGTTTGTAGTAGATATTTCCCCACAACTTATCTTACTGTCTCTGTCTCTCTCTCTATATATTTATCTGTAGGTTTGTGACACCATACTTGGACACACCAGGGAACGCTTTGCCTTCAAAGACCACCTCACCAGTGCCACCTTACTGCAGGGCCCCCAGTTTGAATGCTACGTCAATGTATTACCTGAAGTTGCTCTGGCCACCACATTGAATGTTTCTTAAACCATTCTGCTCTGAACCTCTCATGCCCAAAGTTACAGTTTGTTGATAGTTGTTATTGGACAGTGTTGAGCACTGTGTTTTCTTGAAATAAAGCTTTGTTTTTTAGAATATTGTACTCCAAACCTCTTTTCTTCTCATTGTGGAGTGCTATTTAAACCGCGCCGCCCAACTGGTTGTGATTGCCAAATAATAAGTAGATGATTTTCAGGTCTCTCAACAGGGTGTTTTGGAGAATGACAAAAGCCTGTTCATACACTACGTGATGGCTAAAACTGCACCTCAAACAAAAGCGCACAATAATTATGGAGAGCTACGTAGCATGAACAGTGAAAAATACCACACAAACTTTAAACATAGAAATATTGTTCTAAACTGGTAAATAATAACGGAATAGTTCAACATTTTTGGAAATATGTTCATGTACTGACGTTTATTTGTTTTTTTTAATGGATTAAAAGGAGTGCAAGTAAGTGTGTAGGGACTAAACAATCAAGGTGGTTCGGTTGGTTCGGCTGGTTCGGTTGTCCAGGGTTGGCTAATGGGAAATCTAAATTAACATTCTTTATCACGCTTAATTGAAGAAGCCGTGACACAAGCGATTGAGACCATAAACACATGTTTACAAAGTTAGCTGAGGTAATAAATCAAATGAGAAGCAAGGTCATTCTCTCATAGACTTCAATACAATCAGACCGTGACTCCTTTCTTTACGGGGATTGTAAAAAAGGGATAAAGTAGTTAATGAATATGAAATATGAGTTTACAGTTAATTACAATTCCTCCCCATCATTTCCCTGTAGTTTGTTTTTTGCCGTAACACTTCTTGACTTCTTACTTCTTCACAGGATATTTTGTTCGTATGCCCCCTGGCGTTACTGCAACGAACAACTCTTTAAGCATAAACGCCTTTGTGCGTGCTCGTAGCTCGCGCTGTGGCGGCCCGCACCACGAGTAAACACCGCTTAGTCTGCGACACAGGGCCACGTCTTTAATCAACCACACTGCCGTGATGGAATACTTCACCAAACGTGTGTTTACAGTGCAGTCTGCTAGTGTTTGAATACTCATACATATGAATAAGGTTATGAGTCACACAGAGTTCAGAGGTATTGTGTGTGTGTGTGTGTGTGTGTGTGTGTGTGTGTGTGTGTGTGTGTGTGTGTGTGTGTGTGTGTGTCTAATGTGTGTGTCTGTTTCTCTTGGAGATGGTGTGTGTTGAGCTAGAAAATAATGCTTCCCTCAAGGCTCCTTCATGCAGTTTATTACACATCAGTCCCATAACGACTGCCATCTCTCTCTCTCTCCTTTACATTTATTCCCCTCTCTCTCTCCCCTCCTTCTCCTTCTCTTCACCCGTCCGTGCTGCTCCCTCACTCCCAGCACTCAGCGCTAACAGCCGGTCCCTCTCCTCTCTGTATGGTGATTTTCTCTCCTCAACTCCCTCCCTCACTGTCTGCCTTGCTCTCTTTCTGGTAGTGGGTGTGGGACGCGGGTACCACTCCACGGCTTCCCCTGCATCATTGCTATCTGGTGGCAGCGGTAATGATGGCGAGAACGAGGGATGGAGGAACGGAGGGGTGGAGAGAGGGAAGCAAAGAGATGGAGAGCTCTTCCATAACGGCTGCCAGTGACTGCATTAAGCAGCCCTCGTACACTGCAAAGGGTCTGCCGAGGGATGTTGTCATCTAGCCTCTGTTGCTTTGGACTTACGCATACAGAGTGATAAATGAGTGTGTGAGTGTTTTTTTTGTTTTGCTCAGTTGTGTGGTAAATTACCCTTTAGCTGCATGCTGCGCACATGGTGATGTGTGTGCAGGTGTAGGCGTTTGCACATCCATGGAGATTTTCACTTTGCAATGGCAAAGTGAAAACTTTGAGTTTGTCTCAAGCTTCCATCCACAGAGAATCCCAGTTGATAGGAACGCCTCCACAGACTCTCCTGCTACTACTTAACCTGACTAACTCTGAGGTGAACCCTCTCCCTTCACCCACCCTGAGGGCTAAGGACTCGATTCAGACATCCCACCTCCACATGCAATAATTTATCCACCAACACAAGAGAGCCCATGGGGTTCTGATCAGTTGTATTGCTAGTTGTGTGTTGAAATAGGTACGTAGCTTTCAGATTTCAGATGTAAAATTGTAAGACTTACAGTGGAGAAAAAAAGTATTTAGTCAGCCACCAATTGTGCAAGTTCTCCCACTTAAAAAGATGAGAGAGGCCTGTAATTTTCATCATAGGTACACTTCAACTATGAGAGACAGAATGGGGGGAAAGAATCCAGGAAATCACATTGTAGGATTTTTTTATGAATTAATTGGTGAATTCCTCTGTAAAATAAGTATTTGGTCACCTACAAACAAGATCTGGGGCTCCACGCAAGATCTCACCCCGTGGGGTCAAAATGATCACAAGAACGGTGAACAAAAATCCCAGAACCACACGGGGGGACCTAGTGAATGACCTGCAGAGAGATGGGACCAAAGTAACAAAGGCTACAATCAGTAACACACTACGCCGCCAGGGACTCAAATCCTGCAGTGCCAGACGTGTCCCCCTGCTCAAGCCAGTACATGTCCAGGCCCGTCTGAAGTTTGCTAGAGAGCATTTGGATGATCCAGAAGAGGATTGGGAGAATGTCATATGGTCAGATGAAACCAAAATAGAACTTTTTGGTAGAAACTCAACTAGACGTGTTTGGAGGAGAAAGAATGCTGAGTTGCATCCAAAGAACACCATACCTACTGTGAAGCATGGGGGTGGAAACATCATGCTTTGGGGCTGTTTTTCTGCAAAGGGACCAGGACGACTGATCCGTGCAAAGGAAAGAATGAATGGGGCCATGTATCGTGAGATTTTGAGTGAAAACCTCCTTCCATCAGCAAGAGCATTGAAGATCAAACGTGGCTGGGTCTTTCAGCACGACAATGATCCCAAACACACCGCCCGGGCAACGAAGGAGTGGCTTCGTAAGAAGCATTTCAAGGTCCTGGAGTGGCCTAGCCAGTCTCCAAATCTCAACCCCATAGAAAATCTTTGGAGGGAGTTGAAAGTGTTGCCCAGAGACAGCCCCAAAACATCACTGCTCTAGAGGAGATCTGCATGGAGGAATGGGCCAAAATACCAGCAACAGTGTGTGAAAACCTTGTGAAGACTTACAGAAAACGTTTGACCTCTGTCATTGCCAACAAAGGGTATATAACAAAGTATTGAGATGAACTTTTGTTATTGACCAAATACTTATTTCCACCATCATTTGCAAATAAATTCTTTAAAAATGTGATTTTCTGGATTTTCTTTTCTCATTTTGTCTCTCATAGTTGAGGTATACCTATGATGAAAATTACAAGCCTCTCTCATCTTTTTAAGTGGGAGAATGTGCACAATTGGTGGCTGACTAAATACTTTTTTTCCCCACTGTAGTTTCACATCTTCTTTAACATGTGATTGTTGTGACCTCTGATCTGATTCTACTTGTGTATCTAGCTCTCCTGAAATGTTACAGGGGTATTGAAAGGAGATGCTTGACCTCATTTCCCCACTTGACTGGCACATGTTGCACCACATGGGGTGCAGTAGGAGAAGAAATAGATGGGTTAGTTATTTATCTGCCGGTGCAGAAATAGGTGGTATATTTTTAGTGGAGGGTTCAGGCTTTAAAGGTTGTTGAAAAGCTTCTTCTCCTGTGGAGATCTCATTTGTAGGTGTGATTTTATTAGATTTAGTTACAAGCGCTACAGCTCGCTCCCAATGCTGCTTCCACCCCCTCTCTCCTTTTTTAGTCTCTGCAGTCAAGGGTGAGGTGCTGCGGCAGTTTGGGAACGTTAACAGAGGAGTGCAGCATCAAATTAAATATCTCAGTGGTATATTTGCATGTTCCCGTGTGTCCTTTTCATTTTGTGTTGCTTTCTTGACAAGGGAAAGCAGGAGAAGCAACAGACGAAAACGTGGTGCGACATAAAGTTGGGCGCCGGTGTCCTGGGTGTTGTGTTTGTTGTCACAGCAATGCCAGAGGTACTTTTGAATTAGCGTGTTTTATTTTGTCACATTTGTCTGCTCTGCGCTGCTCTGCTGCTGTTTTTTTTTCTTTCTTCTTCTTCGGGCCACAAAGACTTTTATTTGGATGGTATTATAGCAGCAACATTAAGCAACTTAAGAGGAGAACAACAAGATGAGAGTTCTTAATTAAGTCCACTGTGGTCTAAAATGAGCAGAGCCTATCTGCAATCCTTATTGTGTGAGATTTCCTTCCATCATTTAATAATTGATGGAAGGAAATTTTCTTCCATCCTATACATATTCTCTCTCCTTCCTTCTCTCTCTTTTTGAGTCTCCCGGTACCCCATTAGTCGAGCTCTTTGCTTTCTTCTTTCTTACACCACTTAGGCCCATAACATGAGTACATCCACACATGCAGAGTATGTATACCAAGGGGAATTGGCCTCTAAATATCCTCCAGTCTTCACATTTCTCCATTCTCTTTGAAGGATATGTTGTTTTAGATACTCTGGCATGTTGTGCTTCAGACTTTCTTTGGTCTAAATATCTGATCTTTTCCCTCTCCTCTCCTCTCCTCCTATTTCCTCTTGTAATTTCCAATACTGTGCAGATCCTCGCTTTGCCTCTCTGACCTCCTGCTAGGTAAACTCATTGACCCGAGCTTCCACTGTCTCCATCATGCACGGGGAGCTGAAGCTCCCACTTTGCTCTGACAGTGTGGATGCATTTATAGAGCTCAGAGTTTGCAGCGAAGCTCTGGTCTGTTGCTTGACCTACCTTTAGTCAAGTTCAGCCTCAGATTTGTGTGTGCGTGCACATGTAGTCTTCTTCTGCTTCGTGTATTTATGTGTAAGAGTCTAACAGTTCTGTTTCCCAACTCGGTTTCCATGCCCTGTTGCCTTTCCATCTGACTCCGACCAATTGAGCCCCGGCCAGGAGGACTTGGTGGAGGTCTGCACTTTGGTCGGGACTCCCAAAGGGCCTTTTAAAGTGTGCTCAACAGCTAAACGGGAAAATAAACCATCATTTTCAAAACTGAATAGGGCTTCGAACCTAACGACACTCTTTGATGCTCTCTCATTCTCAATATGTCCCCACTCTCCACTCTCTACTTTCCATCTCTCTCCTCCTATAATATTCTGACCCTTCCAGCCTCTGTGCTCACATCCTCTGGTTATGGTGGTTGAATGGTGCTCATTATTGAGGCCTTTAGACCGATTCTGTTGGAAATGTGGCACTCTGCAAGCTGTAAACCAGCTAGCTAGCCTGCTCTGTCTGGCTCTTTGTGTTGCTGCCTTGGAAGCCGGGAACACTCCTCTGCAGTCCTGGGAGGGTAAAGCTCAGACGCAGCTGCTTTGGAGTCGAGCACAATAAGCACGGTTCACTGAATGATGGTCGTTGAAAAGTGAAAAAAAGGCAGCGGGACTGAGAGAAAGAAGGGAATGGCAAATTAAGATGATTGTAGAAGTTTTTGAGAGAGATTCAGCAGTACTCCACACTGATGGTGTTGCAGACTGCCACAGACACACACACACACACACACACACACACACACACACACACACACACACACACACCACAGATCGATGGTGTCACTAGTTGTTGCTGTTTTGGGGATATTTTAGATGTAGCAAGATGTGGCGATAGAAAAAAATAAGCAAAAGCACAACACAATGAATTATCCGTCCGTATTGTAGCATATGATCACACAGTGAGTAATGAGAGGGGATTGTTGGGCTGTTTGCTCAGCATGAACATCTGCCTGATGGCTCCATGTTCTTTTAAGTCTTTTGTGATATAAAAAAAAATAAAGATCTCAGGATGTGAAAATAAGGAGAGGAAGTTGAAGGATAAATGGTGTTGGGTGCACCTACTCAACATCAGGTCCACACACACTTACCCTTTGTTTGGACGTTGTAGTACAGCAGGTGCTATGTTTTCTCTGAAGGCATGCCCCTGTTTTCATCAGAGTGATGTATAAAACACAAAGTATTTTACCTCTCTGCTCTCTGCTTCCTGTCAGTAACTCTAAACTAGCCTTAGTGTTACTATATTGTTTGATGGCACAGTGGATTGAAAAATCAATAACTTTATTCTCTTTCTTTTTGGTGGCAGCGGTGCAGGAGCAGGTTTAAGATGTGCTGCGCAGCTTTAGAGGGAAACAAATAGGAGACAAAAAGAGTAAAACGTTTAAATATCTGTCATGGATATTTATTTATTTTTGGAGCAAATTGAATAGGTATCCGTATTTTTCAGTGTTAAAGATGCTGCTGTTAGTATTTTATACCATATACTGATACCCGAGAACCAGGGACTATACTCAAGTATTGCTGCTCATGAACTATTCTTAAGTATAGTTTGGAGGTGTAGTATTCAAGTATTTCCATTTTATGATACTTTATACTTCTACTATACTACATTTCAGAGGGAAATATTGCAAATTTTTACACAAACAATACTACCATACTTGTCAACCTAGTGGTTGTTAACACACTACTCACGAGAGAGAGAGTTGCATCTATTAGTGAGTTTGTTGTTTTACCCACATCTTTGTGTCAGTCTTGTTCACAGCAAAATCCTCCTTGATCTGCACATGGTTAAACTTCTCTGCTTGTTCATTCTGAATGTTTAATATCACCAGTCCACTCAGTTTACAAAAACATTTGAGCTTACTGTAACTGACAGCAGAATGGTAGTAGTCATGTATGTTATGTTATGAGTATGTTATAGTGGTATAACAGAACATCGTTGATCTGTAAAGATACCCCATCATGTGGTCAAATGTTATGTTGTAAAAGCTGCTTATAATGCATCAATAAAATCACTAATATGTTGTATTTCCTAATAATTGGAATTGTGTGTTGTATGCCAATAACAAGATGACTATAACAAATAAATAGAACACATATTTATATTTGTTTATGGTTTACACTTCGGTTGAAACTTCGGTTGAAATTAGTTTTCGGGACAGAGGTGAAAATAATCGGCAATAACAACAAAAAAATCTCTTAAAAAGTAATTTTTTCTTTCTTTTTTTTCTGATGATCCGTTCAGTGAGTCAAAGCTGTTAGAAAGACACAAAAACACCATTTGCAACATTGTGGGTGTGTTTGTGCTAGACAGGTGTTGCATTAAGTGATTCAGGTAGATGTGGCCTGGCATCTACTCAAATCTGGTTTTGGTTTATGTCTGTCAACACTACAGTGAAAACAAAGCCAATTTAGATCTAAAAGCTCAGCCAAACATTCAGCCCGAGAAAGTCAAGTGGCCAATTTATTTTTCTGTACATGCACACAAATATTGATTAAACAAATAACAACTTAATAATGACATAGCTGATTGGTATTTCATTAAAACTAAAGTTTCCCTTTTCTATTGATTTTCATTTTCTGCTGCAGTATTCTTTCCAGACCCTTGGTAGAAATTTACATGAAAGAAAAAGCGGATTACAGTTGACTTTCACCAGAGGGGCCAAGTCAATGCACAGAGAAACGTTTTCTGAGCTCAGCCACAGCTTCTTCCTTCTTCTCCCTCTGCTTCCCTCCTCTAAAACCTCCTCTGGACAACATGAGCTTGTCTCTCTCTTCAAAAAGGTGTGTGTTGGCCATGTGTGTGAGTGTTTATTCTCAGAGCAATGTTCCTAGCTGAGGGTTAATGATAGCAAGGAGAGGTCTATATCTCTATTAGCAAGGGGCAGGGCTGCGTCTGTCTGTGTGTAAGCAGGGGGGTTACGGTTGTTGGTGGCAATCTAAGAATAATGAGCTGATTAGTTACCCCCTCCGCTGTGGAGATCACACTGGTTTGCAAAGAGTGGAACCCACTATTGAAACCCATATTGCAATATATATCTCTGCCAGTTTGTGTGTATTTGTGCATCAGTATTCATTAGTTTTTTCAGCTCTCTGCCAGAAACACCCTGTGCCTTTATGCATTCCTGGGTCTGTGTGGGTTTGTGTGAAAGCATTGGTTGTTTAAGTATCCCACAAGTAGCCCGCTCTAATGAATTCAAACAGGTTGTTTATGCTCTGCGTACAGCAGTGCTGGACTCCATCTCTCGGATTCCCCGCTTTACTCCAACCACATTCTGCTCTGGAAATCAGCCATAACCCCACCACCGGCCCATCAGACTGGGAGCTGCCCAGTGCCAAATGGACACCCTAGCTGAGCACGTCATTATAGACATGGAGGGAGTCAAGGAGACATCTTAGTCGAGGTTGAATTTCTCTGTATGGAGTTTGGTGTGCTATAGACGTGGGAACAATACAGGTCTAATAGTTTTTTGTCTTCATGAGTGTCCCCTGTATTTATGTTATCACCATTGTCAAAAAGTGTGAATTCTGTGTATTTCAAATCTATTTAGTTATATGATGTGTAGAACAAGACTCTGGCAGCAAGATTATGGCAAATTAGAATGATGTTGTATGCCACCGGAAAAATCATTTTGCACTTTTTATTTTTATTTTTTATTATTGGAGTGTTTATCAACATATCAAAAATATAAGTGATACTGTATATTATTTCTACTGTTACTGTTATTATAATAAATAAACCTTCAGATAAGACCCCACCATCAAACTGAAAATGTGATAATTACCTCAATATCAACAAATTGACATGACTATTAATTCTGGAAAATTTCTTCTGAGTAATTATACAGCCCTAATGGCTAACTATAATTGTATAGATAATTGTATAATATAATTGCTAGAATTTGTGAGAGAAATAAGTCACTAGAGATGAAAAAGGCTGGTAACAAAAAACTCACCTTGATCCACAAGCCTTGGAATAACCATAAATAGTTAATTGTGACACAATATTTCCTGCAGTGATTCAATCAGTGACACTAGTAGAAAAGTAATTATAGTCTTGGCTATATTTGCCTCATTGCTACAGTTGTTCTGCAGGTTGCAAAGCTGTTTGGCAGAGTGCAAGATTACATTACATCAATAATGTATATAGGGATATGATTGTCTCTGTGTTATTAGATTGTACCCACGTAGAGTACACATGATTAAAAAGAGGATTTGTTCTGATACTGATTTGGTTTGCATTGTGTTTGCATGGCTTAGAGTGTGTGTGCTTTCATGCCTTGTCAGTGTGTACAGTCATTTGCATTGGACTCTCTTCCTGTCCCTCTACCCCTTCTCTGTATACATAATTCCCAACATTGATTTCCGTCTGGACTATTTGTCACCCACTTACTCAAGTCAAATTAGAAAGCAGTGTTCGTTGTATCCACAATTCAATCGATTAGAGGTGGGAGGACCACTCCCAAACTAAATGTAATGAATACAATGCTTACTGGGGGGAAAAGCCTTCATGGATGGTGCGTGTTTGTGTGGAACTAATACGATATTTCCAGCTTGACAAAGCATGAGTTATCCAGTATGCATGTGGATGGAATGGAGCTGCACTGCAGAGCTGGTAGGTGTAATTTACATTAGTGTGAGTCACTGCCTCTGTGGCCCTTTGCAACACACAAGCCCCGAGAGATATACTACATTAGATAAACACATTCATTTGGAAATAATGCTTAAATACACAGTATTCTCAGCTGTATTCTCAATCTCTTTCTCTTTCGCCTCAACACGTAACAAGCTGCGTGTCCTGCAACTGAAAAGATATGATGCCTTTCCATTATTCATGTACCTGCTCATTTACCTAAAACTCGTCTCCAGAAAAACAAATGAATGTCTTCCTCAATTAGAGAGATTGACTGAAAATGGCTCGCTCAGTGCGTGTGTTTGTGCAACTGTATGTGTGAAAAGGTGAAATTAGCTCAAAGGTCCCTCTTAATCACTCGGCTGTTTCTCATAAGGAGCTGAAAAGTTGACGTGGAAACAAATAATTTTTCAGCCATTCGTGGTAATAGGTGATATACAGCAGCGGCACAAACACACACTCACACACACACACACACACACACACACACACACACACACACACACACACACACACACACACACACACACACACCTCTTTTTTTATGGGACGGTGAAAAAGTAGTGTTAATGAAGCCCTTTAGTGGAGTGGTCTTTGGAGAAGCTGCCAAACATGGGCCCCATAGCCCCCTTCACCGGACCCCCAGCACAAGAACTCATTACTGTCAATTAGCCCAGCACTTAGAGTCCTAATGGACCTTGTCACGCACACTTGCTCACACACACACACACACACACACACACACACACACACACACACACACACACACACACACACACACACACACACTCAGATTCACACACAACCCCTGTGCGATTGGGAAAATAGCAGCCTAATTTGAGTTTTTAAGCTGGAAGGCTGTGACTCAAGCACAGGCATTGTGCCATTGTGATGTAAATCAAGATATCAGTAAAGATGTCTGGGTAGCACTTTATAATAGGTAGACACTTTTTAGCATTAGTAAAGCATTAACAAACAATGAATTCATCATGAATTCATCATTTATAAAGCATTACTCCAACATGAATTACTCATTAGTAACTCATTCATAAACACAGTTTTAAATGTTCCATTCATGCTTAACAAGCTATGGTTTCATACTTTATAAATGATGAATTCCCCATTTGTAAATGAAGTATTCATGACTTATAGATGATTAACAAGATCATTTGTAAAGTGTTAGTAAATGATACAAAATGCTGCAATTCATGATGAAATCAGGTAGTTACTACTCATTAGTTTGGTAGTTACTACTCATTAGTTAAGTATTAGTTAAGCATGTTCTGTAACAATCTAAAGTGTAGACTAGTTATGCTTTACAAAGCATTAATAAATGTCATGACAAATTCACTAGTTACTACTCATTAATTAAGTAGTTACTAATCGTTAGTTAAGTATTAGCTAAGCATGTTCTGTGGCTTAATATAAAGTGGAGACTAGTTATGCTTTACAAAGCATTAATAAATGTCATGATGAATTCAGTAGTTACTATTTATTAATTCAGTAGGTACTACTGGTTAGTTAAGTATTAGTTAAGTATGTTCTGTAACTGAGACTTCAGCTAGCTTTGAGCCCCTGCAGTGGCTCAAAGCTAGCTGAAGTCTCAGTTATCTTCTCAACAGAAAAGGGAAATAGACACAACACAAAGTGATGAAGAACATTAATATGCTGGTGCTGGGGAGCCATGCCCGTCAGTGGCACGAGTGTTCCATAGTATGTTGGCAGATAGCTACATATTATTGATTATGCTAGCTATGGCTAGTTCGCTAGCCTGTTAGCTCGCTAGCTTACAAACTCGTCACTGGTCCAGAGATAGGCACTGGCACGCGCCACCTCAGTTGTAAGTAGACCAATCCAGGTGATAGCGAGATACTCATAATCAATCATTTGTACCAGCAAACTGAGAAACAGTAGCACGAGTGGTGGCATGTTTCTCAGTTTGCTGGTACAAATGATTGATTATGAGTATCTCGCTATCACCTGGATATCACCTCAGCTAGCTTTGAGCCACTGCAGGGGCTCAAAGCTAGCTGAAGTCTCAGTTACAGAACATACTTAACTAATACTTAACTAACCAGTAGTACCTACTGAATTAATAAATAGTAACTACTGAATTCATCATGACATTTATTAATGCTTTGTAAAGCATAACTAGTCTCCACTTTATATTAAGCCACAGAACATGCTTAATATTTAACTAACGATTAGTAACTACTTAATTAATGAGTAGTAACTAGTGAATTCGTCATGACATTTATTAATGCTTTGTAAAGCATAAATAGTCTACACTTTATATTAAGCCACAGAACATGCTTAGCTAATACTTAACTAATGATTAGTAACTACTTAATTAATGAGTAGTAACTAGTGAATTAGTCATGACAGTTATTAACGTTTTGTAAAGCATAAATAGTCTACACTTTAGATTGTTACAGAACATGCTTAACTAATACTTAACTAATGAGTAGTAACTACCAAACTAATGAGTAGTAACTACCTGATTTCATCATGAATTGCAGCATTTTGTATCATTTACTAACACTTTACAAATGATCTTGTTAATCATCTATAAGTCATGAATACTTCATTTACAAATGGGGAATTCATCATTTATAAAGTATGAAACCATAGCTTGTTAAGCATGAATGGAACATTTAAAACTGTGTTTATGAATGAGTTACTAATGAGTAATTCATGTTGGAGTAATGCTTTATAAATGATGAATTCATGATGAATTCATTGTTTGTTAATGCTTTACTAATGCTAAAAAGTGTCTACCTATTATAAAGTGCTACCGATGTCTGTTGTAGTGGAGGAAGTAGCTGGCTACAAGGGTTGAAGCAAAACTGCTTTTTTTACAAGTGGCATCCATACAATCATCCAGCTCTAATCTTGTGTGCAATGCATCTCTAGAATAAAGTGGACCTGTGTAGTCAAACTGTATCCCAAAGACATGCCTTTTGAAACATTACTTGCACTGAAGTTAGGGAAAACCGCAGGCGCCTTCTGTTTATGCTTCGATTTGTTTTATGTTGTGAAAGTACCTCAATTTTCTGCCTAGGTTGAGAGACTTTCTATTGGATGAGTCAATGAATCTTCACTTGCTGTGTGATGTGAGCATGTCTGATAAAGCCACTTCATCCTGAATCACTGAAAAGCCTGTTACGTTAGTATAGTTGAAGTTCAGTGGAGGCTATCATTTTCTGCTCGTCTCAAAAGCCAGAGTTATTTTGAAAAGATTTGTCTCCACGAGGTTATCTGGATGTCAGTTCTTCTAATCATGTTTGAGAAAAACTCGTCTCGGCTCACTGAAAACAAGAGAAACTCATCTTGGAGAAGAAAGCGTTGAGCGTGAAGTATACACAGAATAAACAGTGAAGATAATGTTGCCTGTACAAATCAATTCAGCATTAGGACCATCAAGCATTAACCCAGATTCTAAGCAGGGAGCATTATACGGTGGCTGAGTTCGGGGAAATCTAGTGTGTTTAGAAATTTGGCTATCACGTTATCCGTGAAACATGATCATGTGCACTTTCTCTCTTCTTGAGGAAAAACTTAAATGAGAGATAGATAGAGATAGCAGCAAGACGGAGGTTGAGAATGTGTGGTGGAGATGAAGGAAGCGGGCATAGCAAGATAAGCTGAACAAGGTCACCACGTTGGAGCTTGAGGAAATTAGCTCCAATCAGAAGACGAAAGGGGCTCAAATTGAAAAAGAAACACTTTGTCCTATGCAGCAGAACCAGTGCTGGAGGTCAAAGAAATATGATAAGTGAGGAGGGATTTTCGTGGTGTGTGTATTTGTGTGTGGTCGCGGTACGAATAGGTGCAATGTCTCCATATGACCTTCACTCTTTTGTATGCAAATAAGAGTGGGTATAAGATCATTGAATGAGAGTGAGTTTGACATAATGAAGTAGAGCAGCAGAAAGATGCCAGTGGGGTTCTGTCGAGCTTTCAAGTGGAAAATAGTCTGAGGAGCTGTTAAGAGCTGCAACTGTTGGTTGTTGACATTGTTGATTGTCTGAATGAATTTTGGATACATTGATTAACCATTTAAAGCTAGATTTTTTTTAAAATATATTTGTTGATATTCACTTTACATCCCGACAGCAATCAATAAATCTGATGCTCTGACAAAAGAAGAAACATGTCTGCAATCTGTGGCTGTTGCAGGACTGTAATAACAATCAGTCATCAAATGATTGTACTCAGTTACTCTCAAGTGTTCCTTCTGAAATTAAACACAAGAAAGGTTGATGTGGGGAGACGTGTGTGTGTGTGTGTGTGTGTGCATACTGTACAGTGGTGCAGAGGGAGAGGGGGCATACACTGAGTGGGAGTGTGTTCCTTGGTCTGCAGGTGTATTTTTGTCTGGGATTGATTTATACACACGGCTCCTGCATGTGCCTGCTTCTACCTTAAAGTTGTGTGTGTGTGTGTGTGTGTGTGTGTGTGTGTGTGTGTGTGTGTGTGTGTGTGTGTGTGTGTGTGTTTGGCGGAGCAGGGAATCCCGGGTCCCTGTGGTCTTCTCTGCAGTTCAGTGGGATGCACCTGAGCCCCACTCTCAACCAATCAGATGCTTGTGAGTCAGATCAGGTGCCTCATCTCAGGTGGCACAGCAGTGGGAGCACACATACACAGCATGCTACACACACACATACTGCTAATACTGGTCTTCATGTACCAGGACACATCTGGTAAGACCTCTCCACACGTTTGCTCTGCTTCTATAGTGCAACAGGGAAATACTTGTTTTACTTATTTTTTGGGGGGGCATAAGCAGTGTTATGGATAATAATAGTTATGTTATAAAACAATTTATGTTGAATTTAATATAGTAATGCAATTATCCATATTCTGTTTATTATATATATATATGTGTGTGTGTGTGTGTGTGTGTATATATGTGTATATGACATTGAAACACAACCAGTATTTAGGATGCAAAGAAGCATAGAGGAGTGTCATAAATTGCATCACCATGGAACAATACAAAATACTAACTTGTGAGTAACTAGTCTACCAGTAACAGTTTTTTGCTGCGGTGTTTCTGTATGCACAGTATATACACCTATAATCCTACACCATGAGGTTCCATGTTAGAGGATCTGGTCAGGTCAGTGGGAACAGCATGTCTGATTGTATGGACTGGACAGTGCCAGCCGCTGTCCTCCCCTCATGACAACAAACCACTGCACGCAACATGGCTCAGAGGCAGGAGCACGGTCACATGGTCAGAGTATGGGGGTCGATGAAGGGATTGAAGGTGATCGGAGGAGAGAGGACGTGAGGACATGAAGAGGGGAAGACAGGGGGAAGAGGAAAACGGACACAGGAAAGAGTAAGGAGAGGAAGTGGCAGCAACGCTTTCAGAATCTAAGCACGCTACGGTTTCGGCTGTGAAGAAGATTACACTCTAACAGGTGGTCGGACGGGGCTTCATTGGAGAGAGAAGAGAAAGAGAGCGGAAACGGACTATTAGAGCTGTTTTCCACTCATTAATTTATTTTGTGGTGTGCTGCTGTTATATGAAAGACTGATAACCAAAGCTGACGTGAGACATTCACTGTCTCTCTCTCTCACACACACACACACACACACACACACACACACACACACACACACACACACACACACACACTTAAACAGCCTGGAGCTCTGTAATTTCACGCATTGACTAGAGTAACATGTATGATAGTGGTGAGTGACGGACTGGAAGGATCACACCACCATCATTCTGTGAGCCTCGCTTGTAAGTGTTCATATCGGATTCACCAAACTCTTGAAAATGTGCAAATTTGCCGTGAGTTGTTAGCTTCAACCTAAAAAATGCAACCTGTCCATGAGTCGGCATGTTCATTAGAGTTGTTCATTCGCATAATCAATGCTCCCAAATTGCTGTGTAAAGCTTATTCCACGAGTAAATGAAATAATTCCACACTGCTGTTAGAAATAATCAGACAGAAAACTACAGATATCTGTGATTAAGTCTCCGTCAAACAATAGCCGATGGGTTCCGCAGTTTCATTGTATTGCAAACAGGAACTGCAAATAGTGATTTAGGCATCATAGTGCCAAAATGTAAACACATATAGGCGGGGAAAAACAGGGCTCAAAAGAGAATACCTGTAGCTGACATTACAATAGCCGATTTGATGAGCTTTTAAGGGGTCTCCCGATGGCTTTCATTCTTATCTCCGCCAGCGATCGCTAGGTGTGTGCAGGCATCTGTGCGTGCGTGTGCTCCTCTGCATCTGTCCATGGCTAATCGTAAATTATGCTGCAGCAAACTGCATAATACTTTGGTTTCCTAGTTATGGCTGCATGCTCAAGGACCTCTCGTGGTTGCAGTGTCTCGTACTACTCTCAAAGCACCTTTTATTGCCTGTTTTATATTGCCATTGACTGCCTGCTGACTCCTCCCTGACTACTCTTAATCGACCCAAGTCGGCAGGGCCTGCTAGTGATAATGCAGCTGAGTGCGTCGCTGATCCCTGTCTGCTGCTCTGCGGCCAGAGACACAGTGGAGGAAAACCATAGACTGTATATCTATTGGGAAAGCACTTTGTCCAGTTGTATTGTTTTGGAAAGTGTATTTGGCTCACGGTTAATGGAACTACACACACAGCTGACTGCATTACCGCTGCTCAGCCGAAGCTCTGCGGCTAGAGTCTCAGAGCCTTTTAATTGGGCATCAACCTCACGTTTACACGCATGCTGTGGAGTAAGTAGACTGGAAGCCTTAAAAAAAGAAGAAGCTACAAGTTGATGTAACGCCCGTGAGATGGAGCTGAGCCGGTGCAGACTACTGCATAGATCAAAATGAGAGTTATCTGAGACGTGCGAGTGAAAAACACGTCTGATACACTTGCGGTCCAGATCGGGGTTGTATTCTTTCAATCAAACATTACAGACCATTGACCAATCAGCCGACCTCCCCTGGAGACATAAATGTAGTTTGAATCGGGCTTAAGACACTTCAGGTTGTTGACTTCATTTAATGACTGTAATTATTGTGGATTGTGTTAAACAGTTAATATTGATTTAACACATAAAAGCAACAAACCACATTGTTTCACATCATTGTGAATCATGGCTGCTTATAGCTTATGTCCCATAATGTTACAGCACCTCCCATCAGATCCAAAGTCAGTGGTTGGTTGCTGTCAGGAACCAGTTGCAGAGCCCTGCTTGTTTTACCCTGATGGATTAGAGTGTGACGTATGAAACCAGGGTCGGATTAATCTCTAAAGATACAAGACTCATTTAGATTATACTCTAACACGAACACACACACACACACACACACACACACACACACACACACACACACACACACACACACACACACACACACACACACACACTCACACGTAGCCTGAATATAAAACACACTGCAAGCTCACACGCTCACCAACAGCACACAGACGCCGTTAAAATTCCACCCGGTGCTCTCTTCCTTCGTTTGCCTCTTTTGTTTTCTTCTCTTCTATCTCTTTCGTCGTCTTTCCCTCTCCCGCTGTTCAATCAGAGAATGCTTCTCTTCTTTTAATTAGCGGTGGTGTTGTTCTCCTCTTCTTCCCCCGGCCAGGGCCACTAATATTGCAATTAGCTCCTGTAGGAAGCTTTCAACCACAGCCTTTGTTCTTCTCCGTGCTGTACAGCGGCCCACGTTCCTGCATTGCTCCACAGAATATTATATGTGTGCGATGCAGAGCTCCATTTTAATAGAGGGGGAGGCATAATCAAAGCTGGCCTCATTTTACTCTGTCAGAATCATAACACACATCGTTCTTGTTGGTGGGGGGCAGAATGATTCGCTTCTCTCCCTGCTGGGAAGGCTTTTTTAATTTCCGCCTCTCTTTTTCTCCTCCACTTCTTCCACTCATCCTTTTTGAGAATCACCTTCCCTGCAGCATCTCTCCCTCATCTCCCTTCTGTTTCTTCAGATACCCCTCACAGCCCCTCTCCAGCCTGCCCTTGGGGACAGATAGGAAAGGTCGTAAAAAAACCACAATTGAATTTAACGGCGTGACACTGCACTGTTAACCTATGGGTAGACCGATGTTGTACTACAGTCCAGAGCGTGACAGCTCGAGAGGCCGATAGTTGTTTAGGTCGTAAACCTTCTGACACAATCGCCCTCGTTGCCCTGCAGTCTGGCTTTTAAAGCCTCCACATGTGAAATAGGTTTTATAGGAGTTGGAAACGTATATCATTTAAGAGAGTTGATTAAGGTGGATATGGCTAGGGGCTCTGCCGTAAATAATTCCAGGTTATAACAGAAGCTGTAGCGCCATCACAATTAATTAAAAAATCTGCTGCATCATTACCCACTGCATTTAGACTCACCAGCGATTATATATTACGTCAGCACCGGTTTACTGTCAAATTGAGGATGAATGTAATATTTACAGTATAGATCCATCAAGGAAACTTCCTTGTTGAATTTAACAAATATGTGCTGCAGTAATTTGCATAAATGTCCAGACCATGTAAACAGATGTAAACACCGGATAAAGCCAGGTTAAAAAGTATTTTTTGTTGACATATTACAATCAAAAGTTTTTACTGAGGGAATTTTGGATATCTCTTTTTATCACTTCATTAATCAGAAAATACAGCCATTAAAAAAAATATATATATATTTTTAGGACTACAATGTTATATAAATCAGGCTATGAATGATATATGCAAAAAAAAAGAGATAAGAATGACTTGGAAAGTTTGGTGTATGTAAGCTACTGAAATGGAGATTCCCGCCTTTAAAATGTATGGAATTTTACAAACATATATCTAAAAAGACACTACGTACTTTCAGACAAATATCTTTTCTGAAATGTTGTATTTAAATATTAAAATGGAGCATTATGTGATGCTAACTTTTGGTAAATTTCTACATACAAAATGTATATTTTGGATGTTTACTCTCTAGTCCGTAAGAAGACAGGGTGTGCGTGTGCGTGTACGTGTGTGTGTGTGCGTGTGTGTGTGTGTGTGTGTGTGTGTGTGTGTGTGTGCAGGGGTTTGCATGCTACCTGAACATCTGCCTTTCAGGTTCAACATCTGATTCCGTCTCCTCTCCCCTCTACTGAGACTATCCCAACAACTTTTTGAGAGATGCTTCTCCGTCGTATAAAACTTTCTTCCTGTGATCACGGGGACAGAGATGGAGGGATTGGGGAAGGTTGAGGGAAAGTGAAAGAGTGTCACACTGTGCTGAGCGAAGTGGGGGACAGAGCAAGAGGAAAATCTCTCACATGATATCAAAATAAAAAAAGGAGGCAGCAACATCTGTGCGGGAACTTCAAACACCCTTTGAAAGGGAAAATGTGATTCCGTTCGGGATTCTCTGGCTTGGTAAACAGCCGGGTTTTTATTTTGGAAGTGTGTGTGTTCGTGCATGCTTGAGGTTGTGTGTTTAGGAGAGGGGTGCTTTGTAGGGGATGAGGGATTGTCAGAGCTGGGATCGGAGAGCGAGAGAGAGCAGAACACACTGAGAGGGGATGAGGGCTCCAACTGCTGCTGAGAGCAAAGTCCAGTGATTGGCAGGGATGTAATGCAGTGTAAATCCACACTAAACCCAGTTTACTCACTTTTTGAGGCTGACATGTATGCCTTCTTAATCACTGTTGTCATCTGTGATTCGATGGGATCTGCTTAGTTATACATTTGAGGATAAAGAAATGTGTGACTTGAATATATTCTGTTCTGTTAATCTTATAGTACCTTGTCACTAACTTTGATTCTCTTTCTCTCTCTCGTCTCTCTTTCCTGCCTCTCTTCCCTGGATGGATCCACAACATCTCAATGTCCTGCTTTTACTTGTCTACCAGGTAAGATACAGACCTCTAGTAATATATTGTCGCTCTTTGAAAAGTTGCTGTTAAACAGATGCTGAACCAAACATCAGACCTTGAAAAGTACTTACACGCACTTATTCTTAAAAAAAGAAAAAAGAGGAAATAATTGGCAAAGTTGTTCTCAGATGATGTTATTTCTGCTGAGTAGTTCCTTTATTTATATACGGCTAACTATGAAAGAGTAAACAGGACATCTACTCTTCCCTATGGAAAAGGTTTGAATTAAAGGTTTTAATGATGTTTTGGGTCCTCCTCCTGAGTGGAGTTTGCACGTTCTCCCCGTGGCAGCGTGGGTTCCTTCCGGGTTCTCCAGCTTCCTCCCACAGTCCAAAGACATGCAGCTTAGGGTTAATTGGAGGCTCTAAAAAACATGTAATGGTTGTCTGTCTATACATGTGCCCTGCGATAAACTGGCGACCTGTCCAGGGTGAATCCTGCCTTCTCCCAATGTCAGCTGGGATTGGCTCCATTCCCCGCGACCCTAAATAGAAGTGGTTTGGAGAATGGAATGGAGTGATGTTTTGCAGAAAGAAATCTTAAACTGGTGTACAAAGTGGCCGGTTTACCTGGTGTGAGACGGTTGACTCTAGCACACAGATTTGGACTGGAATAGTAACGTTAATAATGAATTCTCCATTTTTCTCTCTAATCAGGTAACACTTAATTTTCAAGAGTCTGGAAGGGAAGTTGGGTGCCATAAAATGTACTGACTGTGAGCTCGGCAGTCCATCTCCTTGGGCATGTAACGTGGTTGCCATGGTATTTACTATTGATAGACAGAGCTATGATGGGGGAAATTATCAATACACCACTTATAGATGTACCAGTACTTCTATATAGTCAACAGCATGTATCTCTTTCCTTTCATTTCTCATTACTCTCATTAGCTTCTTTCTTGTCCCATCTGTTTCAACATACATTATTCCCATTCCCGTCTTATTCTGCTGCTCCAATCAATTTTGTTTCCACGCTCGCTCTCTTCTTCTGCGTCATTCTTCTCTCCCATTGCTCCCCTTCATTGGCTACGGCTATAGCTGTGTGTGTGTGTGTGTGTGTGTGTGTGTGTGATGGAGTGGAGCGGGGCTCTGCAGTGAGGTGATGGTATGTGAAATTACTGACATTACAGAGGGGGGGAGGTGGGGGTGCTGTTTCTTTTACGCCGCTGTCCTCTAATCGACGGGGGCACCATCCATATACAGCACCACATTCCTCCTCACCTCCATCTGCCTTGCTCTCTCTGTCCAACTGTCTCTCCATCAACCCTTATTTTCTCTTCTTCTATTTCTGCCCTTCTTCCCCTCCTCCCGCCTCGCAACAATGGCGCTGTCTTCTCATGAGTGTCAACATCCCTGGGACTCTACAGATCAGTTGGTTTCTGATGTGTGTTGATCCCTATGTTTTATTTATATATATATATATATATATATATATATATATATATATATATATTTGATCACACTTTCTCTTTCTGCTTTTTTTTCTACAAGTCTAGTCTTTTATCCCTTTTCTCTTTGACTGTCTTGTTTCTTTGGGTATTCATCTTTTCTGTGTGTCTCTGCAGTAAAACATCCCGTGGCTGGACAGGATTGCACTGTGTGCAAAAAGAGAGGACAGAATGGGGGTGAGATTGAAAGCAATAGGAAAGAAGGGCAAAGAGAAAACAATCTTAATCACAAGAGAGAGTAGATGAAAGCCATCAAATACAAACAAAGTTACAAGGTAAATGTAAAGGATCTTTCTGGCAGAGATATGAGGAGAGCCAAGAGGAGAGTGTGAAGGGGGAGAAAATAGCGTGGATGGGAAATGAGGCAAAAGTGCAGGTGAAAGGGAGCCTCTAACTGGCTGGAGCTGGTACTGGTACCCAACACCCCAGCTCCTCCACAAACTACTGTCCTCCTTATCCTTTCTTTTCCTTCTCTCTCAGCGTATTTTATCTCTCTCAGACTAGGAGAGGCATGACTTTATAGGGTCACAGATGATGCTCATGCAGATTAGTGGTTATCTCACTTTCCCTAATGGCTTTGCCCACCATGCGTGTGTACGTATATGCTTGGAAGACAGTTTGCATTCCACCTACAGATGATACTCCAACTCCTCAGACTTTAATCTATCTTTCCTCTTCTCTCTCTCTCTGTTCTCCATCCCTCTTTTCTTGCTGTCCCTCCCTATCTGCACTTGAGTGCTGCACCAGGCCCGAGTTAAGGCTATTTGCGTCATCAGCTTCAGGCAGAGTGTGTGTTAGAGTGTGTGTTAGAATCAGAATCAGAATCAGAATCAGAAACCGTTTATTGCCAGGAATGCTTTAACACAAACGAGGAATTTTTTGAGGCGGCAGGTGCATACATTGGACGTGGACATGGGACGTAAGACGAGACAAACAACAATCAACAATCAACGAAAACAACAACAGTGCAATTGGAATGCGGTTGAATTAAAATATGTGTAGGATAAGCAAGTGCTCAGTCAACAGATACGTTAATGTACGTTAAAGTGACGTGTGTATTTAAGTTAAAAGTGTATGTTAGAGTG
This sequence comes from Myoxocephalus aenaeus, assembly GCA_038501785.1. NCBI lineage: Eukaryota > Metazoa > Chordata > Actinopteri > Perciformes > Cottidae > Myoxocephalus > Myoxocephalus aenaeus. The sequence continues at coordinate 6,642,590 of JBAMJR010000350.1, read as the reverse complement.
TGTGTGTGTGTGTGTGTGTGTGTGTGTTTGTGTTTGTCCTGAACTCTCAACATACAGTAGTTGAATATTAAGCTCTGACTGCTGTGTGTATTTCTCATTATTGCAGCTGTGCAGAGGCCAGGGACGCACACATGCGCACACACATGGAGGCTAGAACGAAGGTGTCATATTTGCATGTATGCAAACTCAAGAGGGCATGCTTAAGTCCACACATTTCTCCCTTTACTTTAACTTCTGGTGTGGACCACCCATCGGCGTCCATCATAAACCACGTCTCCCTCCGCCTTGTCTCCATAGCAACGCCATAGCAACCCTTCGCAAGCACAGCCCTTGACATGAACCCAACCCGCCCCTCTCCAGCCTCTCCATCTGTCATCAGTGGCTGAGAGGATTGTCCATCAGCACCACTGACATCTTGATTGGCAGTTGCCGCTCAGACATACACGGAGAGTGCATCTTATCAGAATGAGATGGGCCTGTGAAGGACAAGCATTGGAATAAAATTGGTTTACTTGAACTTAAGTTTTTCCCTATCATGAGCGGAAAGGGCGGCCCCTTGCCTTTGAAGGATAAGTGAAAAGGTATCTGAGAGGTCTTCAGTCAAATCTGTGTTTCTGTCTTTGATTGTCAAGTGATGTAGCACATCCATCACAGAAGGGCAACATGCATCATGTCGTTGTGACAGACTCATTCATAGCCGTTATGCAGGGCCACACGTCCCAGTCCATGTGATGTACAACGTGTAATAAGCACATCGGGGATACCTCCCATGTCTGCAAGGTTCCTGTGACAGCTTCATGAGCATTAACATGATATATAAAAGCCATCATCAGCCCTGCAAACATGAATAATGTTTCATCGCCGTGTGCACTGACACTGGGCTTTGATACGGTCTGAGTTTGTGTAATTTAATCACTTAATCGTGCAAATTGACTGTGTTTGAGTGATCCATGCATTCTCATGTCCAGCGGTAAAGAGCCTTGTATTGACAATACACACAAACACACATGATATATATGCACAGCAGGCAAACTCACACTCGCAGTCCTACTCATCTTGTGTGTGTGTGTGTGTGTGTGTGTGTGTGTGTGTGTGTGTGTGGTTGGGGCTGTGCCTGATCAATAAGTCGTCAGCGGCTCTGACTGTATCATTATAATTTTAATGACTGCGGTATTTTCCCTCTCTGATGGCCTTCGAGATGAACACGACCGGGGGTCTCTAAAAGTTCACGGCTGCCGTAGGGCTGCATTCAGGTGTCACATAAAGACTGATGACATTTTGAAAACGCTAAGCAACTAATGAAGACGATACAATGTTAATAGATTCATACTGTAGTACAACAAAAGGCTTGTTTTTATTGTTTTGTAGAGGTTGTCCTTTCTTAGTGCTTCTTAAATTGAATTTGTTCTTTGGTTATGTGATATCAATACAAACGTAATTAATGGGTCAATGTTAAGGGTAAGCTGCCCTGCTCTGGTTTCATAATATGAGCCTTTATGTAATAACATAGAGTGCTTAACACTTGGGTGATATCCTATGTGTGCTCATGTTTGCTGCATGGCAATGTCACTCTGGGCTGCATCTTAAAATGATCTCCATTATTAATTCATTTGATGATTATTTGTCTATTAATTGTTTAATTTGTAAAATGTCAAAAAGGGTGCTGTCTTAAAATAATGTTATTTGGCTGAACAACAGTCCAAAACCCAAAGATATTATATTGCCATAAAACAGAGAAAAGCAAAACTACATTATTCTCATATTTGAACCTCGAACCAGCAATTGTTTTGCACCTTGACTTCAATTGATCAGTCATCAAAAGCATTGCTTATTCATTGTCTGTTGATAGAACGGTTGCAGCACTACTCTCTGGTCGGACAATTGGCAGGCTTGTACCTACAGTCTGCATCTGGTGAGTCAGACTGTACTCTAGGTAATTAATATACAAAGCGATAAAAATATCTGTCTGCTCGAGGGATTAAAAGTTTTGTTCAATTACCATAACAATGTATATGGCATAAGGCACTTATCAAAAGCTTATTATCACAATCAGATCTGAAAAGCGCGATCAAGTAAAGATCAAGAGAGAAGCTGAGAGGATGAGGCAGGCCCCTGGTCCTGCTGCTCTTTAAAGTGAGCTGTGGAATTTTATTGAGGAGGTTGAGAAAGAGAGAAAGGAAGAGAGGCAGTCTATGCTATAGGGTGTGTGTGTGTGTGTGTGTGTGTGTGCTCTCAGCGGCTCTCAGCGTGTGTCTACTCCTGCGGTCCTGTATGTGGTGACATGCTGACATTAGAGTAAAAGCCCCCTGAAGTCGTGTTGAACAGATGTCTCTCTGCTCTCTCAGTTTCCCTGGTGGTGGAATACAAGGCCCTCTGACGTCTTTCTTTCCCTCTTTTTTTGTCCATCTTTCCCTCTTTTTTTCAGTTTTCTATTCTATTAAATTTGCGCTGTTCTGTCTTCAGTCAACGTATTTTTCATACTCCCTTTCCTCTTCCCCTTTTTTTCCCATTTGATCTCTTTTTGTTTTTTGAGTTTTCCCTGGGCTTTGTTAGACATCTCTCTCATGTCAATCTTTGTTCAGTAAAAAGGCCAGGCGAAATGGACTCTTGGTGAAGTGCCCTTGGTGTTCTGCCTTGTGTACTTTCTCTTAGTACGTCCCTGTGTGTCTTAGTGGGTGTGGGTTTGGTTTGTGTGTATTTGCACTTTTTGTACAAGGCAATGTTCCAGCCCTGTGACGTGAGCCTGGTCTCTGAGAAAGCAGGCAATCTGGACATTGGCTTGTCTCCAAAACCACTTTGATTTCCATTCAGCGGTTAGATGTTACTCACTGGAACACACATGTGCACTACTCATGCATACACGCACACACAGATACACACACATTCACACAAGTCACTGATGATTACAGACTAGCCTGTCATGTTTGACTGGATGAAAACGTATTCAGGCAGGGTTAGTGCCTAGTTTATTTGCCTTATTTAAACTCTTTTCGTCTTGTGTTTTTGGGAATTGGAAATTATCTAACAAACTATACACACACACAAACCGCTGTTGTTATGGTAGGAATACATGATGCAACCGCAGAGCCATCTCTGCCCCCCTCCCCCCCCCCCCCCCCCCCCCCCCCCCTCCACCACACACACACCCCCACCCCAGGAGAGATGGGGAGAAAAGTAAGAGACGTTTCAGGGAACGGCAAAAACAAGGAGAGACTGAGTGGGAAGGAAGAGTGACTGAAGAGAGTGAAAATGATAGAGAGACTCGAGCTTGAGTGGGGGGAGAATAAAGAAAGAGAGAGACTGAGGGAGATCGAGCTTTCGGTTGCTAATAGAAATTCCCATGTTGCCTCATTGAGATGCAGCGGTGGCTTTGGTAATGAGCTAGCTGCAGCTGACGCATTGATTTAGCCAGAAGAGTCGCTCAAATTATCCCACTCCTCGAGAGAGATGTCAACAGCCCCACCAATGGCTGCCGGGGTAATTACCAACGCATCCACCCACCATGACACCTCCCTCAACTCGGCATGTACTCCATGCTGCAACACAACAGGCTTTCTCCGCCTCCATTTGCAGCCCCTCGCTCTGGGATGTCCCATGGCCCAATATATTGTCATGCTATGGACAAGCAAGGTTTGCGAGTGGAAGCATAAAGTGTGTGCCTTGAAATTTCATTCTTACTGAATACATGTTTGACTGGATGAAAACAATTTGATATTCGTGGTAAAATAGCAATTCAAAAGAAAAAACATCTGTCAGCAAAATAATAGTCATGTTCCTTTCAGATAATATGTAAATTAGTCTATATGACTGTGTTATTGTGCACTGCAGAATATGTGTTTAACATGATAACATTAACAGGATTAGGCATAAGAGTCCAGAGCTGGATAGAAGCTACCTCTGCTTTGCTATCTGCATGTTATTGTTTAGATCTGGAGCTAACATGGATGTTTGGTTCTTGCACATGATAGTAATGGGGGAGAGTAAATATATTCTTTGCTGTTCTGCAAAGCAGTTCTCTCACACACAAATGCACAAATGTTTTGTCTTTGTTGTTTCTGTGCCTGAAGGTGTTACTGATACACTAATGGGGAAGCTTTGACACTTTGACCTTTCTCCTGCGCGCCGTTTGTTCTCGATGGTAGAGAATTAAGGCTGTAAAAAGCCTGAGGAAGGACGAAGAAAAAAAACAACCCATGCCAGTATTTTTTAACCGGTTGACTTCTGAGAAGGCGTGTCAATGTCCCACACCGGGAGGCTTGCCCCCTACCTCGAACACACACGCAGGCACACCCGCTCCCCTATAGATGATTGTTCTGTCCAAACACTGTTACACATAGCAACAACCTTGTGCATATTGACCAGTATAGTGGGATTTGTGCTAACCTTGTACAATGCCTCCTGCTGTTATTTGATATTAATTTAGCTTATTTATGAAGGGGCTGAATGTCAAAAAGTTGTTTCAAGCCATTCGAGGTTACGGTAGCATAAGTCTTATATATCTTGGTTTGCTTTTTGTCCATTTTTGTTTGATGTGCTTTCCTTCAGCTGGGTGAAGTAAAGTTTTGGCTGTCCATGGTGAAAATCAAGACTCATTTTCGGTCCGTGTGCTCAAGCCGTCATCTCCCCTGTCGGCCCCAAAGCAGGAACGCAGCACCCTCATTGCCAATTAAACTCAAATCAACAAACGAAGATGGAGTGAGACATCGAATTACATCCAATATCCTCTCCCATACTCAAGCCTGTCTTTGCCAGCCACAAATTAGCTTATAAATTAAGGCTCTGAAGATTGGAGAAGTCGAGTTGCCAGATAACAACCAAATAACATCCTGCTGGAGTCTTGATGTGCCGTTTCAACTTGGATCCAGCTTCCTGCCTTCTCTTGATGTGTGGACAGAGTTTAGTTAACTTCTTCCCGGTTGAGCTTCGACCATCCATTTTAATCTCCATTCGGAAGAGAGCTGGTTATCAAGACCGGTTGATGAGGGCTCACTGAAGTCCGGTCCGGCTTGTTCCATGTTTGATCATGTTACATGGATAGCCCAAACACTGTTAATCAATGAAATAACTGAATTGTAGATGAGAAGGGTTTGATTAATTGCTTCTTAGAATCAGATTTATTCTCCCCTGTCTTTTGTAGCCCACACAATTGGCATCTCTGCATGGCCTGTATGCCAGAAATTGCATTTTTCGAGCTGGTTCGTGTTGGCATTTGTGTGTGAAAAATACAAAAAGAGCGCACGGTTTTAAAATATTATCCAGTCATATGTTTAATAATGTATACTTTTATATTGGGGGTTATCTAACATATGACAGCCAGACAGTGTGCAGCTCTTTGAGTGGTGTCGAGGGGCTCCTTTCACTTTGAAGCCTATCAGAGAATCATCACCAAGGCACCAATCCTCAGCTCATCATTTCGCCTTTTTATTTGACTCCTGTCTCCCATGAGGACTGTGGGGAGTACATGTTTAACATGCACACACGTATGTTTCAAAAGTGGCACACATATGCGCTCCGGTAGCAGCATTTTCTGTGGACAACATGTCTGTTTGTGTGTATTGTGTGTATGTATAGCTGTGTGTGTGTCTGCACGTGTTTGTCCCGTCTGCTGCGGTTGCTACATTGGGCCTGGTGTGGCTAATTAAAAGAAGCCTGCTTGCATTATTCATGAGGCTGTAATTATACATTCCTTTTGCTGATCCCCAGTCATAGGCATTAAAAATAGATCTTAGTCTCCGTGCCCCGCCCACCTAGGAACCACTTTCTCTCTGTGTTTTGACTATATGTCTCTCCCAGCCTCACTATATTTATCTATCATTATCAGTGTTTCTCCATCTCCCTGTCACTGGCTGCATTGTCTCAACTTTTTTTTCTTTTAAATTTGTTCTTTGCATCTCTTTGCAGCGAGTCTTCCTTCATGTTTGCTCTGATGCTCCCGTTTGGGATTGGGGCAGAACATTCCTCTGACAGTGTCACTCTCGCTCGGCTCTGTGGTCTGAACTCCAGTCACATCAGGCCAGAATTCAGAGGAATATTTTGAATCTCCGACGACGTCTCGGCAGTGAGATTCAGAAGAGAAGAAATATCACTGCCTCTGATCAACTTAATGGGGAAGACTGTCTCCTCACAAAAAAAGCTAACTCCCAGCCCAAAGAGTTCCCCCTGACTTTTTTTCAAAATATAATTTGCATGTTTAATCCACAAAATCTACAGCAGCTGAATTCAGTCTAACATACACAAATGCGAGATGGCTTCAGTCGAGATAAACTAGAGTGTAGCTATTTGGCAAACATGAGCGTATTCGGTATGTGAGCCATATGTTTCCATCAAGTCAACAACATCCAGGAACTTTTTGCACAGTTTTAAAACATATGGCAGCATGAACTTTCTGAGCTATTCTGCTGTGCAATCACGCGTTAGGTACCTCTGGCAATAAGACGTGTTTGCCTTCCTGGCAAATAGAGTGTGTGAAGCTTGCATCTTCCACTGTGCAGGTGATGAGCTTCTGAGGACGTATTTGTGCATATATTTACATTCTGATGAGGCGGATGCTGCAAAGGGGTGGGGATTTTGTAAGATCTGCCAATCAGAGAGCTTATTAGATAACAAAGTGGATCGTCAGTAGTTGCTGCTTTTTGGCGATGCTTTCAATTGTTCTTCTACTTGTTTCAAAATGTGTAAAATTAGATTATTGCCTTGAAGCCACCCAGAACTTCATCGCTCTGTTTGTGTTTGCTGGGGGTATATTATGATAATGTGTTCGTGCATGTGGAATTAGCTTCCCACATCCTTATTACCCAAACAGCCAGAAAACCAACATGCGCACCAAAATACAGTACACATATACACATATAAGCACACACAGGGAGTGAATGCTAGCAGCTATAGATACTACTTGGATGCAAAGTGTTGCTTTGTTAATGTGTGTGTGTGTGTACATTATGACAATATTGTCATTTTATCACAGTTTTATTTATGAAAATGTTACCCTCTTATCAGCTACAGAGATAATCAAAGGTTAATGGTGACCAGACATAATTTTCCTTGAATGTTATTGGAAATTATTATTATTTTAGGTTGAAATGCTGGTATATGTAATTGGGATTGCTCAGACACGTGGACCCGATCATACATCAATGCTGAGCAAATGGTCTTTCAGCTATTTTCATGCAAAGATTGAGCTTTCAGATTGAGGGGAATTGATCCTATCTGAACCAGAGCTAATGCTGTACATCTATATTATTCAGGAATAATAATTGAGTGCATTTTCCATTACTTAACAGTCAAATCACTTAGAATCATTGATAGCATACAAGAATGTACGAAGTGAAATATGCCCTTCAGCTGCAGGTTAAAGTGCTTTTGAGCAAGGCAAGGCAAGGCACCTACAGTATTCCCTGCCATCTCCATAGTGCCCTTGAAAGAAAAAAAACTATCTCCCATATCTTTTGTCAGTAAAGTACCAATATTGCTGTATTTACCAAGAGATCCCTGTTTTGTGCAAGGAGTTGTTGAGCCAATGTCTTATTTCGTGGCGGCTATATAAACAGTGTTTCTGTATGCATGCGTCAGTGTGCCTGCCTCCTCGCTCCAGCACTCCAGGGCTAAACTGGTCTTCCTCTTTTGAAGCTGTTCTGTTGGTCTGGGCCTCGGTTGTTACCGATGTTGTTGCTGTTGCTTTGGCTGGGAGGGTTTAGAGGGTTGCAGAGGAATTCAGGCGGGGTTGACTAACGTCACGGCTGACTGAAAATGCAAAAAGTGTGAAAGAGGAGGTGGAGAAATGGAGGAGGGAAAGAGATTCCGTGAATGAAGGGTGAGGAACGAAGCGACGGGAGAGAGACAGACGCAGAGAGTGCATTCATCGAGTAGCGAATGAGCATTGTTTGATCTTCGACATGTTGTCTCCTTTCTGCACAGGATGACTCAACAACTTTCTGCTGCTATCTTCTCTCTCTTTCTTTTTTTTTTTATAGATGATGAGTGGAGGAATCGAGGGAATAGGTGATAAATGAGTCAGAAAACACTGGATAGAGGAGGAACGAGGGCAACATTTGGCAGAAAGTGACTCCAGTTCATGGAGTGACTGGATAACAAAACAATTGCTAAAGATTCACTATGTTTTACGGCTGCATATCTCTAGTCCAGTGCTTAAAAGTAAAGCAATAAACAAACATCTTAAATGTTTTATTAATTTATGTTCTTATTTATTTTGGTAATATATTTGTATCCAGGCATGAAAACAGTTGCTGGGTTTCTTTCTTTTTTTGCCATTCTGCTGGTAGATATAGCTATTGTAGAAAGTATTCACTACATTCTTTCTCTTCTACTAATTGCACACGGACCATATGACGGCATTCATCTGTCACAGCCATTTGTGCTTGTCACTTTGTCAACTCCAGTACATACACACTGAATATAATGTATTCTATTCTAGTCACAAGCCACATACGTCTGTATTTAGTGAATAAATGTATGTAGAACTGAAGAGAGCATTTCATTGAATTAGACAGATTTAATAAGCAGGAATGTTAAATAGTTTGTGTGCCACTGTATTTATGTGAAGTACAGCAAAAGAGCACGACAGTACTCGGAGCTGTGGTGGTTTTGGTACAGTAGGTCTTCAACTCCTGCCCTTTGCCCTGGTGGAGGGGATTCCCACGCCCTGCTACAGGGGCTTTCCATATGGCCAGAAGGAGCTGGAGGAATAAGCCCCTCGTAACACATTGTGTTTCCTTTCAAACACTCATCCCAGTGCAGAGCTGTAGCTCCCACGTAGAGCATTCAGGGTTAGAGAGGAGGAGTGGAAAGCAGCTCACAGATCTGTGCCTAAGGGCAACGAGCTTCTCGGAGCCAGCGCCTCAGGGAGAGAAAGCTAAGCCAGCATAAGCTACTACCATCTGCTGGCATTGGCTTAGGGCTTCTGAAAGATCAAGTTTGAAAGTGAGAGAGGTGCGCGAGAGGAGACGTCTCTTTTTCATCCTTCTCTCTTCTCTCCTAGTAGTCACTTCCAGATGGAAATTAAGCTATCCAGTGATTGATCTTTAACCACATGGTAGTGCTGTGAGGAGGATGATGCTGAAAACTTTGTGTGTCTGTGTGTGGTTAGAAGGTGGACATCATGAAGAGCCTCTCCGAGGCTCAAGCATGGTGTTCCTGTCCTCTCTCCCCAGCTCTTCTTCGCTCCCTCTCGGTGTCTCCGATTATTGGCAGAGGAAAGCAGGCTCGCAGTCCAGGTCCTCTCCTGCCTGCTCCTGCCTGGATGTCCCTGCGCTGCCAGATGATAAATCGACCACTGATCGGCATGCTTTTCTAACTGGAACAGGAAGAGCTCTCACAAGTGAACACAGATGGAGTTCAAGTTTTCTCACACTCGGGAGTGGGGTTTTTCCCTGACTGCTCTGCCAAGCTAAACAGCTTCACGGGAAGGCAGAGGAAGGCAAACATAAACATGACAACGAGGGCCCACTTGGAACTCCCATTTGAAGTGAAATGGTTTAAATAAAGCGTACAGCTCTCACTTTATTGTATTCCAAACCTCATTCAGAAAAACTGCCCAGCTGCAATATAGTATACCTGGAAGGCTGCCAGATATGCCTTTCAAAAGGCTGCATGTTATTGACGAGATGAAATAGTGACAAGTGCACTTTCTTGATCCACTAAGCACCACTCTATTTGTTGCTTAGCTTATGTGTTGGGGATAGCGTTCAGACACTATTTCTCATGGACTATATGTCACCTGTAAATGTGTCATGCACTTATCTTTAAAATCTTCTGCATAAAGTTGCTTTATTCAAAAAGTTTAGACACATCAGTTCCTGTAATTAATATACAGACACCTGGTATAGATGTTTTTGGGACAGACGTCAGTAACTTCAGTTGTGATATAATAAAACAAAATCACTTACGCAGAGACAGTTATGTGAGACAAAAAGCTCCAAATCACCAAATCAGTGCTAGCACACGGCTCAATGATGCAGAGCAGTAGGGGAACATCCAAAATGTTTTTTTAGCTTCAGAAAAAGAGTTGATTAGCCACATTTTCACAACCTTGTTCTGATATTGTTATTTGACTGTTGATGCATGATGAGTTACTAAACAGTTATGGTTTTCAGTGTGTTTTTATTTCCTTTTTTCCTCCTCGTGTTTCGTTGTTTCTTCTCTTTTTTTACTTTGAGTCTTTACTTCTGTCCCTCAGATCTCTAGCCTGCTTCTCCTAAAGGACCGGCTCTGCAGACGCAATCAAAAAATTTTGCTGGACGTTTTACTATTCATCCCTGATTTGTCAAAGCCAGCGGGGAAATGATTGAACCGCGTCTCTGAAGCAATGCGGCCGCTCTCAGCACAGTGCGCTACTCAGCTCTTGGCGCTCACTGAGCCATGGACCAAAGTTCTCATTCTGTGTCTTCCTCAAGCGGTCCCTCCGCATCAGATCATTAATCACAGAGCAGCATGGAAAGTAAAGAGAGCAGAGTCGGGATGGAGGCCTTGGGTCAGTCGATGGTGGCCTCTCCAGCCCATAAGTCCCTGGCTGGTGTCATTATTCTGACACTGTTGTGAAGGCGAGAGCTTTTGATGCTATTGATTGGGGAGGATGGCGGAGGAGAGGAGAGATCGATGCACTTGCTGATTCAGTGGTGTTGCAAACTCGGCTGCACACCCTGCTTTTGTCCATATGTGAGTTAATGAAAAGTATATAAGTGAACAGTGTGTGACAATGCCAGTCCGCCTGTGTCTCCCTGGTCCAGTTAATAGATTACATTCATGTGACACTCAAAGCACAGTGAAGCTACAGATCAGCTTTACATTTAGAAATATACCATCTGTACACACTTTGCATTTCTGTACACTTTTGAAATAGTTGTTTTTATAGTTTTTTTTTCCCAGTACAAGAGAACAAATTAAAATGTAATCCATATGCTCACACACACACACAATAGTGCATGGGCAATTGCAGCGTCAATCCTCTCCGTATCCCCCCAACACCCCCGTGAGGCTCTGATCCTTTGTGCTCTCGGTCAGCCTTACATCAGAAGCTATGTTCAAAGGCAGTCTACCTGCTGAGCCTAGCCAGATCCAGACAAAACCCCGGTGTCTTCCAGGGCATCTCCTGGACACCCCTCCCCCAGCCCTGCCATTCCAGATTCAACTCAGCGTGTTCACCCAGAGCTGAGAGAATTTCCTCTGGGGATTCGTCACAGACAGGTGAAAGGGGCACAGGGAGTATCAGGCGATCGCTGGCATTACGGGACATTGGAGAGAAGCGAAAGCAGGGTTGATTTTTGTTCATGGAGAGGCAGAGGTTAATTAGATAATACAACATACTTGAGTCACAGTGAAATTGTTGTGTATTTCCTGTTGAATGATGATGTTGGGGTTGGACATTAGCAGGGGAACATTAAGAAGGATAAACCATGAGGATATCATTTGGGGATTTATTTTAGAGGTGCTGATGGTGGTTAATAATTTATTAAATGCTCTGAGGGCGTTGTAAAATGCCTTGTGCAGCTGAGTGGGTTTGTGGGCAACGGCAGCTTAACGGCCAAGATTGTAATTGCCTATCTATGTATCTACAGTCCTGTTCTTCAAACAAAATTCTATTTTGTTGAGCAATCCAAAAGCCAAAAAAAAACACATATTATTTTTATTTATTCATTGACTTTGTTTTATTTATAGTTGTATTCTATTCTAGGTTGAAAACTGTACTGTGTGTTGGCAAACTACTGTGTGAATGAACACAACACGCACACACAATGACATGCTCTAGCATTTCTTAGGTACTATTTGTGGAAATATATATGCATGATTTTGATATAAAATACAACAATTTCTAAAAAGGCAGTAGTTTCTTAATTTACTTTTTGCTCTGAGTTTTTTATACACTGCTATATAGTTGAGAGAATATTACACTATAGATCCTAGAGGAGAACGACAGAAGAGCAAAGTCGCAATTACAAATCTGTCTGCTACTTCAGCACCACGGACAGCGCCATGGATTTATCAATACACAGCACAGTTTAGGATACTGATATTTCAGAGCCATAGTCGGCCATAAAACTTAACTTCCGCAATCCTTAGTGAGATAAAGGATCAATGGGTCAGGCAGGCTAGACCAACATATTCGACAAAACGATCCTTCTGTCCCTGCACTATTTCTGCTCGTCTACTAGGGGATGGTGAGGGGGGGGTGGCAGGCTAACAAGGGGGCATTCTGGTCATTTTGCTAACAAGGGGGATGGTATCCCCCCTCAAATTGCCTGTGGACTCTAGGGATGGTATTATCCATCGGTCCAATACTTGGACAGACTGAAATATCTCAGCTGAAATGGGATGCTGACGTACATGGCATCCAGATGATGAATCCTTCTGACTTTGGTGATTCACCTTGAGCGCCATCATCAGATTGACATGTTGGGCCTTAAGTGGAGCGTCTCAAACACAAATGCTTGGATTGCAATGCAGTTTGGTAGAGAACACTGAGTAATATTCTGAGTATTTGTTACTCAGGTGTATTACTTAAGAGTTGCACTGAGTAGGCTCTCATGTTGGCAGGTCCTATTGAAACTTTCAATTTTAAAGACATGTTACATGATATCAACACTCCTTTGGTCTGATATTCCTCAGGTGGGTCTGATGTTGGTGAGGAATATTGTTTCAGTTTATTGTTCCTAGTTTCCTTGCTAATGTCACCACCAGTGACGAGTAAACATGTCACATTTTGCGATTTAGTCTTGTAAATGCAATGTGTTTTGCCATGACAATTAGTTCTATTTTGGTTTTAAGTCGTGATTATTATGCAAGGTATAAAAAAGGCATATGGCTTATGTCCCTTTGTATTATGTACTGAACTTCCTTGTATGAGTTCATTACAATCCGTACTCAAAGTGGTTGTAAAATCATAATGTGCTGTCTTCCCGTGCACATTTCCCTCTCGCTAATGCACCCTCCGCTAACGAAAACATAGGCATTGGAGGAAGACGGATGGAGAGTCAAGTAATCCAGTTAACTTCTCACGTATTTGCAGGCGGATATTTTCTCTTTAATGCGTTTATCATGACTTATGAGCTTCTCTATAGCAGCCATTAACATATGATTACCATCACAGGGCTAATGGTTTTGTCGTTCCCCCTCCTGCTCAACCGCTTCATCCCCTTTTCTAAATCTTTCTACATCTTTTATCTTCCTCTTTTTATCTTTTGCTTCCTTCCTATTGTTCTTTCCTGCTCTCTGTCGTTCTCTCTCTCTCTCTCTCTGTCTCTCTCACGCCTCCTCTCTTCCATGTGTCTCCACTCACGGCCCCCGCGGCCCCTCATCTCCCAAGCCAGAACCTCACGCCCACGCAATGCTCTCCATTATTGCTTAATTATCTCTAGCCTGTCATTTCAATAATGTGCTAACACTGATTCTCAATCTTTCCACTTTTTCCCTTCATCTTTGCACTTTTCTATTAAATTGTCGTGTGTACTTCTCGATCGTCCTCTGTCCTTTCTGTGGTGTCGGAAGACTTGTTTCTGCATTCCTATGTTACCCCGCCTCTTCAAAGCCCATTGACTCTCCTCTTCTGCTGATTCATATAGAAATCAAACTGTGTAAGCGATGGTGTGAGAGAGAGCTGGATGTCTGGTTCAGCCAGTTTGATGCAAGACATTACTTCCCTGCATCAACATGCTACTTTCACTAACTGCATCGTTTCCGTTATTGCCACTTCAGGAGTAATACTTATTAACTTAATCCCACCATCTTCATCTTTGCCAGCACAAAAGTAGCAAGATATCAAAGCCTTCAAATGATTCCATTACCATTAGAGAGCTCAAATGCTGTATAGTTAGAACTCATCTTCCGTCGTCTCCAAATACCCGCAGCACCATGGAGCCGTTGGGGAAATCAATAATAGAGAGCCGACATTTGTTTGTGTACGGTTGTGTGTTGGTTTCAGTTTGTAAGTAATCTATCTGACGCAAACATCTTTCTAATGTGTGTGCAACTCTGTGGTCCCTGGCAGAAAATGGATTGGTGCCGTCGTCATGGCTCCCTTGTATCAAATACACAAAAACACACCACTTTATTTATAATGCCAAGGTTTTGATTTTGACACTAATGCCATTTCTAAAAGTTTGTGTGTGAATTCCAAGAGAGCTGAGTGGTACGGCATATCAAACACACTCAAATCTCACCCATCCATGGATGTTTTGTGAATTAAAGGGCAACGCTTTCTTCTGTGATTTCTTCTAGATTTGCTCTCCGACCGTTTTTTTTTCCGCATTGTTGCTTCATTCTTGTGAGTTTTAAACCATGGTCAATAATAAGTCCCATTCAACAACTGACCTTTGACTCTGTTTGTTTCCGCCACCTTTTATTGTCTGTTTGAGCTAACTCCACTACTTCACAGCAGTTTAGGGCATTATAGGAATCAATAACACAAATGGCCCATTCCCTTACTGTCTTTATGACTTAAATAAACCACAGAGGGCAGTTTCTGAGAGGAATTATCTACACTTCAAAAGTCATTATCAGCATTCTGTTCATTTCCATTATATCAGTCCGGTCAATGTACATTAGTGGTAAGCCAAAAAACAACAACTACACACATCGCTTCAATTCAAGTGTATTTCCTTTCATAACAAGGGACATATCATGCACTGTAAATACAGTCGAGTACATAATTATGAATCAGTGTCTTTTGTCATCAGTCAGTATGGACATCGAAGAAGTAATGTGGCCTATTTGACCTAACTAAGTGCACTTTTCCTGTTTTTGCAGGGTTGGTCAAGTTGGGGATCCACTGTGTAACATGCCAGAAAGTCGCCATAAAGATTGTCAACCGGGAGAAACTCAGTGAATCAGTACTAATGAAGGTAAGTTTACAGCTTTTAGTTCTTCCAGTGGCTTCCAGGTTTATAATTGAGGTGTTTGAAATCGTTAACTTTTACTCCGCTTCGGAAGATTGTTTCTGTTGTTTTTTGTTCACTTAAATATTTCCATGTAATCTATATGTGTGAATAAGCCATGTACTAGTGAAACGAGGCCTTTCATTTGTAGTTAGTTGACCTGTTTGTCAAGAGGAGAGAAATGTTCGTCAAGAGGAGAGAAATTAGTGTTGCTTCAGCCAGGCTGAAGCAACACTAAGGGTTGGACTGTAACTGATAGTAATGTCTCTAAAAGAGCCACCTCTTTGACACATCAAATCTGGGCGGACTGCCAGCTAGTATTTCGAAAATTAAAATGCTCGTGTGGGTTTGAAATTCTTCCATAAATCAATGGCCGATCTTGCAAAAACGTTTGAATATGAGGGATTTATATCATAATCATCCTCATGGAAAGTGGACTCACAAGCTGAGTTGATGTGTCTTTTGAAGCAGCTGATTTCCATCCTTCTCGGATGTTGAACTGAAGCAGTCAGCTGTTTAGCTCCCCTGCCAGGAGTCAGTGCCTCCAAGAAAACTTAGGGTAACCAAACAATAAAGCAGATTTCTGCAACTACAATTACTTTCCCCTCAATCCAAAATATTTCAAAATCTTCTTGGTGAAACATTCATATTTATAATGTTGCTGTTCCCACACAACCTTGGTTTGAAGGATTTAGTGGGGATTTTTTTTTTGTTATTATGTCCCAGGGCTCCTGCTGGGCAGCTCTATTCAATGCCCACGCAAAATTGGCATGCTACAAAATTGGCCCATGTGTTGATGGAATAGATGTAAAGAAAGCAAAGAGAGCTGGAAGATGGAGGACAACAAGATGATACAACCTGAAAATTGTCTTTCACAGGACACACGCAGAGAGGAGCGCCTACTCTAATTGTTTGCTTATGAGCTGGAAAGCAGGAATCGGATGTTTTTTTGGTCTCACACTGCAGGTTATCTGCTAATGGAAAACCCTTCCGCTTTGCATCACTTTTGTGGCAGCATCGTTAGACTTTAGATGAAAAGCTCTCTGTGCTCGAATATTACTGTTTGATAAACAGTCGGGTATTAATCAGCTTCTTGCTGTGTCAGTGCCTCCCTGACTTTTTCTCACTCATTGCTGTTTTGCTCCCGAAGTCGCTCTCTTTTTTTTATCTCGTTCTATTTGGCTCAACATGCAGCCTAATATTTTCATGAGGGAAAGACGGGTCGTTTCGGTTGCCTCAGCACTGACAGAAGTATTATTAGTTGTAGCAGTAGTTGCTGGAACCATTGTAACATGTGACAGCAGAGAGGACAGTTGTGGAATAATGTCCCAACCTAGGTGTTTCACAGTGTGCTGTCCTGCAGAGGAAAATGAAAGTAACAGATGCCAAACACTGACGAGGCTTTTGCTGAAGCTGCATTTTAGAGCCAATTACTGAACTCGGCCATTGTCACTCTTCTCTCAACTGCTGGCCCCTGGTGTGTGTGTGTGTGTGTGTGTGTGTGTGTGTGTGTGTGTGTGTGTGTGTGTGTGTGTGTGTGTGTGTGTGTGTGTGTGTGTGTTTTTTCATGTATTTGCTATTAAGGATTGAATCATGTGGACGCAAGGAGTTCCTCCTGAAAGGGACGCTTTGAATATTTTGTCTTGTAAGTTTGGGAATGGATGCCAAACTTCATAATCAGTGGTGTGTGTGTGTGTGTGTGTGTGTGTGTGTGTGTGTGTGTGTGTGTGTGTGTGTGTGTGTGTGTGTGTGTGTGTGTGTGTGTCATCCACATATAATGCAGACAAAAGTCGTAGTTTGGAAGTCTAGTTCTACGGTTTTTGTGTCAGCAATTCTGTGTGCTTATGTCCGGTGTGTATTGATTTGATTATTGGCCTCTGTAAAAAGCACAGGCCTCAATTATAATCCCAAACCTCTGTGTCAATGTACTTTTCACCAATGTGTAATACATGATGAGGCACGAGCCATTAGACCACACTGTCGGTGAGGTCACTTGTAAAGCTCCCTCTAGATTCGGGACACACTAAACATAGCATTGGTCTGCTACAGTGGCTGGATAGGTGTTTTCTGAAATCCAGTCACTTTCCCATATTCCCATTGTGTTGCACTCCACAGTCTTCTGTGTCTGTTCTCCGGCCGGCCTGTGTGGCTGTCAGACTGTCAGAGTGATCCTGCTGCTCTCTACTGCAAGACTCACACACTGTGAAATGTCACCTTTTAATATGCTAATGTCTCGGGTCCCCGTGGTGCCATTAGGGGAGAATCTGACTCTCCTGGACAGGTGTGTGTGTTCGTGTGTGTGCGCGCAACACCGTTGACGACACGCATATATGCACGCATGCAGGCCTTACGCACAGAAGAGTTCCTAAGAATGTGTGTGCACGTGTCATAACGACACTCACAGACACATATTCATATGTGTGTGCACGAGCACATCCTCCGTAACACACGTCATCCCTCTGTGTCTGTCCTTCCCCCGACTGGCCTTGGTAGTCAGGGGTCCGTGGAGACGAGGAGACGGGTTGAATTAATTGTCTCAGAATAGCTGGCATAGAGGTCTTTCCTCCACTCCCTGTGTGTTGAACTTTGTATAACTAGTGTTGAACTCTTTAGTCCTCAGCCCCACAGGCTGGAACCAGAAAGACATTGAATTTTCTTGGATAATTAATTCGTCTATGAACTTTATGTTAGTTTGTTACCGGGGAAAGAGCCTTGAATACTTCAAAGAGCAAGTGCAGCCCAATGTGTTTTTTTACTACTTCTAAGCAGAAAACCCAACAATGGAGTTAGTTGAATGGGAAGTGGCTGCCTGTCATGTTTCAAGTGATGAGAGAGAAACAGACAGACAGGGAGTACACAGCATGTGCACATATGACCGTATGTTAGCAGTCATTGGCACTGAGGCCAAACAGAATGGAGCGTGGCGATCCGATACAAAGAGAAGTCCAGAACCAACACCGTGTGTGTGAGCGGGTGTGAGAGCGTTTCTCTGGGGAGTAGTTAATGTTTCAGAAACGCAGCAAGCCCTCTCCTCCTCTTCCTCGCCTTGAATCCATGTCTCTGTGCCGTGGGCTTGGGAGGGAGGGAGAGAGGAAGAGGGACAGAGAGAGGGAGGTGGAGGGAGAGATGGACATGCGGTGAAAAACCCTGCGGAGACATTGATTCATGATTTGTACAGTGGATATGACGAGAAGACAAATTATCTTTTTGCACACTTCCACCAAATATTTGCACGCTCTTGAGAGTAGAACTCAGAAATGAACATAATTCATATTCACACAAAAATATGACAACTCTATAATTGCTGGTGTCATGAGAATGCTGGGAAATAAAACCTGAGCTACACGTCAGATACATTGTAGAAATCCTGCTAAGCAAAGCTGGGTAAGATTTAAGAAATGTAGTACCGATAGAGTACCAGCAGATTGGTACCAGTACCGAAACAATTGTTCTTCTTGATACTTCACTTTGTATATCAAATATAAACTATAATATAAACACATGTTGCTTTATTTATTTATCTTTTTGACAGAATTAAGCTAAAATGTTAAATGTCTCAATACAAGTAGCCATAGTCCACCAAATCTTTGCCTCAATAAAATGGAATTAAAACTGACAGTTATTATATGAATCAGGAACCCTATCAGATCTGAAAAAGTAATGCGTTACAATACTCAGTCCTACTAATAAAGCAGCTTAACATGTATCACTAATTTGAATTCAACCTAATGAGACTCACCTTTTGAAGAACTCTTTGCAATGTTCATTTAGTTACATTCATGAAGTGCTTATTTGATCGGCATTTGTTTCTCCTCTTCAAAGGCAGTAGCTGTTGTGTTTTTTTTTGTTTTTTTTCCTCTGTACTTGTGTGACCTCCATTGCATGGTTAAAGCATCCACTGTTTCTTCTTGACCTGAAGCGCATAGTGTAACTCTCCTGTGCAATAGAAAACCATGAGTCTGTTATTGCAATGCTGCCAAGCACCTAAAGTAAAACCGACGGTCTTATTTATGACGATGATATGGTAGAATCTTGCCACTGCAGTCAACTATGGTCTGACGTGCTTTCCCCGAGAGCAGGGGATTTTCTGTACCATATTTCATACTATATTACCTATCATAATGCTGAGTGGAGCAACTTCACTAATCCACAGTTTAGTCTCGGGGTGAGTTAAATTGTTGCTAGCCGCTAGCACTAACAACTAGCAGAGGGAGAAGGGTATCTTTAGCAGGCAGCAGTTGGTAGTTGCTGTTGATGCCTGCTCTGTTTCTCCCTCTGAGCCAGTGAGCTGGTGGCGGCTGCTGCTGCTGTTGGGATAAGGACAACTAATTAGCCAGAGTTACTCTCTCTCCTCCTGAAGCAGCACAACTTCAAAGTCACTCTACTGTCCCCAAGCCCAGAGAGAGAAAGGAAGAGGGGGAGAGGAGGGATGGAGTGCAGGAGGAACGGAGATAGAGGGGAGGGAAGAAGAGTGTGTGTGTGTGTGTGTGTGTGTGTGTGTGTGTGTGTGTGTGTGTGTGTGTGTGTGTGTGTGTGTGTGTGTGTGTGTGTGTGTGTGTGTGTGTGGAGGGTTAGAAAAGATGGTGAACATGAAGTTAGAACACTTTGGATGGATGTCTTGTGAAGTATGCCGCTGCATAGCTACACTGTTTTCGATGGGGTATTTTAGCGCGGTGAGGTTACTTGTGTTTGCCGACTGTCCTTGATGTCAGTCATAACATTTCAGCGGAGAAAAATGTATGTGTGTGTGAGAGAGATAGAGAAAGAGAGTTTGGAGATGGAAAAGCCAGCAGTATAATTGCCCCCTGAAGCAAATAATTGAAGCGCTAAGGACATCGCATCTAAGAGCTGAGCACAACCAGCCAGCACCACAGCCGGGGTAGACCGCTGCATCACCTAGGCCGGTTTGAAAGGATAAGGATAAGGAGCTTTTCTCTCATTAACGAACAAGATCAATACTGTTTGAATGTGATTTTCCGTCTATATATAAGGAACAATTGCCTTTTCAATAGAATTAAAGTGATGGGACCATATCATATGTGTATCTGTAGTCTAAATAACAAAACACGAAGGAAAGTAACGTCCGGGGTGACTGACTGATGCAATGGTTTTCGATGCACAGCATCTAAGATCATAATTTAGGACTAAAAAGGCAGAGAAAAGCAAGGTATAAAGGTTGAATACACCAACCGACAGGGATTGTGGTGGGCGGGCGAGGAGCAGAATGCCACGGCCGCAGATGAATCATACAAGGTCTAATCTTGTTATCCCGACACCTCGCTGACAGCACAGTAGCTTTCTTTCTCCGCCATCTCTCCTCTTCCCTTCCTAATGATTATAGATTGGTCATTCTCTCCCATCTCTGTTGTGCCGCTCGTGGGTTGGTTATAGCTGTGCCTCCAACACGCACATGTTTAACTTTATGTTGTGTGAATACGTGTTGGTGTGTCTTTGTGTGTGTGTGCCTGTGCCGCAGCAGACACCCCTTAAAATAAATGGGTTTCATATGTTGTGCCCCCGCGCGTTGATCTATCATGGTGCTGAGCCAGAAGTCAGGGCTTAGCCCACAGTTTGATCTTAACAGGCTAACTGCACAGAAAGACTTTAGAATACCAGCTGCAAAATAAGGAATATAGCTACATTACAGAACAAAACTGTGAGAAAGTTTAGTTTTATACTGTACTGATCAAATCCTGAAAAAAGTGTCACTCTTCCTATTGTCAGTCTCAGTCCCTTTTCCCTTCATAGCATTCTGTAGGAACCTAAATAATAAAATGGATTTCCCCAAACCGGTGGTGCCGTTCAAAGCCCTTTCTCTGTTATCAGTCAATATGAAGGTCACTCACCATTCTACATCCTAATTTGGTTCCCAATCACCACTCCCAACTTCCCAGTCTTAATTGAGTGTCGATGAGGCTCTGCTGACATGGAAATGGACGATAGATTTTACCTGCAGGTCTGTGTCACATTGTTTCATGTTAAATAGCATTGACTGAAGACACCAAACATTGAGTTTTCCACAGTTCTGCTTGGTAGTTTGGGGTCCAACACGTCATGGAGAGAGAAGTGTAAAACCGTTAGTGCTGCTCACGGTGGTGACACACCTCATCAAACACACGCAGGGCTGTTTGACTGATTTTACCTCATATGTCTTATCCAGATAAAACAGAGATGGAGTGCAGACAAAATAATGAAATGTAGGATAGCAGAACACAAGATGTAGCGGGATCCCCCGTTGAGCTCGACAGGAGACAGACGGATGTCTAAACCCGATGGCATTTGTTTCTCCTCTTCAAAGGCAGAAGCTGCTGTGTTGTCAGAAAGATGAGAAAGCTTTGTTTGCTTTTTTATTTGGGGTTGCCTTGGCGTTGCTTTTTTTTTTTGTTGCTTTCACTTAGCGAGCAAAGGGCACTTTTTATCCAGTTTCTTTACCCTTAAGTGGAGTGACGCTTTCATGGGGAGATCAGCAAAGTTCCCCTTCAGCTTAGTTTCCTTTTTATTGTCTGTTTATTTATTTGTTTTGCACTGGGATTTCTTACCTCTATAATACCTGTGGAGTCACTGAAGTGTATTTTTTTGTATTTTTCCTCTCTGCCGCTGGGTATTGATGATCATCTTTTATCCATCATGTTTGATAATGAGTAGGGAGTGATAATTGAATAGGTACATCATTTTCCCTTGAGAGGAAAACAATACTCAATTTTTACTTCTAAATCCGTCTTTGCCATCTGTTTTTATATCATGTTGCTTCCATTTAAAAGACGCATACTTAATTTTCATTCTGTGCTTTTATTCTACTTTATTTTGGCCTGTGTTCTTACTTAACGTGAGAAATGAACATGCAGCATTTTGACCTTGTATTCATTAACTCTAATTAACGCACCGATACATACAAAGTTGTTTTTTTGGTACAGTTTTGAGGAAAACTGTGTGTGTGTGTGTGTGTGTGTGTGTGTGTGTGTGTGTGTGTGTGTGTGTGTGTGTGTGTGTGTTTTGTGTGTGTGTGTGTTTTTGTGTGTGTGTGTGTGTTTTTGTGTGTGTGTGTGTGTGTGTGTGTGTGTGTGTGTGTGTGTGTGTGTGTGTGTGTGTGTGTGTGTGTGTGCGTTGTATGTGGCACTGTCCCAGAGCTTTGCAATGGTATAACTGATGGACAATGAAGTATATCACAGTTTGTGACAACTGGCATCTCACTGGCAACAGCAATGCTGTGATGTGTCTCTTCATATACATCCCAGTGTGTGTGTGTGTGTGTGTGTGTGTGTGTGTGTGTGTGTGTGTGTGTGTGTGTGTGTGTGTGTGTGTGTACCTCTGTGTGCAAGTCAGACATAGCATAAATGACACCATGAATGACAGCTCTATGACCATTATCCAGGTTGTTCAGAGTCACCAAAGACACACACACACACACACACACACACACAACTCCCCTTATGGTTCTGTCTGTCCTCTCGATGCAGGGTTTGGTCTGTAATAGCCTCACATCAGACAGGCGGGGTTGTGGGGTGAATCACAGCAAGCACGCTACAAAGATCTCTGCCAACAATGCTACTTACCGGCCCACTACGACTATGAACACACATCGACAGTTTTATGTATATGAGCGAGGCACATACCTGATAATAATGCCCAAAACATATCATTTATCAACTGCATGCATTTCCTGCACTGATCTCAAAGTGGAATTTACAGACACCAAGGGTCCCAAATGTACCTCACAGCATGTTTATATTGTAAATCAGTACTTAAAGGATATAACAGTGGCATTGCATACATTGTTTTGCTTCTCCGTTGTATATCACATTAATAAGTTACTTTAGATTGAGAACGTATTGTATAATGGTAAAAATGAATAGAGGTAGAACATGCAGCAGTCGTCTGTATCTACATGCCTGTATTTTCTCGTTTCTTCTTAGTTTGCTGTTTGGGACGTTTCAGACCCACATGGGGGTGTAACCCCCAGCCCATAACAGTGTGCAGGGTGTTCAGCCTGTTCTCATTTCCCAGTTCATCAAATACCACCGCTGTCACGCCCCTCAGCGTCTGATACCAGGGCACCCTTTTAGCGTTCATGATGCAAAGCGGTGGTAATTGACGGCCAGCAGGTTGTTACATCGCTGTGTGTTTACGTGTGCTTCAGTGTGTCCCCAGCTTTTTCGTCTCTCACTTCGTCACTTAAACACGTGCACGGGGCAGAGGAGGTATGGGGTGAAGCGTACGATTCATTCAAGAAAAAATGAAGGTTTAATGGCGTTCTGGAACGTAACCGACGTGATGCAATCAGAAATGAGTATTTCATACCTCTGATTCACTGCTTTCTTTTAGCTAATACTTCTTCCACTCTTCATTCACACTCTAGCTTGCCCGACCACCGTCACTCTGCCGCCTGTTCGCAAACAACCGACAATGCTACATCAAATACCTTTTAAGTAGAGTGTCACTTCCAGATTAGAGTTTGTGAAAAAGAGGACACTTCGTTCTGGGGGGGGGGGGGGAGGAGGACACTTCGTTGCGGGGGGGGTAGCAGTAGTGTGTAGCATGCCGTGAACTTACATTTACGTTGAGATCAGTCGACCAATGACAGTTCTCTCTAGAAGGTGAAACGTGAGGGAGATACCATTTCCAAAACTTGTAAGGGGGTAATAACTATTTTCCCCGACGTAGCAAAATCCCGGACGTTTTTGGAATCCCTGCCGGACGCTTTTTTTAGGTCTCGAAAAGAGGACGTCTGGTCACCCTAACAAAGGCAGTTCTACTTTGTAAATGGTTAGGGCTTTGCATGTTCTCACAGAAGTAGAGATACATCCCTGTATTTAACACATGTATTAAAAACCTAACTAACTTCCACATGGCTTGAGCATTTTGCCCAGGCCACGTTCATTTGTGAACCAGGCATACAACTTGTAGCTGTTGTAAATAAACAGGGAAATTAGCTCAGACTTGGCAGAGTTAATGAGTTTGAGACGGATCCTGATGTATTTTTGGGCTTTTGCGGTCAATGTGTTGAACATCTAAAGCAAGACACTTTTAACTTCTTCAGCTCCTTCATCTACATCCCTGTGGGAGTTGTTTGCTAATGACTGTGTTGTGCTAACACTCTCTCGATAACATACTCTCTCTCTCTCTCTCTCTCTCTCTCTCTCTCTTCCTCTCTCTCTCTCCCTCCCTCTCTCTTCTTTCTCTCTCTCTCACTCTTCCTCTCTCTATCTTCCTTCCTCCCTCTCTATCTTCTTTCACTTTCTCTCTTCCTCTCTCTCTCTCGCTCTCTTCCTCTCTCTCTCTTCCTCCCTCTCTCTCATTCTTCTGCTCTCTCTAGCTCTCTTCCTCCCTCTCTCTTATTCTTCTTCTCTCTCTAGCGCTCTTCCTCCCTCTCTTTCTCTCTTCCTCCCTCTCTTTCTCTCTTCCTCCCTCTCTCACTCACTCACACGCGTACATGCCCACAAACACATGCGTGTAAATACATTCAGACACTGTGTACTTTTGCACATATGGTTTGCCATTATTAGGGTAAATTAGTATTCATGCACAGAACCATCAGTGTGTGCCTTTTATGTGTTAAAGACTCACGCTCGGTGTAACACATAATTAACAAGTGCAGAAGCTAACAGAACTCCCTGTTTCAATTATTAGAGCTATTTTGAACTTATTTACAAAGTTTCAAGATAATTTTGGTTGTCTCAGTTGACCAGTCTTACCTCCTGACCTGTTGTCTGTCCAGTATTGACTCCTCTGCTCGGCTAACTATTGACCAGGCGCATGTGTCAATGAATAGGCCATGTATTCATATGTGGAGATAATTAGTGGAGTGGGAGAATCACTGTTTGCTAATTAGTACCTTCTGCCTGAATTATTGCAGTAAATAGTTTTCAGTACGTGTTCATTACTCACTTTCTTTTTTAAATTTGTTTTCACATAACTTTACTTCACTAAAACCAGTACACTTGCTTGTGTTGTATTTTATAGTCAGTCACTCTTTTTCTATTCTGATCAATCAATTGTCCATTGGTTTAGTTGTATTCTTCATCTAACATCTTTGCAACTTGTCAACTTTAATTGCCAATCATCTCAATGTTTTCATCAATGAATGCTTCACAACATTTTCCACAATGTACATCACATGTTTCTTTCTATCTTCCTTTTATTTTCAAAGGAGTGCTCTGTTTTTTTTTTTCAGTTAGACTGTCAAATAGACTGCAGCATTTAACCACCCAAATTTACATTGGCAGCAAAAAAGGAAGATGAAAAAAGGAGCAGATGCCATTTTAATACAATTTTATGTCTGTGTCCTCCTGGCATATAGGAGACAATTCCATCTAAACTCACATGCAAATATAGACAACTGTAGATTATTAGATGTACTCTTTTATAACTGCTATAGATGACCTTCAGATCAAATCAGTATATTTAGTTCTGCACTTTCTCTCTAGTCTGTGAAAACCAGTTCATTAATCCACATTTCACATCTCCACACAATCCAAGGTGACCTTACCAAACCTCTCACATAAAATATCCCTCGCTTAGGGAGTTAGTGACGAAATGGACGAGTTGACATAAAGACACTTCAGTCGGCCAACACATAAACATGACTGCCAAAGGGATCCACTGCCTGTCCGTCACTGATAAATCACTCATTTCATACATGGCTTTTGCACAAAGACATGCACGGCCATTCACACTGCAATACACAAAGACGCACACCTTTTACCCACTCCCATCCCGTCCCACTCCATCCCACCATGCTGTATGTTTGAAGAGGTTCATGAGTATACCCTTTGACCCCAGGGTGTGGAGGATCTCTGCCATTAGACTCTATTATGACCAAGGTTATCCAGGGACATGCCTGTTAGTGTGAAATGATGTAGCCTGCCACTGGTCTAAGTGGCAGCCTGATGGATCTGTCAGCAGCACAGACACTCGTCATTGACATGATTAGAAAGATAGAATGAGAGAAAAAGAGAATAAAGGAAAGGATTGGAGAGAAGGAAGAAGAGGAGGAGTTTCAGAATTGGTCTTGGGTGGGATGGGGTAATGAGGAAGATTTGAAAGGTGGGAGATGGATAAAGGATAAGGAGTAGCGTGCTAGCAGAGACTATGTCCACATCGATTTACATGTCTCTGGAATTGATCAAACTCCCCCGTGTAGGGAATTTACCTCCTCTTCACAAAGGATGACTGATACAGTGATTATCAGAAAAACCTGCTGCAGTGTGTGTTTGCGGGAGCACACATGCGTTGTATTTGTGAGGTCCACAGGGTGGAGGGGAAAGCGATAAACAGAGGAGGATGAAAGTAAGAGAAATATTCTGACTGGAATAGAATCATACAAATATGATTTTATTGTGTATTTTGTTTTGCTCTCAGTGGGACTAACGCAGCAGTGGGAAATAACACCACCACCTAACACGCACACTCCCTCACAAAATACTGTTAAATCCATTGTCCTGAGCCTTTTCTGTAAATTTTTCTTAGGAACACATGTTAATATCATCTTGAAGGTACTGTGTGTGTGTGTGTGTGTGTGTGTGTGTGTGTGTGTGTGTGCACGTGCGCGTGCGTGCGCCCTTGAAACTGATGTCCTCCCCTCCCAGTCACAAAGACTGACATATCACTCTACAAACACTAAACTCCTTGGCATTTACATGCATGTGTAAGCATGTGCACAAAGATACACACATGCGTGCATACACACCAGCTTGGCTACCCTCTGTTCCTGGCAAAAAAACACAGATTCTGCCCTACTAGTTCGCTGACCGACATATGGATGGATGGATGGAGGTGGCTCGTGGCTTGCCGTGATCAGTGGCGTGTGTGTACAGTGTGTTTGCATCATGCGTTAATGTGCCCACATGTCACAAGTATGAATGGACGACGAGCTGACTGGTATTGTCTGTGAGCCAGTAGCCAAGCTGTGCTGTCTCCTCCCCTTCTGCTCACTGACAGTTGGACCCTCATCTCCTTCTCTCCAGCCATTGCCCATTCCACCTTATTTCTCCTTCACCCATATGTTATCTGATATGGTTTATCTACTACACCCTACTCTTTTTTTTGTTGCTAAATGACAAATCAAACCAATCACATACAATTAACAATGGAAAGTAAACTGCAGAAAAGAAGACCCAAAAGATTGTTTATTTGCAATGTATTAGATTAAGATTTCAAATAAGATGAATGAATCAAAATTTGTCAGACTATGACATTTGAGAAAAAATGACCCGTAAAATATCCTATTCTCAATGAGACAAAATTATTTTAGAGGAAAATGATTTCATGTCGGGTTGTTGTATGACAAGTAAGTAGGTCCTTAAGGGTCTTCTGTTGGAAATCCAATTTAGTAATCATAAATACGACGAGTCATAAAACCATCATTCAGAAATGTACACTTTAAAATGCTGTAATGTCTGTAATGCTCTTTAATGTGCTTGATTGTCACATGCTTTTAGCTCCTCACATTGCCGCCTCATTGCGTTACCTGTTATCATGTCACTCTCCGTGGCTGTTTGGTGTACGGCGCTGCTGTAAAGGTTATGTTGTGTTAATTAGCAACAAAAGAGGCTGCAAGACTCAGGGGGTACGAGCTGGCACTGCCACTGTGCTCTCTTTCAGTCTGTGCTCCTCTTCTACATTTCTTTTAGTCTTCTCCCTTGCAGAGAATTACATGGCTTATGCTTCATCCCTCGCACATTCACTCATCTTTCCTCCGACTCTTTTGTTTTTCTATTCACCCAGCCGCTCTTGCATGCACAGTAGCTCCTATGTTAGCATAGTCACCCACGTTTTTTTATCTGACACACATGGCTGCCCTGTTGACTTTGATCCTCAGATCTCAGTATCAAGGGACCGTTCACCCGCTCGCCTGGGGGAGGTGACAGAAATGTCTGTGTTTTCCTTCTGTGTGCGTGAGACAGAAAGGGAGCGAGATGCAATAAGTGGAGAGTGAGAGATGACAGAGCCTGTGATCCAATATTTTCCCCTCTGAGATTTTGGGATGGTTTCTCTGTTCGGGTGCTCTGTGACATGTGTGACATGAATCTAATCTCGTTGCGTCTTTGTTGTGGCCTGCCTGCCTGTGATCCTCTGTCCTCTATCACTGGACTCGAAGCCACAGCGATGAAACTATTGATGTCGCCCGTCATTTGTTTGCTCGTCCATTCAGCCATTTAGATCCAGGGTTGTAATTTAAAGAATCAATAGCGAGCTGATGGAACTATGCTAAACTGGCTCCAATCCTTTGAATTTGAAGTGACACATGTGAGCACCAGTGACTGTTTTGCCTCATTTGTCTGTGCAGTCCCTCTCTCACGCATAGTTTCCCTTTTCTATTATAAAATACCATCTGCACCTGCAAATTACACCATAATTACAAGTAATAAATCACATCACGCGTACTTTCAAACACAACATCAAAATTAAATTCCAGGGTGAAAAGAGTGCTACTCCAGCTTTTAATATAGAGGAAAATAATGCAGTTTCCTGGAGCCTGTTAGTAAGACATTGTGTTGTGTGTGTGTGTGTGTGGTTATCACCTTTTAAAAGGAATTACCACTGTTCCAACATATTGATCCATTTAGTGTGGCAGGATATGACACTGATAGATGTGTGTCAAAGCGTTGCCAATCAGCCCACCCACTAATAGGCTCCTGTTCTGAGATCTCCTGCTAATGATGTCGACTCCACAACCACTGTACTTTTACAAAACAAATTATCTCACCGTCAAATAGCTAATTTGGGTTAGTGTCAGTCCTCGTTCGCCTCTGGTTTTTGATGAGGTGTTTTTTTTTTTTTTCAACCTTTCTCTTCCGCTCGTAAACCTGTTTGGTTTCGGGAAGAAATTTAGCAAATTGGCAATATATTGCACTGCTGAACACACGAAAAAACACATGAAAGATGAGAAGAGCAGGTGTGTGTTCATCTGACCAACCGTCCATCTGTCCATGTGCTTGTGCGTCTTGGTGAAAGGTGTCCAAGCGGCTGCTAATAAAGGCTTAATGAAGTGCCATGGAGATATGGGGGGAGCTGTCCACACTCACAGATGTTAAACTTAATGAGAGAGTGTGGAGCCATGTACAGAAGCCAGGAAAGCAGATGACCACCTGGCATTTATACTGGCATGAAGTTATGGAGGTGTAGAATGTTTGAGCGTGTGGCTTTGATAAGCAGTGAGCAAACAGTTAGTCACTATACATGTATAAAGGCATTGTTGTTGGTGTTTTTCCACCTGCAAAAGGAAGCAAATGGAAATACATTGTCAGATCTCTTCTTTTGACAGGTAATCATAGACAATTTAATGAAACTGTAGAGCAAGGGTTGCTCCTCAGATTTACATTAGTGTGTTAATCAACAGCTAATCTTGCAATAAGCAGGCAGTTGTACAGTTAAGTCTTCACATTAAGCCTCATTTCTCTTATTTCAATTAACCAAAAGGAGGCGCTTAGAGGAAGCTTAAGAAGCCAGCTGCTGGCTCTGTAGCATTTCGACAGCTCATCTCTCCCTGAGTCCTGGGCAGAATTAGTCTCTCTGCAGGGAGCCCGGCTGCCAGCTAGCTAGCTATCCACCATGGGCTCATTCTTAACAACACACCCTAGCCTCAGGTGAGAAGGTGGCCTGGTGTACTGCCGTTGATAGCGCTCATTAGTCTCTGGATTAGCCCTGATTACCCTATAGCCGTTGCTCCCACTGATACTCCATGCTAACGGTAATTACGCATTTACCACTTTACCCTTTCTAGACAAGCAGTGTGCCTGCCTGTGCCTCGCTAAAAGTCCTGTGACTTTTTCTGTGGCTGCGGCTTCAACACCAGTTTGCACCGCAATGCAATTTTCTTTGCAGTAACTGAATGTAAGCTCATTCAGCAGGTTTTTATCACACACTTGATAAAGAGTGGAGATGGGGATGCTGCTATTTGGGCAGAAAATACCCTTCAAAAGTGTGTCAAGATCGGATACAATACCTGAGCTGACAGTAGGCTAATCACTAATACAAGCTGTTCTGAAATGAAAAACAATGTGAGAGCATAATTAAGGGGCGGAGAACTTGATTTCACGCCTGGTCAAGCATACAACTTTGTGGGAGTTTAACAAAAGCAGAGTGAGCTGGCAAATCAGAGCTTTGACTTCATAAAGTTAAGCCACGATGAGTGTGACATTAAGGCAGTGTGAAGGCTGTCACAGGCAAGTGACAAAGTGAAATTGACTTTGATGAGATTGAGACGAGGCACAGAAGCCTGTAACTCGCACTGTCCTTTCATCTCCATCATTGTCAGTCAAAGCCAGACACAGAGAGTGGTGGAGAGGATGGACAGGAAAGGTGGAGGGGAAGGATGAGCAGATAACCGCAAGCGGAGCAGGAGAGCAGCACAGGGGACTGAAGATTAGCGGTGGCTTCTGTCAAAGTGGGATCCATGCTGATTTCCAGAGCTGTACACGCTGACTACAGCTCTCTGGAGATGCTGACACAAATCCAAACTGATCTGCTTGATTTTGGTGAAATTGCAGCTCTCACCGGTACACTGTATAGGTCTCTCAGCAGCTCTGTCAGCAAAAAAAAAAAACAGAAGAAAAAAAAGAACTTAGATACTTGTGTGGACTCAGCCGTCTGCTTGGTCTGGACACAGTGTTGTGTTCATATACCGTGGTCTTCTTCTGGGATACGTTGATGTACCTGAGTGGACACTTTGACCCCATTTCAACCGCAGGTTGGTACTCTTAGTGGACAGAAATGTTCAAATGTGGGATGTCTGTCTTTGACAGGTTATACTACTTCATGCTTCTTATCAAACAATGCTGATTTATGTTCACCTCAAGCAAACCACTGGACTATGAAATGTGATTGCAAAGTATTCAGCTTGACTTGTTTTGTGAGTTAGAGGAGAGGACACACTTTTTGTAAGATAAGACACACACAACCTGTTTTCCTTCAGTTTTTGAAGCAAACTACATTTTCCACCTGAGATAGCAGTGCTTGCTGGCCTGGATGCCAAGCAGTGTGGTCAAAGGTTATCTCTGTCCTCTCTGTCAGTAGGAAGTGCCAGTCAGCTCCTTTCATTGGTTTACTTATTCCTTTTTAGCCAGTCTGCTGGTTGTTTGAAGTGTTATTCCAGATGGCTGCCTCTCAGATTTGTCTCTCTAAACAGTGACCTTCAC
This sequence comes from Myoxocephalus aenaeus, assembly GCA_038501785.1. Lineage (NCBI taxonomy): Eukaryota > Metazoa > Chordata > Actinopteri > Perciformes > Cottidae > Myoxocephalus > Myoxocephalus aenaeus. Next base: position 6,611,572 of record JBAMJR010000350.1, on the reverse strand, counting down.
AGGTGACCTGAGAAAACAATTGGCAAGAACTCATCACGGGCTATTTTAGGGTCAGTCGGTTTGTCTCCCGTGTACTTCAGATTTGGCAGCAGTGAGAGGAAAGTTGCAGTGTAAGAGGGCAGATTAGGACAATTGGTCCTAGAGTGTTTTTAGGAACTGTGTTGATGTTACACTAATCAAATCTCTTTTTTCTCCCTCTCCTTTCCTCCCTCTTTTCCTACCTATCCCTCTGTCATACAGGTGGAGCGAGAAATAGCTATTCTGAAGCTCATAGAACACCCGCATGTTTTAAAGCTACATGATGTCTACGAAAATAAAAAATACTTGTAAGTATCATGCACACACTAAATGATTGTTCGTATGAAAACTTTTGTGGCTTACGAATACCATTATCGTTGAGCGCTCTTTAAAACAGTCGTTAAAATGCCACACATTGTTTTTTTGTCGGCTCGCAGTTTGGTGTATTATGATTCAAGGGCAAACATCATAGCCTTGGAGCGGTGGATACTCCATTAGTATTGGCATGAAGCGTTTAATTTGGTCACGCACGCTATGGGGGGAGGAAGTCTCCCTAATGTAAACACCATGACACGCTTATCAGAGGCAACACCATTGCATTAAGAAACATTAGCCATGGAGAGTGGCAGCCGCATTGGGCTGCTGCACATGCAGGCACACATACAGATCTATTAGTGAACCTTAAAAGTAGTGAGTGACAAGCCCATCAGTAGCTTACAGTAGCCCTCTTAAACTACACAGGACTGTTGGTCAAATTAATTCAATTAGTTCTTATCTTGAGCTCACAGTTCAAATGGGATTGGACATGCAGTACTGTACATGTCATCCTTTTAAGATGAGAGCAATAGCAGAATGTTGTGATTCGTGGTATAATTGGATTATTTGAATCACATTTTGTGCCCATTGCTTCATCACTTTTGACATTGGGTCACTAGTGTCACAGGAGACAAATTGCTTTACATTTGAATCACCAGTGCCTTGAGTACATGCTTCCACTTAGTACATCTCAGTACAACTTACATCAGTGATGTAAGTCTGAAATGAAAATTGTTTAGATTATTACTCAGATATCTACACTTGAAAGCCAATAAATGATAGACAAACTGTGTGTTTTTGAGCTCGTAGTCCCACAGCTGTTGAAATATATTATGCTGCTGGCACAGATCCCACTGCAAGCTGTTTAAAATGGTGTGGTGTGTGTGTGTGTACAGGAGGTGAGGGGGAAGTGGAAGGAGTTTGATACATAGCCCACCAATATTTTATTTATGGATTTTTCATTGCTCAAAATGAATGAATGATCACACCATGATGTTGGTATAAATTATGCTTTTGAGAATGAAAAATGGTCAGGAAAAAAAGGCTCAATAGAGACCCTAACATGTATAAGTATACTTGATTTGTAATAGTGCTACTATGAGCTGATTTATTTCAGATTTTTCCTGCAGTTTTGAACCGGTAATAAAATGCTGAATTGTAACATATACAAGACAAGTTTTTTAAAAGACTACCATTGGGAAACAGTGAGGCCAAAACTGCTCAAAGTCCAACATTCACTAGATATTGTAGAAACAGTGAATCATTGCTAATTGTATGACAATGTAAGAGCACAGTTTATAGCATTTAAGTTTCAGTGGTTCACCAATAATTTAGTATACATTTTGGGTACTTCCGAGAAACAAATAAAAACAAGTTTGTCAAAATCCGTGCAGCATAGGCTGAGATATTGGAGTTTGGGTCAAGCTCTACACACACTGGATCTTACAATTCCCATAATTAAATTTGTTAGCATTTCTTTATTAGACCTTCCCAGCCTTGTAAAAGTCCACTTTGTTCAAACTCTACACCCCTGCTTTTTTAACTAATGTGTCTATGTTAAAATTACTCTGGTGATATAACCAGTTTTATTTTGGCAGCTTTTAAAAAGCTCCCTCTCAGAGCCACAAAAAATATTCTGCAACAGTTTTAATTGGCAGAGTAGTACTACCAATGAGATGTAAACTGGTCGGTAAAATCTGAGAAGTGCTGCTATTAAAATATACAACCAAACCAAACATTTAAATTATAGTCATATTATGGAGGAAACTGTTAACTCTAAATGCAATGTTGATGTTTTTTATGAATGTATTAATGTGTGTTCAGATACTACGGTCTACTTGTTAAACATGCCAACGCTATTTATGTTTTGCCAAAGACAGCTTTTTTGTTTTTAAGGGTTGTTTAGTGAACACATGCTCTGTAGATGAATACAATATGCAATACTTTTGGTGTAATCAATAAAAGACGCACATCCGTAGCAGGGAGAGAAAGAGAGAGAGAGAGAGAGAGAGAGAGAGAGCAGAAAGAGAGTATTTCACCGCCTGTCTGAGTTTCAATTTGTCCTAGTGAAGATGAAGGGAGTTTCAGTTCTGGATATACGAGCAGGCCAGTCTGGAGCAGGGGCAGGGCCGCTCTGGCTTTCAGCCCACAGATGGAGCTCTAAGGTCCGGGCCAGCACAGATTAATCTTCTCCCTGTCCCCTTGAAGTACCAGAGCAGACTTTCTCCCCACAAGCCGAGCCACACAGACTCAAAGGCCACCTGAAGAATGACTGGAGAAAATGTTATGGCAGGGACCATTGTATGGGTGCATGGGTTTGAGGAAGGTAAAAGAAGAAAGAACTTACAACACAAGCACCGTATACTGTATGTATAGCAAGGAATTTTTTTCCCTCAATATCACTTTCTCCCTCTCTTTTGTCTCTTTCGCTTGATTAACCGAGTGCTGAGACAAAGACTGTCACAGAAGCTTACATACAGACAGCTAAATCCCTTAATGTCAAAGAGCTTTTTACACAACTTTTTCATTTTTTTGTAGTGTAATGCAACTTTATCATGCCTCTGATGCCTCCCATCGGAAGGTGAAGTGTATATTATATCAGAACCCTTCACATATATGTGAAACACTGTTGGCATGCTTTTCTCTCTGACTGTAGGAACAGCCTACAGATGACACAATTAAAACTAAACTGTCAACAGGATAGTACTTTGGGGAGATTTTGTCTGGGTAAACCAGCTGTAAGGGAACTATTTCTCCCATATTGGCTCGGTTCTTACGGACCTCTGAGGTCAGGAGCTTCTTCAGGGTCCTTCCAAAGGGCTCTGTGGAGAACAGTTGTTCCTGTCCCTGCAAGTGACATCTTTATTTTATACGTTTTATACGTTCTTCTTTTATCTTGGACTGATTTTTCCTTTTTTTCTCTCTCTTTCGCAGGTACCTTGTGCTAGAACATGTGTCAGGTGGTGAGCTGTTTGACTACCTGGTGAAGAAAGGCAGGTTAACACCTAAAGAGGCCAGGAAATTCTTCAGACAAATCATGTCTGCCCTGGATTTTTGCCACAGTCATTCCATATGGTAAGTGAAATGCAAAAATACTTGTTGACTAGCTGCTAGTAACGTGTATGTTGGGAATTGTTGGATTAAGTTACTATATATGAAGTATCGAAGTCAGATACATTAATTTCCACACTTTTAATCACTTTAAAGTGGACTACAGTATACAGAGATTCTGGGAAACAAGACAAGTTTACCAGACCGTTTTAAAAATGTTTCACATAACTATTGGCAGGACATAGGTTTAAAACTTAAGAATCACATTCACTTTCTGAATATACATATACTTTTAAAACGACCAATAAACAAGCAAACCCAGGAGGTGAAACAACGTCAATTTGATTGTCATACAACATTGAACAAATAATGAGTTTCCAAATAATGAATTATAAAAAGACACAGCTTCTTCCTGAACTGAATCTACAATCTAAATTTCAATCAGTTTATTCATGGCTTTGGGGCGCTGTTACGTTTTCAAGCCAATGATTTAATATGGAGATTATGGAACTGAGAAAAGTTGATTTTGCTTGTTATGAAAGTATTTAATATTTTGCCTTTCTTAAAGTTTATATTATAACATCCAGTTTAACAGACTCTTTGGTTAGCACACAGTGCATTTCCTTTGTTGGACTTTGCTCAGTGTTGAGTCACTGTATTTGTTGAAATTTGCTTTCAGGTAGTTCCAAATGTGATGCATTGTATTTGGCTTCAGGGGGTATTTCAACTGTTTACCAGCTCATCAACTAGAGGCAATCATATATACTTCAGAAGTCAAACATGTCAGCGGGGACTGATTTAGATCGCTCATTGTGTGTGTGTGTGTGTGTGTGTGTGTGTGTGTGTCTTGTATCCATTTGTGATCCTAAAGCAGAGACTAAGAGTACATTTATTTTCCTCTCCAGAGAGGTTATGGTTCTGCTCTGCATTTTTTCACAGAGCAGAATGAGTTCAAGATAATTTAGTTGTACCTTTGTCACAAGTTAAACTCAAGGGAAGACGAGAAAGGAACACAAATAAAACTGCATCCAACTAATAAATCACAAGAAAAGAAGAAACCATGGATGGTTAGGATGGCTGACCATGTGGGTGCTAGGCTAGGTAATGGTTGCTGGAAAAAAGGTTTAATTCCAATCCGTAATGTAAACCAAAACCAAGTGGTAGCCTTTTTTTCACAAGATTGCCCAGTAGCGAGTAGTGAGAAGAATTTTGAGATCACTAACAATAAAAACATGGTCGTTATGCGGCACATTATGAGGTTGCTGCTCACACCACTGCCATATTCACAGACAGACTTCAGATTGCAAACAGTAAGATATCACCTTAAATGCTCATGTCAGAGAGGGTTTTATGGTGTGGCAGTGTGATTGGTAACCAGCCAGTCGACTCATGATGCTAATAAATGTGATTCCATCATAACTTTTGTGCCACGGCTGTTATGGTTGAAAGCGCTTGAGAAAGAGAGGCTTTTCTGCCCGTCTCAGTATAGTTTACTATACTTAAATGTTTCCTGGATAGATTCCTACTGATGATGATGGGAAGCTAGTCAAAAAGGGTTAAATATTCCCTAGAACCTGGTGTAGAGTAGAGAATGGGAGACATATTTGCATAATGTTGCACAGCAATTATAAGGCAAGAATTAAACTGATTTGTCATGGAATGATTAGGTACGGTTGAATTTTTGTGATTGGATATGCTTTGTATTTTTGCGCAATCGTTTATAGAAGGGACAATTACATTATGGCTGCTGCTATTTATTAATACAGCCATTGTGGTGGCTACTACATCCTTGTGTCAGAATGACTCTTTATTAATCTGATTATTTTGGGACGATGCGCTTGAGATAATCTTATTCTATAAACTATTAAACAGGTAATTGATAGAATCCATCTTGAAGTCTTAGAGAGAATTAAAAAAAAAAAACAGAAGATAACTTCTGCACCACTGGAAAGAGAACAAAACGGTCCCACCTATGGGAATGGAAGTTAGAAATATTTTATCAGTCTGTGTAAATAACTGACTGTGAGAAGAACAGATTAGGCCAATTAAGAGGAAGCATCTGGGACTGAAATTAAGTGCATGCACATACTGTACATAGATTATCACAGCTCTTTTGTAGTAACATTAACTTGCAGATGTATCTCTCCCTTCCTGATTTGCTTTGTTTGTGCACGCACACGCCCTCCTCCCAACCTCAATTACAAACAGACAGACAGACAGGCAGACAGACAGACACAGCCCTTCTCACCTTCCTTCCATTGGAAGATATCCCTTCAATAAAAAATATTTCTGCAGTCATTTCTTCCATTTCTACTTGTCTGTGACGGGTACCTGCAAAGGCCATTAGAAGTGATCTTTTTGTCTCTGTGAGTCACTGCATAGAGGGGTGAACACATGCTCCTTAACCCTCCTTTTCTGCACACCTCCCATTTTCACTTCTTCTCATTGCCTCATGCTTCCGCCTACGACCTATCCTCAAATATCTCTCTTGAGCCAGATGGATGTAAGCATAGATGTGAATGAAAGAGAGCAGAGGGCTGTTTGTGACTCAGTGTTTCCACTGCCTGATTCTGATCCTGATTTTTCTTCTTCTTCTTTTTACGTGGAGGAAGAGAAAGGGAAAAAGTAAGGCTCACAGGGATAGCTGACGAGGGAGATGAGGCAAAGATAGCTATGGGTAAAAACAGACATGGGAAAGGCATCGTCAGTAGGAGATAGTTATAATGAATACTGAGGCAGTGAGAGAAAATCTTCATTTTATGTTAATATAGATCCAGTGTCTAAACCTTCGCTCTTTCCTCCTCACTAAGAAATGTATTGTGTTTGGATAATATTAAGAACGTCAATTCCAATGTGAGATGTGCAATGTGTGACTCAGATACAGAGAGAGCCTGATGGACAGGGCACAACGCACATGATGATAATTTATTGATCCATGTGAACATTTCTCTTTCAATCCCTATGCCGGAATGTCAAAGGTCAGGGTGATCTACAGACGAGCTCTCCTAGAGCTGCTTTGGATTCAGTTGCTGTTCATACTGAAGTTTTCAAAGGCCACAATAACAAAGTGGATGCACTGAAGATGGAGGATAATATTGCAGATTATTTACTTGCTACTTACTATTTACCTGAGAGGGAATCAACAAAGACATTCAACAAAATCCACATCTGCTACACAGTAGACACTGTGGCAGTCTGCCCTAACTGCAAACACCCAATAGAGACAGAATGATTGAGAAGAGAAGAGTATGTGTTCCTTGTGCACTTCACAAGACTAGTGTGTGCTTTTTACCCAGTGTTTGAACCATATTAACGGATGAGAAGTGAATTGGCATTTGTAGTCATACACGTTTGATTACCTTTTTGCTTCACTTGAACTTACCGTAGAAAGCACTGTATGCTCTGATTTCCTGTGATAACCCTAATGCACAATGTCTCTATTCTCATGTGAGCAATAGAGGTATATTGTACTGTTTTTTTCAGTTTTTCTGAAGCCGCAGGGAGACTATACTCAGAATAGGAGGTAAAGCGAGCTGGGGTTGACACCAAACACACCCTTGTCCCTGCTGGCCATTTTGTCCAGACACTCCCATTACACCATTTTGTCACATGGTGTACAAGCAGATATCTTTTTTTCACGGACGTTGGCATTGGCATAAGCAAACACACTTACAAACCATCCACACATTAAGAAGCATGATTTCACCCTGACCACAACTCACTCTGTCCTCTTTCTCACCCCTGCCCTGTTTGTTTAGTAACGACTTTAGTCGTTCCCCTTGTGACCCAGTTAACAACCACATGTCTGTGTGTTCAATACAAAGTAAATGTGTGTGGGTAACAGATAAAGACTATCTGCCACATAAAGTGACTCCAATCATCCCACCAAGTAAGGCAGAGATTGCTAGTGCACCTTGGAAGAGAGCCCTGTCCCTGAAGCCCAAAGCTTCACTCGCGCAGTCACAAGTCCCTTTTATCCCTGACACTGATTATTTCCGCCACCTTCGTGTGCACACACAAACATCTGGTCCAGAAGTCACATTAAACCCACACAGTGGCATAATCATGCACATCATCCATATCCACATTTACGATCTCACTCTCTGTCTCCCACACTCTCCCTCCGCCATTAGCGGCTTTATTTTTCTCTTCCAAGGGCCTGGAGAGCTTCTGTCCACAGCCACACTTGCTTTTTTTCCTCCATGGCCTATTTAATTGTATATTGGAACCGTGATAAATATTGTGATTTTAGCAGATTTTCTTTAAATTATGTACATTATATAGTATACTTAAAGGAACAGTTTGAAGCGTGTCACCCTACATGCTACAAACTATATATTGGCAGAGGTGGAATATGATATTAATAACTATGATTTATGTCATGTCTCTGTATAATCACGTGACAAGAAGAACTGTTGTGTTGTAGTTAGAATGAGCTGTTTATATCTACATCGGGAGCCAGTGCTCTTTACAGAGCCGGCGGCCATGTTTCTACAGTAGCCCTTAACAAACAAACCAAATACTGTCTCTATGAAGCTCTCCTACATTCTTGGCACACGGGAGAAGTTTCAGTTAGTTGTAATCTGGTATTTTTGACTAAACTAGTGAATACAATAATTGACAAATCAAGGTATTTTTCTTCACATTGATCCATAAATAGCATGTAAAATCAATATTGATCATACAACCAAAACTATTTCGGTACATCAGTAGAGACAGTGAAGCAGAATCCAGACCTGCCTCGAACTGTGTGCCACCGACTCACTCCCTTACACATGTGTTTTACTCCATTTTGCATTAATAAAACAGTAGAACCTAACAGTGAAAAAAACTTTTACTCTTGGCTGTGGTGGAAAAGTTGGGAAATCAATAAAAACGAAATGCTCCAAAAGTGCAGACTTAGCCGATAAAGTATGCCGTACGTGAAGCATGTGTCTTATTTATCACTCAAACTTCCACTCTACTGATGAGACAAGAAAACAGCGACAGGTGTGTGTGGCCCGACGAGGAAGCTATAACCTTCCCCAAATTAATACATGAAACAAACATAGATGCAATATTTCCATCAGGTTTTCTACATTGTTTTCCATCGTTTGAGCTTTTCTTCTGCAATGCTGGATTGGAAACTTGCCACTAGCTGTTTACCTCGATGCGCCCAACTCCTCATATTTGCACAAAGGCGAATGGAAACACACACACACGCAACTTCTTTGTTTCTCATCATTTTCTCTTTCTACAGCATGCAGTTCATGTTGGCCTCTGTGTCATCCTCCATCCTCTGTGCGTCCATCCCTCTATCTTCTATCAGCCCCATGCCCTTGCGGCTGTTTGTGACTTTGTGATTTTTTGGAGTTTCCTCAGATGACAGTCTGACTGTCAGTCTGCCTCTGTGCAGAAAGCCTGTACTTATAGCCTATCATCATTATGGCTGATGGCCGTTAACAACACAGAATCGAAATATTTTTCCTCTCTTCTTGTCTTTTAAAATGTTCTGATATTTTCCCTCTCCCGCAGAGACAGTTAATGCCTTGAGCAAGCGTTGAGGTGTAACTGGGTGAGAGGAGGGAAGTTGATGATGAGAGGAGATGGAACAAAGAAATGGAAATGGGATGGGTAAAGTGGGTATGGAAAATGGAGCCAGAAGAGGGAGACCAAAAGTTTTGTTTTAGGATGATTTAGGGTGAATGGGCTTGTGGTTGTAAGGGTGTACAAGAAAGTGTTGCAAGAAAGTCAATTAGGATGAGAATAAGGTGACAAAAAGAACCAGTTTTACTGTAGTTAATAATAAATAGTATTCACATATCTATTTTTAGACAGGCACAGTGGACTATTGTAAGAGGACTTCTGCACCACCATGGCTGTCTATATTGGATGCCTGATGTTGCTATGGGGTTTTAATATCTATGCCACTCCTTCACTCCAATGCCTTTCTGACAGCTTGTCTGTTTATGCCTTGAAGGTCCACTGCTCATCTTATTTCCCTCCGTCAAACTCCTCTGGATAAAAAGCAAACGCTGGGTTGCACACACAGATTTGGCACAACAAAGCAAATAGTTTATTTATTACAAAACTAGCCATCATTGTAATCCCACATTTTGCTCACTGCATTAGATGCAACAATGCATTGCTTCCCCAGTGTTGCTCAAAACCCCAGAGGAATAGATAAAAGTGTACCAGATGGCACAAGATGGAATGCTCTTGTAACCAGTCACTGGAGTGGCAAATTGTGTGTGTAAAAGATAATCTTGTGTGCCTTCCTTTCAATTCTAATCCAGTTTAAATGCAAATTATATTGGAGGAGACTACTGACATGTGTAGGGCACTAGTATAAAGAGAAGAGGCATTAAGTACTGTAGCTATCCAAGAGAACTTTGAAGGCCTTGATGAGGATGTGAGATCAAATGTGACCAAAGGTAATATGATGGGAGGAAACAGCTTCAACTTTGACACTTACGGAAACAAACATCTGAAATTATGCTTTCAATTCCCATTTAAAGTAAATCTCTGTTGTTATAGTTTTTGTCGTTATCAGTTGACAGAACACAATCAGACATTATTCAGAGCATGGACAATGTACAAAGACAGTTGACACTTTTTTAGTAACTACCAATGGCGTTTTAATGTGTGTAATACTTTTTTGTATATTCTCGTGGTCAGGGGGCAGGAAATTAGCATCAACTAGACTATACAGTATATGTTACTGTTTTGCTGTTTAACAATGTTAATTATAATACGGGTAGATCAAATCAAGCATTCTGATTGGTTGAGAGTGAGTCACGGGGTGTACTTTATTCAGCCATAAAGTACTGTACAGCCTGTTTACATTTAGAGCGTTCCATATCAGTGTGCACTTAAAATAACAGGTAGATTTAAATTGCGCGACCGTTAGTTGTCATTTCAAGCTTGACAGTTACCAAACATGTTTGGTGTAAACTTTGATATTGTCACGTCCGCAGTAACGACTCGCAGACGTTGGTTTCCTTAACTTGCAGGTTTATTGCTTGAGTGTTCACAGTATTGCAACGGGGCTCTTCGCTGACAGTAAGTTAGCTCAAACGGAACAGCTAACAAGCTCACTTTGCATCCCCCACACTAGCATAACGAACGACAACACACACGTCACTTCCTCCCTAACCTAAAGATGAATGAAAAGGGTTTGATCACAAAATCGTGATAATTTCCAGTGAGAGATAATTACGTCGGTAATTTCCCGACGCGAGGCAAGTTCTCTAAACATCATGGAGGAGAAAAATGACGGAGAAAAGACGGACAGAAGCAGCGAGAGCACTTCTTTACATCGGTGGCTGAGTGTCATCCTCCAGCCTGCTTTCAACCGCCTGGGCAGTCCGTTGTATAGTCCCGTATGTGCGTCCCGTGCGTCCCGGGACTATTTTCTCTGTCGCTGAAATGCGATACACAACGTTTGGTGGCTACAACTATTTTGTGCTGAAAGGGAGCTATACTATTACTATTTATAAAGTCGGAGGTACCCGTATTATAAAAGCAATAAGGTACTCGAGGCAGTACTGTGTCTACAATAATGTACAGTTCAAGGGTTTGCCGGCCCTCCGTGCAGTACATTATTGCACGACACAGTACTGCCTCTCGTACCTTATTGCTTAAATATATGTTTAGAGACCTTTAATTTATGTGTAACTATCTGTGACCACACTTGAGTACCAGTTGCACCCATTTGAACCCACCTGGCCTTGCTTTTTTTTATCTGTACCTTCAATAAATCATGTTCTAAATGTGATATTAAGTACTACTTTGAGAAAGAAAAAGACATAAACTACAGGATATTATAGCAGAAAAACACATTGACCAATCTCCTGCTGTCAGCTTTATCTTTCTCATCCTTTATTGATTTTAATGCACAATTAACCCCATTGGCTAATGAACAATTGTGCCTCGCACATCTTAGGCAGCAGTCAGAATGTTGTCCTCTTTTGCTAATGCAATGGCATAATAGCTTAAAGCGTTTTTAGTGAATGTGCTTGGTCTTTTTCTAATTGGGTCAACAGAAGCCTGAGAAAGTTTTAGAGGAAAAAAGGAAGATGGAACGAGGAGGATGACACAGAGGTGTGCTGGAGGCTAAATGGATGCATTTCAGCTCCCAACGATTGTTAAAAACCCCACTTCCACTAACAATAATGGTACCAGGATATTTCTAGTACTTCATGGAAAGGCAGAAACAGGTGTGCTATTTCCGAGGCATGATAATGTCAAAAAGATGCATTTGCGCCATTAGCGTTAGTTTCAAGTGTTCCCGTTTAGCTAATTAATGCCACGTATCTTGTTGTGGCTTAACGAGAGGCAATATTAAACATGGTGAATGTCAAATGTGTCACTATGGCAAAAGTATATTTTCCTTGGGCTTGATAATTTAGTTAGAAAACTGCTCATCACCATAAATATGCCGGGGATATTATAGGGCCGTGAGCCCCAAGAGGACAGACCCATTACAACCTTCTGTAAAACAGAACATATCAGCATGTTACGTGCAAATGATCACAGGCAATTAAGAGCTTGGTGTTAAATTGCAAGAATCATGTCTAACAGCCCCACTGGGGTGCAACCCTTCCTCAGGCAGCATGTACACATGCACGTGTGCCCTGTAAATTATACTGAACGGCCTCGTAAGGTGAACAGTGAGGCATGCGCCACAGATGCAGGTACAACTATAGAAACAATGTTATGCTAACATGATGAATGACAAAAGTCAGCCTTAAATAGTGACCTTCCTGTGGTGTTTTTCTATTTCTGCTCTATACCTCTACTATATTTGCAGAGTGTAGCACTAACATTTATATTGTTTAATTTCCTGCATAAATCACCTGTGCAAGAAAAAAAAAAGAACAAGAAAAGGGCATTCCACTTTTCTGGAAAGAAAAACTAGAGTTCCATTCAAGATCCATTGCAGCTGTTGAATTTGTTTAACGACGTCTCCTCCTGTATGACATATGAGTGCAACACAGAGATATCTCTGCTGCAAGGCCTGCTGTGTGAGCAAGATTACAGTCGCAAAGTGCAGCCTAATGTGTCAGAGAGGCAGTTTAATGTCCTATTATGGAAACCAGGGTCCTGACAACCAATAAAGCATCCAGATGCAATTTGTCCCCTTGATGCTGTCGGTGGATAAAGCCTTCTGTCTTTTGTGGATCCGTCTCTTGTGGTTTGGCTCTTTGTGTTTTACTTGTGATAGGCCTGTGATTACACAATGTTAATGCCATGTTTATGAGTCTTTTTGGTAAAGATTTAGTGTGCATTATTGCATCCGAGGCTGACTGTTTAAAACTACTTATATATTCATGACTCTGGGTGGTTCTGTTATTCTGTTGGGTTATCTGATGTCAATAGCAAACACTGTCCTGTACACTAGCCACCATCAGCACTGTCAATGCTGTTGCTTTTGTAACTGACCCAAGTATTTAACTTCCTTCTGGCTCTTGTGTCTACAAAGTTACAATTTGACCTGCTGTCATGTTTAGACTTCTCAAACATGTATCTGCTGGGAGGAAAAATATGTTTTAAGCATTACTTAATCAGGCCTGTTGACGAAGGTAAATGTTTGTTCCTTCCTCGTGTGCGTTGACAGGATTAGCTAAAAGACTAACTTGCAGGCTGATGACATCACTGCCAAATGATGCTTGTGTGAATTGATAGAGGTTTTAGCCTGGGGAGAACTGTTTTAGATGCTATCTGTGTTTTATTTCAATTATAGCAGGGATCACAGACACTGCCAGTGTGATAACAAACCAGCTGACAGCTTATCCCTCAGGACAGGAAACGAGTTGTACAGCAGCTGATGTCATCTAAGGTTAAACGTCCATTGTGATGAGGCACTCTTCAAAGGCAGACGCATCCAGCTATTGTTCCTCTCCTCTTTCTATCATTAGTCTAAAGAGAAGATGAAAGTCTAGTTCATGACATGCTGACAGCCCTGTGGCTCTATAACTCTCCCCCTTATTACAAAAAGCAGAGGGGGGTAAGCAAGTATACACATATTTAAGAATGTATCAAAGAAAGATGGAAAGATATCAGTGTGTGAACACATGCATTGTCTTTGGTGCTTCCCTCAGCCTTGGTAGATATCACAAGAAATGCACAGTGTGATGTAATACAACCCTCGACCCCTGAAGAGATGTTAAATTCCCGATAAAACACTAACACTTCTCTGCTTTTGAACAGTCACTCATTAAAATTGAGATTTTAACCTCCGACACAGCAACAGAGTACGTGACATGAGAAAGATCTTCCTCTCAATAGGCCTTTTAAAGGAGGGAGACGATGTCCGCTGGATATTATCCCCCTCGCTGTGCTTGGTGGTAATGAATGGCAGCTAATGAACACCACCGCCGCGGCCAGCTCCCCTTTGCTCAGCCGGTTTGCTGGTGGCTGTCTGGGAGATGAGAGGATGGGGATGAGGGGCAAAGAGGGAGGGAAACAGAAGGAGAAAAGGACACAGCAGGGGGCTGTCACACCTCGTACCAGTCCAGCACGGAGGTGGGAGCCCCTCAGCAGGGACCGATCAAAGAGAGAGGTGTTGCTGAGAGGAGGAGGGCGCTGGGTAACAGGTTAAGATGCTGCGTTGTTCACAGTTGTGTGCCCCGCTGTGGATCCTCAGGTGTTTGACTGTGTCGCAAGTCTTCTCCTCTGTTCCCCTAGTTCATATAACCTATAATGAACTCTTTCATGTTTCATTAACTGTTTTATGTTTCTGTCTCACTATCTTTCAGCCACAGGGATCTGAAGCCTGAGAACCTGTTGCTAGATGAAAAGAACAACATCAGGATAGCAGACTTCGGCATGGCCTCTCTTCAGGTTGGCGAAAGTCTGCTGGAAACGAGCTGCGGGTAAGTGATATAGCTGCAGCGTCTGACCACCAACCTCTGCAATTGAAATTTCGATGATTCTAAAAATGTCCTGAAGGTAGAAATAGGACATAGTTGGAGGGCACATGGAGTTGTCGGTATGCAACAGAGAGGGAGATGGAGAGGAGAGTGGAGAGGCAATAGAGAATGACGAGTGGAGCCATCAAGCCCTCTGCGAGGTGCCGTGTTCTCAAAGCCTCGGTTATCGTGCCGTGTTGATCTCTTGAGGAGAGACTGTTGGTGTCTCTCACAGAGAGTGCTATCTGGCTGTGAGCAGGCCAAGGCCACGGCCACACATTACTGCTCTCCGTCTCCTCATATCTGACGCTGGGTTTTATGATCTGGCAGTCATGACCATGCCAGACCCATCAATCTGCAATCCACAAGACTGCAATGAATTCCCTCAAGTCACTTTCAAACCCTTTGGAATATTGGCATCCATTTCTGAGTTTTTATTTAACCCTGAAGCGCAGTGAACAGTGCACAGTCTCATTTGTCAATAAAAGAAACAACTCAGTTGATGATAGTGTACTTGTGGGTGTTTGTTTCATAAGATCAGTGACAGCATGGATTAACAGCAAGATTTCACTGCTGCACAAAAAGAGTTTAATTTCACTCTCACTCATCTGGAATTCGCACTGGAAATGAGACGTCAACACATAAGCACAGCCAATTCTTTGTTTTATTTTGCTCACCTAGTGAGTGAGGCCTTGTACGCCTGAAGGGAAACAGGATTGCTCAGCTAGTGGAATTTGTGGACTTGATCAATCTTCTTAGGTATAGTTCACAATTTAAAACACATAGAGAATGTAGCAGATGTTGTCATTGATATAGAACCCTGGAGATTATGCGTCACTAGAAGCCACACAAGAAAAACATATTGATGAGAGTCATCCGTAGATTAAAAAAATCTGTTCAGTGAGAACAACACGTGACGGACATCTAAATCAATCCAGAGATGCTGTGGTGGTATGGATAGGCCAGTAGATCTCATGGTCTGGATGTCTCCAGGAGAATCTTTGCTCTGTGGTTACATGCTGGGAGATAGAGGCCCTGTGACATCTGTCCCCATCGGGATTATACCTTCAAATCAACCGCAACTGAAATTACACACACTTGCATACACACAATCCTGCAAACACACATGTGCACACAGCTCTGGCAAGGCTTAGTTCATCCCTGACCTCCAGGACCCTTTGTCCTCTGCTTGCTTGGTTGTCTCTCTGTCTGTCTCTGACTCCCTTTCTATAATACACACGCACGCACATTTAAGAGTGTGCATGCACACACACACAAGCAGTTGAAACTGTTGCATAATTTTTCCGGCAGTAGCGCAGTGCCTAAGCTCTCATGACTCATCGGTAGACATCAGGCCAACTGAGAGCATTGCTATCTGCAAGTAAAATGTGCAAGATTGAGTCATTCTGCAGCCGCGATGACCACACTGAAGTGTTTCCTTTTCCTGGAAAGGCGGCAGAATGCGACAGCTCTTACTCTGCTTTTTGCAGTATCCTAGAGTAGAACAACTGTGTCTATATTTGATTGTGTTCAGCTTCTACATGGGGCAATGCTTCTACCTGCTCCAGGTGCAGTGCATCTGCTTAGTCCCCCACATACTTGTTGCTGGAGAGAACACAGCGCTGTCTCACAGATGCAGGCCACACACAGCTGAGCAAAGAAGTTCAGTTTCCGTTCCACTCGCAGCTCCATCACCCCATGCTGCTCAATTTGTGTGTATGTGTGTGTCTTGCCATATGCATGATGATATGCCATCCACTGCATGTGTGGTTATTGATTATTCATGCTCTTCTGACTGTCCCATCTCTAAGTGTAGATATGACAGTTTTTAATTAAACACATTTATCTGGCCCCCTCTCACCATGCAGTCGTCTGACACAAATGTATTCCATTTGACACGGGTAATGGAGCTGAGTGAAGATGAGACTGACTCGCCCCAGGTAGAGGAGGGGGAGTCTCCGAGCACGTGCATTAATACATGCAGGCATATTCACATGTATAGACGAGCAGAGGCATTGACACGCACATTACAAATATGGATCGATGAACACACGTTCAACCGCTCTCTTTCTCTCACAGTCTGCACAAGCCCAGCTGTGAGTTCATCAGTGCTTGCTGTTTGTTTAGTTCTGTTGCTTTGATTGATGAAAGGAAATTATCCAGTAAGCAGCAAGGAGCCGCACAAATTTGGTTCGGAAAGATGATTTTTCATATAGATGAGCTCAGTCTCAGTGTCTCCGCAATATTGCCGGCCGACGCTGCCGATATTTTCACGGCTCCATGTTCATGTTGATGAACAGTAGGCCATGTTCTGTGTATAGTGTAAGGAACATCTTAATGTAAACTTGAATACATTTGTACTCATGCTCCTGACACCTCTGCAAAAAGTCTAACACAGTCCTTAACAAAATGGGTTTTCTGTCGTTATGCTGGAGGGCAAACCACTCACTGCTATGTGTTGCCCTCATAATAACGCTGTACTGTTTGTTAATGCATTGTATGTAAGGTTAGTGTTGTTATGCCGAGAGGGTAAATTATCAAGAAAAGACAAACTTTTACGTCAAGCCATGCACGACTGTTCTTCCAAAGACTGCATTTTTCACTCTGGTTAAAGGGAAGTGGCTCTTACAGCTCTCTTTTTATCCTCAGTCTATAATTTGAACTCCTGGTGTGAGTAGCAAGGGGTTTTTATCATGACATAAATTTCATGGCATATGGGTTTTTATGGTGGCCAGAATTTTAATGTGGTTTGGTATGATAAAATTAAATGAACTTTATTTACAACTCTAATTAAGTTAGGCCATTAAATGCAAGTAAAGCACAACAGGAAAGGGTCATGAATACTCATGGATCCTTGCCGCATGACTGGTAGTTTAAAAGACTCCCACAGTGAAGAGATGGACACGTATGGAGTGTTTCAGTATGGAAAAGTTTAAAAGCTAACAAATGTGGACACACATAGAAAGTAAGCCATATAATTATGGTTCAGAGTAGAAGCGAGATGAGTATATTCAAAGCATATACTGTAGATGATATGGCTGACTAATATTGACAAATTAGGATTCAGCTCAGATGCTTCTTTCCAGTCTTTACCTTCACCCTGTGTTTGCCATCTAAAGCCCCTGCAGATAATTAGTTTATATTCACGCTTGTTCCAGCTGTGGCTGGTGTGCGGTGGCACTCACAAGGCATAACTACGGCAAATCCCAGGCTTTTTTCATTTTTTTTTCATTCCTCGCTCATCTGCATAATGCACTATGACACTTGCAATCAGGAGGGCCGTATTTGCATAGGCTCATCGTGTTTGAGCTTCCCGTTGACATGGCGGCAGTGTTTTTTATCGGCCAGTATTTTGACAGCCAGAGGAAGCCGCGCCGTCAGGGTTGGTATTCATGAGTACACAAGACGACAACAGACCTAATGGGCGCCATGTTTACAGACTTCAGATAGTCTCTCATTAGAGCCAAATATCCTGGTGTTAGATTAGACTGAGCGGGAGAAGGAGGCGGAAGACATATCATCAGGCTGAGGGGTTTGGGGAGACAGGTGCCTGATTTGCTTTCTGTTTGCCGTCACATGTGGACATGTAAAAAAAAGAGCGGCGCCTTGCCCCCCCAAAAAAAACCACCTGAAGTTTTTATTTTATTTTATATTGATGCCAAACACTTATTATTTCCCGTTTCCTTTTATTTCAAGGCACTGGATTTGTCAATCTGGCAATGTCAAAGAACTGCAAAAGTGCCACTGTGTATGTATAGAATGACAAGTATCCTCTAATAACCAGTGGCTTTTGGAGCAGCCGTTGCGAGGTAGCTCCATAAATCTTCATACGATATTGATGTGTCAATCTCGTCATTGGGTTTAGGTGCAGTAAAGATTAGTGGGTCTGTTCACTGTCTGCTGTGAGAGGATGCCCTTGAGTGAGGAAGCGGGAGGACATCCAAACACCCTCGGGACATCTAAACTCCTAAAGCACATCTTGATCTATGCTCATTTGAGACATTTTATTTTATTTCATGAGACTTATGCCTAAATTGGTCTTTTCACTTTTTTATACAGTGGTGTGTGACTGTTTGTTGTTTTGTGATTGTATAAATCCTGACGTACTTTGCAGTACAGTAGTACAAATGGAAAAGTAACCTAGAATGTTCTTTCCTTTATGGTAATTCCTCAATTGAACCCCTGTTTGCACTTTTTTTTTCTGTTTTCCGAACAGATCTCCACACTACGCCTGTCCAGAGGTCATCAGGGTGAGCCATTTTTAATCATGTTTTGAGCTTCTTTTCATAGTGCATCCTCTTATTTGAACCAACTCGAACACTCTGTCCTAACCCGCTCACAAACACTCTCTTGTCCTTAGGGAGAGAAGTATGATGGGAGGAAAGCAGACGTCTGGAGCTGTGGGGTCATTCTTTTTGCCCTGTTGGTGGTGAGTGTCAGCTTGTTCTCTACTAACTGATGGTGACTAGACTGACATACAGTTTAAAATTCTCCTGAGAAAAATGACATAACAAAAATCAAGCATAAAGTGCTGCCTCGGCTTCATAGCGGAGCAGTATGTCCAGCCTTTCTAACAGCTATAGTGGATCAAAGGCAGAGAGAAGTGAGCTTGGTGACAGGACATTCCCAACTTTGCACTCCGGCTGTTGACTTGAAGTTGACCTTGCTGTAATCATGGAACGGGATGACGGGGGGAGCTTGAAGCCGCCACGGAGCCTCAACCAGAAACTCAGGGTTCAGGAAGTTAAATTGAAAATTGTATCACTTAGAAGGTCTTACTGGAAAAATGTTTCAGAAACGCCCTCAAGCTGAAATTCTTGCGCAACAGAAGATCAGAGAATAGAGGCATCTTTTTATTCATTATCCTGTATCCACATGCGAACGCTGTATCCATAATCAGGTCTATTCTCCAGCTACATTATGCCTGTAGTTCCCAGCCATGCAGCCCTGAAGCTTTGTTTCATCAACAGCTGTACTGTAGTTCCTACACACTTCTGCTCCATGAATAATTCATACAGCAAAACTGAAAGAAGACAACCCAAAATAAATATCAACGCTGACAGGGCGGCTTTTGGCCACAGGCCCTGTGTATTTGTCTATGTTTTTGCCTCTTTCTCTCTCACTTGTGTGTGTGTGTGTGTGTGTGTGTGTGTGTGTGTGTGTGTGTGTGTGTGTGTGTGTGTGTGTGTGTGTGTGTGTGTGTGTGTGTGTGTGTGTGTGTGTGTGTGTGTGTGTGTGTGAGAGTATATTAAGGACAGTCTCCCTTGTACTCTTGTGTTGCGTAAACCTAATGTTGTTTACTGTTGTCTCCATTGTGACCATACTTCTCTGGCTCCAAACAAAAGTTTCTACCCGATGCTGTTTGACTGCAGATGATTTTTGTTTTTCTCCTGTTTCGTCCTGTCGTCTAGCTGCGAAATAACCATTTGTCTGATTGTGGGAGACACGCATACTCCCCAGCAGTTAGGCTGCGCTCAGATCATCTGTTACACAAGCCTGCCCCCCTTATTTCTCTATACCTCTCTTCATTTCTCAGCCTTTCTTTCTGTCTTTCTCACCCTTTTCCTCTTACTCTCCCCCTCCATCTTGTCTTGTCGTGGAGGTTGTCATTCATCAAACAGCCACATCTGTGAGGTGTCAGCTCGCTCTGATAAATGACTCTGATGAGGGAATGCTAAATGAACGAGGTAAAAGAGAACGCTGGGTAATTATTAGAAAAAGCCCCGCTTTCAGCTTACCGCTGTTTATTTTTTATTTTTCATTGTGGCTGAGGGCAGAATGCTCTAATTGGAGAGTTGAACAATTTGAGAAAGCACGCCTGTTCTTTAAGTTGTGCAGGATTTAGACTTAAAATATGGTTTTCTTTCCTCTAGCGAGCCTTGTTAGTCATTCTTTATTTATTTTTCTGCCCTCGATCGGGTGAAGGCTTATTTTCTGTTCTCATGCTGCCATTAAAGCAAATGCAAACTGTTTCTTCTCTACTTTTGTTTCTACATCCACATCTTCACCACTTCCAATTTATTTTCCCTGTTCTCACTCTGCTTTTTTCCTACATCTCTCCAGGGTGCCCTGCCGTTTGATGACGACAACCTGAGGAATCTGCTAGAGAAGGTGAAGTTGGGAGTGTTTCACATGCCACATTTCATCCCTCCAGACTGTCAGAACCTCCTCCGTGGCATGATTGAAGTGGATGCCACCAAAAGACTAACGGTCAGTTTAATTAGGAGACTGGATGATAACACACCATTATGATTATGTTCACATATTGTTGTGAGTCTTTGGCTGTTTTTCATGCTTTGAGCTTGGCCATCTTCACACAGCATCTGATCACCTTGGCGAGGTGGCTGGAGGGTAGCGTGAAAACAGAGGGTTGTGAAGGGCAGAGAGTCAGGATGTGGTGGAGAGAGAGGTGGACAAAGGGAAATGTAAATAATGAAAGTGGCAAGAGATCTCAAAAAGTACAGACTTCACGCGGAGAGGTTGCTGCCCTTTGTTCATGTCCTGCATTTCACATTCAGACGACGTGCAGAGATACAGACATGCTCTCAACTTACTGTTTCTGCACACATGCTCAAAATAATACCCCCACAGTTTTACACACATACTATATGCACCCCTTCCAGGCTCTCCAGGTGTTTGTTTGAATCAGTGCAGTAAACAAAACAGTTTTCATGCACTTGCCTGAGAGCAAATGTGGTGACACCAACCTTAAGTGGATGCTGATGCTCGATTCATCCATGCCGTAGCTATCTTTCACAGTGTCAGAATGACTTGACATAACAGGAGTGTTAAAGACACCAGAAAAAATACAAAAAAGATCAGAAATCTACAAAGAAAGAGGTGCTCATTTGTGGGAGAGGTTACATATTTAAGGTAGAGCCCTTCAGACAAACAGCAATGTCAAAACATTGACTTGAAAAGTCCCCACCTCTTTGGTATGCTGTATGTACACTATATGCTGTATTTTTCTGTTCTCTCTGCCTGACGAGGACAGGTCACCCTGAGATCCACCCGATATGTCCAGAAGCCTCCAGCGCTGTCCTCGACAAAGGCTTACACACAGACTGAGCTTCTGGGAGAAAATATGCTCCCTCCACAGCCCCCCTCCCATGCATTGGGGCTCCTAACAGAGCTCTGGGGATGTGTTGTAACCTCACAGAATGTCAAATAGCCATGTTAGATTGAGTGTTCTGGGAGTTTAGTGGGGACCATCCAGTCAGAGGCAAGACAGATACACCCAAGGGGGGGTGGAATAGCATCATTAGGACCATGTCATTCTTTTGCTTGGGATTATTTTTCATAATGATGTTGAATGTCGCTTGTTGAATCTGATCGATAAGGTAATCGGACCACAACTACTGGCTGTGTTTCAGTCTGTCTATTGGCACCTTTCGGTTGATTACATTTTGCTAGTAGATTCATACAAGTACACGCACAAAGCCAAGGCCCCTCAGAGTCTTGAGTGGGAGGGCACGTATCCAGGCTTAAGGAGCTTAGTCCAATAAAAGCCTTTCTCCATTTCCTGTCTGTGTAGTCCAGGGGCCCCATAGGCGACAGGGCCGGCCGCCTTAACACAGTCTCATCGTCGGTACTGAAATGAGCACAGTCACCCTGGAAAGATCTGCGTCCTGGTGATCCCTGGCCAATGAAGTGGATTGGTAGCTTATTATATTAAAGAGCACTTCATCACAGGCATATAATATATTCATGGGGACGGAACAGATGAAGTGCAGAGGTTGTTGGAATGAAAATAAAGGAAGTGTGTGTCTTTTTTGTGTGTCACTGAGAAATGACACTGTAGTTAATCATGTGAATTCCACCAGAGTCGGAGGCTGCAGAGACAGCTGTTGCTGCTCCTCGGCTGAGCTTGGCTGCTTACATTTTAGGAGGTTTAGTTTTTCTTTTATGTGGTATGATAGACTCAAATTCTAAGTGTTGGAACATCAAAACAAATTTTGGAGTACGTAAGAAGTCGGTAAATTATTAACTAAGTCAGCTGGAAAGGTGCAACGTGTAAGATATGGACAGAATTTTACGTTAAGATAAAAACAAAATTAACTTACATTATCAAACAGAATGTGAAGACGTTACAACGTTGACGTCTATACATTGAGATATCTGTTGAACTGAGCATGCAACAGCGAGCCCTTCCCCGTCATGTCTTGTTATACCACTTGTTGTATCTCGAGAGGCGATCGGGAGTCACTCTTGTCCGCTCTCAGTCCAACATGAGAGGATGGAGAAGTAGAGCTGCCTCAGAGGACTATCACGTTGAAGATACAGGGTGTGTATATGTTTTTGAAGGTTTGGGATTTTAAAAAAAGTGTTAGAAACGAGACAATGACCTAGCAGCAGAGGCAGTCCCCGCAGGTTCAGAGCCCTGGCACTGGGGTTTGCTCTGGCTGAATATGTGTTACCACATCTCCCCTAACTGAAGGTTTGTCTCCCCCAAAGCTGCAACCCTGCACAAATTGTTGATGCAGCCCACAGATATAAGCATACCTGAACACACACGCATACGCATACCTAGCAAAACCCTTGTTACAGCAGCGTTCCCCTCTGCTTGAGTGAAAGCAGCTGGAATTGGTACTGTCACATTCAGAGACTGATTGACGTGATACCAAATTTCAGACCACATCACTTTCAACCCCGCGTGTGATATCAGTCGCTTGCCTCCAGGCCTTTAATAAAAGTGGGGGTAGGAGTAGGTCACCCACTGGCCTGTATCTGACAGGCAGGGTGTCTCCGTCAATACCGTGACCTCTGTGGAAGCACAGAAGATATATAGTCAGTAAAGGAAGCCTGGCCTTCTCTGTGATTGCACTAATATCACATGAAGGCATTCATCAGTGCTGGAGCACAGAGGTAAATCCTCTGGGATGGTGGAAACATTGAGACATTGATGGAGACACATACCCAAGAACTATGCCGCTGAATAAGTGACAATAATTAGAGCTGCTATCTGTATCTCCCGTGGTTCCACAACAACAGCATGAGCAAATTAAAAAGTCCCGACAGTGACATTGATCCTGTTTTCCTCTGTGGGCAGTTGAAACACGGTGGTGTCATTCTAACAGACATCTTCCTTTGTTGCCCTTTTGCTCACTGTTTCTGTCTCTTTCTGCTTTTTCTTTGTTGGCAAAAGACCATGTTGACAGTGTTGGTGACAAAGTGGCCACATTAAAAAAAAGTGTGATGACAAGAGTAGTATTGAGAGAGTGAGTGTGTTTGTGTAAGTAAGAGAGAAGGGAAGAGAAAGGGAATGGGAGATTCCCTCTAGACCAGAGGGCTTGGCAGGGTCAGCGGTCTGTGTGAAGAAGATAGTGTTCTCTGTTTATAGCTCAGTGGTACCACCTCTCTGTCATACTCATGCTGCACTCCTGTTTTTTCTCAATACGTTTTTCCCCCATTGGCAGTATTAATATTTGAAGGCCTCATTATTTACTTCCGCCATTCAATCTGGCCGTATTGTTCTATTGTGTTTCTATTAAGCCAGTTAGCTCAGGGTTCAATGAAGCCGTTCTGCACCAAACATTTCTTCACGCGGGCAAAAGATAGAATTGTCTGTCTATTCAAATCTTTCCTCAATGATTCTGTTCAATGTAATAATTGTCTTTGAATCAAACGCATCACGCTGTTTGTGTACTGACCTGCCATTTCTTCTGTCATGTCTTTTACAGTTAGAACAGATCCAGAAGCACACATGGTACATGTAAGTATGCTGTCTTTCCTTCCTTGTAATACTCTCCTCTCCTCTCTAGCTTATTCTGCAGGGGTCGTAGACCTTAGGGGAGCAACCACATGATAAATGGCTTTGAGTTGCAGCCCTGTACACAAGAGCATATTTGAGCAGGGCATGACTCCACTCTCTGGGATGTGGGGGTAAATTGGTAGTGCATGAAAGAGGATGTGCAGCATATGGTCAACTGAACAGGGAGTAAGGGAGAGGGAACAAGCGAGGAGGTGGTGGAGGAGAAACCCACATAACCTTAGTGTACCCTTCGTTTAATTTTCATAACAGGGTGCCCCCACCTTTTTAAGCTAACATAAATCTTTTGAGAACATGTATGGTACAAGTCATCATAAATTATGTTCAGTCGCAAGGTTTTTTAATGGGGAACAAAAGCATTCATGTTTATTTTGTTTTTTTAATATAACATACAGTTACACTAATTGGTGTTTGTAAATGTTAATATCCTCCCTCTAATAATCAGATTACCACCATTTAAAATTAGATTTCTTAAAGGATTTCAAAGATTCATTACCCTGCAAGAGCAAAGATAAATCATGACAGGAAGTTGTAAGCTCTGAGAAGGGGTTGAGTTATGGTTTCTGTCATGTACTGAAAGATCATGCAAACAGACAGCGAGACTGATAAAAGAAGCAAGAGGAGACAAGAGAAGAGCTTGGAGAGAAGACTAACGTAATGTAATTTTAGCCTGTGAGAAAGTTGCCAGGCTGTCCATCCCTGCATGGCAGGCTTGCTGACCAATTGACTGGATGAATGCGATGGGAAGGTTTTGTCTTTCAAATGTGGCATTGACTTTTTCCCAGAAGCAGCTTAACATAAAAAAATCACCATCTATGCCTATTGTTTGTTAATTAGTTGTATTAGTTGGTGAGCTTCCTAACAACCTGCAGCTGGGCAGAGCAGCGGTGCTGAAAGGACACACTGTCTTCACCAGGAAAACTAATGATGGCCAGTCGACAAACATGCACTCACTCCCCAGATGATTAGGCACACCGAGCTAGAATCACTACACTTATATTACAACACTTATTAAATGAGTGGTCAACACCCTTATAAAACTGTAAAAACCTAAATGGAACCTTATAACAGTCATGTATGTAGGTTACAGGGCTGTTGTAGTAGACTGCATTTGTGTTTTTATCAAATAAACTGCCAACTGAGTGTAGTTTAAAGTGAGTGACTCATTAGGCTCATGTCAAATGTGTACACATTCTATTTTTTTCCATTACTGTGTCTGTGCGTATTGGTGTATTTGTAGATATTGAAGATGAATCTGTTCTTTGAAATTGACATGGAAAATGTTCCAGAAACGGTGTCAGTGCGAATTAGCCTTTCATTTTAAATCCCAAAGAATAAAGTCCTGCTAGGGATTTCCCTAGATACAGAAAGACAAAAGAGAGACAAAGAAAAGTGACATAACTAGGAGAGTGTCTGGGAAGAAGGAGGGGATAATGATGAAACTAAGTTTGGAAAACAAGCCAGGAGGAGACGGAAAGATTGCAAAACATACCAGCAACCCAATGTCTGTCTGCATCTTTTCGAGCACGATGACCCCTGTTCACCCTCTGAAGCTTTCATGCATAATGACTACACCTGGGGAAAATACGTGACTATAACAGTTTCATAATGTAAAACCTTGGTCATAATGAGACAAACTTCCAACCAAGAGGCAAACACTCACTGAAACACTTCACATGCTACATATTCTGTTTACGAAGCTGAACTCCCTCCTCTTTTAGACTCCTATGTCTGACTGCTTCTAAAACACTCCATGTCTGACTGCTGCTATAATACATACAGACAGTTTTTCTAAATATATATCTTGTCTCAATCTTCTTTAAAAAAAAATCTATTTGCAATTTATTATTATTATCTGTATTCACTTTATATGTTGGACAGGAGAGAATTTTTTTTTCAACTCTTTGCACATGTTGAAGAATTGACAATAAAGCTGACTTTGACTTTGACTTACTGCACATACTTATTCAATCTGTAAATCTGCCAAGTGAGATTCATATTGCCTCTAATGCAAG
The DNA here is from genome assembly GCA_038501785.1 of Myoxocephalus aenaeus. Taxonomy (NCBI): domain Eukaryota; kingdom Metazoa; phylum Chordata; class Actinopteri; order Perciformes; family Cottidae; genus Myoxocephalus; species Myoxocephalus aenaeus. The sequence goes on along the minus strand of JBAMJR010000350.1, from coordinate 6,585,512 downwards.
CTGTATGAAATGGTGTTCGTCAATGTAGCCAAACTTAGAGTAGTAGGGACAATAAAGGCTGACGGTATCCTTAATTGTGTTGTGATTTCTTTGCATTCCCAGAGCGGGGAAGAACGAACCAGAGCCAGAGCAGCCTGTGCCCAGGAAGGTGACCATCCGCAGCCTTCCCTCTGCAGATGACATCGACCCAGACGTATTGGACAGCATGCACTCCCTCGGCTGCTTCAGAGACAAAAACAAACTGCTGAAAGACCTGCTCTCAGATGAGTGAGTGACTGGAGGGGCAAAAGGGAGGGACGGGAAAGAGGTGGGATGAAGAAGATTGGAGGTGTGGTTTGGTGACTGAAAAGGTGTGAGTGATGAGGGGAAAATAGAGGACAGGGGTCAAAAAGGTGCAACAGTGTGTTGAAAAAGGAAAAAAACAAAAGCAGCTGAAGACGGGGAGAAGAGGACAGGCCTGTGTGGTGGTGCTGCAATGGAAGGACGGTTATGTGCCGTCCGTATGCACAGACGGCCTTGGTTTTCCCCAGCTCTTGTGAAATCCTTTGAGGCTGTCACTTTAGATGTCAGGAGCTATAGATCACTCAACTGTTATCCCACCGCACTTACACAGCTTGCCACTGGATACATTCCTCACACACTGATCCTGGCTTGTACCAGGAACAAACCCCTGGGTCCCATTGTTTATGATTATGTTACTTATGTGTTTTTGCTCATGTGAATATGCAATTATACTGAATAATCTTGCCCTGCAGTGTTTCATACACTTGTTTATTTATTTATTAATATGAGCATACAGATGTAGTTTCCTTTGCTTTGCTTTTTTATCTCCTTTCTCTCTGTTTTACATTTTCCCGGCTTTAATGTAATTCTAAATGAGCATTACTCTATCACTTTCTGCTCACCATCTCTTCCGTTTGCCTTTTTTCTCCTGGGAGCATCCCATAATAGTGCTGGATTGGAGGAAAATCTGTGGTCTCTATCTCCCTTCCCCTGGTTCATTTTAGCTGAAGTTGCAAGTCCTTGTCTCTTTGCCTCCTACTGCTTTCCAATCTGTCTTTATTACAGACGACCAGTCCCTGAGCTTTTTGCATAGAGAGTATTGCCCTTTAGGCTAAAGATATTTGGCTTCATGATTTACAGAGAAAGTAAAGGATGAACTCATAATGTTTTGATACTTTCATAAACTTACCAGTAGACTCTGCATATGGAGATTTATCCTGACAAATATATGCAGAATATTATATTATGAGCTTAATGAGCTGTAAAACTACATCTTTTAATGGAGGAAGCTTTTTAGTGGCAGTTTCACAAAGAATCAAAAAAGATTAAAGGATGTTAATCATAGTGATGGTTATTCCGGTTTAATGTCTTATATTTTAGCTTTTGCACATATGTATATGGATGCCTCAGTAATCTTTACACGTTTGTGTTTGAAATGACCCAGTACGTTCAAATCCATTGTATTTTCTTTTCCATATGTCTCACTTTTTATTGTCTCCGCTTTGCAGTGACAACCAAGAAAAGATGATCTACTTCCTGTTACTGGACCGTAAGGAAAGGTATCCCAGTCAGGAGGACCAGAACCTACCCCCTCGCAACGAGATTGGTGAGCCTTGGACCGAAGAGACGAGTGCAGATTAAGAATGTAACATAATATGATTTATAAAAAAAAAAAATCGAGAAAAGACCATAGCAGGAGCAAATCAGTAAACACATATCTGTGACTAATTTATTAAACTTTTAATGGCTTTTTATCTAGTCGTTGAATAGACAGCTGTATACACAGAGACAAAGCAAGCCAATTTAGACAAGAATAAGTACTTCAAAAAGGTAACTCATAAATGCTTCTAGGATCTGAACCGTTCTGCAATGTTTCCCTTGTTCAGAAGAAATTGGATTAGATCCAGTAGTGGTTCTCTCCAGTAGAACAAAATGTTTCTGTTTGTTGAATATAACGAAAGTTACAAAGGTAACTACGGTTCTATGAATCCTGGATGACCGCCAGAGGCAGTGTTTCACACTGGATATGTTCAATATCGCGCTTGCGCAGTTCGAGTAATTATAACAACAAAGTCACGTTTGACCTCGGGTGAGCCCCAGCCGGGTATAACTTACCGCGTCATCCCGAGCTCGGTTCTGCGGAATCTTCTCGTGAAATCACGAGATTCCGAGTGACCAAGAACTCTGGCGGTCATCCAGGATTCATAGAACCGTAGTTACCTTCGTATCTTTCGTTCTATTTCATCCTTACTGACCGCCAGAGGCAGTGTTTCACACTGGATGACTTATACCAACAAAGTCACGAGGAATCCCACAGGAACTACCTCATATGGCTCAAGCAGAGGAATTTGGGCCAAGAACCACACCCAGTGGGTGAGGGGTGGCAACGTTCACTCAAGTCTCTGTTGAAAGTGCTGGGTAATGCCCCTAAGGCTGCAGCACATGTATCCTGCACGGGCACACTTCTCAAGGTTGCCCCTGATGTGGAGACAATCCTGGTAGAATGGCACCCTACCCCGGATGTCCGAGCACGGCCGTTCGCTCTGTATGCACAGGCCCCGGTCTCCACTATCCAGTGGGACAGGCGCTGTTTAGAAAGGGCACAGCCCTTCTTAGGTCTCTCCTAGGACAACAAAACTGGCCCGACCGCCATATGCATGCAGTGGCCTTGACCTAGGTTTCGAGGACCCGCACCGGGCACAGAAGCTCTGACTGTGCCAGCTGGATAGGCTGGTTCAGATACAAGCGTTTCCCCACCCCTGGGGAAAAATGCTGCATTAGGCCACATTTAGGTCACATCAGACCTGTCTTGAGTTCCACCTCAGACAGGATTCACTCACCAACAGGGCGTGTAGCTCGCCTACTCGCCTGCCAAAGTGATGGCAAGGAGAAGAAAAAAGCAGTCCTTGCCAACAGACATCTCAGCCTCTGCCTCGGTTTCAAGAGGCGAACATAGGGGGCGTCCATTACCACGGACAAGTCCCCTGAGGAGCCTTCGGGGCGCTCGAAGGGCGCTCGAAGGGCGCTCGAAGGGCGCTCGAAGGGCGCAGCCGCTGCGCCCCGTCTAAGGAGAGGGACACCAGCCTGTGGCTCAATACCCCATCATTGTCGACCTCAGCATGCTGCCCTGAAATAGCAGCTATGTACCTCCTCAGGGTAGAGGGAGACTGGCCCTCCTCTAGGAGGGACTGCAGAAACTCTAGTACAGTAGGCACGGGCACTGTACTGAGTCCTCGTCCTGTAGACGGGTAGATGGCGCTCCGGCCTTCAGAATAGTCCTACTGACTGGCTCTGTGCAGCCGCTCGGCGGCCGCTCGGGCCCCTAGTTGACGGCGGCTGGGATCGGAATGCTAGATCTGACCAACTAGCTGCAATAGGAGGTTTCTCCTATGAGGGAGGTGCCATGGCGTCCCGCAGCAGAGTCTGTGCAACAGGGGAAACCAAGTCCTGGCTGGCCATAAGGGGGCAACCAGCACTAGTCTGTGGCCCCGTTGAATAACACTGAGGAGCTTTGGCAGATCAGAGGAAATGGGGGGAAAGCATAAAGAAGGCCCTCTGGCCACATGTGAGCCAGGGCATCTTGACCCAGAGGACTGGTCCTCTCCCTTAAGGAGAACCAGTGGAACACGGTCGAGGTGTTGTCCGACCGAAGTACATGTTTTCCTCTCAAGTATTGAAGGAAATGTTTGAGCGCTAGGTGACATTGACCTGCTCAATGAGGTCCTGAGCGGACCCCCTCCCCCGAGCAGTCCTGTTCTGCCACACTGCCTCGAAGGGCAGGTGTCTATTGTGACCACTTCCCGACGGGATGGAACCACGCCAATGGGGATACTCCTTGACAGGTATGCGACACGGAGCCCCTGCTGCCGTCTTGTAAGCCTCGGAAAGCAGGTCGTCTGCGACCCGACCTTGGGGGTCAAGGGTACCCGACCGCCGGCCTCAAATATGCGAGACGCAATAGTCGGCTCAATGGCTGGCCTCAAGGCCCCCTTTTGCTGCGTCCTCTATGGACGCCAGGGTTCGGCCGTCTGCCGTAAGAGATGGGAGAGAGCACCTCTGGTGTCTCCCCCGCATGCGTGCAACTCCCTCAGAGGGAGGGACAGAAAAGGTGGCAGGGGCGGGAATGTGCCTGAAAAAGGCATTGCCAGCGCCCTGCGGATGACAGACCCCCTGGAGTCGTCGAATGCCCCCGCCGAAGGGGTATGGCCCGAGGAACGGGAACCAGGCCCGGAAGCATGGGAGGGCCGCTCGCCACTGTACTCAGTAAAGAAATTGGCGGACACTGTCAGTGACATAATGTCCTTCTCTGGGACCGGCTCAGCCGCGGATGGGTCTGATGCCTCAGTCCTCTCCGCACTAGGGCGGAAGGTGAGAGACCCTCCCTCGGGCTCGAGGCCAAGGGTCATGGGCGTCTTTAGGCTGGAGAGGAGCCACACAGGTCCCACAGCTGGCAAGGTTAAACCTAAGCACGAGTCTGAGGGGATCCTGCCCCACTAATCGATGTGGATTACGAAGTCAGTCTGAGCGGGGCGCTTTGCTGACTGCTAGAGAAGGGGCAGGGAACAGTAAGAGATAGGGAGTGAGGACACTCTCCTCCCTAGTATTATAGCGGTAATTACTAGTGTCCCAGCAGTAAGCCAAGCGAGAACACTCTGCTACTGTGGAAACAAGTCCTGTGGAAACAGGTCAGACACAGTCCGTCTAGCGTGAACGGAGCGCTTCTATCTCTTCTTATAGCACTCTCTTCGCTAGTACGGCTCTCTTCGCTAGTGCGGTAGCTGTGATTCCTGGTGTCCTACCAGTAAGCTTCAGCGGGAGCACTGTGCTACTCTGGAAACAGGCCGGCACAGTCTGTCTAGGAGAGGGAAGCGGAGTGCTCTCTTCACTAGTCCAGTAGCTGTGATCATCGGTGTCCTACCAGTAAGCTTCAGCGAGAGCACTGAGCTAGTGGGGAACCGGTCATGTGGCAACAGGCCAGGCACAGTCTGTCTAGCGAGAGCACTCTCTTCACTAGTACAGTAGCTGTGATTCCTGCTGTCCTCTGAGGAGACTGGTCCTGTGGCAACAGGACAGGCACAGTATGTCTAGTGGGAGGGAGCGAGGGCACCCTCCTCACCAGTACAGTCGCTGTGGCTCCTGGCATCCTAGCAGTCTGCTACAGCGGGAGCACTGTGCTACTGTGGAGGCCGGTCCTGTGGCGAGAGGACGGCACAGCCCGACTTAGTTAGGGGGAGCGAGAACACTCTCTTCACCAATACGGCAACTGTGATTCCTGGCGTCCTAGCAGTCAGCTACAGCGCCTGAGCGCTGTGCTACTGTGGAGGCCGGTCCTGTGGCAACGGGACAGGCCCAGGCTGTCTAGTGGGGGGGGGGGGAGCGAGGACACTCTCTTCACCAGTACAGTCGCTGTGGCTCTTGGCTTCCTAGCAGTCAGCTACAGCGGGAGCACTGTGCTACTGTGGAGGCTGGTCCCGTGGCGACAGGACAGGCACAGCCTGACTTAGTTAGGGGGAGCGAGAACGCTCTCTTCACCAGTACAGCAACTGTGACTCTTGGTGTCCTAGCAGTCAGCTACAGCGGGAGCGCTGCACCACTGTGGAGGCCGGACCTGTGGCGACAGGACAGGCACAGTCTGTCTAGTGGGGGGGAGCGAGGGCACTCTCCCCACCAGTACAGTAGCTGTGGTCATTGGTGTCCTAGCAGTAAGCTACAACGGGAGCACTGAGCTACTGTGGAGACCAGTCCTTTGGAAACGGGTCAGACATGGTCCATCCAGTGAGAGGGGAGCAAGGAAACTCTCCTCCCTTAGTAGCGTAGCTGTGACTATAGTAGCTGTGCTAGTATAGTAGCTGTGATCATTGGTGTCCTAGCAGTAGCTTCAGTGAGAGCACTGTGCTGCTGTGGAGACCAGTCCTGTGGAGACAGGTCAGACACGGTCTGTCTAGTGAGAGGGGAGCACGTCTAGGAAACTCTCCTCACTAGTAGTAGCTAGTCTAGTAGCTATGGCTGTGCTACTATCTGTCAGTACCGTCATCGACGTACTCCTATAACAGCCGCGATGTTTACCGACGTTGATGTACACGCTGTCAGTATACCGTCATCGACGTAACCTCGGTAGCTTCCCACCAGTTAGCCTGGTGGGAATTAGCGTGGTCTCAGTTAGCCCGAGTGACAACACTACGCTACCTATAACAGCCGCAATGTTTACCGACGTCGCTCTCGTTAGCGTCCCCTCAGTCAGCCTGACCGGGACGCCGCTCACTGAAAGCCGGCCGCGGCAGTAGCGATGTAGCCACATCGATCTCACCCGGTGTTGCTTCACGGTGTGAAGATAGCCGACCTGGTGATGACCGAAGATAGGTACGCCGTCCGGCTCGATGGTCCGGACGTAGAAGCGCACCATCTCCTCCTAGGAGGTTCTAGCTGTCGCAGCCTTTGGAGGGCGAGAGACCCGCAACTCCGACCAGAGGTCACAAGGCTACAGGCGACGAGCTTTCGTTCAGCCAAAGCTGATGCTAACAACTAGTTAGCCTGCGCAGCGAGAAGATGAAAGAGAACCGAGCTCGGGATGACGCGGTAAGTTATACCCGGCTGGGGGTCACCCGAGGTCACACGTGACTTTGTTGTTATAATTACTCGAACTGCGCAAGCGCGATATTGAACATATCCAGTGTGAAACACTGCCTCTGGCGGTCAGTAAGGATGAAATAGAAACAAGCTTCTGAATGAAATATAATAACAAAAATAGAAGGTGTCAATTGGCCAAATTTAAATAACTGTCAGCTGCGACTGCTTCGGTTCAGATATTAACTCATCAAAAAAAGGTATTCTTCCATTCGTGCACCACAACGCAGCACAGATTCCCACCCACAGAAATCTGAGCAGAGACAAAGATGCTCTACTTAGACTTCTGCCAGGGTTATTTTCTGACAACACAAGCACTGCAATAGGAGGAGTGTGATGCGCAGATGTGTGTGTGTGTGTTGCATATGTTTGTGTGCTGGTAGATACCGACATTTTGATTAATAGACTCCCTCTTCAGTGAATGTGATACAGTCAATACAGTGGCCATTAGTTCAAGGTCTGGGAGGAAACCATTCCTTATTCATTATTAGTTAACATGCCAATGTGATCAGCTCCAAACATCACTCAAACGCTCACACGCATAAGCAACGCACCAAAACGCTCGTTGTTTAGAAACGCACACATTAACGGGAAGAGACGTCAGGTAAGTTGTGTTGATTCTGAATCGATCTGTTTCACTGAATCGCACAGATCCCCCAAAGAAGCGGGTGGACTCTCCCATGTTGAACCGTCACGGCAAAAGGAGACCCGAGAGGAAGTCCATGGAGGTGCTCAGTGTCACAGACGGAGGCTCGCCCGTACCGGCTAGGAGGGCTATCGACATGACACAGCATGGACAGAGGTACGCATGGAGGTGAACAGAAAAAGTCTATACAATTTTCAAATGAACAAATATAGATGCAGTAGCTGTGTGTGTGTGTGTGTGTGTGTGTGTGTGTGTGTGTGTGTGTGTGTGTGTGTGTGTGTGTGTGTGTGTGTGTGTGTGTGTCTGTGTGTGTGTGTGTGTGTGTGTGTGTGTGTGTGTGTGTGTGTGTGTGTGTGTGCGCGCGCGCGCACGTATGAGTGTGTGTGTGGAGGATCTCGCAGCCCAGTGGTGTTTGAGCAGGCCTAACTGGCTCTGGTGTCAGCAGGCTAGATTGTGGACAAACATCAACAGAGACTGACGCTCTGCTCGCTTTGTCTCCTGTCTCACTGTAGTAAATCAGTGTACAGTAAAAGCTTGGATATTCCTGACGCCAGTACAAAACGCAGCAAAGAAGAAAGGTATTCACTTGCCACTCACTCATTCACCTCCTCTCGCTCTGTGTCTCGCCCCTCATGCAAGGAGACGTTCTACGGCAGCAGAAAGATGCAGCGGTGCTTTCTGTTAAAAGGATGCTTCGTTTAAATGGTGATATATGCTGCATGTGGTGGCTTCACAAGTCTATTTTATTAAATCAATAACTCATCTTCAAAAGGAAAGAAGCTGGGTCTAAACAGAGTCAACCGTTTTGGGGTGGCAGTTGCTAAAATTTGACATAACTCTCAATTTACTTAATTTTCAAATGGAGTAAGACAGTGCATTTATAAGTCAGAGCCTTAATATCTACAACCCCCCTTTTCTGGTGTTAGCTCAATTATCTCCTTGTTTCATAATCTGACTGCATTGATAATCAGTTCTCCCATACTGTGTCCCACTTTCTCCGGATGCCGAACATTTCTCCATTTCTCTATTTTAGAAATGTGGAAGTCAAGCCAGAACTACACCCCCACAAGGCACAGCAGACTGATTTAAAATCTATTTCCCCATCTTATTTCAACAAGCAATATATCATCACACGACATATTTCTGCTCAGAGGCAGTGACATTTGTGACAGCGGGTAAGATTGAATCTGAGGGGGTGATAACCTGATCTGCCTAATGATAGGCAGATTGGCAGAGTGCTGCAAAAAGCTTTCCGAGGCATGGGACGTAAATGCAGAGGCAGCGAGAGCATATATTCTATAGATTAAAAAAAATTTAGATATAAAATTGAATATTTGTCCAAATGTCAGATGCATTAATAACGCCTCACCATAGCAACAAAATATCCAGAATTTATTTCCCACCTCATTTCACTGGGGGAAGCCACTTGAGAAGTTTTAAATCATATTCAGGAGCTCACACCTCTAAACACTTCTGCTTAATTCTTTCTGTTCTCTGGTGCTTCTGAATTTCACTTTAACATTCATCCCCCTGTGTTTCATCGCCTCTACTCCGCTCCTTCATCCCTTCAGGCGATCCAAGTCTTATTTCTCTCTCCATTTAAAGGTTGCATTAGTTCAGAAGCTACCTTCTGCCCTTCGCTCTGGCTCATCTGTTTCAGCCAAGGCAATCATTTTAAAATAGGCCAGTTTGCAATAACTTTATTGAGAATAAAAAAAGATTTTCCAAAAATGGAAAACACCAGTTCAAAGATCACACACTACTGAATGGCAAACATCATAAAGGGCACTCAAAAAACAGTTTTGAACCTTTACTTGAAGCAGGACCTTTAAGTTTACTTATATAAATCTCAATAAAAAGTAACATCTACTGATGGCAGCACATGAAATAGGGTTGTCTGGGTCCTACATATATCAGCAGCTGCAGTCATTTAAAAAGCTCCGCTGCATCTTTCCTCCGTGCTACTTTAAATCAGTGTGTTTGTTTTTAGTCATCCACCCAAATTTATTTCAGGGGCTCCCCCTACTCTTTCATATCTCTCTCTCTCTCTCTCTCTCTCTCTCTCTCTCTCTCTCTCTCTCTCTCTCTCTCTCTCTCTCTCTCTCTCTCTCTCTCTTCCTTGTGTGCAGCTGACCTTTAGTACCAAACGCCCCCCCCTCCCCTTCCTCTGTTTGTATGGAATTGCTATGCTAATGTAGAAATGCTGCTAGTTTTTCTCTGTCTGGCTTCCTATCAGTGGGTTTGAGGCGGGGGAGTCCTATACCACAATCCATCCGCCTCCAAATCAAATCAAGTCTCTCCCTCGCTTTATGTTGCTTTCCCCCCCACTGCAATTCACGGCTCTCCAGCTGATCGGTGGGGGGCAAAAGATGTTGGTGACAACGCCTCTGTGTAACTTCTTTGCCTTTTATCACATCCTTGTATGCGCTTTGTTTGATCATGTGCGTGCTTGTTTGTGTGTTTATCGGCGATGGCGTTGTGGAAGCACATACGTAGCAGAATAACGTCCAATGATTTGACTGACTTTCTCTGAACCTAACCTTATCTTTCCCCGACAGCAAACTTTTGTCGACAGCACAGAAGATTCGTAGAACTTCAGATCAGAGGGTGTCAGAGAGAGGACTGACTTTGAAACGTGTTTTGACAGGATACATTTCCACCAGCGCAAATGATGGAAGAGGGGGGAAAACGGTTTTATCTAAAATTACACAACGAAAATGCCTGAACCTCAATCCCTATCCAGCATTTTGCCTCACATATCTCATGTAGGCAGTAATAATCCGATCAAATGCCCAGACTGGATTTTCATACATGTGATTGATGATTTGACCGCTTCTGTGAAGTATAATTGAATAGATTTGGGATAAATGCTGCAATAGCCACGTTGCAGAGAAACACACATGGACATATTCTCACGGAAATGTCCACTTCCTCCTTTATATACCCCAAAGTATCATAAAAAGACATTTTAAGCCAAACTCAAAGCCTAAGAAATCCCACTGATTTAATTTGAAATCTTAACAACATGCCAGGAGAAATGAAGGGAGGTTAATGATATGTAAATGAAATATGGAAAAGTGCTGCAGTGTGAAGAAGAGAATATCAATTGATTTTTTTTTTTTACAGATCTGCTCTAGTTGCTTCATGCAGTTTGAATGTGTTGGGTTAGTCGGAGCAGTCTTAATAAGTCAGGCTCTCATGCTAATTGTTGACTCTAATTTATTTAAGAGGCTCAAATGAGCACAAATAAAGCACCTGAGCACAAATAAAGCACCTGTTTTCATATCGGACTACTTTGTCGTTATAAAGCAGTTTCAATGAAAACGGTTTATAGTGGGGTTTGAAGATAGACACATTGCCTTTGAATTCTTCAATACCGTTAGCACCACTGGTGGAATGTAACTCAGTCCCATAATTAAGTAAATCCATTTTGTTATTTTAGACCTCTACTTCACTATGTTTCAGAGGGAGATATTGCACTTCTTACACCAGCACATTTATTTAACAGCTACAGTTAGTATTTTTACTGAAGTGACATTTCAAATGCAAGACTTTTACATATAATATAGTCATTTGACATACTGTTTAAGTGCAACTTTTACTTGAGTAAAGGATTTGAATACTTCCTCTTCACCACTCGTGACCACCACAAATTAAATGTTATTCCCATCTCATAAAGGGATATCTCACAAATACAACTAAAACTATATGCGTTGCATCTCAAATTGCTAAATGTAGTAAGACCCCTGATGTAGACATCAGGGGTCTTACTACATTTAGCAATTTGAGATGCTGAGCTGTGAATATTAATGCACAAGTCCTCAGGTAGTTGTCAGGGCTCAGGAAAAGGAAATGTGTTGATCTATATAAATATCTACTCTGTGTAATCCATTGGCAGGAGAAAGTCAATACAGAGGAGGGAGAATGAGAAATAGGGAACTTTCTCCACTTGACTTGAATCCCGCTAGCAGAGCCTTGTGTTTTGGCTTTGGCAGTGTTATTTGTTCTCTGTTTGACTCCTGGCACCATCCATTACGTTTTGCTTCACTTTTGTTTTATTTCTGTCTATGCCCTCATCCCAGAACCCTTTTGTACTTGTTCCATCCCCCACAGACCAACATTAGACCCCCACAAGTGCTTTGGATGGGACTCTGACGCAGCCGATGGTCACACACTGAGGACATGGGCCCCATTCCAAAACAGGCTGATGGGAAATGTTATTTTGAGTACTAAATGGAAAAAAGGAAGATATGAATGAGCCACACATATGCCATTATACTCACATGTATGGGTGCAAGGGTTACATGTTGTATCATTGCTGTCTTGCAACGCATATAGTTTTAGTTGTATTTGTCCGGGTGAGATATCCCTTTATGAGATGGGAATAACATTTAATTTGTGGTGGTCACGAGTGGTGAAGAGGAAGTATTCAAATCCTTTACTCAAGTAAAAGTTGCACTTAAACAGTATGTCAAATGACTATATTATATGTAAAAGTCTTGCATTTGAAATGTCACTTCAGTAAAAATACTAACTGTAGCTGTTAAATAAATGTGCTGGTGTAAGAAGTGCAATATCTCCCTCTGAAACATAGTGAAGTAGAGGTCTAAAATAACAAAATGGATTTACTTAATTATGGGACTGAGTTACATTCCTCCAGTGGTGCTAACGGTATTGAAGAATTCAATAGCAATGTGTCTATCTTCAAACCCCACTATAAACAGTTTTCATTGAAACTGCTTTATAACGACAAAGTAGTCCGATATGAAAACAGTTGACTCGTGTTCTGTGAAGTACAGAGTAATTAGATATTGTATCTGGAAAGAGCAGTTGCTTTATGGGTTTTTAAGTGTTATTTTTAAATGCTGGGAGCACCACAAAAAACAATTCCACTCACCTTAATTGTTCTTTGGGTGGAGGCAGACATCTCTGCAAAAATAAATCTCTCAGAACTCGAGCAAATAAAACCCAAACTTTCTGTCGGGCTAGATACTACTTGAGAACATGGTTTTTGTGACGGTAATGTTTTAACGGACCCTTTAAAGCAAGAACACACAGAGAAACAGCTTGCTTACTGTAGCTTGCTTCAGCATCTCCTCTGGTACTGATTTAATAATATGGCCTCTTTGTTACTATATGATAGATGATACAATATTACTTACGGTAAGTTGTGTCCGCTGTTCACTACGAATAAAACAATAATCATCTCTCCGAAGCAAGGGTGAGCCTCTGACAGCTCATTAATGTACCGCATAGCCATCTGTAACATTAGCTTTATAGAACTGCAGGTCCAACACCAACAGATACAGAGTGCCTCTACCAATATGCTCATAATGGCCCGAGGACGCTGTGTTTTGGCCATGTTTAGATGAGGTGCGATTGACTATTTGCGCACAGGCGTTCTAGTGAGCAACTGTGGGCATGTCTCAGTGGATTTAACGGACTTAAATGTAAATGATAGCAACTGTCTGGTCGACTGTTCTCTTAAACAAGAAATCCTAGCCAACGTGGTCTCACGCCTACTCATGAGTGTGTGCGATGAATACAATCACAGAAGGGGCACTGAGAGAATTGCAAAAATAGCCTGAGAGTGGGTGTTTCTATATTTTCCTCTCATTGTATCTGTGGCCTCCCTTCTGTTCTGTTTGTTTGTCTGGGTCTCTCAGGAGTAATATTCCTGCTCCAGTATCAGTTATTTCTTGTGGTGGTTGTAAATGTAATGCTCATAGGAGATGGGTTACTGAACCCAAATAAGTGCTTCTACTTTTTCAAAGATTGATATATATAGATCTTAATCCGGGCTTGTTGTTATGACAGCACCGGTATCATTTTTATGGCTACTAGCTGTAAGCGTGTACACAGTTTTGTGTCCATGTGTGGATGCCTCTGTGGTCCTGTGGGACTGCTCCAGCACCAGGAATGAACATCAGTCTCCATTACTCTACCCCTCTCTCCCATCCTTCATTCTTGCATTCCTCTCTCCTTCCCGCATCGCACCTAGACTCCCTCATCCTCCCCTCACATTTGTCCGTGAGGGTCTTCCTCTACAATGAAGCAAGTTGAAAAAATACTAGTTGTAGTGTCTTTATCCTTTCAAAGAGAGGCAAAAGATCTGTAGGCTTGGCCACATGTTCACAAATGCATCAATGCTAAAAGCAAAAGAGGGGGGAGAGGGGTATTGTTAGATTGAATGACAAAAAGGAACAGTGTTGTGACAGTGAGCAGCTGGTGTTTCCAAGTGTTGACGGGCTCTGTTGTGTGTGTTGTGTATGTGTGTGTGTGCGTGGGCACTTGATGGAGACAGATTGTCCTGTGATTGTTCATTTCTGAGCAGGGCTCTGCTCTTAGGGGTTATTGACGGCATCTGCGGGGGGAAAGAACAACATGACAAATGGCACTCAACCAAATGTCCCACTTCATTTCCCCCCTCAAGATATTTTCTACTGATCCAGTGCTAAGGCCTAAAACTCAGCATGTTTGTTTAATGACCAGACTTTAGACGGGTCTGAGATCACATATGAATGCTAATCTGTGGAAAGCAACCTACAGATTTGTGGGAGAAGCCGCAGTCAAATCAGCATATTTGAAAACCAAAGTTTGAGCTCAATTGGTTTGAGACCAATTGCTGCTAGTCAATGCTAGTAATGTATGTTGTCAAGTCGGTGCTTTTACTGTGCTTCCATGCTTTTTCTGTCTTTGTGGGAATAGGTGTTGTGTTTGCAAAGGGCTTGATAGCAACTACTGTGCTTGGTATGATTGGTGACATATACTGTGGCGCTTTCTAACTGTGTACAATGTGTGACCTCCAAGCTCTCACCTCCACCTGTGTTTACTGAAACCTGTAACAGGTACACATGCTGATCCAACAAATTGCCTCTGCCCCTGTGTGTGTTCGTGCGTGTTTGTGCCACAGGTCTCGGTCTATTAGTGGAGCCTCCTCTGGCCTCTCCACCAGCCCACTCAGCAGCCCACGGGTAAGTCACGACCCTCTATGTACTTTCAGACACACAAACACACACACACACTTGGCGACACACACCTGTTAACCCAGTTCTCATGTATCTAGTTGTTCATGCTAAGGGATTAGATTCATCCAACTCCTGCTGATATCATTTTATTGCTGTTTATCTTCACAAAAGGAAATAAAGATGCTCGCTACAGCTACATCGCAGAGGCTTCTGATCAATGCACAGCACAGCACATTCATTATGAAAGTGTTATCGCTGTATCTCTCCGCACATGCAATATAGTGGACTCTTCCTCTTTATTATTAGTCTGAGATATAGTTTATTTTTCCTCTCCTTAAGTTTTAATTCACAGTTCAGATCTACCTTTGCGTTTTGTGGCAGCAGGGATCCACTATGATAAGCTCCTCTTATCCGGTGTTCATTCAGACTTTACATGTGTCGATATCGTTGGATATTTCTGTTAAGTAAAACATGCTGATGAACTTCCTCGAGGGACGTCACAGCACAGCAAACTACCTTACCTTCCCCTAAAAGCTTCTTCTCTCTCTAGCCTATCTGCGTATTATCCCTGCTTTTGCTTTCTGTGGTCTGAGCTCTTTGGAAATCCAGCTCCAGGAATGCTTCAGAAAATCCAACTTTTCTTGCTCAGAGCTGGGGAGCTTGTGGTAAACTTTTCCAGCTGACTAACCTGAGAAGGATCGGGATTAGCCAGGATCCTAAAACGGGCTCCTCGCACCACACAGGTTCTGTCAGGCTGATCTGAAAGGGAAATAGATTTCTCAGACCTAGCAAAGCCTGGATTGTGCTCTCAAGGAGAGGCTCCGTGTGGGGTTATTTTCTCAGATTTGTGTCTGGAAAAAGGGGATGCATCCAAGGGAAATAGTTTATCAGTGCACCATTGTGGCTGCAATTTTACAATTACAAATCAAACTGATCAATAAACCTTACAGCAGAGATACCATAATGCTGTTCCTCCTGATATTGAGACAGAACAACCAGCCCTCACAGCTGGCCTTTTGTCTCTCACACATGTCAGTGTCCGCTTGCTTTTCTGCCAGCAGAGCCCTGTATGTTTTACATAGGTTAAATCCATCTTTTACTCTTTTTGAAAATTTATTTAATCGTGTGTAATGCTTGCTGTTCTTGTTGTTCCCATTTAATTTATGTTTTCTTTTGACATGAGTCACTTAATGGTCTAACTGCATGTTTCTTTTCTTTTCTGTCTTTTTTTTTTTGCCAATGCCTCCTTCTCTCCCGTGTATGCACACATCTTACCTGCCTCCATATTCTTTGTCTGCCTCTTCCTTCTGGATGTGTGGTTGTTTGTTTTGCTACACTTTTCTGCCTTATCTATGTGCTTGTGTGCCTGCATGTGTCCCTTTGTATTGCTTTGTTTGCTTCTCCTTCTCCACCTGCTCTGGCCCTTGGCTGCATCGTGCTGCGTGTCTTCACACTGTGTCCTCTCACTCCAGCCTGTCAGAAAGTTCTGTGTACCGCCTCAGTCCCCAGACTTGTCGCAGTCCCCTAACACAAGCCCCTGCCCATCCCCTGAGCCCGTCCCCAATCGCACAGGGCCCCGTATCTCCACCCCCAATTCACTCGCTCCAAACAGTGAGCCCCTGCCGGCAGCACTCAACAAGACGCAGACACTCCCCACCAAGCCCAAAGTTCTCCCCAAGCCCCTCCAAGCCACACGATCCAACCCGCTCCTCGAAACCTCAGATCCAGGATCTGCAGCCAAATCCGAGCCATCAAGTCCCTGCCAACTCCCATTACAGCCACCCTCTGCCTCGGTGCCCCCAACCCCTACTTCTCCTTCCTCACCGTCACCTTTTTCCCCATCCTTCATCTCCAGTGTTCCATTCCCAAATAGCCCCCAGGTACGGCGGTCCCATTTTACTACCAACCCCCAGCTCTCTGTGACCTTCAGTCCAGCGGTGCCCCTGTCGCCCATCCGGTTGCACCACTTCCACCCCGTGGTGCCGGCGCTTTCTTCATTCTCTGACCAGCAGCCCAAATCTATCCCGCTCATACAGGTTACACCTCACCCCTCCCCTCGAGGCAGCCCCCTCCCCACCCCAAAGGGCACTCCGGTGCACACTCCCAAGGACAGCCCGGCCGGGACCCCCAACCCCACGCCACCCCCCAGCCCTTCCATCGGAGGCATGCCTTGGAGGACACGCCTCAACTCCATCAAAAACAGCTTCCTGGGCTCACCACGCTTCCACCGCAGAAAACTTCAAGGTACTGACATTCCGGCACATTTCTATGGTTAAACGCTGAATTATTCCTTAAATCTAACTTTACCCACTAAAGCAATCTACTTCTTATCTTTCTCTGAGCCTTCTACTTTTTTCTGAACTTTAACCTTGCTTCCACAGTTCCCACACAAGAGGAGATGTCCAGCCTCACACCAGAGTCTTCCCCAGAGTGAGTAGATACTATACCAGCACTTTCATAACTATGCATAGCCTGTCATCCCCTCAGTCATTGGCTCAAACAGGCTGGTTTTTGATAGCGTGATGATTTGGAAAGTGTTACATCCGTGAATGTTTGATTTGTGCCTGTCGAGTTCCCTGTAATGACCTCAGGTCTGGTCTGGGCTGGAGAAGCACCAGCGTAGCAGGAGGTATTGGGTTAGTTATGAGGGAGGTAAGGTAGCCTGTGTGATGTTGTTGCGCTCCCAGGGGCCTGATAACTCAAAGTTGGCCTAGATATGCCTGTTTGGTTTGCTGGCTCTCTGGCTTGGCCATTTCCACCTGGTTGAGAAGAACATCCTGGCTGGAAGGTTTTGGAGAGATGGCTGGAAAAGACCTTCTCAGCTGGGATAGGCTTGATCATATTAAAAGACAGTCACACACCAGCTGTTTCCGGCTTCTTATTGCAGAATAATGTGCCCCTTAATGTCACTGCAAACGTAACATTATGGAAGTATTTATTTATTGAGGAGTGTTTCTCTTTGTGCTGAAGTTTGATTCTAGCAAATCCATCAGCATTTTCAAGAATCTCATAACATATTAATATGCCACAGAACCAGAGTCCATATGGCTTATTAGTGGGTGTAAGTATACTTGGGCCAGTGGTGATTTCATCTACCTTAATAACCTTTCTGGACCTACAGTTCTGTTCATAGAGGCTCAATTATCTCTACATCATACATACACACATACATACATATGCATTAACACATACCCTGTTGCACATAAGGTGAAGTTTCAGAAAACATTTCTTAGCTTATTTCCCTCAGGGTATCCTCCGTTTGCTCCTTTCCGTTTTCCCAGAGCTGCAGCGAGTGAGTGAGAGTGAGAGAGAGAGAGGAAACTCTTCACCAGCTCTTCATTTTTATGGATAGATAGATGTATGGTTTGATGGGTGGGTTTTAACAAGGAAGCAAAAGGAAGACAATAGAATATAAATGTACAGCTGACAACCTGTTTTTTTTCTTCCGGTCTTTTCCCCACAGACTTGCAAAAAAATCCTGGTTTGGTAACTTCATCAACCTGGAAAAAGAGGAGCAGATCTTCATTGTCATCAAAGACAAGCCTCTCAGCTCCATCAAGGCAGACATAGTTCAAGCCTTTCTCTCGGTACACACTCACAGTGTCTTCCTTCCTTACTTCATCTCTGCCTCTACTCCCATCAGATCCCTGCACCACAACTTTTCTCTGTAAATCTGAATATGCAGCAGTATTACCTGTGCATCTGCTGTTGCAGGACGTTGCCTTTTCTTACAGCACCGGTGATTGGCAATGCTATGCGGCAGGCTCTCTCTGAGTGTTTGCTAACATGCTTCTGATTTATGTAGCAATTCAGTAAACTGCTTGTGTTCAGTGCTTCTATTTTCTCTCTGACTGCAGACTCACTTGAGGTCAATAGAAAATCAACAGAGAGCATTGATCATTAGCATATAGATGCTTTGCCCTCTATACCGTTTATTGAGCATGTGTGTGTGTTTAAGTGTATATTTAGATGTGTAGTGAGAGAAATTGAGAGATAGTGTGAATTGTATCTTGGTGTGTGGGGTGTTTTTTATAATCAGGGTTTCCCAGCAAGCGCGGCAGAATCTGTATCAACAAACGCTCAGCAGTGGGTTGATATTCAGTGTACATAATTGAACAAAACCTACCCTCACCCCTGTTAAATTTAACAAAGTCTAAGTAAATGCAAACTCTGCCAGTGCAGGTCAATGTCAAATCTGTTTCCCCATCCCTGGAGGTAGCTCTGTTCCCCTCTGGGTTATGCAAGCTGGTATTCCAGAAAGGAGATTGGCACCTGAATCGGTGGAATTATACCTCTCGGCACACTCGTATTAATGGAATGTCAAATCCTCTCCAGCACTATGGCGAAACGTGACGATTTCAGAGCTCACCTGTTCATTGGGCATACAAATTCATTTTAGGTGGGAGAGTGCAATGTTGTTGGATGACTCAAGATTACATTAGCTTAAGTCTCCCTGGCATGCATGGCTACTCCCCGAGGCATTAATCTCCTTAGAGTTCCAACTGTGGCTCGTAGTATGTGGAGGGTATTTTAATGAGGGTGTATTCACCTTGTCGTTTACGAGGTGTGAAAAAAGTAACATCAATGCTCCCTATGTATAATCCCATTATTCACCGTTTTTTTACTACCTATTTTTCTTTTTCTTTGTCCATTTTGCCTTTACTCACTGCGCCTCTTCTTTCTCCCAGATTCCCAGTCTGAGCCACAGTGTGATCTCCCAGACCAGTTTCCGAGCAGAGTACAAGTCCACAGCCGGCCCAACAGTCTTCCAGAAGCCGGTCAAATTCCAGGTGGATATCACCTACACGGAGAGCACAGCGGCCACGAAGGAGAACGGCATCTACTCCGTCACCTTCACCCTGCTCTCAGGTCAGGACACTGTCATCTCACACCAAGCTCCTCACCCTCATTTTCTCTACCCGCTAATCCTGCATGCATTGGGCACAATGAACCAGGTTGCAGACCCAACATCTGGGAACCGCAGGTCTGTGAGCCAATGAGAAGAGAGTAGGGTCCCCAGGCATAAAAGTATGAGTGCAAATATGGCTACTTTACTTTTATGTTTAACAATTTTTCACGCAGAGAGAGAAAGTACCAATATCTTCTTTGTAAATAAAAAAAATTCAAGGCACCATGTTGAATGTAAGGTAGTTGATTCCTTCTGAATTCCTTCCTCCTTCTAATGGACAGAGAAAGGGTCATGTTCAAACCTAGGATCTTCCTGTTGTGAGATGACGGGTCACAGGCAGAGTAACATGCAGTACAGATTATGGGATCTTGAATAAACAGTATTCCATCTCATCTGTCTCACCAAAACCTAGGGAAATTTAAAGCACAAGTCACAGTCACTTTGAAAAGTATGGAAAAGTATTCCTTGCATGTCCAGTGGAATGCTGTCACACTCAAAACTAATACAATGATTATATGTTTGTATCCAGCCGACCAATAAACCAGAAGTTCTACTTTCAAATGTTAAACTCACTGCCAAAAATAATGGCTGCCTAAGGTTTTTGCAGTCCTGAATGCTTGATAAGATTTCCCCCCCAAACCTCTCTGAGTGTAAAAGATGAGGTCTGGCTATGCAAGATTACATACTAAGCAATCATGCGTGCATGCTTAGTCTTGCAGGAACACATGCATGCTCTTGCTCTCTCTCGCTCTCTTTCTCACTCACACACACATTTGAGCAGAATGGAGTGTAATAGTGGTCCCATACTGTATACAGCAGGTATACAGCAGGAACTTACAGTAACACCCCTCTCTGGCCTCCATGTATCATCTCAGGCTCTCTGCAGCTTCTCCAGCTCACATTTCACATGTCACACTATGCACACCCTTACTTTTTCTTCTCTTAATTAATCTGCCTGCCTAAAGTCTGCCTTTGTGCTGCTACCTGTAGATTGTTATGCAACAAATATGTCCTGTCCGTGTGGCTGTGTTTAGGTCCCAGTCGGCGCTTTAAGCGAGTAGTGGAGACGATTCAGAGCCAGTTGTTAAGCACGCATGACCAGCCAGGGGTCCAACAGCTGTCTGGTGAGTAGGAACTCCTCCTTTCAAAAGAAAAATATTTCAAAATCTTATCCAAAACCTCTCCACCCTTACCCCCACCGCCTCATCCGCCCATCCGCCCATCCCACCCCCACACGAACCACTCACCGCTGAAGCTAAGCTAAATCCTGCCTTCCTCTTCCCCCGTGCTTGAAATCCCTGAGCCGCTCTCCGGTTCTCAAAACGGCTTCCTTTGCATGCCCGCGCCTCGCTGCCATGAAAGGGTGGGAGTTGCTCTCAAGCACCGACTGCGGGTCAAATGTTGTCTCGTTGGCCTGGCAGTGAAGATTAGAGTGGAGGTAGGGTAAGCTGATTTGCATTCTGTTACTCCTACTTCCAAGACTGATCGTCGGAGCTTGTCACCATGGCAACACCACTGCACCTCAACGCACTCCCACAATGCACTGCACCGCACTGTGACACCACACCTGCTTTCTCTCTGTCTCTCTCTCTCTCTGGGTACTTGTACAATAGGACCTCCTCCACCTGTTTTCCCTTGTCCACCAGCCTCTTTTGGCGCCTCCAAAGGCACCAAGGAGAGATAAAAACCTCTGACGGGCGACCTCAATCCCCACCTAACCGTTCACCTGTGAACTTTGAGACGTTATTTAAATATTCCTCCATCGTCTCATGAGTTGTGGGGTTGATGTTGAGGCACTGGACCTGTATAAGTCCATTGTTTCCCCAGTGTGGCTACATCCTTTTCGCTCAGCACACAGTCTGGAAGACAAAAAGGAAAAGAAGAGAGAAATAGGGACCCCCACTCCTCCCCGTCTGCTCTTAGCATGTCCTTCCTCATGAATCATTGCTCTGTTTGAGTGTCTCAGTCGTCATCGTCTTGACAACAGCTCCACTTGCTGGTCACATGGGGAGACGCCACCAGCCTGAAATACACAGTTTTTATCAGGAGGTGTGCTGAGTTCTTGGGATGTCAATTTCATCTCATGCGTGAATCATAAAAGCGATGTCTCTATGTTTGTGTCTTTAACCTTTTAAATCCATTTCCAATTCCATGTTGGACCTTTTTGAACAGACACCTTGCCATCATACAGCTTTTGCTCTGTTACCATAAGTTGCGAGTGTGAGCTGTGTCCTTGCACTGTGGCTTTTAGGCAATATGTCTCTCACTGGCACTGAGCAATGAACAGCAGTCATCACAGCTGTTGTGATTATCTTACCTCACTAGGTTTACCAATTACTTCTGATAGTTCATGTTTAGGCTTATTAACAGACTGAAGGTTGAAATTAGAATAAATTATATTACATTAGGTTCAAACGACTGCGGAGTTTTTTTTCCCACAGCAGATATGTACTATGTATAATATGAGAACCATTTATCAATAGAGGATACTAAGGATATGACAAAAAAACATAAATAATGATACGCTGTCTAAATTAATTTCATGCCCTTACACCATCAGAGTATCGCTCATCGTAATATAAATCTTAAAACAGGTCAACGTGTACTTATCAGTAATTGAAAAATGTGTTAAACTCAATTTCCTCCACCTCCCTACTTGTGACCTCCTAACACACTTTGTGCGCTACCTGACCACAGGGCCTTTGCAGAAGGTCACTGGCTGTAATTAAGAATTAAATTGGCTTTGCATACCAATGTGTGTCAAACAAAAGGCTTCATCAAGTCTTGGTCATTATGTCCCCTAATCACCCTTAACAGAAGCATACCTGGGAGCCCAGCTTAGGAAGACAATAGGAGGGCGTGGAACAATAAAAGGAGTGTAGCATACTTTAGGACTGCAGAGCAGAACCATTCATTTAGAGGTCACTGTCTCCGATTTATGGAGCAGCCGAGATCATTAAGATTCATGAGTTTTCCTGCCATTTTTGGAAATGTGCAGATTTGGGCGGAGTGAAGTGTGTATATGGGGAAAGTATGCACACATGAGAAGGGAAAGAGGGAACATTTCAGAGAAGTTGGCTGCAACCATTTTCCAGCAGGATAATGGAGCAGGCGAAGCCAACTGTGGCACATTCGCGCCTCTACACACAGACACACACACACACACACACATGGGCAACACACAAACACATTCACGATTTAGATGAAGTTTGCCGAATTGCTGCAGTCTTAACACTGGCAGCATGTGCATATTGTCAGGGAAATTCCACTTTCCAACAGTCTTTTAGTGCAGATACACAGACGTTTTGTCGTCTGCGCAGCAGCCCTGCCCGATGCTGTCACTGTTCATTTGTCGGCCCAAAGGACTCTATTGTGCAAATGCATCTTCTGCCACCTATTCACATAAGTTTGTGACTGAGAGTTTTCATAGTTGCGCTGTGCAATGGCCCTTAACAAAAAGAACTCTGACTCTTTATTTGCTCCATTTCTCATGTTTTGTGTCCTTCCCACTTTACCTGCAGTGGGGCCCTGCAGAAAGAGCGAGTGCATTTAGCTGAAGATCATTTGCATGCATACTCTATGACGCACACACACACAAAAAACACAAACTCAGCAGTAACAGTTAGAAAGATATAAACTTGTGTTATTTAGCATATTCACCCATTTTATTCAGCACCCAGCATGAGCTGGACTTTTTCTTACTTCAAAGAGTTGGCACAATGATAATGTGGCCACCCGGCGTGTTTGATGTCTTTGTCCAGGTTTAATCGTTAGCTACAGTGTAAAACTCTGAACTGAAGTGTAGAAATGTGTTGATCAAAGGTTGTCTCTTTCCTCCAAACATTACTGTGTTAGATGCACTTCTCTTACAGTGGCCACAAGGCAGACAGCCTCAACATCAGTGTTATAATGAAGCCTGCGAAATCTCCACAAACAATTAGGTTTAGCAAAAGGAGAGGAGACACAGACTCATTATCCTTCAAGGGCAACGTTGCCTTGAGACATTGTCCACCTTCCATCATCTGCCCGGCTTCTGGCTGTCCCAAACTGCTTGGGCACCGACTCACACAGATGACACGCCCCGCTTCCTCTTTCTGCATCGCACAGTTTACCCGTTGAAGAAGCTTCCTGTAGTATCAGGCTACAGAAGCCGATGCTGACTGTCAGCGCCCCTATTTGCTTTAATTTCTAGTGTGAGATTGAATGGCTCTTGTGTGTTTTCATGGGTTGTGCTGTTACATGTGCATGGTTAACGTCCTGACGTCCTCTCTGTGTCTGTCAGTCCTCCTCGCCTCTGCTTGTTCTGTCTTACGTGTAGCCTCGTCTCTGTCCTGTGAACATCATTGTTCATTAGTTTGTTTGTTCTCTTTCTTCTCTCTTTTCCCTTTTTTTCCTCTTTTTTCCCCCCCCGTCTGTGTACCTAGGCAGCCCATTGAGTAACTTCTTTGACGTAATAAACCAACTTTTTTCAGACGAGAAGAACGGACAGGTGCCCTACCCGTCTGGCACGCCCACCAAGCACTGCCCCTCGCCCATTCACGTCCGGAGGCACGAGCCAGAAAATAATGACACCAAATGCCCCGCCGCGGGCCGAGACAGAGTCAAGTTGTCGGTGGCATCTTTGGGGACACAGGAGGAGTCTTAGATCGAGAGGCTGTGTAGTCGAGCCAGTGCTAAAACCCATCCCAGTATCACTATAAACCAGTGGCACAGAGAGAAAATATTTGTACATAACTAGGTGTACATAATAAGTTGTGTACATTCTTTTTGTATAAAACTACTTTATATAGATAGAAATATATTAAGAGAATCAAAGTAATATTTTATAAACAGCATACAGCACCTACATGACAAACACACACACCAGTCCTTCCACTTCCTTTTTCATTATCCGTTAGCATCCACCATCATCATCCCCCCCTCTACCTCAACCATCTAATCGTCTATGACCTTTGCTCTGATAACCTGTGTGATGACCTGACTTGTTTCTGATACCAGGAATTATCCAGAAAACCTATTAAGCCCCGCCTCCAGCACCCTGCTCTGTTCGCCTTCCCTCGACCACCCTTCCACCCCCCCGAGCATGCCGATAGAGATGGACGTTTGTTGACGGAGGACGGTTTTTTAGAGGTGCGCTGAAAAGGGTGGGGGGTTACCATGGAAACAGACCCCTTCACGCCGACTTCTACCTTCATCTCCCTCTGCGCCCCTTCTCCACCTCTGGCAGCCATCAGTAGAAGTAGATGAAAATACCTTTTGTGTTCCCCCCATTTTAGGAACACGCAGACACACACATGTGCACAACTAATCCCAATGAAACAAAAAACCGCACACTCCCCGAACCAAGCCGCCCCTTTCCTTTCAAGGAGTATTCATCATTATGGAAACAAGTATTTTACAAAAAGACACGACACACACAAAACATGTACATGCTTACATGCACAGGTCCAGTTTGCACAGAAAACTCTGGGATGTATTAACAAGAACATGAAAAACGACAAAAAGAAGACGGACTGATTCTGAAGAGGAGAGAAGGGGGAGGTGTTTTGTAGAACGCCCAAAACGGCCGACGCGGATGCTTGGTGGATTGTATTTGTTTGCTTTTTAATGTACTTACTTTGTGAAAAACTGGGTTTAAAATACTGACTTTATTAGACTTAATACTATTGCTGCAAATGAACTGGAATTGTGATTTCAGAGAGGAGCTGGGTGTGAGCAGAACAGGGCAGAGGGGGAGATGATATGATTATTTGGGGTAGAGGGGCGGGACGAGGGTGGGTATTTGGGTATTTAAAATGAATGATCTATTCTGTTGTACAGACTGATATCATTTCTTATGTATAAAAAAATGAAATGTCTAGTTGTGACACTATGTTTAGATACCATAGGGTCAGGTTGCTAAACCTGCGCCTGCCACATACTGTAATTTTAAATTATTCTGTGTATTTTTGTTACATGATCATTTATGTCCTTGTTTGATTGAACTAATTATGATCAACACATTCCTGTTTGTGTTATTTGCAGCACTTTGTCTTTGGTTTTCCATTTATACCTCTCTCTTAGCCTCACTTACCAGCAGTAGAAGTAGAGGAACAAAAAAATGATGACGTGACAAATGCAATTGTGGATATTTTTGTATTTCTGTCCTTATTTATTCACGTTTCTCCATCACACTGTTTGATTTCCTAATTTATTATAACTTGACTATTTATATGAACAAAGCTGTTAGGTCAGTTGAATGTTATTTATTACCCTCTTGTGTGTTCGTAAATGGGGCAACATTTGAAGAAAAAAAAAACTTTTCTTTAGTTTTGGTCTACATTTAACAGAATTATGTGAACATCGAGTAACAAATTCTCTTTTCCCCTGACCTCTCTGTAGAGGGAAAGAGAACTTTTGGGAACTCTTGAAAAAAAAACATTTACCAGTAATTTAAGAATGTAGACTTAGCCTCTTTTTGGAGAGGGAATATGCTCTTCTATTGATATTTGTCAGTTTCATATTATTGTGCGTGTAGGCTGGGCCTGAAGAGAAGGACTCTACAGATCCCAATCTACTTCTTCTCTTTGTAAATATACAGACAACCCGTGGGGGTTGATTGTCTTCTCAACCATGCTGGAGATTCCTGCTCTATGCTTTTAGTCTGTAGTGCTGTGTGCATGTCAAACATGAGCTTTTCTTTGCATGGCTTTAGTGTTCATGTTCCATGCCAAACTCACTCCTTCTCTCAGCCTTCATCGATTCTCTCTCCACAAAATTACCTTTTAACGTTTTAAATCTCCCCTCTATCCCCTAATTCTTACCCCCTCTGCTTTTATTTCTGGCCTTCTTTTTTATTGTTCCTTCAATCCCGCTAATCTTTCCCTACCTCCTCCTCTTATTTTGAGCACAAAGTTTTGAACGATGCTTCCTTTACTCTGTACCTCTCCCTGGAAGGCTGGGATGTCTGCTCTCTCTACCTGGTGGTAGAAGAGACACAGTGAGGGGATATCAGTACACAAACACAAAGCAATACCCTATCGTTCACTTTCCTTTCTGTTTTTTTAAATGGGAAGCTAGCAGCACCAAGGACATCTGATGATTCTGAGGACCAGAGCGGTCTTTTGACAGAGCAGGAACAAAACTGACTGATGTAATCCCCATATAAAATAACTGTGAGCATCTACAGTGCTGAAACAAATAAACTCATTAAGTTATGCTGTGTTTGTTTTCCTTCTTTGTACATGTATGGGTGTATATAAGTGCGGACCTAGAGTAAATGTCCGTTGTGTAAACCATAGGGGTATGGTTTTTTAATAATAAAAAATATGAAGTGCTACAAAGCAACCAAATTTCAGCTAAACTCAAAAACAAGTGTTGATGTATGCAGACAATCGTTTCAAAGTTGTTGTATAAGACGCATCTTACAATCTTGCCAAAACAAATTAAACTCACCAAGCTGTCTTCCCACAAAGCAACGTCTGAGTTGCGGTGAAGTACAGAAGTGTGTGCACGTTGTACGCAACTAGAGATGCAATGATTGCAATTTTCTTGGCTGATTTCGACTTCTGAAACGGACCCGGAAAATATATTCAGCCGTCCTGAAGACAGTGTAAACTGTCAAAACATTGAAATGTTATCCTTTTACTTTGTTCTTGTCTTCTATAATGGTTATTTACATAAAACACACAATTCAAATGAGTGTGATTTTATTTATTTGCTTGGATTCAAAAACAAGCTTGACATTAGTAGTAGTCTTTAGTAGATTACAAGCTGCTTGGTGCTAGTGTAAAAATCTTGAAGTGGTCATATTTCCCTCTCTTATATCAATGTTATATTGCTGTGAAAACAACAGCTTTATTTATTCAAGTTTAATGCCAAAAGCTACATTTTACAAGAGATTCCAAATGAACACATTGTGATAGCGTTATAATTTACCTTTGCCTGAAAAGTCATTTTTACTGCTGACTTTTTATGCTATATGACTTTTTAATGTTACGAAAAAATTATCGACCTTTTAATAATTACATTTGTAAATACATTTTAATATATTACGAATGTGCTCATGATGACTTTCATAATAAGTGTTACCAAATGTGTTTAATTTCATCTTTTGTTATTGCACATATTTTGATGTAGTATGATGTAGATCTGTGCCGTTGCAAGTCCGAGTTGTCCTGGACTTCAGGTAAATCTACACAAACCCACACAACAGATAGCAGTGCAATATTTTGAATAGTATGCACCAGTGAAACTGACCAAACTTGTTTCCCAGGTTTATTACAATTTTCAGCATTAAAACAGACAATGTATTCCAAATCCCATGTTGGATTCTGCTGCTGTACCTGTA
This sequence comes from Myoxocephalus aenaeus, assembly GCA_038501785.1. Taxonomy (NCBI): domain Eukaryota; kingdom Metazoa; phylum Chordata; class Actinopteri; order Perciformes; family Cottidae; genus Myoxocephalus; species Myoxocephalus aenaeus. The sequence continues at coordinate 6,558,033 of JBAMJR010000350.1, read as the reverse complement.
AAGAAGCATTAAACCTCAGCATACATGAGCTTAATCAACTGTTAGAGTGTACCTGGAAAAACAGCTACACAAAAGCAACTTTTCATCAATAATATTAATAATTTGCTTGGATTAAAAACAAAATAAAAAGGGAACACCCCGTTAAATACTCTCACATCTTTTTCTCTCATTAAATAGAAAATGTCCATCCCACTCTTTAGTAAGTGTTTTGTTTCGTCGGTAATACCTTTTAAAAAATAAAAACATAAAAAATACATAAAAAGTACATTTGTTAATCCAAAGTTTACATCAATGCTGGAGGCACCAAGTTTACCTCTGCACTCCCACTCTGCATTATCAGTCTGAACAGGACAAAGCCAAAAGTCCAGCATGGCTGCCTCACTTGATTCAGTCGTTCATCCCATTCCTCCAAAGCAATTGTTTATTTTGCCAGTTTTGTCCAGTAGAGGGCAGCAGTGTTTCATAATTCAGAGTTCCCACCTGTTACGTCCATCTGTTGCTTCTCTTTTAAGCTTCCAGAGCCTTGGAAAAAAACATCACAGTGTCCACTTTTCTTCTTCATAAACATGTTGTACACTGCAATAAATTCAAGATGGAGTGGCTGGCACAACAATTTAAATGCTGAATTGTCCACAGAGCAGAGTAACTGCTGCCGAATAACTCACTGATCACTGTCAAATCACTGTGGAAGTTGCTTGTCACCAGAGATAGTATCAAGTGTCACTAAGAAAACATCTGCACTCAAACCATTTAAACAGCGTCTTTAACATCTGATCAGTGATGAGATGAAACTTCAACGCCAACTGCCACATTCTTATTTCTGTCTTCTTTCCTCAGACTCGGGAGGTGACGCAGAGAGAGCGTAGTCGTTGAGCCAGGGTGACCTCCAGCTCCTCTAGAGGTGATTCTCCCCGGCTGTGAAGCAGCGTAGAAGTGTTGTTCCCTTGTCGGGCCGCGGGGGGGCCCAGCAGCAGGCTCCTGAAGCCCTCTCTCTCCAGTAGAGCAGGCATCTGCTGTAAGAAGTAGCCTTCACAGAATGAGCTCAGCTCCAATGAACCATGGGCCTGGGGAAAGAGAGGACACAGTTATAGATGTAAAGTGTCAACAATACTGCTTTCCAATGTAGAATTTAGGAAATTAATCATGTAACATGGTTTTTTGTGACGTAAATTGGATGTGAAATTAGAATCCTCTCACTTATTAAACTGAAGAATTTAACAAAAGAGCAAATATCTGCTCTATAATAAAGTACTCTTCTAATAGTTCACGTAACATCTCAAAATGATCCAAACGTCTCAGTGTGCGTATCACCTTGGCTGTTTTGTAGACGCTGACTGCATTATCCAGATTGATGAGCCGCGAGCAGATGAGTTCACAGTGTCTCTGTAGCACCCCCAGCTGGAACAGACTAGCAGCTGACAACAACTGCCGGAGAAATCACAAACAAATGTCTTAAATTTGATACACTAACATACAAAAAAAATAAAAATAACTTGGATACAGCAGTAAAGGACAACCAGCGTATTTATAAAGACATAGAGACACACATAAACACTGATTATGAATATTCACCAGTCTCCTAAACCAGGATGAAATCATACAATTTGTCAGTAAAACTACTCAGTAGATGGTATTGTATCTGTTTAGCGATTCTCACCTCCAGCAAATCAGGCACAATGGTTCTCAGTGACTCTGTTCCTCCACAGTACAGGTATGACATCATCATCTGCAGAGAGGTCAAAGGTCTTGTTTAGAAAAAAAGTCAGTCCCATAGTTGAACTAAATAATGTACATGTTTTGTCATATGCAGTACATCTCAGTTTGTCTCCAGTTTATTCCATCAATATTGATTGTGTACTTTGGGTAGTATTCTTGAAAATCAGGAAATAAAGAGTATATTTGTTACCTGGAAAATGTTGTACTTGATGCCACTGATCTCAATCTCCTTGTTGTGGCTTCCATCTGATCCACAGCATGCCAGCAGAGACTTGAATCTAAAAGAAAGCAAGTATCCGTGTCAAACCCCTCTAGGATTTTAAATGCTCACTGTATGTATCATGCTGTCCAGTGGGAACTTGTCTGGACTCACCTGTCAGAAGCTGTGATCAGCAGGACTCTGTGGCCATAGAACGGCTTCCCGTCCACCACAAACGTCACGTCTGACATCTCCTGGTTATTCAGGAAATGAGGGTCTGTAGGAAAACATACCAGTACCTCCTTACAACTCCATTCCCAAGATAACTTTTTAGTGACAAGGAAACCTGTCTGACCACTGGTCCAATATTACACTGGCACATATTAAGGAAACCAGAGCTTTGTTCGGTCTTGAATGCGGATGCATCCTGATTGTGTCTAGATCCTCTGCTGTGTCTAGGTTGAGCTGCCCAATTGTGAAAAGATTTTGCCTTTTCACTCACATGGTACTATATCTTTGGAAAACCTTTTTTATGACTTACTCATTTGCAGTTGTGCATACAGCCAGAGAAAAGGATTGCCTTGGCTGGTTGATACCTTGGATTTCAAAACCTTGTCCGATGTGTTTGGCATCAGCTTAACCCACGTCTGTGGGACGTTTGTAATGCCAAACCCACACATTATAGAATCGGCTAAGCAATCCCTGAATGCAGTCAGATATTTATTTGCATTTACAGAAAACTCAATATGAGGTTGTAGTTATTGAGTGTGCAGAACATTATGGTGCAAACAAATCTCTAATTTAAAGCTGTGCACTGGTACTTGGATCAATTAAGATGCTGAGTATATACAGGGCTTTTCACATTGTTTTGGTCAATTCTATCTAAAAGTGTTTGCATAACGCAACCTCCTTTCAGAATTATAGAGTTGAAAGGATTTCTTAATTAGTAGTTAATCAAAGGAAAATGTATCTGCAACTATTTGATTAAGCCTTGAAGTACATTTTTAAACAAAAATGCCAGCTACTCAATTGTGAGAAATTACTGCCTCTTTTCATCATATGTGATAGTAAACTGACTACATTTTAGGAAATTGTGACAGGTGGGGATATTTCACGTTTTTGTGATATTTTATAGAAAAAACAATACTCAACAGATTAGTTAATGAAAGATGAAAAAAATGTCAACATAAAGCTATCATTGTCATCTGCTCTGAACACTGAGCTATGTGTGTTCATATACACATACAGTAAGAACCATAGTTTTCTTACCCAACTGTGCTGAAAGAGTTGCCTTCATCCCAGGGATGGCTGGAAGAGGTGCTGGACCAAAACAGTGACTAAAGATAGTCGCCAACTGTTGTAGAATGGCATCATTCTGGAGGAAAGGAGAGAAAAAACAAGGAGAAGGGGATTACATCACACATCTTAACTAAATGTCTTGCTGATATCATAACGCCAAGACACTCTGGGTTTTGATGCTACCTTGGTGGTACGTAGGATGTTGAACATCAGGGGCAGGCCGATGATGACCAGCTCCTCGCAGTAGTCCTCTTCTTTGATCGTGGTGAACTCTCTGAGGAGTGAGAGGGTGACTCCTGCCCTGGACTGCTGCTGGGCACAACGCAGAGATTCCAGCCACACATGTAGTTTCCATGGTACACCTAGGTCAAAAGAAAAATAAATGTTGTTTGGTTTTCAAGGTAAGTCACAATTTGAACAGTAAGACAATCCTCTTCCTGACATCTGATAGGTACCCATAGCTCGTAGCTCCACGGTGACATCCAGGTAGCCATGTTCCGCACTGTAGTAGCTGGCCTCCTGCAGAGCCTTCATCCTGGCCTTGCAGAGCCTTGCTATGCCCACCTCTGGCAGGGCCCCGGGGCCAGAGGAAGGGGTCGGGAGAGGGGAAAGAGGGAGGAAAGGGCAGATACTGGTCTCGTCACCCTCCACCCCCTCAGCTAAGATCTCCTCCAGAGACAGGACATCCTCTTTGACTTGCTGGGGCTGAGTCAGTAGCTTTCTCAGCACGTTTCTGACAAGATAAATAGGAGGAAGAAGTGGGAAAGAAAGAGGACAAGGAGGGAAGGACAGAGAGAAACATTAATATATGTCCAAACTGGACCACATACATCCATTTATGTGACCCTGTACCCTCCTCTCTGATTACATAATCTGTCACCCTCACAGTGGAATGTGAAGTGTTGAGTCTACATTGTGTTCACACGTACACGCAGTGAACAGGTGGAGAGGTTTATGCTTCCAGTTGGTGTTTAGAGACAGATGGACTCTGAATAGAAGGAGGCCCTGAATTCACGTTTTTTATACTCGGAAACTAGCAAGGTCTGCCATTTCACCACATGCTAAAAGGGATGAATCTCTCCTCAAAGCACAAATGCAGACTTGGGTCAACTATGACAGCGTGCTGACTGAGTTAACGTTACTTTCTTTTGTCAGAGCATTCTAGCAGCATCTGTCGACAACATGATCAGATTGAGACACACATACCTGTGTCCATGTGCGGCAGCATGACTGAAGCAGTTCATGTCTTCATAGAGGGAGGACGTAAGGTCATTTCCACCGTGGGTCTTCGATAAGGGGTCTGCACCTCGCGCCAGGAGCAAACTAACCATCTCATAGTTTCCTGGGAAGCATATAAACAAGTCAATTACATACCGATTTACATCCTAAACACATTTAAATGGGATATATTTTACCAGTACCACCCACAAATGTCTTTGCTGTTTGCAAAGACATTTGTGATGATCATCTATTCTACCGTACTTGTGTATTTTTCCCACTGGTGCAGTCTACTTTGTATTTTTGAATAGTTAACATATCACCCCACAATTGTTCACATATTTTATGATTTCATTTTGAGTGTTTGTGTTTTTTTATTGGTTATTTTCTAATTCATTAGAGCACTTTATACTCTAGATGTCTTCTTTCTGGCTTTAATGCACTTACTGTTGCAACAATTGCATTTCACCACAGGGACAAATTAAGTTTTATTATACTTTATTTTGCATTTTCAAACAAACAAACGCATTCATATGAGGCACTATTTACACACTGTCATTTCTCTTTTACTACAGCTATGTGTGGCTTTTATTTGATCCCACAGAGGAATGCTGCCCAGAGGCTTCTAAACAACCACAGGCAGCACTCCTTAGCTCTCGCTTTGCCTTCATTTTGCCTCTCATTTCCTTGTTCCTCTAGCCAACGCGTCATTCACAACTCAATCCTGTGCTTCTGTTGGTCATCTTTATGAAAACTAGCACACTACAAGATTGGTTACTTATAATTGTTGTAAAAATAAGTTTAAGATAAGAGTTATTATTAGTTGTTTGGCAGAACATTACAACATTCATTCATCTCTGCATGTTTCCCTTCTGCCAACTTTTAGTAGTAAGTAGTAATTTACCCACCATAAATGAGAACATCACACAGTCTGACAATACACAAACATCAGCTGTGCCTTGTGTGTACATGTGCTTTTATGTGTGCATGCCTGTGTTTGCCCACCTGCTGCTGAAGCCAGCTGCAACGGGGTGTCTGCTGTACTCTCCTGCCCATTGCGGACTGCGGCCCCCTCAACGTTGGCCCCTGCATCCAACAGGAGCTGGAGATACACACCACATCTGTTATACTGTGCACTGTTTGACATCCTATAACACATTTAAGGCCTGGCCTCTAACCTCACATTTGTCACTCAACTTTGGAACGTATAGCATCACATCCGCAGTTAGCTGTGGACTGTGTAGCACAACCTGCATTCCATGTGCCTATTTAGCAGGTTAATTCCCCTGAGTTAAAAGTACACCATTCATGCCGCATGTCAAATTCAAGGTTCACACACTAGCTACATCTGGTTACGGCTGCTACATCTGGTTGCGGCTACTACATGTGTGCGTATGTTTCCAACCTGCACGACGGAGATGTGTCCATGCAGCACAGCGAAGGTGAGGGCCGCCCAGTGTCGACTATCGGGATGCACAGAAGGGTGCTTTGGGGAGCACGGTGGAACCTGGCAGCACACGACAAATGGGTGTTACACACCAACATCAAGACCATACTCTCACATGTAGAAGTTTACTCAACATGCAACATTTAAATAAATGTGTACATATGTTGACATTGTTGAAGCATATTTACCGGCAAGTCAAGGTTGGCCCCGGCATCGATCAACATCTGGACTAAGGCCTCGTCTCCAGCTGCGCATGCATACATCAGCGGGGTCATGCCCTGAGTGACGAACAGCAAGGAGAGCAATGGACACATGAAAAAGGAGAAACAATTACATGAAGTGCTGCCTAAATACGAACTATGAATACATATGGATAATGTTGCAATATTCCCTTCAACACACATCATACATAAAAAGAGTTATGTTCAGACAGATGTTCAGTACCTGGTCGTCCATGCTGTTGACCCCATCTGGTCCCAGCAAACCAATAGCTTGGCCAATGAGGTCTGTGCGTCCACAGTTTAGCATCCGAAAACCCAAGTCCAGGTGGAACTTGTCTGTGGCGGCTTTGGAGTCCAGACGCTTGAAGGAGCTAAAGCAACATTCAGGCCTGATGGAGACAGACATAAAGAAAGAATAAGATAATAAAACAACCAGTTCACCTTCAATTTATGAGCGGTACCTAGCAGAGTCTGAGAAAACGCACTAAAACAGATTAAACAGACATTGAGAGCTACACGTTTTAACCATGTGGCTCATTGTACATTATTATCTGATGATTTTCTTGAATCATTCACTTCATTAAAAGAGGCTATTTAGCCGCGTTACAGTAAGCGGACAGTAATTGCTAATGTCTTAGCAATTAAGTTTTCTTTCTTTTCAACTAACTATAATGACCTCATAAACATACAAGGGAGACATGACACTTGTCAGGAACAGTAAACGTAGGTTGTCTGAAGGCATTGTTAAAGTTTACTGTATATTCATTTTTTTATTACAGATACTCAGACATAGTGCTGCTGCTTTCCAGTAGAGATCCAGATCCAGTCTACAAATCAAGCAGTGCAACCCTTGTGAGTTTGTGTGTGTGTCATTTACTTCAGCTGTCTTGGTTCACAGTCCAGTCCTGGGAGGAGGAGCCTGGCAGTTTGTCTGACATCATCACTATCCACCAATAGACTCTTGCGATGCTCAGCATGAACTATGGCCACTCTCATCCACTCCATCAGAGGTGGCAGCAACAGGAATGGCCTGTAAAAAGAAAATATAAATAATTACACCTCCACCTCCATTTGGTACAAAAAAAACTGCATTCAACTATAATGTATGAGGAGAACGCAGCAATGTCGGTGTGGAAGTTGTCTTAACTTGTGATTCAGTCATGTTGAGAGGGAACTCATAAACTGTCTACGATCAGATGACTTATATATGACTGGCAGTACTTCCCCATACCCTGACCAGTACACATTGAGTCACATGCCCCCCCCCCCACACACACACACACACACACACTAGGACACAACAGAGCACCTCGCCTCTACTTATCACACACATTTGCCAGCTTTTACACACCATATAAAGTTGTCTTTCTTCGTAAAGTCATCATACATGCAAGCAGACACATTGAAAAACAGATGTATATTTATGTATATGACTAATCAGGGTTGGTTGCCAGGTGATGCAGTTAAACAGCTGCTTTCCTTGTCTGTGAGATGTGATGAGAGATGATAACAGAACTGTGACTTTAGTTGTGCTGTTTGATAAACAAAATACTGCAGTGTCTTCTGAATAATCAGCCTATTTTTAAACCAGCTTTTCCTAGGGAAGATAAATAAAGGTTCAGCCCTCTGGCATTGCTATAGAGGATTTATAGGAAAGAGAGAACCAAGTGAAATAAAAAAGACGAGGAAAGGATTAAAATAGAAATGACAATATTGACCTGATCATGAGGGAACAAGACACAATTAAATTATTTGCAGAGAAGCAGTGGCGTAAAAGAAGAAAATGTGTGAATGTCATCTGGCTTGTTTGATTGCTCTCTTATTCTTTCTCTCTTTCTTGATGATCATCCTCATCTTTCAACTTATCTTTTAAAAAAACTTTAGAAACCACTGATGATACGGCTATCTGCAACGCCACAACGGTATTAATCTTGTCTTTTCTTTTACCATATGTGCCTGTGAACAATGACCCGTTATTGTTGCTTTGCTTTTGATCCTATGGAGCCTCAGTCAGTGTGTTAATGAGTGTTTGAACACTGCCTCTGTGTTACCATGAGATACTAAGCAGCCTTTCTCCTGCTGTGGTGTTATTCTTAGCGGTGGCTTCACCTTTGTTCTCAGGAAATGCAAACACTCCAATGCATATCATGAATACAGATGGAGGCAAAAGCATGAGTAGTATACGAGCATACAGTCCTACTGCGCCTGCTATAGGTATTGTAGTTACTGTTAATGGTCATTGGGACCCCTGCAGTGCCATTTATTCTCCTCTCTGTGTTTACTTCAAGGAGCTTCCTGCGGTTCTTTATAGAACAGCTCCTTCTGCTCTCTCTCATTCATCAGTGCTTTGTTAATAATGTATATTGTCACTTTACTAAAGTGGATCTTCTCCGTTGTATCTGAAGGTTTCAGAATGTGGATGTCAGACTTTTGAATACCTCACTCAATGTAACATTTAAATGAATTTAACAACATTATAATAACCAAAATATGTGAAGATTTTTTAACATCACAAATTAAAGTTTTTCATAACTGGATGGCTGTGGTTGGTTCCAACTGTGGTTGTACAATGGTCTGTGTTAGTTGACCTTTAATAACTGCATTGCAGATATGACTGCATTATAATTAAAGGCTTAAAATAACTTTAAATGTGAATCTAGGACTTTTTCAGACAATTAGGAGCCTGCAGATACCCTGTTTCCCTGTTTCTGTCTATTTTATCTTCTAGCTATTGTGTCAGATGTTGTTTCAGTACTTTATCAGTCAGTGATCACTCAGGAAGAGGGACCCAGCAGTGAGTCAGGCGTGACAGCTAACAAGCAGACAAGGGACTGATGGGATGGAGGAGAAGTAGGAGGGAGATGTTAAATGGGTCTGATAGGTGCATATAAGGAGGATTTGAGTGTTTGGGAAACGGCTGGGAGGCTAGTGGGGTATGTCACAAGGAAGAGGGGGGTTGGTTGGCAGTTTGGAGATGTGCTGCATGTGTAGAGTGAGAAGAAAGTCCTGTTTCTGGGGTGAGGAGGGGCAGCTGGCTTGGGAATCAATGGTATACTCCCATTAATGGGAAAAAAATTGGACTGTGTGTGTCTATTTCCTTTGTGTGCATTTGTGTTTGTGTCTCTGTCTGTCTTCCTGAATGCCACAAGGCATCCACCCAACTTTTGTATTGCATGCATGTTTCAAAGCATGCATGCTGCACACACACTACTCCAGAACGAAAACAGCAATCAACCGTATCAAGCTTTTAACACTTAGTGCTTATTGATCCATCAGAGAGATTTCCCCTGCCTTTTACTTCATCAATCAGCATTTCACAGCCTGTGTTGTAGTGAGAAAATATATAACAATTCTAATCCCTGCATAATAACCAAGTTGCTTCCTTTCATGGCCAGAAATACTGTTGTTTTTTGTGTGTGTGTGTGTGTGTGTGTGCGTGCGCGTGTGTGCGTGTGCGCGTGTGGTAGACATAGGGGATACACAAAGATGTGCATCAACACAAAACAGCTGAAGCCATGTGTATATACACCTTCGCCAGAAGCCAACGACTGCATCCAGATGGAGTATGTCTCTGTACTGACACCCACGCAGCTCTAGCCTCTCTCCCACGAGTCATCCCTCCTTCTTTCTTCAAACCCTCTATCTGAACTGGTCCCCCCCCTACACCTCCCATCTGACCCTCGTGTCTGGGTTATGCCCCTCAGCCTGAAACACAAACTTCAGCTTCGTCTGAGAGTCGGTGCAACATCAAAGCTGAGCCTCCTGTTAACACTGAAACTAGATAGCTCTTCTGGCTAGCCCGCTGACCCGGCATGCTAAGGCTACACACTGAGAACAGCGGGATTTAGACACACACACGCACACACAAACTCTCCCACACATGTTCACACACATTTAAACGTTAGCTCTGAATCATGGCGCCATTTTCTCCATCACCTGGTTGGTCATAAAATGACAGTCAGCTCAAATTGTGGTCAGGTGTGTATTAACTCTTACCTGTCCAACATGAAAAGCAAAGGCTTTTCTCCCCAGGTGGCAACACCACACATGCTACACTTGCCCCATATGTCCAATGTGTCCTATACCCCGAAGCCACTGTGATTGGTTTCATGTTTAAGAAACTGAAATCAGGCCTTCAAGCAGACCCCATCATGCGGTGCAGAGGGTCAAGGTGAACCACTGATCTAGAGTCAGATTACGCTCATAAAGGCTCCATAAAAGGGGGGGATGTAACGTTTTCTGATGAATCTGTGGTTATGAGCTCCATTGGCTACTTCTTATCGCAGTAACACATCTACCCATTAGTGCTCCCTTTCATCCGCTGAAGGATGTAGAAGGGTTGGGGTGGTCTGTTCAGCAGAGTTTGGAAATGCTGGTTTTGGGTGGAGAGACTGGTGATTCCACCATTAAATAGATTGGTTAATGACTTTCAGCACTAATAAAAGTTATTTTTCTGTGGCTTAAAGAGAAGTGTGTGAATGCAGAACTAAGTAGACACAGACACTAGTGTTTGCCGTGTCACACTTAACGCAGCCCAACACTCCAATACAACATGATCTGTAACAGCCACAAGTAAGCACCAGGTCTTAAGGATGATAACAAAAAGGGCGTCTTGAGGATTCTGCCATAAGGCTCTCACCAGGCTCCCTATAATGTTTGATGATGTGGCCCACACACATTTGGTGGTTTTGGATTTCCACCAAAGATTTTATACAGCTTTCAATAGAGGGTGAGCCACAGAGATTAAGAGGCCCATTGTAGGAGAGCAATCTGTATCATTACCAGGCACCCACATAGTAATCACTAGCAGGTTTGCACTGCTCTCCTCTACCACCTGAGTCTGTCGTGCGTTTACCGACACTACACACAGTCACATAGAGAAGAAGCATGTAGGCAACTCAGAAGATGTCTAGAAAGAAAAACAGAAAGTCGCAGATGTTTCAAAGTATACAGTGCAACAGGATGCTAAATCAGTTAATCCTGCACACATAAAGCAGGCTGATATACACCCAACATTAAAAACGCCTGACGACTTGGAAGAAACCGCCAGGATAGTGAAAAGAGGGGTGTATATTTGCTGTTCTGTTCTCTTTGATGCTAACGAGGAGCCCACCTTTGCTCACTCACGCTGTGTCTGTTCATTATTAAATGTATAGGAGCCAGCTGGCTCTGAGTGTATACATGTGTGTATGAATGTGTGTGTGTGTGTGTGTGTGTGTGTGTGTGTGTGTGTGTGTGTGTGTGTGTGTGTGTGTGTGTGTGTGTGTGTGTAAGATATGTGGCTGATTTCATCACAAAAACCTTTACAGATGTACGGTGATCTCGCAGATGTTACGTAATCATCATAACCCAACAATAACAAAGACATGAATTTCTAGCGGTTAAAACATTAATTGTGGAAGAAATGTCAAACAATTTCCCAAAGCAAACTGAAACACACACTTAAGTGGGAGCTGCATCCCATTTGTATGCTTGAGTGCTACCTTTAGACAGGCCTCCCTATATCCGTTTGAAAATGTAATTAACCTTTACACAGAAGAGCACTTTCCCCTGACATTTTTAACATATGGTTACTCTGGAACACATACATGCGTGTGTCTTTTTTCTGGGAGAACAGAGTCCAGATGTTTGGGCAGACTCCAAGTACTTTTCTCTCACACACAAGTTAAACTAATAATCTTACCGTAACTGACTTATCTCGCACATTGATTTGACCTGCAGCTGAATACCACCATTACTAGTGATAACATGTTGTTATGCAGCAGCCAAATATTTCATCAGTTAATGTCAGCGGGAAAGAGAAATGACTGTTCACTGTTACTTCTTGTTATCTGTTGAAACCCAACAACATGAAACCATTGGGTAGCACTTTATAATAACTACACATTTAGCATTAGTAAAGCACAAATAAACACTTAATTCATCATTTATAAAGCATTGTTCCAACATGAACACTCATTAGTAACCCATTAGTATGCGATTCATAAACAGTTATAAATGTTTCATTCTTGATAAATAAGCTTGACTATTATGCATTTCTATTAATCAAGAATGAAACATTTATAACTGTGTTTATGAATTGCATACTAATGAGTTACTAATGAGTGTTTATGTTGGAACAATGCTTTATTCATGCTTTACTAATGCTAAATAGTGTGTAGTTATTATACAGTGCTACCAACCATTGGAATAAAATATAAATGTGATACTACTCTGCATGCAGGCTGTTTAAATATTGTCAACCAGTTGTCTCAGGACTGAAAAAAAGACAAGAATGACCATAATTGTTCCCCAAAGGCAACCCAAAGAAGATCTGAGGAGACCCTAACAGAATTACAGACCATTAGCACCTTTTGAAAATCCCTTAAATCACCAGTCTTCAGGCTAATTTACACTCTAAAGGTGCGATGAACCCTTCTATCAGACTAACATTAACACCTGGAGTCTCCTCCTCACCTGTAATTAACAGTTCAATGAGCAGACGGCAATGGAATCAGGAAAGGTTTAGAAAGAAAGGTGGCCTGTGAAAAGCTGTTCACTTGATTAAAACCTGTTTGTTAATTTCTGAGGCTGGATGTTTGTAATCTAATGAAGCAAATGCAATCCTGTCTAATTTCAGATGTGATCAGGAAATCAAAGCATACAATGCATGAAAGGAAAATCAAGAATACTATCAAACCTATTTTCTGAGGGTGTATCAACAAAAATAAATAAGTGACTAAGATTAGATCGGTCACTTCACTGCCTGTGATACACTTTGGAGAGCATCTAAACCGCTCTTGTCCGGACATGCATGACTCCCACCTCTCCTTGCTGAGTGCCATGCGTGGGGGATCTAAATTGGGATTCTCCATGGACTCCATTTGTGGGCAGCGCAGGAAGTAGTAAAGGGTGTGGAGGGCGTCCGGCGACCAGGACACGGGCTGCTGGTGACGGGCGTGGCGTGCTGGACTCAGTCCCGGGCGCACTGAGCTCAGGCGCTGCATGTGGTGCATTGCACGTGACACCAAGTCACCTGGAACAAAGGAAATAAGAGAAACATGGGAGTTTAATAGTTTAGCAGTTATTTGTTCCAATAAATAAATACGACGCTTGTTCATTTCATTTACTTAGTTCTTCTTAATACAGTATCAAATAACACTGGAATGTGGGCCAAATGGCACATAAAAAAACTAAAACTATAACAAGAGTTCTTAGTGCTCAGTATAAACCCTGTGGGCTCCTAATCCAACTGGATTTCCCCTTTTCTTAAACCACTTACATTTAACCCTCCTTTACTGTCATTACTCTCGCTCCATGTCTCTAGTGGTATTTGCCATTAGCAGCGTCGTTATCAGCCAGACGGCCAGTCTAAACAGTCATCTTTAATCATTGAAGGAGTTAATGGGCTAACAGACAGTTGACCACAGGCTCTAATGAACCGTTCAACTGTTTCTCTATTGACGTATTTCAATCACTCCACTCAGCCTGGAAAGGTGGGAGTCAGTCAAAAAACAAGATCTGTGCTGACGTCTTAAATTTGTCTCGTCCACCACTTGTGTGAGAACACTGTTGTGCCAAGATAAAGACGTAATAAATATGTAGCTTATCAGAGGATTCATCCACCCACACAGTGAGCTAAGTGGACAACCACGTACACTTGGATGAAGGCCAATTCAGATTACTGGATGTACAGTCTCATATATGAGGAATTTAGCAACCAAAGAAATTAATCGATGCACAAAGCACAAAAAAAAGAGGGCGTAGGGCTGCAAGGAGTAGAGCTTGTAGATAACATTGGTTGTCATAGCAGGAGCATGGTGGCGAGACAAAATATCAGTTGTCACAGGGAGGGGATGTGGAGGGAGGGAGGCCAGGTTGAACTTGAGATCATGTAACGCTCATTTAACATAATTACCCCTGGGTTCATTTCTAACCAGATTACCGTGAGTGAGAGGCTGCCAGGGGCCCACGGCTGGTGAGTCCAGCAGTGTGAGTGTGTATACGTGTGTGTGTTGATATTAAAGGGTTTGGGGTACTTCAAGGGGGGTGACTTTGGAGCAGCTTTCCCAAAACAGACCCCACTTCAAATTGAAGGGCCTCCTTTGTGTTAACCACCACCAGCAGTCCCACCAGGAGGTCTCCTAGGAATTCTTGCCCAAGATGGAGAGCCTCTCTCTGGCTTTCCAGTCCATATTGTGCCCCAAGGTTAAACTACGCTCCAGGGGTCAGAAGGATATGAAATCCTTCATTCTTAGATTACAGCTTATATTGGAGGCTGGAAGTATAACATGCCTGCTTTTTAAATACATAGTGACTAAATACGCCTCTTAGGTCAAAGTTGCAAGATAATTCAATGTTTTAAATAATAAGATAATTAGAAGATGTTGACTGTACTGTATTCAGTATAAATCCACAAATGTTTGTCAGGACTCTTTGTGACCCCAGATTGATAATTGGCTTTACAGGCTTTAAGCACAAAGCTCATACAATTTGGGTTAGCCTGATCCTGATCTTTAATATTTCCCTTACTTAACCGGATGGTCATGTACTCATAGTTTCCCATATCTGGTGGAGGCCACCACAGAGCTGAAAATGAAACATTCAAACTTGTACGAACACAACTTTTAGAGCCAGTCTATTGCTTGCACTAGATTTCCAAAAATGTTGGACATTAAGCTGACATGTCCAGTACCCTGCCATCTATTATCCATCATCTTGATGTATGCTGTGTGTTCCTGTGTCTGGCCAAGTCCAGTCTGGAGATCCAACTGGACTGAGTAGCTTAGCACAGATGCTCCTGTGTCTGCCTGGTCTCTTGGGCTCAGATCAGAGTGCCAAACCCTCTGTGTTTTTGTTGTGTGTATGGGTATCGGGAACACATGCCTGTGCGTGTGTGTGCGTGTGTGTGCGTGTGTGTGTGTGTGTGTGTGTGTGTGTGTGTGTGTGTGTGTGTGTGTGTGTGTATGTGTGTGTGTGTGTGTGTGTGTGTGTGGGTGTGTGTGTGTGTGTGTGTGTGTGTGTGTGTTTGTGTAGGTGCGGATGAAGGATGCCAGCCCTGCCCAGAACAGCCCAGCTTCACACCACCAGAGCAATGTGCCACAAAGAGACCACTGAGCAAGTGAGAGAAATAGTGTGCCTGTGTTTGAGAGTGTGTGTGCACTTTCTTAAAGCCTCACTAACGACGGCCGTGTATGAACGTGGCCTTGTACCGGAGGAACAAATGGCAGAGTGTTAGCTCATTTGGAGGAGGAAACTTCTCACTCCCACCAACACTAATCTTGAGCCCTCCTCCTCTCGCCCTGCACTGACAGCCTAACTCTTCACCACTCCACCTTTCCATCATTTCCCTTGCCCCCCTAACCCTCCACACAACCCTGCTTTTGAAAATATGCACTCCATCCTTAAGCTTAATCCCCCACCTCCTACCTTTCTCACCTCCTTCTCTACACTCTCTTTTTCTCTCTTTTTAATGATCTGATTCCAGCTCTCCATCATCTGCCAATTCCAGCAGAGCCTCCAGTTTAAACAAACTGGAGACGTACAGTAGAGTACAGTATGAGTGTGTGCATGTGTGTCTGCATGCTGCTCTGTTTACCAACCATGTGTATGAAACATGGTCATCTAGAACTGGCAATATTTATCCAATCATTCAAACTGCGATGGCAGGTCCCTCACCTCTCAACAGATTTACACGAGACCCAATGTATGTATAGGACTGAAAAATTGGATCAGAGATGTGATTGAAAGGGCGATTTTGCCACCAGACTTGAGGTATTTGCCCCATAAAAGACGTGAAAATGTCCAAGTGCAATAACCTGCAATAAACTCACTACTGTGTTAATGTACCAAATAAAATATATCTACTGGACAAAATTCAAACCAAAGTTTTGAAAAGAAAATCTTTCTCAGTAAAACGAATGGAGAAAGTCTTTGACTAACTTGACTGGCTTCAGATTAAGAGCCACCAGATAGTTTGTGTTCACAATGATGGACACTGACCAGGGGCAGACAAAAAGCAATCAGATGCATTATCACTTTACTCTCCAGAGCTCCATGTGTAGATGAACTATTTCTTGGCACACATGAGATGACTTTCACAATAAGGCCCACACTGGGGCTTATCACACGCTGGAGCTTATCACAAGCCTTTTTGGCCGAAGAAAGTGTTCCTGTCTTCCAGAGCCAGTGTGGGAATAACAAGGTATGTTAAGAAAGTGTTCAGAACAGAGTATTGTTTTTTTAAATATGACAATTAGTTTATTATTTCTGGGAAGATTCACTTGTCTGTAATAACAAGAATGTTTTATAGCTTCACTGTTTATGATTGTTAAAAGAGCTCAGAGGAATTTAACAAATTAAACATGACATTTGAAAAAGAATGCTAATATTAAGTAGATCCAGGACCACACACTAATCAGAGCTACGTGCACTCACTGAGTTCAGAAATGCTGCCCACACAGGTAGCCAGCAGGGACTGTTCCAGCGTCCTCAGCTCAAGCTGGGCATAGGCATCTTCCCTGCTGTCCACTGACGTCTGCTGGTTCTCTGTGTAGGGACTGAAATGTGCCGGGAGAGACAAAACCCCTACGGAGACAAAAACAGAGAGGAAGGCGTTCATGATTAATATGATAAGTGTGTGAGAGTCAACATAACTTCAGCAACATCCATCCACACTGCTTCTGCAGAAGTCCCAAAACAATTGCCAGTGGTATTGACGTAGTGTATTTGTAATCCTGGTAACGTGTAACCCACACCGCTGAGGGCAAATAAACACACAAGGGAACATGAGCCCTGCTCTGAAAACGTTCAGGAACATAAACAGAGTGCACAGTGACATCAGGCTAATACAAACAAAACAAATGCACACCGCATCTGAAGCAGGCCGAGGCCTCACAGTGAGGAATACCAAGACGGACTGAGATCACGTTCAAAATGATGCGTTACTGCAGATAAGCATAATACAACGTATACATATACAACACATACTGTACATGATAGATGCATACTCGCATATTTGCAGATAATCAAAACTCTGAAGAAATTAATCATTCATTAATTGCATTTAATTTCTTAAACTGCACTGCAACTTTTATTCTATTTTTTAGCTTTTATTGTTTTACTGAATGTTTTGCATGTTTAAATGAATGTTCTTGATTGTTTTTAAATCTTTTTTTCTTTTGCATTATGTTTTGATGCTTAATGGTTTTAAGCAAAGGACTTTGAATTGACTAGTTGTGGAAATGAGGCGAATATTAGGAGAGTTACAGACTAGCAGATACATGATGAAAGCTTAAAGATAGAACACTTATGTGGGTTCATATTTAAACATTTAGGATGTCATCAAGCAACAACAGAGTGCTGAAAGTTAAAATAGATAGAAAGAAAATGGCCTATTAGTATCTCTTTGCTGGCTGTTAGCTCCCACACTCTCGTCATTAGCTTTGTCTGTTAGCTACTGTGCAGCTTGTCAATCCGGGTGAACAAGGTTAGCCGCCCAAAGGTTAACCTTTACTTTGGCTTCAGTAGCAAAAGAAAGCTCTCTGCCAAGCCAGAGGAAATGAGTGGGTGATGTCTGTGGATAGAGAGGAGAAAGGGAAAAGAAGAAAAATGATCTGGTCAGGTTTGTGATTTACTTTCAAAGCCTAAGGAAAAACGCCTCATCTCTAAGTCTCGCTACTCTCCCAAAGGGGGAAAGATGGGCTGCCATCCCTAAAATGACATTCCCATGTGCTTCCGGCAACCGGTGTCCTCTTTTGGAATCAGAGGATTGTTGAAAGCAAAAAACCCTGATGTGTAAAAATTTCATTTCACTCTAAAGTCTCTTCTCAGCATACCATGACACAAGAGACTGAACTGAGAGAAAAAAAGAGCAGACTGAATCTAGGCAAAGGATAAAAAACAGTGGTTCACCAATAAACCTTTTCATAGAATACACTCGTCTTGTCTATACATCTTTCTGCACTGTTGATTGTGGGAGATATGGCTAAACGTGCTTATAGTATGCAGTCTCCCAGGTATGCATCAAAGGTATGCCCAGACTTTGACGACCTTTACATTCAGATCGCACGTATCCACAAAGCTCAGAAGCAGAGGATATATTTTTGAGTGACAATATGAAATGCTATAGAAGCAGTAACTGTGATATCAGCACTTTTTGGATACTAAATGTTTTGTTGCAATATGTGAGTTGGATGTACAGTATGTTTCAGTGAGTGAATGTGTGGTAACACCTGAGTTATCTGTCTGAACTAGTAAGCAGCACAGACAAAGTTGCAACTGGTGTCAACTAGGCATGGACACAAGCACACATCGTATTTCACATAAAAGGAGAAGTAATCTATGAGACAGGTACAGGATTAAATCACATGTGCTGGATATGAACATCATGCAGTCTGTATAACCGGCTGAAATCAAATGCTCTCTATCAGACAATAAGAGGGAAACATTGCATGTTGCATGTTAGTGTTGGAGGTACAGGACATTTAATATGTTGACTTCCTCACTAAGAAAGCCTAGCAGAGAAGGAAAAAGTCCCGTCAACTGTGGTGCTTCTCGGGCTGTCCCCGGCCAAAGAAAGTCTTAGTCGACTACTACTTGCACCAGCTTGTGACTAATGGATTAGTTGATTTAATCAACAGATCTGTCAAAAGAGTCACACAAAAACACCACTTTAAATCTGGTGTTCACCAGAGTTGTGCTCATTAAGTTCTTGGAAATAAGTCATTCAGTATGAAAAAAAAACAAACAGACTAAAGAAGTCTGAGCTGACCAAGAGCAACATTTAGTTAGTTGACTAATCGACTAAGTGAATAATAATGTATACATAAATGAAAAAAACATTTAAAGTATCATCTATCCCTCCCCCTCCCTCTGGTACTTTCTATGCACCATCTGACTTGTATAATATGTGCTGAGTCTCCGTTCCGACACAATGGAAACGGCTGAGTCCAGCAGAGTAGCAGTGCTACAAAGAACGTGTGCGTCAGACAACCTCCATACACAAGCTTTAACACACCCATGTTCACTCATACAAGCAAAAACATACCCATACACACACGCTTGTGCATATAAAGTAGGTTTGAACCTCTTTCATGTATCACTTCAGGTGTTTAGATAATTATGATGAGGGCTTTGCCTTTGCAACTTGTTTATCATTCCTAAAAATGACATTGAGCATATATAAACGTGGAGCTCTAACATTTTTACAATACTTTGTGTGAATCTTTCCCCACCCACCAGTAATCTCTCAAGGCCTTGGAAGGCTGGACGTGTTTCATAGTGACGGCTGCATGTGCGAGAGACCGAACATTATTGTGTTAACTTTTCCACGTTCTACTCCCCTGAACTGACTCACTGAGTGTACATCACCATGTTTTACGACCACTAAAACTACAGCGGGCCCCATGACAGAGTAGAAGGTGTTGGTACTGTATGGTACGTGTAATGTGAATACCTCATTCAGAAATGGCTTGATTCCAACTCATGTCAGAGACTCATGCCTCCGGAGGTGTAAGAGCCATTCTGAGAGATACCGTCTCATTAATGTGGGTGAGGGTGTGGGGAAAGAACTGATGCTTGGCAGGTGTGCGCAAGATTGCGTGTCTATGGGAGTGAGCAATGGTGTGCAAAGGAACATCTGACTCCCTGGAGTGCATGTGATTGAAGACTGTAAGTAGCATCTGTATTAACGTCACACTGACGTTACTCCAGTCTTCAAACTCAACCTATTTGTATAAATATATTAAATGGTTCAAAATAGAAACATAATAATACCTGGACGACCAATTAAACCAGTATAATTATGAACCGTTACAGACTTAAAAAGGCCTTCAGTCCTTTTCCTTCTGGTAATGAAGTAAGCCAATTCAAAAACATCACACTTTAAATTCTTTACAAAACCAAACAGGCGCTGATATGAATGGATTGGGAAGTTGCATGTACGTTTACAGATTAATCTTTCGCCTATATTTAGCACGCCTAAAATAGATATGTCTTGAACAAAAGCTAAATGTTTTGAAATGTTAATATAGTTTTAATTGATTCTGCCATATTTGTTCAAAGCTATGGCAAATATTCACCCACCACCACACGCTCAGCAGTTCCCACAGTCCCACCCCGTTGCTTGCTTCACCGCTGAACCCCCAGCCTGCGTCATTGGGCCTGATGGAGGTCTGCAAGCCAACCCGGGCCGGTCCCCGCCACCACCACTAATATCACGAGCACCAGCAGCAGCTCCAGCACTACATGCATCATTTTTCTTTGGCACTGCGAGAGGCTTAGGATAAGACAGAGAGGAGGGGATGAGAGTAGAAGCAGAGAGGAGGAGAGGGACTGAGGTTGTAGAGCTTTGGTGGAAGATGAATGAGTCATGCAGAGGAGGGGTATAGCTGAGGAGGAACTTGGAGCGGGAGAAAAAGCAATATCTAAGACTGTGAAAAGGGTGAGGAGGGGGAAGACAAGTGGCACAATGGATTCTTTCTTTCGCGGCCGTTACGGTTCCATTTCTGAGTTTGACCCTGCAAATGTCATGAGGGAATCACAGCTACAAATCACAGCTGAAACGTACCACAAAGCCTGCGGCGGTCCCCAGACCATCCAAACTATCTCTCAAAACCATTACGGCTCCTCCTCGCTCAGCCAAGATATCCCTCACCGTGCTGCGGGCCAGACTGCCATCACAAGGTCAGAAAAACTCCTTTCTATTACGCCGGAAGGTTATGAAACTTTGCCCAGCGGCGCCGTCACTCTCACTTAGGCGCTGTAATGAGTCATATCACGTTCATAATATTGACGTCAAATCAAATTTCAATCTATTGTCAGGAAATCATAAATACTTTGAACAGCGACTTTCTAAAACAATGTGCCAGCAAACACTTTGAACTGAACACGCCGCTGCCTTTCCCACAAGCCTCGACTCACATTCTTTGTTGCTCTTGTGATATCTCGTGTTATCTCCCAATGTCAAAATTTTTTCTACTTTACTCTAATTTTGTGTTGTTGTTTTTTGCACACATGCTTGGTAGCTGCATTAGGGTAGAACATATCTAGGCTTTGGAGGACATTACTGATTCACATGCCGACCTTTTCAGCAAATATTTGGAAGATGTTTGGGCTTCACCTTCAATAACCGGCCAGAAAAAAATAGCGAAACCCGACACATTTTGAATCTGCTTATGACCATTTTGTTCACTATGCCAAGCTTTCGTGAGTAAATATCATAACCATTTTAAATCAGTAACATTTCACTCAAAAGGTCACTTCATGTTTGACTTTATCTGTAGAAAATAGCATTCCTACTTGAGAAGGATAAAGAAAACCGAACAATTGTGTGACTATGATGCATCCAAAAATATTTTGTAATAAGTTAGTTTATATTGCAACTAGCACATAACAATATAACAACTTTCATTTCTGTTTCCACCAGCTCAGCCTTGATAAAACTGCATTCTTGGACCATAATTGGTCTGTGTGCGGATATGTTTTGTCTACCGTAGAGTGTGTGAAAGACAGAAGGACATGATCAGCTTTGCTCCTGCTGTATGATCTCGGTTAGCTGAGAGGAAAAACTCAGTCACACACACACACACAAACACACACAAGGCAGTGAGCACCTGCTTTGTCTCTATTAACAGCCTCTTCATTCATTACAGGGTGGATGGATCAGCAAGTCAGGGAAAGGGGGCTTCAAAGACACTTCCCCTGCCCAGGAGGAAGCTCTGATTCTGGGCCAGGAGGCTACACGCTCCCTGTGCGGAGGCTGGAGGGTGGACAGTCACACAATAGTACAGTGTTTGGCAGAGTGGTTATTAGGTGTGTATCACCCCACAGTATCCTGCTCTCCTCTGTCTTTCAGAGAGTGTGTCTCTGAAGACCCACGCATGCTTGTGCTTTATTTCATGTAAGTGAAAAACCAAAGGCCAGATGTGATCCTTCACTCACGAGCCCAACCTTTTGTTTTCCACACTTAAAACCACCAAAACACCTGTTTTTTACACATCCAACCACACACACACACACACACACACACACACACACACACACACACACACACACACACACACACACACACACACACACCTCACTGTTTCTTAAAGATTCTGTGCAACACACAGGTCTTCTGTTGGAAGCACTGAGCATGTTTTTCTGAGAGAATAACAGTGAGATTGATGAATGAACTTTATTGTATGTCTCTCTGAGTTTCAGCATACAGGGTTAAAAATATCCACATGTTTGCTTGCTCTGGTGGACCCTCATCCCGCTCCTTATCTTAACAGCATTCAAGTGGGACAGAGGAGCATTTAGAAACTTAAAGTAGTCTATTAGTAATTTGGCTAAAAATAATCATTAGTTTGACATGTTAGCATATAAGCATGTCTTTCAAAATGCAAACTACCGATGTGGATTTGAGGGCAGACAGAGAAGCATTCATGAACTGAAGCTGCTAACAGAACACTCGACCTTTCACTTGACTATTCATGTGAGCGATTAGAGATGTTTCTGAATAAAAAAAAGGCATCACAATGACTGATCTCACTCACACAATCACAGACTCACACACGCCTGTTCGAGCCTGATAAAATACCAGACCGAGATAGACAAGAGTTGTGGGGTCTGGTCGACGTCCCCTGACACCTCTGGTGACCCTCGGCTGCAAGGGGTCACGGGTCAGAGGTGGCGCTCAGCTGGGGCTAAAAGAGGAAGTAACCTTATCAGCTGTGTAAAATGGGGCTTCCCTAAGTCACTGAGTAAGAACACCCACACACATCATTAATCACTGCAAGACCCAAGCTAAGATGGAAAGATAGGAAAGTTTCTATCTTTGGTGAATGTGAAGAAACACACGTAGAGTTAAAAAGGATTTCTTGTGCCTGATCTGCCTGCTGTTCTCAGACTTTTGTTGTAATCCAGCATGAAGCTTTTGGCTTGTAAAGATGAACCACAAAAAAGGTTAAAACTAAGATTGAAAGATTTGAAAGTGTGAAATTTAGTTCCTGCCCGTATAAGCTTTTAGTAATAATTCTGGATGAGTCCACTGTTAGAAGTCTTCCTGAAATCCCAGAGTGCAAAGCCACAAATATTACATCTAATTCTCCACACTGGGTATGCTGAATCTTCAAAAGAAGTAGGCTGTCTGTGTTCAGAAACTCTGACATGATATTGCAAATATTACACATACATATTAAAGAATATGATGCTGTACAATCCAGCAAGATGGAATAAACATCTAGTATCAATGGTCTTGAGAAGATCTGAGGAGCTAAAACTCATGCAAATAGGCCACATTAAAATCCAACTGAAATTACATTTAGTCTTTTTTTTTTTTTAGTAAAAAATAATGCCAACATGTGTTTTACATATATTGTAATATATATGTAATTAATTATAAAAAAAGGAAGACATATCAGAAATGGTCTTTTTCTCTCAAGCCAGTTTGATTGACAGGAGCTGGCACGTAGTGGGAATAGAGAAATTACCACACCAGCATCTTACCAGACCAAGTGACATTTGCACGTACATTTACATGCATGTTTGATGTGCAGCAGCTGAGCAGCTAATTAACTGTCCAGCCTGCAAAACGTTAGCAACGCACTTCACCCGGGTGGATGTTTGTTTGTTTATACGGTTGCTCGTGCAACAACTTAAGGACAAGACGTGTGTTCATGTTTGTGAGTTCGATAAGAAGGAGACTTTAGCAGGAAAACTAATGAGGTCTCCATACGCAGGCCGATACCTCATGGTATCCCTATTTAAATTCAGTTGGCTTCAAAGTGGTTCTAAACAGTGCAACTGTTGAGCTGTAAATGTGGTCTGCAAAAACATGCATACCACCACCCCGGAAAATAGACACACACACACACACACACACACACACACACACACACACACACACACACACACACACACACACACACACACACACACACACACACACACACACACACACACAGAGCTTTGGTTTCCCACAGCCCTGAAAAAGTATCGCCATAAGCTCCTCTATACAACTAACCCTAATCCTAAACATGACTTCAGCGTTCTCCCCCCTATCCTCCCCCCTCCTTAACTCTCCCTCTTTCTCTCTCTAATCATGTTTTATACTTTACATTCCGGGCCAACTGTGGTGCCTGTGGCTATCTAGTCTCGTTGAACATTCCCCCGTTTCCATATGTGACGCCACTTCACATAATGTGCAAAGGGACAGTATAGCTCCATTATTGGACGACTTGGGTTTATAGGTTTCACTGGCTTATTGTACACCACTGGAGCTGGAAATACAATACACTGTATATGGAGGCTGATTTTGTTTCCTTTATGACACAGGGCAACGGATATTACACACAGCCAACACGTCCACATAAACATAACCTCTAATCCGCACTCTCATAATCAATCTATTGCTTTTGAGATGAGGTCACCATTGAAAGGACTGCCAAGAGGGTAAGTGTTTGAAAAAGAAAAGAAATAGGCAAGATATAATGGTGGCAATACATGCACTTCGGTTTGGAGAACAATTCTCATTGTACAATTTTATAAACCGGTCACTGTGACCATAGTAAAGACGGGACCTTATTGGCTGAAACAGATCAAGGGCTGGGTGTTTTTTTTGCCCGTTTTAAAAAGAAACAGTTAACCTCCCTTTTAAGAACAAGCTGCCCTCTATTCAGTTTTCCGACAAGTAACACTATGGGCAGTAGGTTGGTCAAAGAGGCACAAAGTGTGTATGTGAGTGTGCGTTTGCACTAATTGCTCCCATTCTGTCTGTGTGATCAGCTCATTTTCTCTCAATTAGACCCTCAAGAGAGCGAGAACAGAGAGCCAGTCAGTTTGGATGGCAGACAACATGTTCATTGAGGAAAGGCCCAAACCTGAACTCTAGATCGCTGCCGCCGTCGTCAGTAACACACACACACACACACACACACACACACACACACACACACACACATACACATCAGTAAATCACGGTACTCAAGACTCAGTTGGAGGTTCATATTCTTTTCAGAAGAGGAAACTACAGTTAAAATTCCACTGGCCAGTTGGCTGTGTGAATCTCTCAAATGCTGTGATGGATGTTTAAAACCACTCACCATCAAATAAACATGAACTCTGGCTACATTTGGTGTTAGCCAGATGTGAAGTCTTTCCATTATGGAATTAAATCGTTTGAGCCTTGAACTTATAATTAATAACAAAAAAAACAGAGCAACCTCTTAACATATTTGTCCCCTTGCCAGTCTGCAAGTAAAGGTTTGAAAATGGGCAGGGATTGAACAATAGTTGTGTGAAAATGCAATGATCCAGCAGGACCAATTCACACTAGAGCTTCATCTGGTCCCCATTTTCATAGTCACACACTCAAGTTTTGCCAGTTTGCATCCCTTGCATGTAAACTCCAAGTAAAGTAGCTGAAAAAGCATTGTTTTAGTGACATCATGCAACTTCCCAACGGGGCTTATCAGCTTTATGATTATTTTCTGAAAGACCATAACTTGCAGATTAATCACAACTTGCATTTGTTTCATTAGTTCCGTCATTGTTATAAACGTTCACCTTTAAAAATAGAGAAATACTGAAATAACCTCAGTCAGAAATAACCTGTGTCGCACTTCTGTGTCGCACACAGACGCATGTGGTGCTGATTCATTATCACTTCAGGCATAACATCCTTATAAGGCTCATTTCTGTGACTCGCTGAGTACTTATTAGATTGATTCTTTCTCTCCTCCCTAATTATTCTCTTACACGCTAAATTAAGCATTCACACGTTAGCTCAGATTTTTATTCACACACATTCGGAGTGCCATGCCGGGCCTCTCACACCAGAGTGACTTCCCCAGGCAGACACAGGTACCGTTCAGTTTAAAAACGCTTCCTGCAGCAGCGTGGTTCTCACAATCCAACGGGAGGTTTTGATAGAGGGTCTTAGGAGTTTGATGTTTCAAAGAACTGGATCCAAATTCCCCCGTGTAAATCTAAAGCAGCTTTCTGCTGATTAACATTCCATGTTGGGCTGGGTCATGACGCAGAACAGGGTGAGTCAAAGGAGAGGAAAAAAACTGCATCGGTCAGGGGCTGGTGGAAGTATTTTACGATTAGGACTGGAGGTTCACTCACTCTTTCAGTCACTCCTTTCATTCTTTCTCCTACTCTCTCTTTCAAACTTAATCTTTGGATTGGGTTTCACAGCAGAGTGGAAAAGGCTCAGGAAAGGAAAGGCCAACCACTTTCTGGGCAGCCACACAGACAAGTGTGTTGTACAGTATGTGTGTGTCTCTGTGCGTGCTAAGGTGTGGCTTATACTTGCATCAACGACAGACAGTGGTAGAATAAGTATGCAGGTCCTTTCTTATGTTAATAGTTTGACCACACAAAAATACTCCATTATAAGTCAAAGTCAAACATGCAAAACTATACTTCCGTAAATGTACTTTACGTACTTTGTACTTTAACTCGCAAGAGTACTCATTAAAAAAGGCTGGCTCCTGTCAGTGCTGTATTCTGGCATATTATACTATTGGATTATTACTATCATTACTATCATTATTGTTATTATTATTGTAGCATTTTAATGTTGAAGTTGATCAAGTGGCACTCACTGCTTTATACACTGTTGGCTAGTTCTCTAACATATATGTTTTCTATGTACCTCAATATTGAATCTTAAGTGAATGCACTATGTTACTTTCCATTAGTGGCTATAGATATCTTAGTTTAAGTGAGTAAAACCTGCACAGTCAGCGCAATAAACAAGAGAGGCTACATGTACTTCTATAGACAGAAAACTATTTGTATAGAGCACTGTTGCATTAACCCTCTTCCTACTATCATGCACCAATAAAGACTGCATTAAGAAAGAACCACCACACACACTACATCCCATTATAACCTGCCATGGATAAGATAAATAGAGAGGATGAGTATGCATTATTTCATGGGCATCTCAGCAGCATTTTACAGCAGCGGGCAGTGAACAGAGAAGAGCTTTGTTCAAAAGGCCCGCAGCTCTTTTGTCTGCAGTAATGAGTAGGGTTGGTCCATTTACAGCCGCCTGACTCGACTATTGTCCGTGCCATTGTTGACAACAACTGTCCTCACAGAAAGCCTGAAGAGAGGGCAGAGTTTGATGCTCGGACGGGATGCACATCGGTCGTAACTTCGGCCGGTTAGAGTGGGCAGGGTACCTCATGCAATTAGTCAGGGAATCAATGCCACTGTTGGAACATGTGTAAGAGCGACACCCTGACAGTAAATCAATGGACCACCCAACCTCAGACACACATGATGACATTCTGATTCATGTGCCCAGTGCAGACACGTTCATATTAGCCCAGGATCAAATAATGGTATGCACCAGGCATCTAAATCACAAATCATGTGACCATGTGTCAGTCTTGCAGATGACAGCTGAGCACAGATAGCAACTCTACATAGTCTGTGTGTGTGTGTGTGTGTGTGTGTGTGTGTGTGTGTGTGTGTGTGTGTGTGCGAACAGGGTGTGTTAGGGACCTGCAGGGCGTGTCGGGATGTCCATCTCTTTAGCAGAAGGCAGGAGGCAGTAAACTACCTTTAGTCAGACAAGTCACCTCATTCAACTGGCTGTATGACCCATCTGACACCCAAAGGGGTTTACAGCTCACCCCTGATCCTGCACGCACACGCGCACACACACACACACACACACACCTCAAAAGGAGCCTGCTGAAAAGGTCCATCCTCTTATGGAGTAATGTCACCTTTTGACCCACAAATCTTCGCACCCACAAAGCAACACTTACTCACACAAAGTCAGACACTCACATTTATGCCAGCCTCCTCAATGTCCATGAGCTGACAAGCGCTCACATGGGGGTCAGCGCTATGTGACGCACTAAAAGTTAAACAAAGCCTGATTGTGTCCACGTCATCGTTAGTGAACACACGTACTTAGACACCTGCAGTGCACGTGACCTGGACGTCGGGGTCGGGACCTCACCAATGCTGGATATAAAGGGGTAATAATACCTTGAAAACTAATTGAGTTGCAAGATAATAATAACAAAATAGAAACAGAAAAGCAAACATTTTAGATGTTTTTTCACACTTTCTTTGTTCTTTCTTTTTCCTAAATACTTTAACATCTTCTCTCTTTTCCTTGTCTCAAAAGAAATGCTAAAACTGATACAATTCAGAGACAGACAGTGAAGGGATGTTCGACTGAGGGTTTCGGAGACATCTATGTTGTCTTTCAGTGCTCGGACTGATAAAACTATCACTCTTTCCTCTTCCTATGGAAACGATGATTGTTCTTGTGTGACCGTCTGAACTCTTTCGCACACGTTGTGCAAGAGAGGAGCAAACTAGCCAAAAGAAGCACAATGAGTGAAAGAAATGATGAACAAAGGGAAGATGTAACACTTGAAACAACTATAGCATCCTCCTGAGCCATCTCCACAGTTGTCTTGTCTTTCAAACACTAAGCAAACATTGTTGCGACTCCAATACAAACGACTCACAAAGTGTTTGCTGCTTCTTCTCTGCAGGGGGCACCTGTCTCACACATTCCTCTGCCCAGGCATGGCAGCAACACAAATACATTAGTGGGAGGTGAACGCACGTGCGTGTGCATATGTGCACTAGGTGGCGTTTGTTACCGTGTGTGTTCCCAGCTGTTGCCTGTGCAGGTGCTGCAGGCGAGCTTGACTCAGTGTTAGTCATCGAAATACTTTATACGGTCATCTTAACAACTTCAGACAGGTTTAATCTACGCAGTCTGTTTTAATGTGTCTGGCTGTGCCTCTTAATGTGTGTGTTTACGTATGAGTGTGTGTGTCTGTGTGTTATGTAGTTCACGAGAGGCTACTGATCCAGGGGTCTCTGTGGACCACCCACTGAAGGCTTCCTCTCGTAGCAGATGGAGGAGACAAGGAAAGGTATCACCGAGAGCGAAAGAGAAAGAGAGAGAGAGAGAGAGAGAGAGAGAGAGTTGTCTTTTTAAATCACCTCCATATTTCTTCTAACTATTAAACCAGATCAACAACAAACAGATAACTTTAAGAAGTATGGGCGATATCAAAGTCAAAGGCCATTTGCTTTTAAGTGTTTAGGAAGCTGGGCAGTTCTCACGAGTGTGCATGTTTGTGAGTTAATGCATTTCTTCCCGAGTATCGCAGAAGACCCGGTCAATTCCCTTCAACTGACGTTCCCGCAACCCTCCCCAAGCCACAATGACTAAATAATAGCAGACAGACTTGAAGCCGCACAAACACACAGAAACTCACACCATGGCAAACTCACGCATGAAATTTAGACTGGCCACATTGTATATTGTATTTAGACCACATTGTATATCACCAACTACGCCCTTCACAGAAATTAATAAAAACCTAGCTTGGCAGGAAGCAATCGATAAATCATCAGACGCGCACACACTTTGTGAGTGAAACTGTGTTACAATGTGAACAAAATCAGGGAATGGGAGAAAGTTTCCAGATTGTTGTTCGGTCGACCCACTCAGACTTGTAATATGTGCTGAGTGTCAGGGTCTAACCACCATGGGTATTGTTAGTAAATCATGACGAGTGAGAGGTGCTAGCCACATCCTGACCACACACACTAAAACACACAAACCCCTCTACCCTTCCCAGAGAGACCCGACTGCCCAGCAGAGACCCTTTAAAGGAGTGGTGTGGGTGTGTGAGTGTTTTAGAGGAATGTTTGTGTGTACATGTTGGGGGAGAGGACTATTCTTGCACATGCTAACATAGCTCCTGTGCAAACAGCAGACTGAGTGACAAATCTGTTTTCATTCTCCTTTTCCCAATGCCGGAGTGTAACGATGATGGCTGAGCATGTGTGCGGCCTGACGATCTTCATCGACACCCCCTCCTGCATTTGTTCCATGTCTGCCAGGCTTTCACTCGTCACAATCTCTCTTTTCAGCCCAATCCTTCATCTTTTTTTTTTATTCTTGCTCTGAATTTTAGTTATTGTACTTACTTACTCATTCCAAGATAAACAACAGCCCCTGCTTTACCCACTTGGGAAACCCCATGACCACAAATGGCTAGACATACAGAAGGCGAGGCGAGGGATATTTCATTCAACTGCTTGCCAAGTGTTCAGAGTTTGGGTTTGAACAATACACACACACACACACACACACACACACACACACACACACACACACACACACACACACACACACACACACACACACACAGTTTCCCTACCCTGGGACTACTCCCATTCTCCAATTTCAGCCTGTGAAGTCTCAGAAGGACTTGCAAAAACTGCAGGGTGATAATTAGAAAAACAAAAGAAAAAGAAACATGCACTTTATTAATCCCCTTGGGGAAATTCTTCTCTGCATTTGACCCATCCCCAGATAGGGAGCAGTGGGCAGCCCTGTGAGGCGCCCAGGGAGCAGTTAAGGGTTCAGTGTCTTGCTGGGACACTTCGACATGTGAGCTATGGGGGGACTGGGGATCATCCCCCTGAGCTACAGCATTTACCTTTTGCCTTTTGAGAGAAACATGGAAAGAAAATAACACACACCATAATGAAGATGGGAAGAAGCTGGGGAGAACTTGTGTTAAGAAGCCATTCTGCATTGAGACAGTGGTGCTATTTAAAGAATGGTAAGAAAGGAGAACATCCTCCCAACAATGTGATACCCAGGGATTACTGTTTAAAGTGTGTGTGTGTGTGTGTGTGTGTGTGTGTGTGTGTGTGTGTGTGTGTGTGTGTGTGTGTGTGTGTGTGTGTGTGTGTGTAATGATGCCTTCCCCAGCCGTTGTCTGAGCTACAGGTTCTCAGGAGCCTGACTCCAACAGAAGCCCTGTGCTTCCTCTCTGGCTGACCCTTGGCCAGAAGAGAACTGGCAGGGTGCAAAGAGAGAAGGTGAAAGACAGGAGGAGAAGCGGAATAAGGAAAGACAAAGTTTGAAGGCCAGTTTTTCTATGATTTGATTTTCAGACTGCGGTGACACACAAACTGGCTTGCAGACGTGCACACACACATAAGCGCGACAAAGAAAGCCCAAACAGAGCGGCAGAGAGCGTTAGATGGAGAGCTGCATGCAGAAATGCACAAGCCAGGGCATGAATAGTACTTGACCTCACGGTGCAGGCCGGCTAAGCGCTAACCTCACCACTCTCTAGCTACCAACACGAGTTGGTCACAGTGTAATTGCAGCCTTCAGAGCAGAAGTGCACTAGAGCCAAGAACCACATGGCAGGTTCATCTCCTGCTCAGTTTTTTTTTTTTTTTTTTGTCTCTGTGCTTGTCACTGTGCCTGCCTTTTTTTTCCACTTTGTTCTTGTCTCTGTCTCTAGCCAGGTAGATACATCAGACTCACATTTTTGCACCTACAAGAGTCTCAATTTCCACATGTTCAACCATTTTAAAACACATTATTTACACGTCTCACCTCTCTTCTGCTGATAAAGTTGTTAACTTAAAAGTGCCGTGTGCCACACCTTGTAAGATGTAAAAGTTAAATTGTTTTGAAATCAGGGCCCCTATTTCTCCTCTATTCATCAGTAGTTAAGAATTCATAGACATACAAACATCTGTATTCTCTTCAGTCTCTGTCTCACATACACAAAAATACAGTGGTAGTGGTTTCCTCGAATGAAGAGAAGGAGGCAGGCGGGTGAGGAGAGAGCGATGGAGCTCCTGGGAGGTTTCCACGGGGTCGAGACAAGAAGAGGGGCCTCCACTAAAGTGTGTGTCTCCCAGCATGCGGCTGGAAATGATAGCTATCCATCCAGACATGATGGATGTCAGGGATCTCAGCAGCAGATATCACACAGACATCCTAATGAGGTTAAGAAGCACTAGTTGTCACACCTGCATACAGAGGAAAAGCCCACCATATGCTGATAGTGTAAATCCTTTCCATCTCTGTCTGCCTGTTTGCTACTTATCAGTCTGCGTCCTTATCTCAAGTGATTTTAGATTTTCTTTGAGAGTGTGTGCGTGCAAGTGTGTTATCTTTGTCTATTCAGACACCGGGATAGAGCCACAATGGTATCAGAGACACAGAGAGACAGCAAGGCATCTCTTCCCTGTGCTTTCACGTGTGGGATTGCCTCTCTGGTAACTGCCATAAAGTGTCCCATTGTTCTCCTGACATCAGATGGCCTCTCCGTAGGATCCTGTCTGCAGACCTGATGTCAAAACAATGCAATAAAACAACTTTAGCGATATATTTGTATGAAACCACCGCTGTGAGTAAAAGCTCCTTGCACTCCAGCTGGGGCTGACCGGCTGGGTGGGTGTTACAGTATTTATGACTCGCTGACCCTCAGACCGACTCCCCCCCCCCTTGCCCACTTTAAACCACTGACACATCTGCCCCCTTCAACCCCATCAAGCAGACACACACGCCCATTCTTAGCACCTGACTGGACTGCTGAAAGACTCCTTCTGGAGCGTTCAAGATATTCCCAGAGGCAGACGTTTAACTAAAGACAAAGCATAGAATTGTCAAGAGTCTGCTTAATGGCATAAAGGTGTGTTGACCTCTCCAGCTCCACAACTTCCTTCTTCTTGACCTCTGCCAGAGTGAATGCTTGGCTGGGTCTTGCATTATATATTTAACTACAGTCAGGTTGCCTTTGAGTGTGTCTTTACAGCACCTTTTAACAGAAGCACCATAAGGCCAGGGGCACTGACACACAGGTATATAACACACATATATATATATATATATATATATATATATATATATATATATATAGTGTGTGCACTGTATAGTCCAATACCTAATGTAAAACACATGGTTAGTAATGATAATGCTTGTTTAATAGAGCCAAAATTAGTCACACTTGTGTCTACGGGCCACGCGGGTGGAACAAATGTCTAATCCTAACATGTTTAATATTCCCATTGGGTTTGCAAAGAGTTAAACAGAAACAGGTTTGATGAGTTGATGATCATGTTGGCATTTTTAGAGGCTGTATTTAGCTCTTTGAGGTGGAGAAGAAGGGGAAGCATTGAGGGGTGTTCTGAGCCTGGCTTAAGCCATGGTCTGTTTAACTGCTGTCTGACTGACTTCCTCTGCAACCGCCGCTCCACTGCAGAGACACACTACCGGCACAAAGTCACACAAGATACTAATAGTCCAATTCATATTCACACATTATGCACCGAGAGACACAAGGCAAAGGGAAGAATTATGTTCTACCACTGAAAAAAAGGGAAAACAGTGGGCACCCATCTTATGAAGATGAGCATCATTAGCTGTTTGACACAAGTTGAACCGAAGAAAATTCCACCCTCAAACAAAGCATCCTTTCATCAGTGTGAAATTCCACCACACGACGCCCTATTCCCTCTTCTATCTTCTCCCTCCATCCCTCCAATGCTCAATAGGCAGATTATCTCAATGTCGGAGAGGAAACTTGGCCACCCTTGCGAGAGTGTATTATGTCCAGCCCTGTCTGCGACCCTGCAGTGGAACACAGATGGGCAACACAACACGGATTGACAGACAGAAAGACACAGCAGATGTAGCTCAATAGACAGAGCCTATTAATTCACCCAAAAATATTCAAACAACACATACTCACATGGACATGTGCCCACACATGCATATGTAACCCACAATAGTGGGAACATTTCCAAAGAGACATATCCTGTACAGACACAGTAATGCAAACAAAGTGTCAGATCAGATCTTTCATATCGCAGCAGCCTCATGTGCGGGCAGTCAAGCCGTACAAGTTTTCCTCGCCGCACAAACACAACATAGACTCAAACCCAAACACACTCCTCAGCATTTGAAAGGAAACCGTATAGACATGGTGATTATGTGTAATAAGAAGCCTCTTCCATCTGCAGAGGAAATACAGGGCAACGTGATGATGAATGTTCCCGCTCTGTCTGCGTCCCCCAAACATTATTGAAACCTTCGTGTTTATGCACCCCTAAATGATTACCTCCCTAAAAATACGCATCTTCTGTTGGTTACCGATGAGATCTGAACTATTTATATTCATTCCAGGAAGAAGTCCACATGTGGCACATGTGCTGTGCAGATCTTATCAACAGAAAGAGACTAAAGGCTCTGGCCAAGGGTGTCCTGTCTTGACAGAGTCTGTTTTCCTGTGCCCACATGTGTTCTCCATATGGCTCTGCTCTAAATGTGCCCCTTCCTTCCACTAACCACGAGGGAATTCCAGGGAGCCTTACTGTACGTAGTTTCCTGCTAAATATGCGGTGAGCCACTGTGGCTTTTTTTAATCACCACGTTTATCAGGGTGACCTTGACCCAACAGGTGATGTTTTAGGAGATGGAAAAGCAAAGATTTTGTAAAAAAAAAAAGTATTCAAACTTTATTTTACAAAGTTTCACTGTAGAGAGTAAGTAGGAAGTACAAAGAGGCCAGGGTAGTACAGGAAGATAGGAGAGATGAACAGACAAGGTTAGGGCCACAGACTGCAATCAATGTGGATTGAGCCGCGAAAAACTATAAAAAGACTAAAAGTCAAAAGGAAGTTGGAAGAGGCTGGCGTGATGTTTTGAATGTTGGAAAACGTATGCCCAGGTTTGTTAAAGCATAACAGGAGAAACTCTCAGAGTGAACAATTCTCGATGACTTAAAAACCCAACAAGGTTTGGTTATCAACATAACTTGGGGGAGGGCCGACCGACGCATCTTGTGATGTGGGCAAAAGGGATTCAAACAGGCCGCTGAGCTTTGATGTTTACATACACATTGTTGCTGACAAAGATGCCAGAGGCTCAATGCGCAAACAAACACATTCCAGTGTCTGATGAGAGAGAGACGAGACAGTTGAAAGAAGGGAGGGTGGTAAGAGAATGAGTATCATAGCTAGCCCATTTCACGGTTGCAATAAAAACGTATGGAGACATACTGCATCTATTCCTGTCACTGGAAGGTCAACGGACTTTTCATGAACGTAAGAAAGCGCAAACCTCTCTCGCCCTTGTGCTTTGATTCCAAAGAGCGCCTCATCTAACATGACTCGACACCCCCAGTCCGCTCTGTGAATGGATGCCTGTGTTTACTTTCACTCAGTCCATCCTCAATCAACTCTGCTGACTGAAGAGGCAAACTCCGGCCAACACACACAAACAAATATGCACAAACACATATTCTCTTTCAAAGGCACGGATACCATCAGCGTCAGAGGAGAGAGACAGAGATGGGAGAGACAGCAAGACATCAAAAGCAAAAACATGCAGAAGAAATGTCAAAGGCGGTGGTGGCCTACTTATGGCTGAAGGGCAACATTTTACACATTAACACACACTCACCGACCAGCTTGCCATAGAAGCTGCTGTTGCTTCTCCTTCTTTTTCACTTTCTCTCTCACGCTTTCCAAATTCTCATTCTGGAAAATTGGCTGGCTGTTCGGGGTGTTGGCGAAACTGTTTCCAAACATCATACAAGCTGTGAACTTTCGCTCAACCTATAGAAGACGGTCTGTGAGGCCGGTCCAGATTTCCCAGTGCAGGACGCAGGAAGTATACTACAGATATGCCTACCGATATGTTTATATTTAAAAGGACGTTTGGCTCTAAAACGTACTCAACAGTAAAGAAACAGGATAAAAAATGCTGAACAGAGTGTTTTTGTCCACTGAAAAATGTTTGCTTACTCCACCCTCTGCACACTCATAACCTCATAACCTGAGCAGTCATGCAAGTTAGAAGGAAGAGCCTCTTCTTCTCCTTCTCCGCTCCTATGTGCAAGTGTTTGTATATGTGTGCGCAGGGAGGGGGGGGGGGGGGGGGGGGGGGTATTAGTGTACAGAGTGGTTTACTACCCATGGAGTTTTTTGCTTCCGTTTGTCTTGCATGTCAACTGTAGTGAGAGTAAGATAAATAATCAAAACGCCTTCAAGTCTACTTGTGTGTACATAGTGTACATGTAATGGATATCTGTCCGTGCATAAGCGTGAAAACGGTGACCAGAGGAGGAGAGCGTCGTGTGTGAAACAGTGTGTCTACAGACCGCCGCGTTTGCTTTTCCAGTGCGATATGTCGGAGCTTTGCCATTCAGGCTCCACACACTGCCACTCTGACTCCGCTGGACAAAGAGGTCACTGACGGCATCACAAAAAGCGCCCTCTCTCAGCCCGTTTACAAAAACAACAGTTTAGGCATGAAAGGGGAAAAAAGGGAAAAGAAAAACATCACTTTCCTAGCGTGGATGAACAACATCCAAAAGAAGCCGTGTTCTTTTTATTTTCAGTGCCGGCTGATGGAAGTGCGCACAAACACGCATACACACACACACACACACACACACTTTTCCTCAGCTGCTTGACTTTGGCCGACCTTGTTATACGGATCACAATCAGGGAGGATATGTGGGCTTGCAGCTCTATCTCTCCATGGCTCCATCCAGCAGAGTCAGTGTGCCTCCAACATATTTCACCAGGGAACAAGGGGTTATTATCTCCAATCCCTGGTCAGACAAATCTGTTTCCACTTAAACTACACACTCCCTGAACCCCCTCCAAGCTCGCTCTACTCACTTCCTCCCCCAGTCTGCCCATCTGATCTGCTTGTGTGTAATTAAATATTACAACCAAATCACCCACAAAATGGTTCTGTATCGACTACACAACTGGCTTCAATTTTGTTGGAGCACACAGGCAGAGAGGCTGATGCATGTCAGCTAATGCCTATTAGCAATTAGAAATGTGATGGTTGGCATCGGTTTTCAGGGGAAAGGAGCAGGAAAACTGATGATTTGTGGTTTGACAGAGACTCAGAGACTTCTGCACAAATGTTTAAAAGCGAGGCGGGACGGATCGGCATGGCCACAGAAACAACCAAATTATAAAAATGAAGTGGAGTACTGTGTGCGTCTTTTTCTTCGCAATGGGGCTGTGCTCGACCAAAAGAAGCTCATGCTATTTTGACGACTAATCAGAACAGAGATTTAATAGACAAATATGTAGAAAACAAGAATCACAGAGGCACCACTTTAAATATTGTGCTTGCAAGTGATGTGCTCATAAGTGTCTTGGAAATAAGTCATTAAGCATGAAAAAAACATTTATTGCAACTAATTGACTAAAGAAATCTTAGTAGACTACCGGTAAGATCAAAGCGACTGATTACATGACTATCAGGGTGCAGCCCTACTTTGCAAACCATACAGTATGCTGCAACACTTAATTAAACCATTTATGTCTTAAATACCTGAGTGAGAGGGTGGTGTGGCTGGAAGATGGATAGTCTTTTAGTAGCAATGACAGATTTCTTACAGTGACTGACTGCACTTGGTTTATGTCTAGGTAGGGTACAATAACTACTGTAACATAGTAGCTTATTATGCACATGGTCTTTTCTGCATTTCCAGTCATCATTACGATGTATTTTGCATTGAGCAAATACACTTTGTCTAGTCAAATACATGTTGACATGCATTTTATTTATGTAATTCATTGGGTGTATTTACACAACTTTTTATTTTTTACTTTTGCTTCAGCAAATTTGTATCTGCCTCAGGACTTTTAAGCAAACAACATTTACACAGGTCTTTGGTGGTATTTTCACTCCAATTGCATGGAAAGGTCAGACAGACCGGAGCTTCCCTCGCAGCATTTCAGTCAGTGGGAGAAAATAAATATGAGCTGTGGGAGCTAAATGTTATGTGAAGAAAAGCCTTCATATTCCTCAACCCTTTTGCCCTGTTCCTCACCTCCTCACTCTGTGGAAGCAGTTACGTTAGACGGTGTTTTCTCTTGCACCTCAACATTAGTCTCATACATTACACCCAATGTTGAATCATTATCGGTTATGTCGCCATATTACCCGTTTTCCGTTTTGGCTTGTGTTGCTATAGCTACGGATTCAGTGGGTAAGCTTGGCAAAAAAAAAAAAGAAGAAAAAAAAAAAAAAAGGACTGGTAACTTGTGGGAACCAATATGATCCAAGGAGGCAGAAGCACTGATTCGCCTGCAGTCTAAAGCAAAGTTGGCTCCTCAGCCCCAGTCCATGGTTTCAGAGGCGAACAGCATCACCATGCAAGTCACTTGATCACCAAGAAGTGTAAAACATTACCAGGCTCTCGAGGCATGTGAGCATACTTTAGT
This sequence comes from Myoxocephalus aenaeus, assembly GCA_038501785.1. Classification (NCBI taxonomy): domain Eukaryota; kingdom Metazoa; phylum Chordata; class Actinopteri; order Perciformes; family Cottidae; genus Myoxocephalus; species Myoxocephalus aenaeus. The sequence goes on along the minus strand of JBAMJR010000350.1, from coordinate 6,519,893 downwards.
GTATTTCTCATGTACAGTAAACAGCAAATGCATGTGTACAAATGGCATCTAAATGATATCGACAATTTTCATATCATCTATAGGTGTCCAACCGTCAACCGCCAATCACTAGCGTCACGGCGTCTATAAAAAAACACTTGCTCATACTAGTATGACCACCACTGACCTTTAACCTCTGACCCTTAAAAACGAACAATTATATATTTCCGTTGTATAACGACTAAGCCAGACTCCCAATACAGGTGCATGTGGCAGTGCTGTCTCAAAGCCCGACTTCACACAGAGATGATGGGATGCACAGTAGTTCCTTTCAACAAAACCACTGCTTGCATCCAGGCAATGAACGACGCTGCCTGGTCCAAGATTCCAGCCATCTTCCAGCCAGTCTTCCTGCTTCCCTCATTAGGTAGTCCGGTGGGAACCCCAAACCAACGTGCAGGACAGATTCCCTCGAGAAGCATAGCCAAGACTCTGTGGTAACGCATGTGACACACTGGCTGCACATTTTCCAATTCAAACAAGCCAAAGAGGCTCAATACCAATCTGAACTCTCCTTTCTCTCTGGATAGACCCAAGCACTACTCTCCAAGAATGTGATTAGAAAGAATAAATCTGGGTTTCCAAAGGCACAGACGTTTTAAAGTTTGCGGTCACTATTTTTGTGTCTCTGTTTGTGTCCATTGCCATTTTTCTGTCATCCTCGTCGTATTTGCTTCCTCCCTATCATTGTTTCACTGTAAACAGTTTTAAAAAGCGTGACTCATGCTGCTGTAATGGAGTAGGAGGAGCATGGCCGGAGATCAAAATAATGACTGTGCAGTTTCAAGAGAGAAAGAGGAGCGAGTAAAGACGGGCTCCACCCAGGGGAGTAAGCCTGCTGGGTTATTTCACTTTCATTGTTATTCATTTTACAAACTAAATGATCTGTATCAAAAGGATGTGAAATCAACGTGAGCTTCCAGAATCGATGTCATTGGTTTTGTAATAGCTTGGCAAATCTTATGCGGTGTCATATCTGCAAAAGCATTACTCACGGTTTTCCAAGAATAGTCTATACAAGTGCATTGAAGCTCCCACAGATGAGCACATTGAAACACATGTGCACACCAGCACTCTAATGGGTCAGTGTTTTTACAGCTGGGACCAGACAAAAAGCCTGTGCAAACAGGGACATGGACCATCAGTGTGTGTGTGTGTGTGTGTAGGTGAGGTGGTATCCATACAAAAACACCCTCACACAGAAACAGAAATTCTAGGGATTTGTGACGGATTAACCCTTATTATACTGTAGCACCCCCTTTGCTGCAATAACTAGGTCCAGGTACCGTGAAGGTAACGCACATACACACAGAGTCAATGTTCTTTATGCAGCTCTCGTTTTATTCGAGGCTAGCATGTATCACCAGTGGCAGCTGGGTTGACAAGCCGAAGGAGTTCACGCTCACAGGTGCATGACCGGCAACACAAATAAACAAATAAACAAAACAATAAATAAACTAAACAATAAATAAACTAAAAGACCAAGGCAGCGGTCCACACGCTGTAAAAGAAAAAAAATTAAAACATAATTAAGAACCCGGAACCGCCAACCTGGAAACGCCCCCCCCCCCCAACAGAAGCTCCCGGAACCCAGCACAGAAATACATACCACCGACGCAGAGGAACACGGGCAGATGTCTGGCTAACGCCACACGGAGACACAGGAAAAGGACGTCCTTTCTACGCCAGCGGAGACACAGGGAAATCAGTCCTCCCTACGCCAGTGGGTGCACCCCTATAACCCGTCCGGCTGGAACCCAATCACCCCCTCACTAGTTCCAGCTGGCCACAATACTAAAGCTATATATCTTTTGGTTTTAGCTCTATACACACTATGACCCTTCTAATGGTGCTCACATGGTTAACCTAAATGCATCCATACAGTTATTCAGGGCAAACACAGGCTTGATTTCAATGCCTGCAAATTTGGCAGCGCGCCTATCGGATGAACATAAGTCTATCTCACCGTAATATTAATATCTCGATGTGTTTTCCAAAACTCTAGTTGATCCTGTTCCAGATTTGTGGGGCAAGGAGTGTATTTTAAGAGTGCTGGTTTCCCCATCTGTGTGACCACAGTGCTGGGCTGCTCTCCCTGCATCTTTCTGCCCACTGTTCCCACGCCTCTTTCTGGGCTAAATACATATTTAGGGGAATACTGAGCAGCAAATCATGTGTCTTACTCTCTCAGTGAAGTCCTTTTTTACTACTTGTATAGAGCTGGGAGCAGGGAGACTGAACTTTGCTTTTTTTTTTGTGCTGGACCAAATCAAAGTTTATTTGTCCAGGTAAATTTTGCTGAGCATGAATGCTCTCTTTCACTGATTCATACAGTAGCACAGATTCAAGCCACAGAGGAGCGCTTTCCAACCAAAATCTTCCACAACGCTGTTGGAGTTTAGCACTGTTGATCAAGATCAAGTCACTAGTTTGCTTATCTACTGTAAATATATAAAATTACTGCATAAACAGCTAATTTGGGAAACAAAAACGGACACAAACACTCCGAGAACATTGGAAAGTGTCACAAAAACTCAAAAGGAGATGCACTTGGAAAACTGATCCGTAGGCCAGACCAGAGATTAACAGTCACGTGTGCCAGTCATGAAGATCAATCACTTCATAGCCACTTTCACTGTCCATTAGTAAAGCTACTACTCTGCACTTTGAAATGCCCCACAGCACTATCAATACAATTTAAACCAGAAAGCTTGTGCTATTTCCTTGTGAGGAGAAATGAATGACAAATGGATTTGTCTGTATAGCGGCACTGTGTAGTGGGTTCAACCAGAGATGTGGAGCCATTTGAACACATGCAAAGCAGACTAAATGGTTTTTCATGGTGTGTGTGTGTGTGTGTGTGTGTGTGTGTGTGTGTGTGTGTGTGTGTGTCCATGTGTACACGGGAATGTGGCGAGTGTGTGCATGAGTGATGAATAAGATCCTGGCAGATCACAACCGGGTTCCTCTAATGCACTCCCTGTGGACCAGAGGAAATAAACAGATAAAGATGAAGTGGACGTGAACGCAATAGCAAAGAAAAAAGAGAGAGACAAGAGCGAGAGTGAGCACGAGAGGGCAGGAGGAGAGGAGGGAGGGAGTTTTCAGAACTGTTATTGGAGCCGTAGAAGTCATTTTGACTTAAATAGTTCCAGATGTGGGCCAGCCCCTGAGAAAGAGAAAGAGTCGGAGAGAAATCAAGAAGGAGGAGGATTTATCCGACTGTATCCTTCCATATGATCGGTAGTCTACCCTCCCATCCGGAGACCATCTGGTTTGAGAGCAGAATAAGCGGACATTGCCTTTGTTTACACTGATGGTTGTGGTGGCTGGGGGGGGGGAAGCAAGGTTTAGGGTGTGGGGTGTCAGGTGGTAAGGTGGTATGGGTATGTGGCTTGCACAGAATGCTCTTGGGCCTATAAAAAGCTAGGGTGGTCAGAATAAGGGTCTGTTGTTATTACACACACACACACACACACACACACACACACACACACACACACACACACACTCACAGGTTTTTCAAAACCAATGACTGAACTCCCCAAAATAGGACCCAACCAAAAGACATCCGGTGAAATACAAAAAGCTGCTCTTTAACTTATTTTGAAATGAATAGCTCTAGCTCAAGCACATGGCCATATTATGGGAAAGTCCAATGCACTGCGCTCTATTATTTGTAACACTTCCAGGCTTGAATGGAGGGCATATTGTGAAGAAACCAGTGGAAACTGCACATAATATGAAATGTGAAGGATCAGTGAATGAGTGTGTGCATGCAGGCTACTTTGTTTTAGATGCTGAATTGATCTCAGACCTTTAGGAAGTTGGCAGTGCTACGGCATTAACCCCTTCTTCACATACATGCCATGCTTGCACGTAAAGGTCTTAACTTCTATTAATAGTGAGCCCTGTCATAATAGCTATCTTTCTCTCTCTCGGTTATGTATGTGTATGTACATGGATGTGTATGCCCAGCTTCCACAGCATTTGTTTTCACTCCCTCTGTGTTGGGCTAAGCTGCACAATCTCACAACAAAAGGCCATTGTGCTGTAGTGAAGAGCTCCGCTTCGGGAGCTGGTAGTGGGCCACAAACAAAGGCTGGTTACAATGTCCCAACACAAGCTCATGAATCAAATCAACACTGGGCTGCCAAAAGCAGCCACGGAAAGAGCGCTATGAGTCTACTGGGGTTTGACAAAGAGGGAAGGTAAAGAGAGTTGATAGAAGAGGGATGTGAGGGTGGAGGAAAACAAATGGACAGGGAGCAGGATGCACAGCTGGATCTGGAGGAGAGAGGAGGGAGAGATGGAAGATATGTGGAGATGGTGGTGGGTGAAAGGGATTTTGTCCAACAGGAGGAGAGTGGGATGAGGAAATGGAAGAAGGGGAGGCTTTGAAAGGAGTGCAGCCAACACAGCAGGAGGATGAGAGGTGAAGTCAGCCTCCACAGAGAGCTGTGTCAACATACAGGCCTCCTGCCTGTGCACTAAGGCTCTCCGCACCCCGTATTGTAACCTTAGAGCAAGAGTGACATATGAGGACTCAATCTTGTAGCTGACTGATTGAAGTCGTCAAAATCAAAGTTGGCAGTTCAACAACAACAAAAAATAAATCCAGCAGTCGTTTCTCCTCTTACGACCTTGGTCCGAAACAAAATACCTTCTTTGTTCGTATCTGATGGCGTTCTGTGTTTTCCTATTCTGACAAATTCGGTCAAATTAGGAACGAGTCCGTCAAAGGCTCACGCACAAAGAGCTGCTATTGTATCCAGCAGCAGGCCACATTGCACCTTTTCCACACTGTGAGGGAGTGGAAAAGGGTGACCAGCAGCACTCTGGAGGGAGAGTGTGTGACAGAAATAAAATAAAAGTTTGGGCTGTATTTTGACATCCATCACCACACAGCAAAACACACACACAGAATGCTACCATTTGAATCAATGAACCCACAGAACAACTGGACATTATGTTGTTTTACGTGTATACTGAAAGGAAGAAGAAAAAAACTTGAAATATATTTACCATTGGCGTTCTTCCCACAGATCAGGTGCTCGTAGAGCTGGAGGACTCCCCACAGTTCTGCGTCATTGTTCACCACCCCCTCGAGGGCCTCGGCGCTCATTAGGGCGCCTGCTGACCCCGAATCCGGCCACGAATGACCCCTCTCGGCCATCAGCACGCGGGCTCCTATCTCCTCCACCAGCGCTTCCATGCACGCGGTCAGGCATATAGCCGCATACTCGTGGATGCGCACGGAGATGCGGGTGTCCACCATCCAGCGGAAGAAGCGTCCCACGGAGAAGGAGAGGCCGCAGCGGGCGGACTTGCCCTTCCTCAGCAGCTCCCCGGCGCTCATGCTGTACATGGAGATGGCCTTGACCGTGGCAGAGACGCAGTGGTCGGCCAGGGACCAGCTGAGCACCAGCCGCATGGCGCTCTGCACCTCGAAGCGCGTGCAGCGGCAGTGCATGACGCTGAGCCGCTGGGCCTCTCTGGAGATGCGGATGAGAGCCCGGCGGAGGAGAGCGGACAGCCGCCTCACGGCCTCCGGGGAGAACACAGGTGCGGGGCCCACTTTGACGCTCGCGCTCCCGGCCACTTTGCGAAGTATCTTGGCCACCTCCTCTTCCATCCAGGGGAACTCTTCCAACTCCGGCAAGCGGGGACACTTGGAGAAGATGTCCTCCGGGTCTTCTGGGAGGACGGTGTTGACCGTGTCCCAGCTGTTGTTCCTGCTGTTCATGGAGCCGGAGTAGTACCACCAGTTTCCCCGGTGAGGGGCCGTCATGAAGGCCTGGGAGTTGGACTTGGAGGAGGACAGGCTGAGGGACTTGCAGGAGTCCCCTGCCCCATAGCCGGAGTCCAGCGTCAGGTCCTCCAGGGTTTTCATGTGGACGTTGCTCAGACCAGCCATTATTGGGAAACTATTTCGACAGTTTTGTTTTTTTGGAGGACGCGGAACACCTCGTCAACGGTTTACCTGAAGTCAATCAAGCAGCAGTCGAAACTCCCCGCGGAGCTGGACGAACTGGTTACACAGCGGCACGCTTGTCAGACATGCTGCTAAAACAGAGTTCACTTCAAGGCAGCCAAACAACACAATTGCACGCGCAGATAAAATCCCTCGAGCTACTTTTTGTTGTCAAAACCCCCCTATATTGTGGTGATAAACGAGACTTGAAGTCGCACCCGTCTCACCTTTCCCCGGACAGCGCAGCGGATTGAAACTTTCCTCCGAGATCCACAGTCTTTTAAAGCGCGCATGAAATGTCTCCCCGCGTTTGAATACAGCCAGACCCGAGCTCACGTGTTACAACATGTCCCGTTCAGCCGCGCGACGGACCGAAAACTGCTTCGTTTCTGTAGAGAACCGTGGAAAAGTCCGAGACTAGCTCATCGACCTCCCGTCCCGGCGCTTGGTCAGGAACAGCCTGTTGGGGACGCTCCGCCGCAGATGTGTGTGAGGCGGGACCGCTGCTGAGTGACAGCCCGGAAGCAGCTCGAGCACCAATCAGGAGAGGGGCCGACTTTTGCCGGCAGCCAATCAAGTCCCGGATCCAAATGTTTCCTGAATTTGGGAGAATAACTGAACTTTGTTTTGCCTCAGACGTGCAACAAAGAAATGACCTCAACATGTGTGACCCAGATATGTCTGAAGGATATTTGCTTTCTTGCTCGAGTAATGCATTTTGTATGCACATTCATACAAATCTGTATGATAGCCTCCAAATAGATAGCCTTTATTATTCTTATTATAATGTAATGACTACTTTTACTAAAAATAACTAAAATAATGTATAATATAATTAACAGCTTTGGTCTATACGATAGCTAATGGGTCAAGCAGACTTTAGTTATTTCCTCGTGTTGACTCTGGGGCACTTGGCTTGCACATGAGCTAATCTCTCACCTGCAGTCTGAAACAGAAATCAAATCTGTAAAGCCCGTGGTAATAACGTAAGAGGTGGAGTAGTGTTTACTTTGATTAGGCTCAGGGATTTCACTGAAAATGCACTTTAAAAGCTTATTTGGGATTGTAAAGAAGACCGAAGTGTTGTAATAGCTTGAATAAGTGAATTTAGAAGAGTTTCAACTAATAATATGTGTTGTGGCTCATATGGTTTGTACCAATTGTGCTCATTCAGTACCAATTTAGCAGAGGTAATGACGAAAAAGTGTCAGCTCCCGCTTTTAAAAACAAACTTTGTGCAAATCCTCTTGCAAAACTTAATTTTTGGATTGTTGTGCCGCCCTGTTTGTTGTTTCTGGTAAGGTGCTGTCACACGTTTCAAGTAAAATAAAGCAAACATGTTGAAGAGGGCTGTGACTACCTGCTTTCCATCACTCCACACTCACATAGACAGGTAGGGTGTGCCTTTACTGGGACAGAGTCCAACAGTATTACATAATCGGTTTAGGGCCCAACACTGAGCCTGCATGCATGTGAGACTGCAACACATTGTGAAAGTGGCTGTAATTAATGTTTTCCTACACATATGCAGACCTGGATGTTATAAGACATAATGTGTGTACTCAAAGTGGAAAAAGTGACTCTCAAACAGACACAGTCACACACACTCATATATCATAGTCTATGAATCACTCAGTCAGGGGGACTGAGTTTCAGGCCAGTTAGTCAAAAGCTTTTCTAAATGAGATCAGAAGACACACAGGGTGTAGAAGAGATCAGAGGAGGTTAGCACTTGCCTCATCCAGACCTCACGTAGCTGTGGTGTGGACAGCGTTTACCTCATGATCTCTGTGTGTGCGTGCGTGCGTGCGTGCGTGCGTGCGTGCGTGCGTGCGTGTGTGTGTGTGCACGCTCAGGGCAGAGACCACCACCGATAGCTAAGGGGCAAACAAAACAAAACCAAAAAACATGCAAATAATTTAATGTGATCCTGAAAACATTAAAGCTCTGCTGGAGTTCAAAATATATCTCCCTGCATTGGTCATGAAACAAGATCAATGTGATATTACATCAGTATAACTTAGAATGGGTAACTGGATGACGTCAGCCTCAGAGAGGGTTACAGAGGGTTGTTGACATGGTGTCATGTTTACTTCACATTTGTAGCAAACCAGGGCCTGTTGAAATCTCAGCAAAATGTACTTTAAAGGAATCAGTTTGAAAGTCACTTAATCTAGCAGAATATATGTTATTCATGATTCAAAAAAAGCTTCAATAATAGTTTTGACAGGTCAATCAGAGTTATTGAGCCACGTTCACTTATTTTGAGCTGTGTAGAGAATTGTATTGATTTGTTACAAATCCATTGAGTTTTGAACACTTTGCCGGGACGAAAAAAGCCCTATCGGGTCATGTAACTGGCATTATTAAAATTAGCTTCTCGTATTTGGTTAAGAATGGTTGAATTTGTTTGCATAAAGGAAATGATGAGACACAGTGTTTGTTTGTTTGTGAGTGTGTAGGAACACTTGCAATGTTCATCTCATCTGTTGGAACCGGCCTGGAACCAGTCCTGCCTGCTGCCATGGCCCTGCTGATGGAACCGGCCTGGAACCGGTCCGGAACCGGTCCTGCCTGCTGCCATGGCCCTGCTGATGCCCCCTCCCTCCTCTCTACCTCTTTCTGCTGACATTGATCATGGTTATCTGAACCATGCCTATTACTCATTATATGGATAATTTCGGTCATATTCATTGAATGTGCTGTAACTCCGTTACGTTATTCATTTTGGCCACATGACATCTATTGCTTGTCCATCTGGGGAGAGCGATCCTCCTCTGTTGCTCTCCCTCAGGTTTCTTCTTACTATCTTCTATTTGGGGGAGTTTTTCCTGATCCGATGCGAGGTCCCGGGACAGGGATGTTATGTGTACAGATTGTAAAGCCCTCCAAGGCAAACTTGTATTTGTGATGTTCGGCTGTATAAAATAAACTGAATTGAAAATAAACTGAATTGAATCTGTCTACTCAGTCATATTGTGTCTTTTCTCCGTCACTGAACCAACCCAGCCCCTGCTCAAAATATGTATATGCTTTATTTATTTCCATGTGTTTGAAGCCACTGTGAGTCTACGTGTATGTACGTATGTATGCATGTATGCATGTATGCATGTATGGGTGGAGCACCACCATGTGGTCAGATAAGGAATGGAGTTGTTGCAGCTGATATTTTTCACAAAGTGTAACAAAGAAAAAAACATCAAAAATATTACCTGGACGTAAGCATAAAATTTTATTTGCAAAAAAAAAAAAAAAGTGAATGAAAGTACAATACATTCTTAAAACCTTTTCTCTACAAAACAATTTCACAGAAATTACCTTGGAATGTATATTCCTATTTTCATTTTTATGTTTTTTATATATATATATATATATATATATATATATATATATATATATATATATATATATATGATTATATTTATATGATTCTTTTGTTCTTTAAATAGTCCCATGTCAGTGTTAAATGACGTACAGTAGACCTCTTCTTGTAGAGGCAAAGAAAGGGTCTTGGAGGGCATTTTGACAATCATATAGTCAACAACAGATCATTAATTGTCTTCCACATGTGTGTCCAGCCTTGAGCCCTCAAGCCACTCTCCATCAATAAAAGTACCATGTTGCATAAACAGAGGCATTAGGAGACCGGCCTCCAGTTGAAACGAATGGTAGCAGGTGGGGTCCTGCTGGACGGCAGCTGCCAGTGAGTCTCCATCACACCTCCTGATTTTACTCAGTAGTCATTAGTACCATCTCTGTGTATCTCACCAACAGGGCAACTGGCTTGCAAAGACCATTCCTTCCTGCTTCTAAGGTAATACAACAAACACACAGACACGTCTCTGTAATCCATTGAAGAGAACCATGTTTCCTTCTTTTACAGTTTATCTGAATTTACAATGACATTACAGCCTGCTGATAAATAACCGTGTATTTCTGTCTGTCCCTGCCCTCTTCTGTCGTTAGAGTAGTTTAAAAACTGCCTGCAGCCAAACCCTGATAAAGGCACACATTTGTGAAACAGCCATGCCTTGCCACATTGTGTCCAACACATGAACTGGTCTCCCTTCTGCTGGAGCTTTATACAAGCTTAAAAGAAGAGTGGCGATGTCAGCTAAGCGTCCCCTGTCTCTGTGGTATTTTAATATGAGAGACAGAGTATAATCCCTCAAATACAATATTTAAAATGCAACTTTCAGCTAAGAAAATGTTTCATACAATGGTGTGACAGTGTGAAATCAAACGTCACAAAGCTGCTACTGCTGTCCTCTGCTTCCCCCTATTAAAGTGTTATGTTCCAGTTGACAATGAGGTTAGAGATGTGGAGGGAATGGAGGATACCGTCAGTAGAATTGAAATGTGTACACTGTTCACAAATTCAGTGTTTTAGAACAGAAAATAAATACCCCAAATGTCCGTGCATCCATACTCAGTCAGGACAAGTACAAATTAAAAACTAACAGCAGAACAAGCTTCAGTTAATGAAACAAAATGAAATGAGTCCAAACCAATAGCTAGCATTAATATGGGTGTCGTATGTAAAACTTAAAAAATGCACACATGTGCATGATGTTGAAACAGAAAGAGGCAGTGATGAGTTGAAGAATAAAGAGATACAGAGGGAGAGAGAGAGGGGCAGAAACAGACATAAAGAGGACAAATCCATCATTATCTGTGTTGAAAAGGGCTTTTCTGATTCACAACCTTTCTTTGTTTCATAATATCAGGTATCAGGAGAAAGTCAGCACCTCGGTCATAATGAAATCCAACAGGCAGAAGTTGATATATTTAGAAACTGTTTTACCAAAGACAGAGTTCCTCCACTACTCGATCTACGCCAGCATGTCTGAATCTATCTGAATAACATGTTGACACACATTCTATTGGGCTCTCACGTGAGAGTATGTTAGAAAAAAAGATCTTAGGTTGTCTTCACATCTCCTTGTTAGAAAAAAAGTGCTTTCTGTCATCATAAGCACACACAAGCAGCAACACTCTCACATACCCCTATATATATATATATATATATATACACCCACCCACGCATACACACACACACACACAAAAACAGCTGCTTTCCAGTCTGTCTGAAAACATTGCACCCAAAAAAAGGACAGAGAGAAGGAGAACAAAAATACCTCTCTTCTCTCTGTACAGTAGTTCTGTCAGTGAAGCAAAGCGATGGACTCAGGTCTATCTGCGTAAACGGCTCACTTGTAAAGTTCAGATTTAGACTCCGTTTCCTCGTACAGACAAATGTACAAGAGGGGCTGATGGAGAAGCAGAGGCATCCCTGAAAGGAGCCCGTTTCAAATAAAGGCAGAGTTCAGGCAGTGAGCGAGCTCCCACAGGTCTCTCTCTCACACACAGTGGATCTGCAGGTAGATTCAGAATCCTCAGACCAGGAGGGGGCGCTATCCCTTTTGGGTTTTCTTGTTCTGGGCGTTCCACATGCCTCGTTTGGAGTGGTAGTAGTGAAAGAAGTTCCTCAAACGCAGTCTCTCTACCTCCAAACCATTCTGCAGTACCCTAGAGGGAGCGGGAGGGAGAAACAGCGGGTTAAAACTGGGTTCTTTAAACTGTCTTGGGTTAGAAGCTGTTTTCATTGGGAGGAACTATAAACAGCCATAACAACTGTTCCTGGGCCATGTTCAAAATCCTGAAAAAAAGAACTCTTTTTTTCTTCTTTTATTAAACTGTCAATTTACCCAACTTACATCTGGGTGGTATGCAAACATGCAGATCATTTTAGTTTTATTTGCCCAATTATCCATCTGGCTGCTTCTAGACCAAAATTCTGATCATCATTTCAACACGTTTTGATAGCAGCAGCCTTTCTAACAGTCTTGTAAGTGACATTTCACACACTGAATATTTAAAGACCTTGCTGGCCTAAACACTGAGAGCTTGCAATATTTATTGTGCAGACTATCTCCGTTTCTCCTGCTGTTTTTGTCCTGCACTTGTATCCTATTGGCATTGTGCACACTATCCAGCTTCAGTGCTTTAAAAGAGGACATTTACCATCTACACCTGAGGTACAGCAGAGACAATCCAAGATGAAAATATAAATATTGTATCCAAACAGTAATGACTTATAATATACAGGAGGTGGCAACAATTGCATAAGCTTCTGTACAACATGATGCAATCTGGTACAACACAACTACCATTAAAACACATATAATGAATATAATGAAACAATTGAACTACAACTTCAAATGTTAACATTGCTCCAACACACTCTGTAGGCCTATTCCCTGCAGGGCTACTGTGTGGTCTTGTTGCTGGGTTACCTGTCCAGCAGCTCCCAGTCCTCTCCCCCCCAGCGGTCTTTGAATTCCTCTGTGTTCATCCCTCCGATCTTATCAAAATCTGACTTATAAATTCCAAACAGGCCAAAGCCGTTCACCTCCCAGTAACCTGTGGAAAGAACAAAAAGTTAAAAGGAAATATTGGTCCCATTGCAGTACAAGTATGTGCTTCTGATGCAAGAACCTTTATAATGCATGTAAATTGAAAACCAGTATTATGAATGTAAAGTAGCTGTCTGGAACTGGGGAATGAGTTTGAGTGACATGTGAAACTACCAAAACTTGAAAGCTATGTTGATACGCAAGTGTGATTATTCCTGTATGAGTGTGTGTGCATGCGTGTAATGTGTGTGTGTTTTGTTGTGTGTTACCATCAGGCTCCTGTGGCGAACTGCCGCAGCTGAGTCTCATGACAATTGGAGCAAAAGCAAGGCGTCCCTCCACGCAGTGCTTCCTGATGCTCTCCAGGATGTTGAGAGGGAAGTGGATGTGCAGATCACACAGGAACACAATGCTGTGACTATCCTGCAAGAGGAAACACAAACAAGCACACACTCGTTACATCTATAAATAAAATCTAAATAATCTTTAGATCTAAATAATCTTTATATGTTGAAGAAGTAAAAGGAAGAAAAGTGTGCGTGGATGAGTTTGTGCATGAGCTGCATGTGTTCCTATTCGCCTAATGTGGGATTTTAGGATTAAAGAAAGTGGAGAAGTCTGAGCTCAGCGTCTGTGGCTTGTCTTCACTTCCACAGCCTGCAGGTCATTCAGACATGAGTGACGGCCCTGTCATCCCTCCGTGACAGTCCTGACACTCAACTGACGGATCAACGTCTGTCCATATTGCCAGCCGTTCCACACCCCTGGGTGGGTGGGTGAGTGTGGATGCGTGTGTGACAGAGAGACAGCCAGAAAGCGGCGTAAGGGCACATGCACACAAATAACCTGTGAAAGGGAATGGATGTGACAGCGATGGCATACAGATGACAGAGGAAATGCAGCTAACTGTCTAAGCGATTCCCTGTCAGCCACAGCTGGGCTCTGTGGGAGAAGGCGAAGGGACGCAGGAGGAGGCTCGGAGGTAAGGGCGAGATCCACGGCCCATGACAGACTGGCCAAGCAGTTATGTATTCATTATGCATGAGTGTTCTTTCTGTCTGTCCATCAGTAAAGGTCATGCGGTCAGTGTGAGTCGCCGACCTTCAGTGAGTGTCTTTTTCCTGTCAGCTCGCATATTGTTGTCTTGCCTCTGTGTGTGTTTCTCTAACCTCAATAGTGTCCACTCCGATCTGCAGTCCCGCTGAGCGCTCAAAGTTCCCTTCTCTCCTTAGATACTCATATCTGTCAAAACAAAAATATACACACACTTGGAAATATTCGAAAATATAAAAAATGCATTTAATGTCCTGATGCACAGGGCTGATTGTGTTACACACACACACACACACACACACACACACACACACACACACACACACACACACCTTGGTACACTGCTCTCTCTCAGTGCCTGCTCCACGTCCATGTCTTCACTCTCAAAGTCGACAATTATGATGTTGAAATTGTCATCCTTTGTCTGGTGATGAAGATTCTCCATGTCAGAGATGAACTGCTGGACCCAGCGAGCCTGGTTTTTTACTGAAGGAAAGTAAGAACAAAGGGAAAAGTAGATGGATCAAAGAAAATATAAAAACTGACCTCAATAATCTTAGTTTTTTTTAAGTTTCAATACTGTTTATGCAGTTTTTAAAGTTAACCAAAGTCCCCCTTTTGACTTACCTGGCACCACAAAGTGCACCATGACATCTTTCCTCCACTGTAGCATGACCGGCTGGCAGAGCAGCGGCTTAGCATAGGCGGTGCTCCAGGGGGTCGCTCCGGGCCGAACGGGGGACCTGGTGGAGGGAGGAGGGGGAGGCGGGGTGTCGAGGCTGGACGCGGCAGCTGACGGGGCCGAAGCTGGTGCCGAGGCTGGAGCAAAGTCAGTGTTCTCTAGACTTTCCTCACCTTGCCTGCTGCGGTGCAGCAGCAGGTAGATGTATTCTGACAGACGCACCACACTGCGGCCTCTCTCCATTAGCTCCAGCTCCACGAGGTAACGGTTCCCTCTCGCCGAGTCGCGCCGCTTCTCAACGTTGACAATTCTCAGCAGGGTGTAGATCCTGCGGCAAAGACAGAATAAAAAGCTTCAGAAGCCACAGATGATATGAAACAAAGAGAGCGGATGCAAATACAGAATACACAGTTTCTTATTTTATTCTCCCAACTGGATTAATTATTGTTTGACTGTAGGCAGGCCACCTAAAAAAAAAAAAAAGTGTCTCCACCTTATCTGCAGAGAGGGAAGTCTGCATGGTGCGATTTGGGAAGAAAATGAAAACAGAGCGGCCAAGCTACTTTCCAAAAATGACATCAATGTTTGTAAGCACTGCTAACATGAAGTCAAAGCACCGGGACATGACCAATGTGTTCTCAGTGAAATTACTTCTTGCTTTAGATAATGCTCAGCATAAGAAACCACATTTGATACTGACAAGGTTGCAGGGAAACATAAACAGCCTTCTAGTCTCACATTATTCCCATTCCCTGCCCTTCATCCTCACCCTCCATTGCGTTCGTTGAGTTTCTCCATGTACTGCGCCAGCACGTCCACCACCTCACTCTCTGCCAGCTGGAGGTTGCCGGACACATTGCAGCGCAGGTCATTCCAGTCAGAGCGCAGCAGCTCAAAGTCCATCGGATTGACTGAGAAGGTCCTCTGCCAGTTGATGCTCTCCTCTGCCCAACCCGGCCGAGCCTCGACCTCTTCGTAGCTGTAGTCCGACATCTCGCCCTCCTCCGGTTCCGGCTCGGGGTCAGGGTCGGTGTCAGGATTAGAGTGACTTGTTTCCTGGCCGAGTTCTGGCGGGTTGGGGTCCGGGTCTGGCTGCTGATGGGACTCTGTGATCTCGGAGGTCTTGAGGTAAGAGGTGACCCGTGTTTGACCTTGGAGTGTGTTTTCTGTGGAGTTTAACTGTTTCTGGGTAACTGGAGCGGGATCCTGATGATGGGACAGAGGGGTCAGCGGGTCACCTTTGCCGGGTACATCAGCAGTGATAGGAGTCTTTACAACCCGGTGCTCCCCTTTCCTCTTGCTTTTCTCCGGTTGTTTTGCCCTGCGGTCAGACTTCTGTACACTTTCATCTTGTATGTTGATGCTTCCATTGTGGGGAAATGTCTTACCCTCTTTTGTGGGAGGGTTGGGCCAGAGCTGAGGGGCACTGACAAGACTTCTACTTCTTGTTATGCCTCCTCCTTTGGCACCAAGGTTCACCAGCCTTGTGGTCTTCCCAGTTTGGTACAGAAAGACCCCCGGGAACACCTCTCTCGGGTGGCGAGAAGCCCTCTCCTCCCTCCTCTCTCGACGCTGCTCCCTCTCCCTCTCCCTGTCCTTCTCCCGCTCCTTGGCCGGCCGAGGCCTGGTGATGTAGATCTTGTTCTCCTCCCTCTTCTCCTTCTTGTTTCCAGCGAGCTTGTTTTTGTCATCATGGAGGTTGTTGCTATGGGCGGAGTTGCTGAGGATCTGCTTGGCTCGGCTGGCAAGGGCAGAGAGGGAGGACTTTTGGGGGAAAAGGAGTGGAGACTTTCTCAGTTTAGGCAGTGCTTCGGCTCCTTTCTCTCCTCCTCCGCCACCTGTTCCTCCTCCTTTCCTGCCAGGGCTCAACTCTGCAGGACCAGTGCGGATCCAAGTCAGGGAGCGACCGCGGACTACACTGTCCATGTCAGGCGGAAGCACCCTGGTATGGAGCTCCTCAAGTCCCTTCTTGGCGTCCTGTCTCATGTTTGTGTGATCTCTTCCCCAGTCTTTCTCCAGATCCCTTCCCAGCTGTCCATCTCTGTGAGGAAAATGTCTCCTTTCTCTTCGGTGTATGATACTGTTGACAGCTCCCTCCTCCTCTTCATCAGGGTCCACCTCTTCTTCTCCCCCCTCTCTGCCAGCTGGTGTTGGCGCAGGCTTAGAGTGCTGATGGGAGGGGTAGGAGGTGTGGCTGGTCTGGCTGGGATGAGAGGGCTTCTTGGGCGACTGTGTGCCAACGATCTCTACCTCGTCCTCTACATCTACCACCTCCTCTTCATCTAAGAAATCTGGAGACATTAACACAAAGATGAAAGAGAGTGTGTCTACAGTACGTGTGTGTATGTATGTGTATGTGCGTAAGTGTGTGTTGGTTAGATTAGTTTACCATCTGGGTTAGGGAAGAAGAACGGTTTGTCGTCTTCCTCCTCATCCATTTTCATATATTTGTAGAACCCAAACCTGGCAGACACAAGAGGAGGCAGCACACACCCATGAACACACACTTTAACACACACAACCCCGCACATTAAAAGAAGGTTGACGTTTCAATGTGCCTGGCAGCATAATAAACGTAATCTCTTGGTGAGAGGTCGCATGAATCACTGCCATCAAATTCACAGACACTTGAGCAGTTATTCTGCATAATCAGTGTACTCGCTCATGTATACAAGACAGAGACAAATGTTCCCTTTGCTCTCCAAGAGATAAAACAAAATAACGTCCTTACTTCTCCAAATAGATAGGGGACTCTCTGTAGAAACACTTGTTCTCTCGCTCCATGTGGGTGAGACGTGTGAAGTCATTGGGGTAAACGAAGGACAGATAGACCTGAAGAAAGATTATATGTCAATCAAATATTCAATAACCTCAGAAAACACTTAGAAAGGCGTTCATTCTCTTTAATCTAATACCGGCATTTAACCCGAGTCAGCCTCTTGCTCTCCATCATGCTGTGTGTTTGCTGAAGTGATTCCTGTCAAATCTAAAATGGGTTTGCTGTGTGATGTGGCTCTAATTTCCACTTAATCTCCGCAGCCACTGCAGTAACTCATGTTGTCCTAAAGGGGGGAGCAGCGCTCAACACTGCTTCCTCAATGTGTTGTGATCCAACAGGAGAGATGCAGTTGTAATGACCAAACCAGCATAGACCTAGCTTCTCTGCTCTTGTCTTTACTCTGAATATTATACTGACTCTGCAAGGGGATACTTGTAAGCAAGTTAAAATACTACTGTCATGATATTCATAGTAATTTGGGTAAGCCCATCGGTCTAATTTTGGTCGGAACTGACTCCCTCACACACACTGACCCACTAAGCAATATGACGTTGAAAATACGTTTGAACAGATGAATAATTAAATGAAGTTATTCAAGGTTGAAAAATGAATAGAAGCCAGTCTTAGCCTTCATCATGATATGAGCAAACAGAATCTGTGTATTTAACAACAAATAATCAGATATACTGTGAACGTGGTAGTGTGCAGTGCTTAAGTTAAATATTTACACGTTTTTATGCATTTTTAAATCATGTAATGAGGTTCTTAAAATACGGTCTAAAGCAAACAGGCAATGTTGAAATGACTGCAGGTCTTTTTCTGATCCAGAGGGAAAGTGACTTACAAATTGCAGACCCTGGTATCTGGCAATGGGAAAATCTTTGACCACATATGTTGGAGAGTAGAGACATGCTGGTAGAACATTTTCCAGTCGGGAGGGGTCAATCAAAGGAGCTGAGGAGAAAGAGAAAAGGAGAGGTGAATATTTGAGATCATGTACAAACAATTGTGTATTTTGAATTCTGCTTTGTATAAACTTAAGAGTCAGAAAACTGGGAGATGATCAGGGAAACGACAAAACGAGGAGCCAGCCAGACAAAATGACAAAAGTCTAAGTACAGCTAAACTGACAGCCAGAGAGACTGTGAGCCAGACAGTCAATCAGTCAGATAGAGAAAATGACAGGCCAGAAAACCAGGATGAGGAAAGAAAAAAGGTGACAGCCTGAAACGATGACATTTAGATTTACTGCTGTAGAAGGTGTCCCTGGGGTCCGGCTTCAGCATATCCGCTCCGTGCCGCGTGAGGCTGCTTCCCCGAGCCTCCTCTGGGAGACGGATGTGACTGGCCAAGGTCTGGGGGATGTGGTCCACGCTGTTCATCTTCAGATTGGACTCGTCTGAAAAATACAGAGACAGAGAGTGAGGTAGAGGCGATGTAGTATAGGAAAAGGGGACGATCTTCATTTCACACAGTTATGTGAATGTTTGATTTAATGCTGAACAAATTGTACGTTAACTGTTGGAAGGATAATATCGCAATCATCATACATTTTAACCGACCGTGAAAGGGTGAAGAACATGGAGAAAAAAAAGACAAAAGGTGAAGCGGAGAGGAAGGGAGCAAAGGGAATAGAGGAAGAGAGCAGAAACAGAAGCTGAAGTGAGAGGATCAGAAAGAAAAAAAAGTTGGAAGAAAACAAATACAGAGAAGAGTCATAATTATACCAATCGATAACAGAGAAGGAGGGGGGAGCATCTGTGATTAATGGCATGTCAGGAGCAAGGCCTGATGGGAGAAATGCTTTGTAATTAACGTGGTGGTCAGCATCATTTTTAGGGTGCAGTGTGCACATTCAGTTTGTGTGTCTCTCTGTGCACACGCTACACTGAGAAAGCCTCTTTTGTTACTTCTAACAATAAGACATCTGCTGATCACATACCTGGTTTACAGTACACACAAGCCTTGCCAAGAATAACTAATTATCTACGTTACTGAAATCCTCACAAGAAGCAAACAAACAAAGAAAACAACAGAACTCTTCTTCTCTTTTGATTCATTACTATCATGTTGCACAGATGTAGTTGGGTTGTAATAAGCATTATGTCTGTATGGCATAGATATTAAGACCTCATCCATGTGGTAATACAAAGCAAATATGGAAACCATTTAGAGTTTTGTGCTCATTTGATTTCCCTGGTCTCTGTAGTAAATCCGTATGTGTGTGTGTGATGGTGTAAATTGATTAACAACTGATGTGGAGTATTTGGAGCAAAATTATTGCTAGTTTTCCAGAGACACGAGCAGAAAAAGTTAGTTCAGGATCACTAAATGTTTGTGGAAGTACAGCATTGTAGTTGGCAACTTTCTCACTAGTTTTAACAACTTTTGGCGCTTGTACTGCTAGCTACTTGCATGGAAAAATAATTGGCTGGTTGGATAATTGAAAAAATCTAGCATTCTACTACGCTACAACCCTAGCTTTAAGTGTTACAATTACTGAACTCACAATGATGTTAATTGGAAGCCAATCAGAGACCAAATTAAACTGGGAAAGCCTACACAAGGTTTCCCTGTGTCAAACGGGAATGAATACTAAACACTTTCTACAGTGAGAAAAGGGAGAAAGCCAGTAAGACAGGGAGCATGACATAAAGGGAGGAGTAGGGATGGATGGGTGGAGGGAGGCAGATGAGGACATGGTCGTGTTTTAATCCAGCAGGTGGACCTCATAAACTCTACAAGGCCTCCTTCTTCCCTGTCATAGCCAGTCATACACAAGAAGGCACACATCCCCAGCAACCTGCAGCTTTGCCCAAAATGACAACTCCACACATCATTCTCTGTGCAGCTGGCATTTTTCCTTGCTAACGATGCTGAATCCCTGAGACACATTGCTATTCTTGGAGCTATAGAGGTTAGACTAGAGCTCTACCTGGGAGCTTATGCTCTCATCTCAGCTACGAATGACACCTATAGAGAGAAATAGGGCATCTATTGCATTCTGTGTCTTTTCTTTGGCCCCATAGAGAAGAAATGTCATACTCCCATGGGGACAATCTGCAGCTTCTCCAATATGAGAATAAATAAATATGATACAAGACAAAATTATGATTTTAAGCCTTCATTGAGACTTAAATATGAGTTTGTTTAAAGGACAATAGAGAAGCACATCTTGATCTAAGAAGGCTACTGATCGATACCAGACACGACTAATGAAGTGGATTTTTTGTGGCATCATTTCCTGTTTCAATTTGGCAAGCTCTGAGCACAAAATAGAAATAGAAAAGATTAAACATTAAAGAGTCCCATGTGTATCTTAGCTGCAAACAACAAAACACTTGAAAGTCAATTAAAAAAAAAATTCATCATGAAATGTATTTTATGTCCAAGACAAGAAGCCTTTCATGCAGTATATCAGCATGGCAGAATAGCTCTTACCTGTGTACAGGGAGATGTAGGCTGAGTCTATCACTTCATATTTCAGACCAGGGAGGAACGGACGCCACTGTGTGTGAAAGCAGAGAGGGAGAGGATTAAGTGAGAATAGAAAACTAAATGTCAACATGTTGAAAGTATAAGGTGAGCAGAATGCATCCATCACTGTTTGCTGGCTAAACTGTCACACTCTCTGTGTTATTGATCTTAGCAGCATCACAGGATTGATCTAATGCTCGGTTTCTATATAAACACACTTAGCCAGAGAGGGAAGAGAAAGCAGAAGAAACAAAGTGTGGCACATGAGCAGAGAACAAGAAGCTGACGGAGAAAACCTGAGAAAACAGACAGTGAGCAGAGCGAGAACAGAGCCGTGACAAGTAGGTGTGAAGAGGAAGATCTAGTAATGACCTGAAAACAGAGAGAAGCGTGGGGGGGTTTGGAAACAAACAAACAGAGAGAGAGAGAGAGCTACAATTCTTTTAAATAGATTTCACAATTACCACGTCACTTCTGGTTACCGAGGATATAATGACAGGAGACAGGTCATTTTCCAGCCCTTGGGTTGAGCATACAAATATAAGCAGCCTCCTTACGCTTATGCAAATACCTCCACTTGTGTATGTAACACATGCACACACACACATTCATGGTTTTAGATACTGCTGGTTATTGTATGCTACTCCTCCACACCTGACACATGAACACAGAGGCACACATACCCAAACAAGTGCACCTATAAAAGAACAACACACAAGGACACGGGGCAACATCATGCTGAGCAGCAGCAGGGAGCAGCTCCCAAGGCTTCAGCATTGTGCCATTATTTCAGGGTGATTGTCCTCAAGGTCGAGGCAGACGGCTGTCAAAGCCCGACTCTACAAACAGCAAAAAAAAGTGGAAAACACCTGGGAGTTGTAACTTGGTCTAGTTTCACTCGCAGCCGAATCACACAACATGGCGTGTCAGTGTTCAACTATTGAAAATTATACTTGAATATAAAAAAGCTGTTTGTGAAAAAGTGAATTCTTGAAAATCTTATCTCAAGGTCTTCCTAGCTTTTTCTGGTGTCACGTGTGAAGGTCTTCTTCTGGTGCTTTGTATTACAACAATATGGGCTGTGATTGAATACAAAATAATAATAAAAAAAAAAATATATATATATATATATGACAGGGTTCTATTTTCTGCAACAAAATCCAACTCAAAACAAAGCATGTATTTTTTTGTAAATTTAACTTTTAACCGAGTCAATGACAGTTGATGCTTTGACTGTAAGTAGGGATGTAGGGAGAGGGTCAATGGCACGGTCCACATTGATCCTCAATGAATAGTGCTGTCACATCAGCCTTAAGAACATGCTGCAAGTGGACCAGTTTGGCCTATTTTAAAGTTGTGTGTGATTTTCTTCCTGTTCATTGTCGGGCCCCATGCATATTCTCTGATTCATTCCTACAAGGGAGATATTGACCTGGTGTGCATGTGCATCTTATGTGTACACATACACAACACATTTGTGTATGTGTGTAGTAAGTAAGGAAGGACATTTAGTCCAATCCTCACTTTAGGACAGACCTCCAACAGCCTGTTTGAGGGTTTTAAGGGTCAGGGAATGCTTTATGTCAATGAATGTCCCCACAAAGATAGATGTGTGAGGTTGTGTGTGTGTGTGTGTGTGTGTGTGTGTGTGTGTGTGTGTGTGTGTGTACCCTGTGTGCACGGGTGTGTCTTCTGTGAAATAGTGTTGACAGGGTGCAGCAGGAAGAAGCAGAGGCCTGCTTGTCCCATAAGTTCAACAGAGAGGAAAGAAAATCAATATCCAAGGGGAAATGATAAAAAGTACCAATCGCAGTGCAAAATAGCAATGGGCCGCCAGCAGTGTTGTTTCATCACGTTTCGTCATTCCCGGATCACCCGGTGACATATGAGGTTTGGATATTGTTTTCATTCAGCTGGCCAAAGAGGGTGTCGCTCCAACTCACACAAAGAGTGTATGGTTTGTTGTTTGAGTAGACATGCATGCACACACACTGACAAGTTGTTTCCTTCAATTCAATCGACTACTCCAAAGCCTCAGGCGCCATGAATAGGTAATAACATAATTTAACTATCTTACCTTTTGTAATTAATACATAAAAATCTATTTAGATTTCAGAGCCAATAAGATCAAAAGAAAGTAAACACTTCCAGTTAGCGGTCTCCCAGTCATGTCCTGGATTTTCGAGGGAATTAATGGAATGAAGGTGAATCGAATCAGACGGCTCAACTGGACAAAGGCCGTCAAGCTGTTGTCCATGTCCATTTGCTTAGTAGAGGACAGAGAGGTTGACTGTGTGCGTTCTATCAGTTTTCTATCTCTTTCTCTGTGTCTCAATCACGGACACTTGGCTTAAGGCCCAAATTAGTAGAGTGGTAAACAGAGAAAAGTCTGTGGCAGTGTGGACAGTGGAACAAGACAGATGTTAACAAGCCTGACAATACCTGCCAGAGGGAAAAAGGCAGGAAGAGAGTGGCACTACACTGTTGTTATTTATTTATTTATTTATTTATTTATTTATAGGTAGGTAGGCTGGTAAGCCTGCATGGTCATTGAGAACAGGGACCTCTTTACAATTACATTGATTGTTTGAGGACAGCCTGGAAATTGTAGTTATTAAGGCTACTTACTGCACCACATGAGCCACTTTCCAAATGTTGGAGACTAAGATGGAAGGATATGACATGAAGGGTGGTTTAAAATGATTCACTAGCGTAGCAAATGTGTATTATTCCAAGGCTGAAAATAGTTCTCAACAAATGCAGTATTTACTTCTTTAACATTTTCTAAAAGTTACAGTGCCCAGCTGTTTTGATCACTTAGCCTTAGTTAAAATGTAAACTATATATTTGTGACCAAACCCAAACAATTTGCATCTTCAATAGGACTGAATGGGACTGAGGGTCATAGACAGGGAAGCTGGAAAGTATTTAGAGACAAAATAATGCATTGTTGTTTTTATCCTTTTCATGAAATGTATTGACAATAACCAAAAAGCATTATAATTCAAACATATATGTGATTTATAATGCTAGTTGCTGACAGACATAAGATACAAATTATCCAAGCTGTCGAAGTTGAGTTGTGAAAAAAAGGATCTTGAGATGTCGGCCAAGTCAAGATCAGGGATGGATGAGGTGAATATTGCTTCAGGAAGGCTTTAGTCATGGAGACTAAAAAGAAATGGAGAAAGAAAGAAAGAAGTCTCCAGTATACCATTAAGATAAAATGTCATAAGTTGAGAGTCCTGCAGACTTTGACATGTATGGTTGACAAAATGTATTGTTGTAATCTTTCTGAAACACACTACATGTAGCAGTTAAAAAAAGTATATCTCTCGGCCAAGGTGCAAAACAATCATGGGAAACAAGGAGAGTGGATGTTGTTACTGAGGAAAAGGGAAAGACACAAATCTCACTATTGCCAGAACAGTTAATATATCTTATAAGTTTTCCTTCAACTACCATTTAGTCTGTGCTCTTTCCTTTTGAGTTTGAATGCTCGGCCGTAGAAACGGTGACTTAATAGAGTCTGGCATGTTGCCAACAAACCAATCATTATTTGGTGCAAAAAAGGGCAAAGTGACAGCTCACAAGCTCATGGCAGCTCATATCAACAACCTTTGAGTCTTTTTTAGGGGAATGTGGCACAATTTATTCTATTTAAGTCCCCAGAACCATTCTGTACGGAACGATTTGTGTGATGAGCAACCAGTAGCTGTCAGACATTTGTGAAATATGTTCTGTGCAATCTGACTCAGAGCTCTCATATCTGCTGTCATGGTAACACACATTAATTTAAGGAACACTTCCACATTATTGGAAATGTGTGTTACCTTTCTTACCAAGAGTTGGATGAGAAGATCGACTCCACTCTCATGCTTGTACGGTAAATATGAAGCAACGTCCAGCAGCCGGCTAGCTTAGCTTAGCATTAAGACTGGAAACAGGACGACATAGCTATGCTGCTTCTGTCCAACGGTAATCCAACCTGCCAACCAGCACCTCTACAGATCACTAATTAACATGTTATACACCTACAAACATGAGTTTTATTATGTGTAATTTGATGTGTGTTACATGTTTTTTTAATATTGCATTATAAATCTGATGTCTGCAACTCTGCTTCGACTAGACAAACACAGAGTCGAGGCTGTGACTTTGAACGGAGCACTCGGACATCGTGCTCTGAGAAAATGATCGCAGTCCTTTTGGGGCATGTCGACTTGTTCTAGCCAAACAATGTGGAAAAGCAAATATTTTACAAGACATGCCTTTATTTGATAAAACTGGCAATTCAACTCAGTGTTTATGACCCGATTTTAAATAATGATACATTTGTTTCTCAAGAATAGGGTTACAATATGTGAGATGACAAGCAATGACAAGAAAAAGCTCCATTTACTGATGAGATGTAAGAAAAGCTATGACAGCGTTGGTAGGGTGAGAAAGGAATGGAAAGTGTGCAGTGTGGAGCTATGGTGCTGCCCAGTGACAGGAGCCTGAGAGAGCAACAAGGAGAAACTCCTGACAGGGGAGCTATCTGTTGAGAGCCTAACAGAGCACAGAAAACACAGAAGGCTGCAGTCGTTTGATGCTCTGCTGATACGGTTGTAGAACTTTAATGCAATGAACGTTGACAAGGCTGCAGACAGTGAAGAAGAGCTGAAAAAGCAAGAAACAAGAACATAAAGCTCATGACTGATTATGCTCTTATTCCAATTGACAGTTAAACAGAGCTAAACACTTCCATTCCTCTCTATTCCCTGTCACACTGACGTGAAAACAGTGGCATATTTTTCCATGTCATATCATGTCTCGCCTGGAGACGAAGGACCGATATTCAAAGAGGGATGAGGAGGTGGATACAGTGACGGGGTGTTTTATTTTCTATGTTGAATTATACATTAGCCATAGTCTCTCAGACCAGACATTTCAGAAAGACAAATGAGCCCAATATCCATAGCAATTACTGGCACGTCGTAGTGCGTGCGTTTACAGCAATGCCCTGTGTGCTGTGAGGTGGAACCGGTTAGTCACACTCACACTCTCACTAGTCAAACTTCCATGACATGAAGAATGTCCTTGCACACCTCTCAAAATCCCATTTGCTTGCTCTGCAGCCACAGACTTTGGTCAACATATTGCTTACTGGAAACAAGATAACACAGGAATGATTAACATGATTGCACTGACGCAGCCAATGGCACATTAAAAAAAACATCCAATGATAAAATACAACGGCAGAATGTAATCTACCACAGTCAGCATGACCTGAATACCCGAATAACACCAGTGTGTCTTTAAATACAAGTGGCTTCATAACACACATACAAACTGTATCCTAGACCCACCAAACAGAGGAAGAAAGATTTTGGGGTAATTTCTCACCAGAAATACGACCTACTAAGAAACGACCACCTGCTCAAGGATATTATAATTTATGTGAGATTCAGTGGCACAGAGACACAGTTGGTAAAATACTGTAAGCACATGAAAGTTAATATGAAAGGGACACAATGAGCAAGGTGGACGGGACACTATCTAGCTTCCTTTTTAATGTTTAAATGATATGCCGTGTGTGGGACTGTGCTCTTTGGGAAGTGCCTGATCAAATCTGCATGACGACAAGACAAAGTGTTGGAATGAAAGAAAGGAAGAGCCTCCGCTCGACTAATGGCTTTAAATCTACGTAATGTTCGGCCAGTGGTTTTTACAAATGGATATAACATGAATGAGAATAATTGAGTTATATGATGAGCACTTCCGATTGAGAAATTATGTACATGTGTTACGAAAATATTTACTCGACACCTGGTGGTAAAATCATTGATCAGGACATTTATTCATTGCAAGGAAGGAGCAGAGAAGAATTACACAACATAGTATGTGAATTGCGTATCCTGCACTGCTCTCTGAACGAGCAAAGAGTTACCTCTTAAATACATTAATCACACAATCACAGAAGCTCTCATGACGTCTTTAGATTGGCTTGCATTGGCATGGTCATATGATACCAAGGAACCGTATGTTCTCAAAACATAGACATGTAGGCATCCCCAGTCTCATGACTATCAGAAGGTCACTTGAAAAGCATACGCATGTTAGTTAGGATAGTAGGTCAAATGATAAGCCACACGCCTTTACACAGTATATGATTAATAAACAGAACATATGATTATTAATATACGTAACAGTGAAACAGTAATTGATTAAGAGTAAATACGTTTTGCTCTCCCAACAACATGTCTTGCACTTTTCATTATCCTCATAATGAGAGAGAGCCTGGGTGATGGCCATGAAATCATTACAGTCATACTGACTGACATTGATGTCGCCCTCTACAGGATATGAGGACAATGAACATTGCAGTAAAAGCATCCCATGCCATTAAAGAATGATTGTTGGCGATGTAAATAGGAATGCTGGTGTTCCTGCTTTTTTTTTTTTTTTGCCATATCCTCTCATATATATGACCTCTTGGAATGGAGGGACCGAAAGACGAGCAAATTGAAATCTCAAAATTGACACGCACCTTCACTTAATCTGAGATCTTAGAATGCGAGTCAAAAAGAAAAAAAAGGTAATGTTTGATAAGAGCAAGGTTAATGCGTGCATGTTAATGATAAAGAGTGAAGTAAATGAGATAATAATTAACATTAGAACAAATTAAAGTGGAAAAAATGGATATGAAAACAAGCACAGTGAAAACCGAAAAGTAAATAGATACAAAAGACTCCATCCTGAATTAAAGTCGACCCTGAAAGGTGTTAAAGTGGGAGAGAAACTGAGAGAAAGCAGAATGATTTCCAAAGTAAAATGACACACACAATATACTCTCCCAGCTGGTTTCAGGTCACACGGGCCACTGCTGATTTATATTGGCGGATGCTGAGAGGACAGTGTGAGTATGGTTGTGCCTAAGGGAATGCACCCATGAGTCTGCGGAGGCCGGGGTAGATGGGTGCATATGCATACATGGGTGTGTGTATTAATCGGTCGGCAGTTTGAGACTTGGTCTGGCAGAAGTGATAAAAACGTTGCCATTAAAATCCCACATTTAAATCCAACACCCATGCCTCTCCATAAAGTTGCCATTACTAATTAAGGCGTGACTTTCTTCTCTTCTTTCTCCCACTCCCTCCACCTCTCAATCACACCGTTTAATGGCCAACGCTTTCCTTCATTCTGTCACAAGACTAAGCAAGAGACATTTTCCATTAGGCAAGTGGAAAGGTCCTGTGTGTCACTGACAAAGATCCAGATGACATTTAAGAATCTCACCAAGTCTTCTTTCAACTCATGTAATCCATTTAAAAAACAGTCATCACTCCAAAGAGTTTGTTTGAAATTAATTCAAGAGTGTTGAGCGCAGTAGTGGAAATGTTCAGTCAGATTGCAGATTTAGTAACGCGCCTACCTACTCATCCTAACAACTCAACAATCTCCTCATGGGTTGGCCTGCTGTTCATACATACAAATGCAGTTGTTTCCACCCCCTTGAGAAAGGCACACTATTCCTAACCTGTCTCTTCCTGTCTCTAATGTTGTTTATGTTCTGCCTTCCTGCAGCCATTTCCACTAATTCCTTCACACGATAGAAAATAAAGGGACCAACACAGAGAGAACAAGGTTCTCTTTCTTATTTTCTTGCCAAAAGGTAACTTCTAGACTGCGCTTGTGTGTTATCCGATATTTACACCCTCGTTTCTTTATAACAAGCGCTGCTAAACAAATACTTTCCCAAAGGAACAGCCCACCTTTGACCATGCAATCACAGCTTGGTGCAGAACACAGGAGAAAGAGCTGTGAATCCACGCTATCTGCTCTTTAACAAATGAGTGCCTGGGTTTCTGTGGATTTATGTGAGCCCTGGGCTTATGCTGTTGTGGGCTGGTCACGGTAAATCTGCTATTTTTGTCAAGGTGTGAAATGTATTCTGCTGCTAAATCACACACAGGGGACTTGCTAAGACAGCCCTGCGTACACACATGCACACATTCCCGCAGAGTATCTTGATTTGCTGCATGACTTTTATACGCTTCATTAAAATCGTTTGTACTAGTACAAACCCACTTTGATGGCCTCATGAGTAGTTGGCTGGGGGGGATGGGGTGAAGGAGAGAGACAGAGATGGCCACATGACCTTGATTAGACATAATCACATGAACACTTTCTGGATGATTTGAATGAAACACCACGAGGTAAAGAGAACAGGAATATTTCATAGAAAGGCCTCCAGTGAACAGTATATATCTTTCTGCAGACTCCTGTCCCATTTATTATTTCCCCCTTATTTCTGTCTCCTCCCTTTTTTTTGACATCTGTGTCCATTCAGTCTCTGTCCTTAGATCAAGCCAATAATCTGTGATTAAGAGACCAAAACCTTAAGTTTCAACGCCATAAATCTTTCTTAATTGCCCGTGCAAAAGCCGATGTGTATTTATTTTTTTGGCACTTTTCCTCGTTTCTTCTATTTTGGATTTGCCATGTGCTGGTCAACACTGTCCACCCGGGGACGATGTGGACAGCTATGTGTCCCTCTGATACATATGGAGTCAAAACAGGAAAAGCCAAGCATTATAACAACGCAGGTCTGTGTTTTTGTGGGTATGTTGCTCCAGATATCAGTGAGAAGACTTAATATGATCCAGGATTTCAGGTTTAAATAACGTATCAATTGTGTATCTATTTTAAAACTGCTCTCATCAATATTTTTTATATTTAAACAGACTACTGTATGCTATGTGATAGGGGTCAACTGGGACGACAAACCCACTGAGAATGATTGCCAACTCTGCAGTTCCCCTCAGAATTACACCATTCGCTTTACAATGAGCGGTGTAATGATACTACTCTGCTCGTAGATGACATGCTATGTTGTCGCAAAAGTTGAGCCAGCTTCAAGGATTTTGCCAAAGTATCCTGGGGCTGTGTGTCTGTATCCGCTACCTCGTGCATGTATACAGTCTCTTTTAAAAATGAACTTCCCATGTATTTACTTAGTCAACTAAATTACTTGGTTTGGCTTAGATCCTAAAATATCCTGGTTGGGGTTGAAATAAGTACATCTTTGTATAAACTGGCATTGGAAAAGTACGCAATGTACCATGACGTGGTTTCACGCAGAACATGAACAGTGGTCTGCTGTATTTGTTTGACCCATCCAACCTCCCCTCCCACCTGCCCTGAGCGGATTTTCTTGCTCGTTATTCTTCGTCTATTGCTCGACCATCTAATACTGACCACTGACGAAGAGGCAGGTTGGGAGTGAGACCGGGTTGGCCTAACACCTGCAGAGGTACACACCATCCAGCCCCAGGACCCCCTCCTCCCCACCGACACCAGATTAACCAGTAGGATTCACCAGTCCGGCAGGAACATAAACATGTTATTGGATTGTAGCCTATCTCACCAACTCAGTCCGTTTGCCCGATACAGAGGCTCTCCAAGTAAAGTTTAATTTGTTTGCCACTGGGATGCGGCTGTCACAGGCTTTAATTTATTAGTCACACATGCACATCAGCTGAATATTCATAACACACCCACACCACCGACCCACAGCGACAGAATAATGCTTGGGAGACCTGCCACCAACAGCACATTTCATACAGCCTGCGTGAAAACCTTGACATAGGTATGACTCTCATCTACATCCCTGTGGGAGTTGTTTGCTAATGATTGTGTTGTGCTAACACTCTATTCAATAACATTCTCTCTCTCTCTCTCTCTCTCTCTCTCTCTCTCTCTCTCTCTCTCTCTCTCTCTCTCTCTCTCTCTCTCTCTCTCTCTCTCTCTCTCTCTCTCTCTCTCTAAGAGAAACACAGAAAAGAGTGCAGCAGTGATGGAAAACTGTGGCCAAGACTAAGGAGCGGCTTGTGGAAACACGGTGGGCAAAAATATGACAGGCCAGTTTAGTATATACAAATCCAGGAAGAAACTAACAAGAGCTAATAGGAAGGCATACATGTGATAGAGGAGAGTAGCCAGGGGCAATCACACAGAGTTTGCAAGGGATAAAGATAGACTGAGAAAGAAGTAAAAAATCATTAACCATCAGGGTGCAAAAATGACACTGAAGTTTTGTGAAAGAAGAGAGCAGCTCCAGCTCTGCTGATGATGATGGTCACCATGATGGCAATAACCCGGGGCTTGTTCAGAGATTCATTCCACACACACACACACACACACACACACACACACACCAGTGATCTCTTTTTTCCCATCTACCCTCCCACTCAAAGTACACGCTCACACAAGGCGTGTGGGCTCTCGTTTGAAACTTCATCTCAGAATTAAGCCCCACTCATCTCTGAGCTTTGCCTGAGGTGCAGAACACCACTACTGAGAGAGGAATGGTGCAGTGGAGAGTCGAAGCGAACGGGAGGGAACACGGGAAGTTAGAGGGGAAGAACAAAAAGTACAGAACAAAGATACAGACCGAGGGAAAACCAATGAGAAGTGCAGCGGGAGAGTGAGACGGAGGAGGAAAGTAATGACAGAAGGAGGAATAGAAAAGTAGTTGCTCCCTGCTCGGAGGGGAAGCCAGCGTGACAACAAGGAGGTCATTCTCATGGCATGCAGTTGTGATCACATGAGACCATGGGAAAAGGAGCACAATGCTAAGTAATGTACAGCAAAGGAGGGAGAGATCTTTCCACTTCAAACGCTCCCTTTCATTTGTCAGCAGCCGCCACTCTGACTCGGTTAAACGCAGGTTACAAGTTAAAAAGTAGGCTAGAGTGAAATGACGGGGAGGGATAAGACGTGTAGACAGAGAGGTTGAGTAGAGGAAGTGAGCTCATGCGATTAGATTGGTCCACTTACCCCAACCTCCACGTGATCCGAGCCCTTGTCATCCTGCTTGTGCAGGATCTCAAAGTAGTATCGTCTGGACGAGATTAGGCTGAGAGAGGGGAGAGAGAGCTATTGTTAGATTTTTGACGCTAATGAAAAAATAATAATCTATCTTCTATAATAAGCCACTGCAGCTCCTCCTTCCACCTTTGGATCTGTTATGTGTCGAGACCGACCAGAAATACAACCGTGAGCAACTTTGTGTCACCAAAAAATAAATCTATTACAGGGTTTAATGAGACTGCAGTGAAGCAAAGTAAACCGTTTGACTTTAACAGCACAGAATAGTCATAAAAACATATAGCAACTGGACCTGAGAATAGACAGGTTAATCAGCCGAGGGTAATATTCTGTGCTACAGGGAAGATGGCAAAAGAGACGGCTGTGAGCCAGAATATTATCAGCCTCGGGTCCTGAATAAAACACTCCTTCTGAGATGGTGAGGAAGAAAATCAATGCTCCACATAAATCAACATTTTACACTTACACAGGCTCCAGTATTTTTCTGGATCTCCTGCTTGGACTGAGTAAAGATCTGATTTGAAGTTTTACTGCACATGTTATTCCCTGTACTGATGAAACACAAACACACACACACACACACACACACACACACACACACACACACACACACACACACACACACACACACACACACACACACACACACACACACACACACACAGCTTTCTTATCAAAAACACAACTTGGATGATACGCGTCAGCATCTGCTGTTGAATGAGTGACACCCGACACTGGTCCTCACATCATTAGATCTCCAAACATATTTGAATACACGGACACATTGTTGGGCAGTGCATTAAATCATGTTTTTGCATGTATTCATATATACAACATATCTACAGTGCATGAATGCCCTTTTTTATATAAATGTGCCTCAAATGCATAGAAAATCTCATCTTTGATGGATAACATGGCATGCATCTTGGATAATATAATTCCTATAAACAAGCTCATGTTGATTGCGTTTGTCTGGTGATTTGTAAAACATTTGCTACTCTGAACTTTGGAGTTATTTGGCTCCTCCATTTTCATGGAGTTCCAATACGCTATGCGATGGTTTTCTGTTTTGCTGCTCATTTTCTTTCTGTCTTTGTTTCTGTTTCCTTTTCTCTCTCTGTGATGGCCTGGTTTCTCTCTCCCGTCTCCCGTTTGTCTCCTGAAACAAACAAAAGCTCATCTTCTTTGATGAAGTCTTTGTTTTGAATAGAAAATAGCCCCACAAAAAACGGATATAACATGAAACAATGACAAGCAAGCAAACAGATAAACTTTTGCTGCATGAGGTTATCCTTGTTCTCGAGTAATGTGCATGTTCACAAGTTAAAAAGATGAAATATTTGAGTCTATAAAATGACAAAAGTGTCAAAAGTTCCCAGAGCCCAAGGTGACATTTTAAAGTAGCTTGTTTTGCCCAACCAGTGGTTCAAAACTCAAAAGAGACAAGCAGAAAAATGATAACATTGAGAAGTCAGAGCCGGCGATGTTTTTTGAGTATTTCCGCTTGATAAATGACAGACTGATTGTTTCAGCACTATCACACATACAAGCCTGGTCTTTCACAATAAAGATTGACAAAATACAGTTAAAATGTAGACTTATTGGCAGCGTGTGTGTTTTTGTTCCTGATGTGGCTGACCGAGTTGAAAGGGAAGGACAAAGGCTCAAGGGGTTACGGTTGCGTGTTGCTCCATGCACAAACGCCGGCGTATCATCCGGCTGCCCAGCGTTCTGTAACCAATAAATCATTGCAGGTGCAGGAGAGCAGTGGCAGTGTGCTAAGGTCACTCTCATGAATAGGCAACGTCCCTCTGTGCAGCTGCTGAAATGGGACTCAGCGAACCTAAGTGCCTCTTTCAGCTCCTGGCACCTAACATGCCCTTTCCCATACGATTCAAACATAACGCCATGCCATGACTTTAAGCGAAGCCACACTTAGAAAAAAATAGAATAGAAAATAACGTGTTACTTTATTCGCCTCAGACAGAACAATCAAAGAGTCATTAGATTAGATCAGATGAAAATGTAATGACTGCAATGATTTTGTGGGGAAATTGAGTAATCATCTTAAACAGAGAACTGAGGGCAGAATTGTGTCTGTAGTGGAATATAAAGTAATTTATAACATGGGCACATTACTGTCAGAAAAAACACAACTGGTTCCCAAAAAGCCTTTATGGAGAATTGAATCTCACTCTCTCTATTCTAGCAAATTAAATTTCAAGTTGGCGTGTCTTTTTACATCCTGAATTCAAAATGATATTTTTTGGAGGCCTTCGTTTATTGAGTTCCTGCCCCTGAGCAGACGACAGTAGATGGGTTTTAGGGATATTGCTACATTTCCTGACCCTTCATTAGTCTGTTTCTGCCCATAATCTGAGTCCATCTGGGGGATAATCTAATGTCAGAGCTGAGAGTAGGCAGTCTGCCGCCACAGTGTCAGGCTGATACACAACCACGGACAAGGAGGACACTTAACATGAATAACAATTGTACAATAGAATACACAGAAAAATGCATCCTCAATATTTTATCGACGTCAACATTTGGAGAACTCCTTCTCCCTGCCACTCTCAGAAACCCCCAAAACACATCACTTCAGACACCCAATCTGTGCAATATTATTACACTGTTCAAAATAGTTATTTATTCTGCATATATATAATATTCAGTTATTGTGATTTTTTACTGTTTTTATTACTGGTTTTTTTACCGTTTATTATTTATATCACTTGTTTTTTATTTTTACTATGTCACTTGTGTGCACTTTACCCTGTTTGCTGATGTAATCCTGTACATTTCCCCACTCCGGGACTGATAGAGGAATATCACACACACACGACACAATAGTCGGCCTCTCAACAGTAGCGGAGCAAGATGGAGACAAACAAAAGGATCATATCAAATCATAACATAGCGATGCTCCGCCTCATTCCGTGGTCACACCTTTTACATAGGACGGCGAGGTGGAAGAAAAGCACTAAATTCCCACCTTTAACAGGCTGCGTGAAAGCTACTGAGACAGAGACTGAGAAACAGATGCAGACAGCAGAGCATTACGTCCTATTCACACAGGTATCTATCGTTTAGCAACATCCTTTACATATTCTCTTTGTGAGTTTAAGTAATTTGTATGCCAATTCAGAAGCAATTTCATTTAGCAATTTAGTTTCTCTGTGGAGGTGAGATGTTTGTTAATTTCTTGTCTGCAGTTGTCTACTGAAAGTTATTTCCTTTTCTTAGTATTTCTTAGTATCTGTGTCTTTATTTTAATTGGACGTGAATAAGTCTGAAACATTCGTCATGAAGGTCCAAATAAAGATATGGTCAGAGACAAATGAGAAAGATGTGAATGCTGTTATTTGAAAGAAAAACAATAGTGAAACAAAAAAAAATCTAAATCTCTATCGAAACGTATTATACGAAACTGAAAGACCGGAGATAAAGTACAGGGGTGCTGCATGAGTCGATGTGTATGTGGGTGCACTGGTCACACCTGTCTCCATGTGATGGATGACGAGGCGAGCTACGGTTGAAAGAGAAAAATAGGAAGGAGAAGCGATAAATAGCAATGAACAGCAGAAACAGTGAGGAATATATAAATGTTTTCTGTATCTTAAAAGGAAAAATATATTACAATGACTATCCCTGAGATGGGATTTCATACAGAACGCCACGCCAGAAGAGGAAAAAAGATAAAAGAGCAAGTGAAGGGCAAATGAGAGATGGAAGAGGAAAGAATAGCTATTAGCGTGTGACTCAGAGGATGAGTAGAGGACACAAAACAAGAGTCTAATTGCCTGACTAATTGGAGTCTTTGTTTCCAGTTTCCCTTCATTGGGCTGAACGGATAGAGTCAGACAAAGGAGCTCGACTGGGCTGGATAACACAAGACGGGACTGTTGGAGCGACACAATATTCAGAGAGAATCATCCAAAGTATGAAATATTTATTTGGCAAGAACATATAGAGTGGGTTTTTTGTCCCTGCTGAGAGACAAACTTCTTTCACGGACGTCTCAAAGAAAACGGTTGTACTGTGGGTTTGTCTAAAGGAATATACAAAAGCCTGGGTGCACAACATCCTGAGGACTGTCAGACAGATTGAACACACATTCACTCACACACACACACACACACACACACACACACACACACACACACACACACACACACACACACACACACACACACACACACACACACACACACACACACACACACACACACACAAACCCACACACTGTGTAACTAACCTGGCTTGTAGTGAGCAGAGCTGAAGTGGAAATGGAAACAGTATACTTTCTGCCCTTGGTAAATACCAGCCCTCTTTCTTTTACTTCCCCTTCATCTCCTGTATCTGCCCGCCGGCTACAGCAATTTCCTGATTCTACTTTTCTAGTCGCTCCTCTCTTTTTCCAACTCAATTTCTCATTTATGCTATCTGACTGTCACCCTGTCTCTCTCTCTTGCCAGATTTCTCCCTCTCCAATACCCACAGGTGGCCCTTTAAATAAAAGACTGTGCTCGGCGAGTGCTCTCCTCTCAACTACATTAATGATACCAGTGTTTAGAGCTGCCCCAAGGAGACGCACAAACTTCACTTTTCTCCCCTCGCGCTCACTCCCCTCTTCACTCCATTTCTCATGCATTCCTCTAATCCATCAGAGAGCTATCACGCTGCTCTTCCCTGCAGCCTCAATAAATCCTCTTTCTTCCATCCCCCTCCCTTCGCTTCGTCCCCCCCCCCCCCCCTCCTCTCCTTCATCCCCCCTTCTCTTCTTCATCCCCTGCTCCTTCCCTCCTCCTCTCCTGTATCTTGTCCGTTGCTTCTACCCGACACTTCTCTTCTCTGCTATCTAACGCGTCCAATTCTCCCATATGTAATTATCTAATATAGCGTTACAGCATTATCTTCTTCAATGCTTTTTCTTCTCTACGCCTCCACTTCCTCACTTTCTCAGTTTGATTTTGTATTAACACTCCTTCTCCTCTGCTACTGGCCTGAATGCGCGGATATGTGAAGAAATGACACAAAACAATAAATCTAGCAATAGTGTCTAGCAATGCCTTGCTCTCCTGGGGTTTGTGTATTTGTGCCACACTGAGAAGCATATGCTCTTTTCTTCACAGCAAAGTGCAATTACAAGTATTACATTTCATCAAGGTCAAACAATTAATGTACAGGAGACATGTAAGAGATACACAATTATACAGCCTATTGGCAAGTTGGAAGGATTTACTGAGGCTAACAAAAATTTTCTAATGTTAACAAATCGCATTATGTGACCAAAACCAAAGAAAAAATGTATCAAACTAACGTAGCATATTAAAGTAGGTACCGAAGTATAATCTGTGTATCCAAAGCCTGATGAAGCCTATTCGTCTACGCTACAGAGCTCCAATATGTATTGTCTGAAACACACATCAATAAGCCACACTGCTGCAATGGCTGGAATATTTCATCATTACGATAAACACGGGATCTGTAGTTTATTTTAGTCCAATCCAACACACAGCGGTGCTATAAACACTCACAAGTGTAAATAAACTATGTATTTTTATTTGGATATGCACAAAAACACAGATCCCAGTTGTTTAAAGCATTGACTAGGCCTTTAAAAAAAAAAGAAGAAAAAAAACTATAGGTCAGTGAAGAACCTTTCTTTAAGATTGATGTATTCCGCAGTGATGGGTGTGTGTAGCCTCAAGACCATTCATTACTTTGTTGGAAGACAAGAGTGTTTACAGCTGTTTCGAACCGCCACTCTAAGGCAGGGTGAGAAGACGAGATAATTGTTTAAATATGGCGATAATGTTGCACTGTTTCCTGGAAGGCATTTATAGTGTTGCACTCGGCTGTACACACTGACACTGACAGAATTAGATGAAAAATAAGAGCTTTAGAGCGAAGTGCAAACCCTGCTACTGCCTCACCTCCGCACACATGGAAAAACATAAAGTGGGCATGAATTGTGTGGCCATTGTTGGTTTTGGAAAGTTACAGAAATTGACGGATGCAGCCCTCTTACCCCAACTCTGATGATGAAAATATTCAGACTCGGTTGGACCATTCGACAAGCACTTTCGGTGGAGCTTCCTGACACTTGTAAGCCTCCATGGTTTTCATGGGGTTTGTTGAACATGAGAAAAATATAGAATAATGCGAGCCTTATCTTTTCAACTCCTGTCTAGGCGTGTGTGTGTGGGTGTGTGTGTGTGTGTGTGTGTGTGTGTGTGTGTGTGTGTGTGTGTGTGTGTGTGTGTGTGTATAAACACGTGTCCATGGCGTGTCTGCTTTCGTGCCTAACTACTGATCTCTTTTTATGATATCTCGATACTTGATATTCACTAAGTCACTTTCCAAACAGCTTAAATATCCGTTCCACAGCTGCTCAGAATCTAATTCCTGTGTTTCCTCAGGCTGAGCTGACCCTCCGTCATCATTACTGTCTCTAACCACGTTTGGCCAGAAGCAGCCCTGTGTTACCGTTCGGTGGTACTCGCGCCTTACTGCCAATCCGATGTCCGCTACAACAGTCTTTCACATCTCAAGAGATGTGCATCAACCCCTCAAAGACATTCTGATTAAACATAAGCCAACGCACACACAAACACAGAGGGACGCACACACTCAGACATAGATTTGTGCCTCAGCAGGCTCCCATCACTCATAGAAACAGATGGCAAAGTAAGGGCCTGAGGGAAGAAAGTGGGACAGAGAAATCTTTGCAGCTTGCTGGCAAACAGCTTCAGTCTAATTCAACTGCTACGGTGTAGCAACCAATTACCTTGAGCGGAGAGATGTTGACATTAAGGTTGGTACTCACACTCAAACACAATCAGGGAGATGTGTGCACACAAGAAGAAATATACAGAAGTTCACTCACATGTAAATGTATGTATATATATACATAAATATGAGTGCAGGTGCAAAATTCATCGCCCATCCTCGCTCAATCAGTATTCCTATGATGCCATGAGCACAAGTACTATACTTTTCTCTCTCTAAGTGCTTGAGTGTCCACGCCAGCTAATAGCGAGCAGTGCTTAAATGATTCAATTATAGATACTGAGAGATCCCTTAGTGAAATAGCTGGTCATTCGCCACTGGGTTTCCCTCATTGTTGAAGGAAAAGCAACGGTTAACTCCCGCCTTCCAACTATTATCGGCCTTTGGAGGTTTTCTGTTATGTCAAGCGTATGGGAAACAAATGGGGAGCGTTTGCTGCGTGTTAAAAGCATGAGAATGAAAGGGAAAGAAAGAGGAGGAATGAAAACGGGGAGAGTGTTAAGAGAAGCAGGAAAAGGCCTAAAAAGTAAGAAGGCACACACATACTTGCACGTAGAAAAGGAAGAACACACATCAACGCCCACATGTCTGTGGAGGATCCGACGTAAATGTCATTCCCAGCAGTTTGTGGACTGAAAGCTGCTCCTTCAAAATGCCAGCTGCGGCATCCCAGAAAACCTTGGAATCCTCTTCCGACTTCACCTCCTCACCGTGCCTCTGTCAAAGGTCAGCAGCAGCCATTTTGAATTTCAATCATTACACCTAAAAGGTGAAAATCTCGACAGACCATTACTCTAATGTTTGGAAACGTATCCACAGAAGCACATGCAGGTGAATCGAAACACACAGAACCCGTTTAAATTACGCTTTTTTTGTCTGATGCCATTTTTTGGAACTCTCACCATTATTCCCGCCGCTCATTAAGCGCCAATATCTTTCAAACAATAGTGCCTCCGATCTTTCGTACTGTCAAACACATCCCAGTCTGAGCTGCTCAAAAGGTTCTGAAATACTTGACGCCAGGCACGGTGTCAGATTTAGCTCAGTATGCAACTCGGCACAGTTCAGTTTATAGAATTTTAGCAAATGTCAATCTCCCCGCAGATGTCTATACAGCCCGAGGCTCAGAGAGCGGAGGTAGTGTTGACAGGGTTATCTGGGTTCCTCATCGGACTACTTCACTGTCACTCATCAAGCTGTTGTGACAGCGCCTAGCAGGCACTGCCAAACTATGACTTCACAGGTATGAGCAGAGGTGGAGACAAACAGCTAGAGAAACAAAGAGGCACTTTCAACTTGACACGGGTATTATTTTAAACGTCAGGTTGTGGGTGCCATCAGAAATAAGTAGCATTTTGGTACTTCTTACTTTGATTCAGTCTAGTTTGAGTATTGGTTTCACCTTGTGCGCCTCTGTGTGTCATCATGGCGAAATGTGGTCCTGGAGACCTGGCAGTGTGACGCCAGTATCTAGTTTAAGGCTTGTTTTTCAGAATATTGTCCAACCAACGATTATTTTCATTTCCAATTCACTCATGACACATTTCCAATAGCAGAAAGACCAGCAATCATATAATTTCAGAAGCTGGGCAGGCACATGTTTTGTATTTGCACTTAAAAATGGTAATCAATTATAAAAATTGGGTCAAGCAACCCGAATAAGCAAGTCACTGGGGATATAAGTCGTTGGTTTTTATGGTTGTACATTTCATTTGACGATATTATTGCATGAATCCCCACATTGACCAGTTTCAGTGTCATGGAGCCTCAAAAGATAGAAAGAAGGAAGAGTCGCTAGAAAGAAAC